>JBBGZY010001769.1:582500-1782500 GCA_037952925.1 Lithobates clamitans
TCAGGGGAACCCCTGCGCCAAAAAAACGGTGTTGGGGCCCCCTACCAAAATCCATACCAGACCCTTATCCGAGCACACAGCCCGGCAAGTCAGGAAAGAGGTGGGGACGAGCGAGCACCCCCCCCCCCCGAACCTGAACCATACCAGGCCGCATGTCCTTAACATGGGGGGGTGGGTGCTTTGGAGCCCTGTGCCCCCCACCCCAAAGCACCTTGTCCCCATGTTGATGAGGACAAGGGCTTCTTTCCCGACAACCCTGGTTGTTGGGGTCTGCGGGCGGTGGGCTTATCGGAATCTAGAAGCCCCCTTTAACAAGGGGGCCCCCAGATCCTGGCCCCCCACCCTATGCAAATGCGTATCGGGTACATTGTAGTCCTTGAGGTCACACAATTATACTTTTTTAACCACTTGCCGACTGCCGCGTGCCGATATACATCAGCACAATGGCAGCGGTGGGCAAATGGGCATACCTGTACGTCCCCTTTTTAATTTGCATGCTAGTGCGCGCGCCGCTGCATACTGCGTGAACGTTCCCGCTGACTCAATGTCTGCCGGTGTCCCGCGGTCGTGGCACAGAGCGGCAGAACGGGGAG
Source organism: Lithobates clamitans (assembly GCA_037952925.1). Classification (NCBI taxonomy): domain Eukaryota; kingdom Metazoa; phylum Chordata; class Amphibia; order Anura; family Ranidae; genus Lithobates; species Lithobates clamitans. The sequence goes on from JBBGZY010001769.1 coordinate 583,094, forward strand.
ATGTCTATGTAAACAAGGCATTTCCCTGTTCTGCCTAGCAACATGACAGAGATCTACTGCTACCTGTCATCGGGAGCAGTGATCTGTCATATTGTAGTGAGCCCATCCCCCCTACAGTTAGAATCACTCCCTAGGACACACTTAACCCCTTGATCGCCCCCTAGTATTTAACCCCTTCCCTGCCAGTGTAATTTACACAGTAATCAGTGCATTTTTATAGACCTGATCGCTATATAAATGACAATAGTCCCAAAATAGTGTAAAACGTGTCTGATGTGTCCACCGCAATGTCACAGTTATGATAAAAATCGCAGATCGCCGCCATTACAAAAAAAAAAATTATTAATAAGAAAAATGTCATAAATCTATCCCCTATTTTGTAGACGCTATAACTTTTGCGCAATCCAATCAATATACGCTTATTGCGATTTTATTTATTTATTTTTTTACCAAAAATATGTAGAACAATACATATCGACCTAAACTGAGGAAAACGTTTTCTTTATATTATTTTTGGGGATATTTATTATAGCAAAAAGTAAAAAATATTGCTTTTTTTTTCAAAATTGTCGTCTTTTTTTTGTTTATCGCGCAAAAAGTAAAAACCACACAGGTGATCAAATACCACCAAAAGAAAGCTCCATTTGTTGGGAAAAAAGGACATAAATTTTGTTTTGGTGTAACGTCGCATGAGCGCGCAATTGTCAATTAAGGCAATGCAGTGCCGAATCACAAAAAGTGCTCTGGTCAGGAAGGGGGTAAATCCTTCCGGGGCTGAAGTGGTTAATATGTTTGTATACAATGGTTTTAACTTTATCCTATTAAAAACTTTACATTTTTTACCCAATATACATGTGTGCCCATAAAGTCCATGTTTCTACTCTAATTTCTTCCATACATTGTACCCCTACCCATTCACCTAAAAAAAAAAGTGCCAAAAATAAAACACAGTACACAGGTTTTTAAAGTAATTTATTAAGGCAACTCCAGTGTCTCTTCCAATCTCTTCTCCCCTGTGCAGCTCGTCTGCCTCTGACGGTTCTTCTCCCCTCTCTGGGTCTTCTACGCTGATGTCTTCAAGCCCTCTCTGGTTTTTCTCCCTCGGTCCGCTGTCTTCTGCCTCTGCTGTGTCTTCTCTGCTATCTTCTCGCTCACGCACGCCCGGGACATGATGGAGCGGTGACGTCATGAGGGGTGGGGCCTCCGGATGACATCACCCGGTGACCCCGCCCATGCCAATATAAGTAGTGGCACACCGCGCACCCAGCATTCGAGCAGGAGAGAGCATCAAATCTAAATTTCCCCAAAGCACCCACCCCCTTATGTTGAGGGCATGCGGTCTGGTACGGTTCGGGGGGTGGGCGCTCCCTCGTCCCCACCCCCTCTCCTGACCTGCCGGGCTGCATGCTCGAATAAGGGTCTGGTATGGATTTTTTTCAGCGAGGGGGTTCCCCTTAAAACCCATACCAGACCGAAGGGCCTGGTATGCTCTTGGAGGGGGAACCCATGCCGTTTTTTTTTTTTTTTTTTTTTTTTTTTTTTTATGATTTGCTGTGGATTTCCCCCTAAAGAGTCATACTAGACAAAATGCCTTCATTGCCTGCATTGTCGGACATCTGTCCGACTTCATTGATGTCGAACTTCAAGTCGCAGGGCAAAGTCGGATCCACAGTCATACGACTGTCGCGTCGTACCAGTGTGAAAGGGGCCTAACAGATTTTGTAACCCTTCTATGTGCTGTTTCTAATGAACAGATGAGGAACGTGAGAATAATGAAGCATCCCAATGAATAGCTGACTCCATCGAGTGCTGCAGATTCATTTCTCACAAAACATATTTTGCTGAAATTTGACCTTTAGAAATTATTCACTGATAAATGAATCACTAGCAGTGAAGTCAAAACACTTCTTGATATGGTGATCACCTCCTCTAAGCCAGTTGTTATGTTACGATATCGGCCCTAAGCCACGCTGATTTTTATTAGTGCTCTGGTCCTTGAGTGTGACATGCCTTGACAGCTGTGTTGTTTGTGTCGGTCTATATTGAGGCAATGAACCTAAATCTTACTCGGACATTTCAATTTTTCAAGGCACAATGGACTGGCTTGACAGTCAAAACACTTCATACGAATCAACAGGATAATGGGGGAAGTGCTTGGAATCTCACAAGTTCTTTTCTGATTTACATAAATTACCAAACCTTTGTTCATTTGAATATTGTTAAACCTGTTGTGACTACAGGCTGCATTTGTAATTAGTGCCATTCCTAAATCACTTCTGTATTATCTCACGGAAAATATTCATATTCAAAACCAGAAAACCTGAGTTTTTCTGAGTTGGCGAATGAAAAGTGCGTTTTTTGCTGTGGGATAATTCTGGCAATTTTTGAAAAAAGTACCGCCCTTTATCTGTAGGTCTTTTCAGCAAGAGTCTCCATTGTCAGAGTATGTAGGGAACGTGGCAGAAACAACTTCTTTTCTCATCTATTTCATTTACCCAAAACAGATAAGTGAGGGATTAAAACAAAAACGCCTGCATGTAGATTTTAAAAAACCTTGCTTGCTCATGCACTATTAAAATATCAAATGCTGCTTTTGCTATAATACTCAACTTTAATCCAGCACTGGACACAGACTTAAATACTGCACAGTGCAGAGCTGACGCCATAATGTTGGTACTACTGCCTGCAGTATTCAGAAACACCAACTGCTAACGGACGAAGAAAGGGGAGAGGACCTGGGAAAGTCATCTGACTGTAATTGGCAATAAAGGTCTGCACACCACTAATAACTACACCACGTGTCAAACACGAGGCTCGTAGGCCAAATCCGGCCCCCCAGGTTTTGTCATGTGGCCTTTGCACCTTGTTTTGCAGCCAGAACGTGACGGAACTCCATTTTACCACCTCCAGCTCTCACCCACCACTCCCTCTCCCAGACATCTTTTGTAGATACAGAAGACTTCTGTGTTTACAAGGGACAGCTTTGCTCTCGGGCTACCAGAACACACTCATAGTGGGGCATTGGGGGGAGGGGGAACAGATTTCCAGAATCGGAGAGAGAGAACAATTTGGGGTTGCATAGTGCACCCCTAAACCATGCACTCTGTACGCAGAACACGCCTGAACCTTGCACGCTGTCCTGAACCCTGCACTCTGTATGTAGCGCACCCCTAAACTCTGCACTCTAAACACATAGCGCACCACTAAACTCTGCATTCTGTGCATAGAGCTGTGGAACTGCACTCTACATAGCACACCCTGAACCCTGCACTCTGTACGTGACGCATTTTTGAACCTTGCACTCTACACAGAGCACTCCAGATACAACCGGCCATTTGAGGGCAACCACACTGCTAATGCGGCCTGCAATGAAATAGTTTGACACCCCTGCACTACACAATTCAGCAACCAACAGTTGATTATTTTTTAGGGTGCTTAAACCTCTCCACAGTTTATCAATCTGTTAGTATAATCATTTTAAATAGAGTAAACACACCACATAATAAAAATGCTTTAGCAATAAATTTGTATTAGGCAGATTCATACAATTTTATATATAGGTACAAATCTCCAAGCATGTCATATCCCATCGAGCATAATACAGCAAAGTATCGGAGCATTTGCACAAGTACTCGTGCAAATGCTTGGTATCGGCACCGATACTAGTACCCTGAACATGAGCTCTTGTGCATCTGAACATGTAGCTCACTGTAGCACACATGTATTTTTGTTGATGTGATTCAACAGTGAAGTGCATACCTTTGCTGAATTATGCTTGGTGTGATTTGACGTCTTCGACTTGAATACCTGTACCTATTGAATAATTGTATGTATATGCCTAAACAAATTTATTGCTCAAGCATTTTTGTTATGTGGTGTGCTTACTCTATATTTAAAGTCAACTTACTAGCCAGAAGATGCTGGATTTAAGGTATGTGTAAATTAAAGAAAAAAATAATTTTTAGGAGGGGATAGGTTGTGGTAAAGTGGATAATACTTTAAAGTGATATTAATGGCATAGTTAAAAAACCTGTTCTACTTACCTACTCTCTGCGGTGGGTTTCCACAGAGCAGCCCTGATCCTCCTCCTCCTTGGGTCCCCTGCCAGCGCTCCTTGCTCCTCCCCCTTGACCAGTGCCCCCAATAGCAAGCAGCTTGGTGCCAGTCATCTTGGCACACAGGGCCGCTCTCTCCTGAGCCCCGATCTATGCGTCCAGCCACGGCTCGGTCCTGCCCTCGCTCTATCCGCATTAGCTCACTAGCTGTAATTGGCTCCCACTGCTGTCAATTTCTCTAGCTGTTGTGTCTCAGCCAATGAATAGAGAGAAACCCGGGACAGCTGAGGCTTTCGTACACATCGCTGGATCAAGAAGGGGCTCAGGTGAGTATTAGGGGGGGCACACAGAAGGATTTTTACCTTTTTATGCATAGAACGCCTGAAGGTAAAAAAAAAAAAACCTTCAGTCTTTAAAACTTGAGAACACTTTAAAACTTGAGAACCTGCATTAGTGAAACCGGTCTTTACTTTCTTCAAAGGCAGCTGTCAGGAAAATACACATTAAAGTAGAGTTCCAAACAAGTAAATATACTATTGAAATACATCTATGGAAATATTGTTGAATTTGAACAGATTTCCAACTAGTTTCAGCAGCTTTTGCCATCTGCAGTGCATGATTATGAATTCTCCAGCTTGTTACTCAAATAAAGTGATGTTGTCATTTGTCTTTCTCTTCCTGTAAATGTGTGGCCTTCCCTCTCCCTTCTGCCATACAGGTGATTACTGGAGGTTAACATAGATTTGGTACTTTTTTTTTTTTCTTTTCTAATGAATACATGATTTTTTTGGATGATCAAATGAGTTGTGCCTTATTTTTTTGTTATTAAGTCCATCTTTAATACATCTGTGAAATGAGTCATTTGGTTTCTAAACAGACTTCAAACAAACAGACTTCATTGTGGAAAGTGGAGAGGCTTATAAATGTATTGTCTGCCATTCATATGGCAAGGAAAAACATAGTACGATTGTGTCAACCATCTGTCCTCAAATATGGTGCTCCTCAGACATGTGGCCACTATATATGTGTACACATAAACACAGAATGCAGTGTTTATTTTCTGTTTATGTGGCATAGTATTTTCTTTTTTTTAAAGGGGAGCTCCAGGCTTCCCTCAAAAAACAAATACTGTAGCCTCTGGCTTTAATTATAAGGACACTTGCCTGTCCAGGGATCCAGCGTTGTCCTCACCCAAGCCAATTCTTCATTCTGCTTTGGGTGCAGGCGCCGCCATCTTGTCTAAGGGAAACCTAGTAGTGAAGCCTTTATGGCTTCCAACTACTTAAAATATGGTTGCTTCTTAAAGGGGAACTTCATTCCCCCTTCACAATGTATTTTCTCCCCTCCTCTGGGACATAGATACTCGCACACCCAAAAAATCCAGCACTGGCTGGTGTAAGCAGATGCTCTATCTCACCATATTGGATCCCATGCCACTATTTTCTCATCTGATGTCATGGAGGGGTGGCCTGACTCTTCCTGATTCTTGCAACCAACCCCAGATCATGCGGTCAGTAGTTATTCTGGGATGTGTGATATTTGTATCCCAGGAGGTTTAGGGGGTGCGACTCATCCTCACCCTCACCTAGGTTAGAAAGCCAAAAATACATGTCTGAGTCCTGCAGAAAAAGTAATAGAGGAGGGTGAAGGGCCACTTTAAGGATCAGACAGATGCTGAACTCTTCACTATGTGGGTTGATAGACTAATCAGAAAACACAGAGAACGTGTTTATTTTCATTTTCATAGTCACAATTCAGTACAGAGACATTATAATAGTGCTTACCATACTTGCCGAACAGCTGTTTACAAATTATTTTTTCATGCTGAAAGCCTTTATGTAATCCCTTTATCAGCTTGCATTGTGCATCATGGACAAAAGCGTGAAGCAAACTTGGCTTCTAATTGACATTCATCACTTTGAGCTGTTCTCTGACTTTGGTTCCATTCAAATCAAAGTTCTGGAGGCACATTTAGCTAAAAAATACTCTACATCGAATGTTGATTTATTTATTTTTTTCTTCTTAGTTTGTGTAACGAGGCTTATTTATTTTCATCAGGAAATATTTCCCATCTGCACTTAAGTGAAATTTGTATTTTATGGCATTCTATATCTGATAAGCTACATCAGCATTTGTCACCTTTTTAAAAAATGTTTCTCTCCCTGATCAAAGCATACAATGAAAGCGCATAAGAAGAGGTTAAGTGAAAATTGCATGTCAAAACAATCAGTAAATCCTGAGATACAGACAACTAAATGTGTGTGTGAATCCTTGTGTGACGTTTTTCCTAGGAAAGTTTAGCTAGCCCTATCCCCAAGCTCCTCTTCTTTTAGTGAGTGACTTGCTGCCACGTTATAGGGACAGTATGAACACTTGGGAGGAGGGAGTGAGTAGGGCAAAGATTGACTTTTACAAGAAAAGTTAAAATTTGCATATAACTTAAAGTGTAATTCCTGTCAAATTCTAGCAAAGGCTAAACCTACTCCCACCCCATTCTAAGACTATTCTATCTACCCTGTGAAAGAAAAGACGTCTATACTTATCTATTCTGAAGTCGCTCTGGTCTGGTCACATGATTGGGTCCCAGCGCCGACTTCAGTGTAGAGGAGCAGCAGTGACAACATCTGCAGAGCCCTGGGTGATGACGTCACCCATAGGCTTACTATGGGGTAGCCAATGTCGGCTGTCCCTCCTCTACACTGAATCTGGCGCTGGGACCCGATAATGTGGCCGGACCAGAGCAGCTTCAGAATAGGTAAGTCTAGGCATCTTTCCTTTTACAGAGTAGATAGAATAGGCTTACAATGGAGGTGGGAGTAGGAGTAGGTTTAGCCTTAGTTAGAATTTGACTAAAATTACTCTTTAAAGTACATGCAAAGCTTATTTGGATGACATTTCATTTTCTAAGGGCTCTTTCAGACCGCAGCTGGCAGCCACTATTGCCACCTTCTGACACCTGAATTCTTTTTTTTTTGCTTTGTTTTTTTTTTAATTTACTTTTTTGTTTAAGACATTATGCTCACTGGACGTTTTTGCAGCTGCTTCTATGGTCACCAGACGTTTTCTTTTTCAGGCCACTAAACTCCCCTCCATGTTAGCCTGTGTCCATGCACACATAGGCTTTTAGCAGCATTTAGTGGCAGAGGCTTTTAGAGGCAGAAACCCCCCCCCCAATCCTGACAAATTATTCAGCGCTTGTAATGGTGTGTTAACACGTCCAAATGCTTGTTAACGTCAGGCATGTTTAGTGCTTTAGCTTTTATTCATTTCATCAGGCAGAGTAAATTGGTATTCTGGCCAATGGGTTGAATTAACACCCAAGCACTTTCTGCAAAAATACTGCTGCCAGGAGAAAAGGCTTTTAGGAGAGTTTCCAAAATGTCCTGTGTGCATGAGGCCTAAAGTGGAGCTAAAGTAACTCACTGTGAGCAGGCAGGCTTTTTATTGCTGTGCCTAATCACAGCGATCCCCAGAATGTAAGCTGAGCTGCACATGCACAGCTCTGCATACAGCGGCCCTGTGTGCCAAGATGACTGGCTCCTGCACATACTCACCAGTGACATCCTCTCATGCCAGCAAATGAAGAGGCCTAAGGAACTGTTGGAAAAGTTCAGACCTGATTTGCCCTGAAACGGAGAACAGGGACACATTGGAGCCCATGCTGCGAGCTGCGGACGCATCACGTTTGAACCTGGCCTTAAATAATAAAATATAAATTTCACTTTTTTCAACCATTGTTGCACCTTTTTGTAGCAACTACTGAATTTCAATTTTTAGGATGAATTTGGTGGCAACAGTGCATCTGTATTGGGAGAGCATGTGACAGAGTGGCAAGGATTACTACGTATTATTTTAGGGTATACTAGAAATGGAAGCTGTGCCATCTCTAATGATTGGTTGCATGACATGATGGTATCTGATTTTCGCTTTTTAAATACCGACGCTTACCCTATTGATTCATGTGAGATGTGAATTTTGATGATAGAATTCCATTTTACTTGGATTTTGAAAAGCTTACAGCTTTACTGCTAAAGTGCTGGGATTTTCTGGGTTATGGTAAGATCAGGTTTCTGAAGTTGTGCTGCCCTGTTCGGTTCAAACTAGCAAAACTGTGCCCAGCTGCAGAGCAACAATGCTGACATGTAACAAAAATGAAAACTGTATTAATGTAAAAAAGACAGCACAATCACCAGAAGAGGCCTGCACTGCAGGTAAAATACATCTTTTAGGCTACTTTCACACTGAGGCGTGCGGGCGCCGATGGTACAGCGGTGCTAAATATAGCGCCGCTTTACCGTCGTTTTAGCGGCGCTAGCGGGGCGGTTTTAACCCCCTGCTAGCGGCCGAAAAAGGGTTAAAACCGCCCGCAAAGCGCCGCTGCAGCAGCGCTTTGTGGGCGGGTTTGCAGCGCTGCCCCATTGTTTTCATTGGGAAGGGGCGCTTTAGGAGCGGTAATTACACCGCTCCAAAGATGCGGCTTGAAGGACTTTTATGACCGCCCTGCAAGCGCACCGCTCCAGTGTGCAAGCCCTCGGGGCTTTCACACTGGAGTGCATTGAGCAGCTATTTCGGGGCGCTTTGCAGGCGCTATTTTTAGCACTTTAGCGCCTGCAAAGCACCTCAGTGTGAAAGGAGCCTTAGAGATGAATATATTCATTGATGTATTAAAGCCATTTAAGATTTAATAAGTATGCACTGTCAGCTTAATATTATTATAGGTACTTGAGATATGGTATGTGCTTTTTATGGAAAATCTAAAAATGAAAACTTATTTCAGTTTCCTTACCTTACATAGGTTATTCTGGTACAAGTGAACCCAGGAGAAGCTTTTACAATAAGAAGAGAAGATGGACAGTTTCAGTGCATTACAGGTAAGCTTCATTTTAAAGCATTGCTGCACCCAATTGAGAAAAAAAGTTACTCCTCCTGAGTGATTATTTGAACCAGGTTGTGTCTTTAGATAATTATTCCTACCTATGAACCAGATCTTCCCTAAAAACAGCTGGGCATTTGCACAGTGAAACTGGGTGGGGGAGAAAAAGCATATGGATTTCATTGTCTTTGTTGTGTGAAGATTATCATGGAAAACCCTGAAGATCTTGGTGATAAGTATTTTTTCCTAACAACCAATTAGATTTCAGACTGTTTTGGAAGTTTGAATGTGATTGGTGATGCTGGAAGCAAAAGTAGACTAAGCTACATAGCACAGGCTTCAGAAAGTATACTTTGAGTCCATTCACACTAGCCACTGCGTTCCAGCAGGATCAACCCAATGTTTGTGCCAATCCTGGCGAATCGCAATGTTCATTTTTTTTTTTAAAACAAACTTTATTGAAGTGTCAGGGTGACACACCATAATATTCTATCAACCAGAGTGCAGTGACTACGTTGCGCTGGAGAAAGGTACTGCATGCAATACTTTTTTTCAGTGCACACTGCCAACACAGTGAACCGGCTGCCTGTGCTTGAATACCTGGTGTGAATCCATTCCACGAGCATGCACAACTTTAAAGCACGACAGGTTCGGCATCTATTTACTTGGCGTAACGTCAGCTTTCATATTTTACAAAAAAATTGGAGTATATATTGTGTATGGAGTATATATTGCGTTTGAAAAACCAATGTGCAAATACCGTATGACTCAAAAAATGCAACGATCGCTATTTTATTCCTTAGGGTCTCAGCTAAAATTATATATATATATATATATATATATATAATATTTTTTGGAGGTTCCAAGTAATTTTCTAGCATAAAATACTGATTTAAACTTCGAAACAAAACGTTCCAGAAAAGGCCTGGTCTTCAAGTGGGTATAGTTTGCGTACCTTTTTCCTTCAAACATTAACTTGCCTGCCTTTTGTGATCGCCTCCATGCTCTTCCAAGAGGTCTGCACACAACATTATTTTCAACAATCCCAATATCTGTCCTTCGTTTACTGCAACTGAACCATTTAGCATTTTGGCTCAACATTTTCCAATATGTTACTCCAGCCTTGAAGACCTATAGTACAGAGCTGCCAACTTTTGCCTTAAAAAAAAATCAGGCAAAGTTCATTTGGCCATGATAGGAGTGCATGATGCCTAATACTGTAGATACAGTATTGGGTGAATGTTGGTTCTTTAATGCATAAACCGGAAGCATGTTCAGAGACTTGTTTCTTTATGCCTCAGTGGCTGTTTTTAATAAGGAGTTTATGCTTCAAGGACACTGGTTTATATTTATCCACTGACAGGGTGTTCGTCTTAGCTGAACTCTGCATTTTTTTATGTATGTGTAAAAATAACTGCACGTTTTCATGTGTTGGGATAAGTCTTTATGGGCTTCAAATACAGGCTCTTGGCAGGCATTTTGGTAACACTTGCAAGGTGTCCACTATTACTGTATGAGATGGTGTGAACAGGCGCAAAGGGCTCCATACACTTTTTGGCAGTAGTCAAACTGCGAGTTGTTTAGCTTTTACCTGAATGTTGCATGAACCCCATTGGCCTTCATTGGCACCCATCAAATAGAAGCAGAGCATCAGTGTTCTGGGTGGAGTTAGGATTTTCTTGTACTTTTCTCTTATGTTTATTGAGGCCATGCATGGAACAACTTCTTTCTTCTATTTTGAACAGTCAGGATGCTGAAGGATGTTGGCAAACATTTTTTAACATTAAATCCTAAGCTTAGTGAAAACATTACTTTAAAAAATTCAACACAAGGGACGACAATCAATGTGAAAAATCATAAACCCATATTTTATTAACAATAGAAAATAGAAAAGAGATGTTTACACTGAAAAAATGAACCATTTTAAGAAAAAAAAAATGTACATTTTTAAATTGATGGCAGCAACGCATCTCAAAAACTTTGGGACAGAGCAACAAAAAACTGGCAAAAGTAAGCGGTACTAAAATGTAGGAGTTGGAAAAATATTTTCCAACTAATTAGGTTATTTGGCAACAGGTCAGTAACCTGATTGGGTATAAAAAAGAAGGCATCTTAGAGAGTCAGAGTGTCTCAGAAGTAAGCAAAAATGGGCAGAGGTTCACCAATCTGAAGTTCCATTGAAAAATTGTCAAACTATTTCAGAATAATGTCCCATAATGTAAAATGTGCAAAGACTTTAAATTATATCATCAGCTACAGTACACAGGGTGGATAAAAATCAATTAAAAAAAAAAACTGATTTTTTTTTTTATTTAAATTGGATTTTTTGATTTTAAATCAGATTTTTTTTATTTTTGTCAAATTTATTTTAATAAAATGCTTTTGGAGTAAAAATATATCTAAAGATAGTTTTCTATTTAAGATACATTAATAATTTTGTTTATTCAGCATGAAATGGAGCTTGGTTATGTAGCATGAGAATATTTACATTGTTGGTAAACTCATATAATGAATCCAAGCTCTGCAAGCTGAGATAACATGCACTGCATTGAAGCATTCACACAATTTCACAGTAACCATGAGATAAAACAAAGTTCAGGAATATTCCTTTATCCCATTGTTTTGCAAATCTATGTACACTACAAACTGTATGACTGAATCGGTTCTGATATCGCTGCTTTACTGACCTGACAGCTTATTATTCTAAATAGGAAACCTTCATTTTGTTTGCAAATATTAAAGTATCTAACTACCAGCAAGAATGAGTCCTTACATTTAAAGAGCACCTGTCATTTCAGATCCATCATGGCAGCGCCTGTTATCGGGCATCCACTCACCTCCTGCCGCCACGTCCCTCACCTTGTTGTGTCACTGCCCAATCACCAGCCGTCCCATTAAAGTGAATGGAACTGTTGGTGAGTCAACAGCAGGTCAGAGGAGGAGCTGCTGCAGGACAGAGATGACAGTTGCTCTTTAAAAATTATTACTTAAATCGAGTTGATTTAAATCAAATTCACCCTGATGGTACATATCGTCAAAAGATGCAGAGAATCTGGAGAAATCTCTTTGCGCAAGGGACAGGGACAAAACGCAATATTGGATGCCCATGATCTTTGGGCCCTCAGACGACACTGCATTAAAAACAGGCATGATTCTGTGATGGATATCACTGCATGGAATACTTGCAAAAATCACTATCTGTGAACACCGTTTGCCGTGCCATTTAAAAATGCACGTTAAAGCTCTATCATGCAAAGGAGAAGCCGTATCAGAACATGACCCAGAAACGCTGGCGTCTTTGCTAGGTCTAAGCTCAATTAAAATGGTCTGTTGCAAAATGGAAAACTGTTCTATGGGCAGACAAATGGAAATTTGACACTCTTTTTGGCAACCATGGGCGCGTGACCTTCCGGCTTGTTAACACCGCTCAATTCAAAAGCTGGCATCTCTGGTGGTATGGGGGTGCTTAGTAGGGGTCGATCGATTACCAGTGCGGCCGATGTTCACTTTTTTTGAAGTATCGGTCACAAACTTACCGATGTTACCAATATTGCTTTAAGGGGTTGTACCGGGGTGATAACTGCAGCTGCAGGCATCAACCCGGTACCGTTTTTTAGAGCAGATGGTCGGCTTTCTTGTAATAACAACTGATGCGGCTCAGCAGACCGTCGACTGTTATTACAAGCAGTGACCCCTCCCGGCGCTCTTCCCGGTTCTTCCATCCCACCGGGAAGGCCGAGCGACCAGCCAGCACATCCGATGGCTGCCCAAAGACCCGAACAAAGCAGATCAGCTTTGTTTGGGTCTCGGATTTAGTAACCCGGAAGCGATGTCATGACATTACTTCCAGATTACTGGCATGCTAAAGGCGCCAGTTTTACATTTTAGAAAGTATTCAAAAACGTCAATCTTGACGTTTTAAATACTTTTAAGTGCAGAGGAAGGGTTTGGGGTTTTATAGACCCCAGATCCCTCCATAAAGAGTACCAGTGCTGCCTATTACTGTCACATGTTACATTCCTTGAGACAGCAATAACAGTGATTAAAAAAAATAAAAAATAAAAGGACCGTGTAAAAATAATAGGTTAAAATCTACAAAATATCGGCACCTGATAGCAGCTATCGGCCTGAAAGGCAGCCAAAAAAATCTGTATCGTATCGGCCCTGAAAAAACTATATCGGTCGACCCCTAGTGCTTAGTGCATATGGAGTGGGCAGCTTGGACATCTGGAAAGGCACCATCAATGCTGACAGATAAATCCAGGTTTTAGAGCAGTATATGTCATCATCCAGACGGCGTCTTGATTATTTGAGCAGGAGAAATCTAAACGACATACTACATCTATGACAACAGCTTGGCTTTGTAGTAGAAGAGTCCATGTGCTTAACCGCTTGTCGACCTGCTCACGCTAATATACGTCGGCAAAATGGCACTTCTGCGCAAACTGACGTACCTGTACGTCAGTCCGCAAAAGCAGGATAGAGGGCTTGCGCGAAGAGAGGCAGGACGGGGCAATGCCTATGTAAACAAGGCATTTCCTTGTTCTGCCTAGTGACATGACAGGGATCTTCTGTTCCCTGTCATCGGGAACAGTGATCTCTGTCATGTAGCCCATCCCCCCTACAGTTAGAACACGCTAAGGGAACACACTTAACCCCTTGATTGTCCCCTAGTGTTTAACCCCTTCCTTGCCAGTGGCATTTATACAGTAATCGGTGGCTATTTTTAGCGCTGTATAAATGCCAATGGTCCCAAAATAGTGTCAAGTGTCGATCTGTCCACCGCAATGTCACAGTCCCGATAAAAATCGCAGATTACCGCAATTACTAATAAAAAAAATTGTAAAAATGCCATAAATCTATCCCCTATTTGGTTTGCAGAAAAGTTATAGCATCTACAAATCCATAAACACTTATTGCGATTTTATTAAATTTTTTTTACCAAAAGAATGCTCTATTTGTGGGGGAAAAAAGGACGTCAATTTTGTTTGGGTACAGTGTCACACGACCACACAATTGTGAGTTAAAGCGACGCAGTGCCGTATCACAAAAAATGCTCTGGTCATTAAGGGGGTAAAATTTTCCGGTGCTGAAGTGGTTAAAGATTTAGTGCACCTTTCATAACATTTTACATGTTACACAGGGTGTAACATGCTAAGAACTGAACGGCTCCCTGATTTGACAGGTAGCGGGGATCTTCTCTCCCCCGCTAGCTGTCACAATTTTAAAAAAACGTGGCCGAGCGGGGCTCCACCCGCCTGGCTGCGTCATCCATTCACAGTGTTCTGTGAATGGAAAACTACAAGGTCCAGCAGCCGTTGCGGCTGTTGGCTTGTAGTTTTCAATGAACTACCACGAAGCTGTGGCGCTCTGTGGTAGTTCATTCTCTCTTCCTGCCAGATTACATCTGCTTGCCCATATGGGATGTACAGACACGCAGATACAGGAGAAAATGCTGATTGCTGTTGCAATTCTTTAGAGGCTCCAGAAACAAAAAATAATAAATGCACATTTTTTACCTTGCAAATATTTGGCACATCTTGAAACAAAGAATACGACAAAGAAGACCCAGGACTGTTGAGCAGTTTAATTCCTATATCAGGCAAGGAGGGGACAACATTCCTTTCCAAAAATGCCAGAAACTGGTTTCCTCAGTTCCCACATTTTTACAGAGTTGGGAATGTTAAATCGTGGTAAACATGGCCTTGTCCCAACTTTAAGACTTTTAGTCTGCCATTTTATTTTATTATTTTTTTATTTTTTATTTTATGTTTTGACTAAACTTAGGCTTTAAACTACTATATAACAATTATGTTAATGTATATATTTCTCTCTTTTCCTATAACATGCATATAATAGGCACCAGGTCAGTCCATGAGCTAATAATGCTAGCCTGGTCAGGCCATAAACACGTTCTCTTTGTAATGCATATGTTAAGCAAATTAAGCTGTATAGAGATTTGGGGTATAAAAACACCAGGAATGCATACCCTTTGCTTGTCAGCCACCTTCATGTAGTCCACATTGTCCTTCAACATGAGCCATTTTAACCACTTCACGCCCAAAGATGTCATAAAACGTCCTGGACTTTGAGTGGTGATATCTGAATGATGCCTGCAGCTGCAGGCATCATTCAGATATCATCTTTTTCAGCCAGCAATTTCATTCACCCTAAGAACAATCATAGTGGCAGTTCTATAGTCTATAGACCCCTCATCTCTCCATAAAGAGGACCTGCCGCGCACTATTCCTATTCCAAGGGATGTTTACATTCCCTGTAATAGGAAAAAAAGTGATCAAAAGAAAAATAATGTGAAAAGAAAGTATAAAAGTAAAATAATAATAATAAAAAAAAATGTAAAGCACCCCTGTCTCCACGTGCTTGTGCACAGAACACATGCGTAAGTCGCGCCCACATATGTAAAAGACGTTCAGATCACACGTTGGGTATAGCCGTGAGCATTAGAGCGAGAGCAATAATTTTAGCCCAAGACCTCCTCTGTAACTCTAAACTGGTAACCTGTTAAAAATGTTAAAGCGTGGCCATGGAGATTTTTAAGTACCAAAGTTTGGCGCTATTCCACAAGTGTGCGCAATTTTAAAGTGTGACATGTTGGATATCTATTTACTTGGAGTAACATCTTTCACATTATACAAAAAAATTGGGCTAACTTTACGTTTTTTTTTTTTTTGTTTTTTTTTCTCATGAAACTGTGCTTGAAAAATTGCTGCGCAAATACCGTGTGACGTAAAGAGTTGCAACCACCTCCATTTTTTTCCCTAGGGTCTCTGCTAAAAAAAACATATATAATGTTTGGGGATGAATTTTATATGTAGGAGAGGAGTGCCAGAATAGGCCGGTATGGAAGCCCAGTATGGAAGTGGTTGAATATATTTAAAAGGCCAATACGAATGCATGGTGTTTATGCTGCCCTCCTTGCATATTTAAACTAGGAGGGATGCTGGTCTGCTTGAATGGTCTGTCTATTAAAATTCAGGACCGGCGTAAACCCTGAAGGTGAACTTATAAAAAAACCTGTGCTGCACAGACCCTAACCTGTGCAGAGATTTTTCTGCTATAATCTTAGGACCAGCAGATTGAAAGCAACCATCCAGACAGGAAAGTAACAGTTGACAATAGCGTAGCTTCTGCAAAGAGGCATACCTTTTTTTAAATTTTTGTTTAGAGCATTCAGATATCTAGCTTAACAGTTTTTAACTCCTTAAAAGAGGAGTAAAACGGTACAAGTAAATATTTACAGAAAAGATATTCAAAAATTGGCAATAAGCAACAGTAAAATACAGGTTAAAGTACAGGTTAAAGTGTAAAATACTTAGACCCCTTTCACACTGAGGTGCTTTACAGGCGATACAGCGCTAAAAATAACGCCTGCATAGCGCATGTGAAGAGCCTCTCCTGTCTCTCCAGTGTGAAAGACTGAGTGCTTTCACACTGAAGCGGTGCGCTGGCAGGACCGCTCCTTCACTGCTCCTGCCCATCGAACTGAATGGGCACCGCTGCCGAACCGCCGGCAAAGCGGCCGAAAACCCCCGCAAAAACTACGCTAAAGCGCCGCTAAAAATAGCGGGGCTTTACCGCCGACGCCCCAGTGTGAAAGGGACCTTAGTAAAGTTTGAGTGGTCTTTGATAACATACAGGGCAAATGCAATCAGATTTTTCAGATTTACTGGATCTCATAAATAACTCTTAGCATTCCTTCATAGTTTCAGTGGTGAATGAGAGCTCTAGAGCTGCAAACGTAGCCATTATTTCTAGTCCTTGGAGAGGGTTTGAAGTGGATGTAAACCCGATTGATTAAATTTGAGCTGGGCACATATATCTGCAGTGTTTTCTTACCTCTCAGTCTAGTGGCTGTCTCCTGCTCCGTTTTTCTGTTATCAGCCTGAACTTCTGACAAGTTCTCTGTCAACTGTGATAAAAGCAGCCTGAATTTTGTGTTGGGGAGGATGCTATAAATAGATTAGCAGAGTGCAGAACTATTCAATGAACAGATCTGAAAGTCTCTACCTATGAGGAGACAATCAGCTGTCTTGGCTGTATGCCCAGGCTTCACTGCAGTGCTGAACAGGAAGAAAAAAATCTCCTAACAGGATCTGAACTTTCTAAAGAATATATAAAGATGAAGACAGCATATATACATGTAAAACTTACGTAGGGAGATTTGTTTCATCCCTGTGGCTGTTTACTTCACTGGGTATATGTGAGGGTTTACATCAACTTTAATAATACAGCCAATCAAAGGCTGTACTAACAGGGCTGGAGAGTATTTAATTATGCTTTAGGGGACACACACTTACTGCCAACTATTCAAAACTTCAAATTTTCATTCAATCAGACCACCAGTATATTACACAGCATAAAGTTATGAGACACCACATATGTAGTTACTATGAATGTCTCTCTTGTTTGGGTGAATGGCCCATCTGCCTTCTGGAACTTGTAATATAGGCCTGTTTTGTTTCTAAGACCTCATTCACACGGGCGTACTTAAGCATATGCCCATGCGAGGGCTGTGTTTGCCCACATGGGGAAGCACAAATGTTCTGTGCATTCTCATGCAGGCAGTGCCATTCATGTCAATTGGGATGCATCAGCTGCATGAACAAAACTACTCCTCCCAATTCCAAAGCAGTGTGGGTGCGAGTCCCTGAACTCGAACAAGTGTGAATTTGGATGGATGTCAAATTGGAAGCATTGTCCATGCAGCCTCTGCGTCCCAATTGACATGAGGCTGGATGCACAGAACACCTGTGTATCCCTGTGTCGGCAAACAGTCTTTGCATGGGCATATGTTTCAGTAAGCCTGTGTGAACGAGGCCTAATTGATTTTACATCTTGCCATGCATCAGAGTAACCACTTTTTATGAAGGCAATTACTTCGCAGTAAGAATCATGGAATTTGGATACAGTTTGGTTGTGGGATTTAAAAAAATAAAACCGAATCTGATGGTGTATTTGCTCAAACTGTTCTACAGACTGTAAGTATAACTTAAGACAAAACTTTTTTTAAGTTTTGGATAGAGTAGAGATAGATTAAAACCTGTCCGCTTTAATTGCTGTCTGTGCTCCCGTTAGGGAGATGCATCCTTTCTATTTGTCCTATTTACCATTATCGTTGAAAGTGAAAGTAAAAGAAAATCCCCAAATTTTGGGTTATCCCCAGAAATATAATAGAGGGGAAATCTTCCAATGGGGACACTAGTTCTGGTGACCTGGGGGTCCTCCTGGAATCCCCTTACTTTGCAGGGATTTCCTCACACTTCTTGTTTGGCCATGGGGCAGGAAATGAAGGGAAATCTCCGCAATGGGGCACAGATGGTAAAAATAAATCTGACAGGTTACTACCCTCCTTTGCTCTATCAAAATGAGAGAAAAAAATATTTGCCTATAGTTCTACTTTAGATGTGCTGTATAGAATGCGTGACCTTCTCTAGCTGGCCATCACAGACCTGAGATTTAAATCTGACCGTTTTTTGTCACAAAACATGTGAAAAGTGATAACAAATAAATAATAAATTCCAAAAAAGAGGAATTGGCACCACCGGGAGCCAGCAAGTTAAAGTCCACCAACAGTGTAAACAAGAAGGAGTGAAGAAGCCACCACCTAGGGTCATAGGGGGCTTACCAGATGCAAATGACTTGGAACGGCGTATGCCGGCCAAGTCATAACAGGCTATGAGACCAACGGGTCGCACAAGTGTAGTATTTTTAGATGCCCATATTGGATTGAAGTTTGGAACAAAGATATATGAAGAGGCTATGTAGAAGCAACCAGAATTACCGGGAAAGGCAATAATGATAGGGAAAAGCCGTCACCTGAAGATCTAAAGGCTTACCAGAGGTTGTTGACCTGGAAAGACTTATGTCAACCGAGTCAAATAGGCATAATGACCAACTGGTCGGAAAGGTATTCCCCTTTAACGTATCCTTAAAATACTTCAAATTAGGGCAACTGCTTGGCGTCCACAGTGAATCTCAACAGTCATAGGATTAATATCTCAATGGAAGGCCGCAAAGGGGTATTTATATGTCATGTGAGAAATAGATGAAAAAGACTCACATAGCGTAATAACGTAGGTACTGGTTTATTAAAAGTATTAAAAACACACATTTTCGTAGATCATCAATAGTTTCAAAGATCAAGTAGCGGTAATGGTGAGGGGTCCACCCAACATGTTTCTGCTAAAGAGCCGTCATCTGGGGTGTGGACCCCACCTCACCGCTATATAAAGGACAAATCACCCCCTATGGAAGTGACATGATACTGGAAGTGGAAATGAATTACATCACTTCCGGTCTTTATATCTAAAAAAAAGCAAAATTAATCCATAACAACCTGAAAATTAAAATGCCTTTGACAATTAATATATATAGAGCTATATTGAATGTAGAGCATGTAGACCAGCTATATCCACTGGTGTACAGGGAGCGGAACCAAGCCTCGTTTCAGTGTCATATCCACAGAGGCTGTCTGTATTACACAAAGCCAAGCCTTGTTTTCATTCTGCGGGGTGACGTCATCACGCAACCGCGTAAACAAGGCTTGGTTCCGCTCCCTGTACACCAGTGGATATAGCTGGTCTACATGCTCTACATTCAATATAGCAATATTATATATATATTAATTATTTGTCAAAGGCATTTTAATTTTCAGGTTGTTTTGGATTAATTTGGCTATCTGTTTTTTAGATATACAGACCGGAAGTGATGTAATTCATTTCCACTTCCGGTATCATGTCACTTCCATAGGGGGTCATTTGTCCTTTTTATATAGAGGTGAGGTGGGGGTCCACACCCCAGATGACGGCTCTTTAGCAGAAACATGTTGGGTAGACCCCTCACCATTACCGCTACTTGATCTTTGAAACTGTTGATGATCTACGAAAATGTGAGTTTGTTTTTAATACTTTTAATAAACCAGTACCTACGTTATTACGCTATGTGAGTCTTTTTCATCTATTTCTCACATGACATATGAATACCCGTTTGCGGCCTTCCATTGAGATATTAATCCTATGACTGTTGAGATTCACTGTGGACGCCAAGCAGTTGCCTTAATTTGAAGTATTTTGAGGATACGTTAAAGGGGAATACCTTTCCGACCAGTTGGTCATTATGCCTATTTGACTTGGTTGACATGAGTCTTTCCAGGTCAACAACCTCTGGTAAGCCTTTAGATCTTCAGGTGACGGCTTTTCCCTATCCTTATTGCTTTTCCCAGGAATTCTGGTTGCTTCTACATAGCCTCTTCATATATCTTTGTTTCAAAATCAATCCAATATGGGCATCTAAAATACTACACTTGTGCGACCCGTTGGTCTCATAGCCTGTTATGACTTGGCCGGCATACGCCGTTCCAAGTCATTTGCATCTGGTAAGCCCCCTATGACCCTAGGTGGTGGCTTCTTCACTCCTCCTTCTTGTTTACACTGTTTGTGGACTAACTTGCTGGCTCCCGGTGGCGCCAATTCATCTTTTTTGGACTTTATTATTTATTTGTTATCACTTTTCACATGTTTTGTTATACACGTTTTGAATAATTTATATATATGCCTTTTGGTATATGGTATAGTGTATACACAATATATTATTTTTAATTTGTATTGATGCTGAAAATTTCCTCATACATTGGTTCACACCTTTTGTATACTATATAGGTGATATTTGGTTCTTTATATCACATGTAACCGAATGGTTTATCTATTTACTACTTTTGACCCGACATATGTCACATATGTTACTATAAATCCTTTTTTGAGTTTATAGCGCCATACTTTTTGAATACTCAAAATGCGCATACAAACGCAACAGAGCGCCTGAGAAAATGTGCAAAAATACGATGCTCAGGTGAGAATGCAGGCTTATTCTGATAATCTGCTACAAGTATGCTGCCATTAAAGTGGACCTGAAATCAAAAAATAAAGATTTGCTAAGCTATAGGGAACACCTAGAAAAGTTATTTGTCCCTAAGCAGTTCCCTGAAAAATGTACCTTTTGTGTTTCTTGAGTGCTTCCTGAAAAGTTGCCGCACACATCCTATGCCTGTGGTCTTATAGAAGTATACCTGTGCCTCTAACTGTTCATATCGAAAGATTTACTGATTTCACTGTAGTGCCGCTCACTGTTTTCCTTGCTGGAAAGGAAGCTGTACTCGGGGACTAGAATACATCTCCCTGCTTCTACTTTAATCATTCTGTGGGTCTATGCATTTTGCACCTTTCCTGCTTCTGCCTGATTTTTCCTTAATCTATGTTTGAATCCAGGGATGGACTGGCCATCGGGACTACCGGGAGATTCCCGGTGGGCCGATGGCTCAGTCTAGGCCAGTTTCACTTTCAGCCGCATCTGCGGTGCGCGGTGATCTACCCATCAACCGCCAACAGCTGGCGCCTGACGGGTAGATCGAGATTAGCCAGCATGCAGAGTAGCGCAGGGAGCTTCTGTAGTAATAAGTGCTCTCTCTCGTGTCATCACGCTGTTCTCCGGCGGCCCCTCCTCTCTTCTCGTCTATACCAATTGGCTTGTAAGATCATCTGGTATAGACAAGAAGAGAGGAGGGGTTTCCGGGGAACAGCGTGATGACACGAGAGAGAGAACTTATTACTACAGAAGCTCCCTGCGCTACTCTGCATGCTGGCTAGTAAGACCCCACAATGTGCCCTGATGTGCCCCGATGTGCTATGTGCCCCATCATGTGCCCCATGCCCTGATGTGCCATGTGCCCTAATGTGCCATGTAGCCTGATGTGCCCTAATGTGCTATGTGCCCTGATGTGCCACGTGCCCTAATGTGCCATGTAGCCTGATGTGCCCTAAAGTGCTATGTGCCCTGATGTGCCCCGTGCCCTGATGCGCCATGTGCCATGTAGCCTGATGTGCCCCATAATGTGCCCTGATGTGCCCCATCATGTGCTCTGATGTGCCATAATGTGCCCTGATGTGCCATGTGCCCGTGCCCTAATGTGCCATGTGGCCTGATGTGCCATGTGCCTCATAATGTGCCCCATCATGTGCCCTGATGTGCCATGTGCCCCGAGCCCTAATGTGCCATGTGCCCCGTGCCCTGATGTGCTATGTGCCCTGATGTACCATGTGGCCTGATGTGCCCCATGCCCTGATGTGCCCCATGCCCTGATGTGCGATGTGCACCATAATATGCCATGTGCCATAATGTGCCCTGATGTGCCATAATGTGCCCTGATGTGCCATAATGTGCCCCTGCCCTGATGTGCTATGTGCCCTGATGTGCCACGTGCCCTGATGTGCTATATGCCCTGATGCGCCCTGATGTGCTATGTGCCCTGATGTGCCTTGTGCCCCGATGTGCTTTGCCCTGATGTCCTGTGCCCTGATGTGCCCTGATGTCCTGTGCCCCAGTGTGCTGTGCCTCAATGTCGTGTGCTCTGATGTTCTGTGCCCTGATGTGCTGTGTCCTGATGTGCTATACCCTGATGTACTGTGCCCTGATGTGTTGTGCCCTATTAGCTGATGTGCTGGGCTCTGTACCCTGATGTGCTGTGCACTGTACCCTGATATGTTGTGCCCTGTACGCTGATGTGCTGTGCACTGTACCCTGATATGTTGTGCCCTGTACGCTGATGTGCTGTGCACTGTACCCTGATGTGCTGTGCACTGTACCCTGATGTGCTGGGCACTGTACCCTGATGTGCTGGGCACTGTACCCTGATGTGCTGGGCACTGTACCCTGATGTGCTGGGCACTGTACCCTGATATGTTGTGCCCTGTACGCTGATGTACTGGGCACTGTACCCTGATATGTTGTGCCATGTACGCTGATGTGCTGGGCACTGTACCCTGATGTGCTGGGCACTGTACCCTGATGTGCTGGGCACTGTACCCTGATGTGCTGGGCACTGTACCCTGATGTGCTGGGCACTGTACGCTGATATGTTGTGCCATGTACGCTGATGTGCTGGGCACTGTACCCTGATATGTTGTGTCCTGTACGCTAATGTACTGGGCACTGTACCCTGATATGTTGTGCCCTGTACGCTGATGTACTGGGCACTGTACCCTGATATGTTGTGCCCTGTAGGCTGATGTACTGGGCACTGTACCCTGATATGTTGTGCCCTGTACGCTGATGTACTGGGCTCTGTATCCTGATGTGCTGTGCCCTGTACCCTGATGTGCTGTACCCTGATGTTCTGTGCCCTGATGTGCTGTGCTCTGATGTGCTGTGCTCTGATGTGCTGTGCCCTGATGTGCTGTGCCCTGATGTGCTGTGCCCTGATGTGCTGTGCCCTGATGTGCTGTGCCCTGATGTGCTGTGCCCTGATGTGCTGTGCCCTGATGTGCTGTGCCCTGATGTGCTGTGCCCTGATGTGCTGTGCCCTGATGTGCTGTGCCCTGATATGCCTTGTGCCCTGATGAGCTGGGCTCTGTGCCCTGATGTGCCTTGTGCCCTGATGTGCCTTGTGCCCTGATGTGCTGTGCCCTGGGCCAGTCTGGATGAAGTCCAGGGCCACATTTTTGTCCCAGTCCAGCCCTGTTTGAATCCCAAGTTATCAGGGGGCCAGCTCTGAAATCTTACCATCACTACAAAGATGGGCTCCTCCACACAGACACAGCATAGTAAATCTGGCATGCAGACAAGACCAGCTATAGAGAGCCCACAGGAAAACTGATCTTTTTTCCTTTGCTTGCCTCTTTTGGGCAGAACTTTTACTGTTCAGGTCCTCTGAGTTTAAGGGCCCGATCACACTGTGAGTGCGATTTCAGCTCTATTCTTTTTGAATGGGCTGATATCACACCACACTGCACCAAAAGTAGTGCATGCAAGAAAAAAAGCCTCACACCTGCTGCCACTCGCTGGGTCTCATCTCGCTATCTTTCCTTACTATGTCATTGGCAGTCAGTTGTCTCTTCTGGGTTCTTGCAACTGGACCCAGATGAAGTGCCACCAGGTCCACCCTTTAGCTGCTGTATGTTCCTGCACCAGTAACCTCCTGGGATATGTGATGGTAGTATCCCTGAAAGCTGGAGGAGCTTATCATTTTTACCTATGTGAAAATAAAGGCAGGGGGTGAGCTGGAAGAATAAAAATGGTAACAAAAATATATACCCTTTTAGTGCTGGTTCACACTAGTGCGTAGCGAGAACCCTGTGAATCCAGTGCGGGTTCCCGCATCGCACCTGAACCGCACATTGGTTCACACTGAGATATGCGAACCACTGCGGGTGTCAATGTAAAGTTAATGACACCCCCAGATTGGTCAGCAGATCGCAGTGCTAACTGTGAAATGGTGCAGGAGTCGGA
Source organism: Lithobates clamitans (assembly GCA_037952925.1). NCBI lineage: Eukaryota > Metazoa > Chordata > Amphibia > Anura > Ranidae > Lithobates > Lithobates clamitans. Next base: position 607,322 of record JBBGZY010001769.1, read on the forward strand.
TCGCATAGGTGTGAACACCCATGCGATCTGTTTCTAGTGCGGACCAAAAAAAGGGTCCTGCACCATTTTGGTGTGAATGTGATGCGATTTCAGCCATACAGTTTGTATGGCTGAAATCGCATCGCATCACATATACATCGCATGTGATCTGAACAGCAATGCAGTGCGAATCATATGCGATGTCTGCCATCACACTAGTGTGAACTGGGCCTTAATGTTATGGGGATAGTTTTGCAAGTTATATGGTGGTATTTCCCAACTTTAATGATTAAAGTGGAAGTAAACCCCGGCCGATTTTAATTATTTTTTCAATTTTCACATACAATAGCTCATTATAATGGATTGAAATCGGCCAAAAATGAGGTCTGTAAAAACCTTATTTAGGCTCTTTGTAATCTCTTCATTTCCGGGTATTGGCCGCGCCATTGTTTGTGCTGTTTGCTGAATCTGTTCTGGACATCACTTCCGCCCTTACTCTGTTTCCCTTTCGAAATCTTGCGCATGCGCCGTAGCGCCGTATCAGGAAGGAGATAATCAGAGCAGCATTGTGAGACTTCTCCTTTGTGCTGTTCAGAGCGGAAGCTCGTCCATAGAAATGTCCCAACATGCAGGGAATACAGAAACGGTACACTTTAGGTGCCGTTAATGAAACGTCCTACTGCGCAATTGCACATGGCGTCATTTTCGATTACAGGACGATTTACATGGAAACTACAGCAGTGAGTACACTTTCACAGGCAGCGATCAGTTGCCTGTGTTATCTACATTATGAAGAGCTAAAGTTGTCTCGGAGGGTTTACAACCACTTTAATGTGAAAGCACCTACCACTGCCTATTTTATTAAAAACATTAAAGTAGGACTATAGGAAAAACTTTTTCATTTTGGATAGAGTAAGGGAGGGTCATAACTGCTGTCAGTTTATTTTTTGCCATCTGTGTCCAATTGCAGAGATTTCCCTTTACTTCCTGTTACATAGCCAAAACAGGAAGTGAGGGTTAATCCCTGCAAATTCAGGGAATCCCACCAGGTCACCAGAACTAGTGTCCCCATTGGAAGATTTCCCCTCTGACTTTTCTGGGGACAGCCTAACATTTGGGATTTTCTTTTACTTTAGATAATAATGGTAAATAGGGAGAATCTCCTCTAATGGGAACATAGACAGCAATAAAAACCCAATAGGTGTTCTAATCCATCTCAACTCTGTCCACAGCTGAAAAAAAAATATATAAAAGAAAAAGACTAATGCGCAAACCTAGGCTAGCTTTAATTAACTAAATGAGAAGCAGCCAACCTAGAAAAGTGTTCCCACACAAAGTGTAAAATAATAATACTATTTTTTTACTTCTTTTTAATTTTTATGAAAAAAAAAAAAAGTTTGCTTTTACCGTCTGTGTACCACGCAAGCATCTCACCATTTTGCAATCCACTGGATTGTGGATCTCCAGGAGTGGGATTGAGGGGCTTTCTGGCATTTAGATTTGGTTTAGGGATTATAAAGCAGATGAAACTTTTTTCTTTTTTTTGCTAAAGTAAAGGGGACCTAGCAGATTGCCTTTTGCAATGTTTTTATAGCAGCCATTAAATGTGTGAGCCGGTATGAAGAAATGCATTAAGGAGTAGAACTCTAAATCTGCACTGTCAGAGAAATGTGAACCCCCCCCCCCCCCCTTTTTATTCATGCGACACTGAAATAGAAACATCAGCTCCATTATACAGCGAGTTGAGTCCGGGTAGCATGAACGAATGCCATTTGTCGCTGAATAATCCATTCATGAAAATCTGTGTGCTCCAGTTCGTGAATGGAGATGACTCATTCAGGGCACAGTCCCAAGCCTCTGCTAAGAGCCATTAAATGCTTCTTGACATCACAAGGAAAGCCATGTTATAGATGGTTTGACTGAGAGGAAATTGCCATACGTCTAGAGGGAGAAAAAATCCTCATGCAAATCAGGATGAGTCACTTGTAATTAAAGCCTGAAAGAGTAATAAACCATTTTTTATGAAGAGGAGGTGGCAGATTTTTAACTGCACTGCTTCCAATAAAGGAAGCCTAGATAGCACTTTCATTATATCTGTCTGGTAAAAATCCTGAGTGTGGCTGAAATTGGGAGATTCTTTTCTTAATGAAATAGTTAACTGGTCATTGAAATTTAGAGATTCAGCACATCATCGCTGCCTAAGTGTATTCATTGACATTATATATTCAGATGGTGCCTAGTACTATATTATTTGAGTCTTTTAAAGCTGAATTGCAGGATGCATGCTAATGTATAGTTAGTACCCGAGGCACACAGCAGAGAGGAGAGGGGGATACGTGGCTGAAGCATACCATATACATATAGGGGGAGATTTACTAAAACTGGTGCACACAGAATATGGTGCAGTTCTACAAAGAAACCAATCCGCTTCCAGGTTTTATCATCAAAGTTTAACCACTTCCGGACTGCCGCACGCCGATATACGTCCTAACTTTGATGTGGGATAGCTAGCTGCCATAACCCCCGGTATCCTCGCTAGGCCAGCGGTCCGGTTTCTGATAAGAGTGGTCTCTGTGACTGATTCGGCGCGAGATCACTTTTATCGGCGGCGGGAGAGGGACCCCCCCTCAAGCCGCGCTCCGGTGCCCTCCGCCGCTTACCGGATCCGTCGGCAATCGGATCTTCACCCTGGCTGGGCATAGAGACGAGTGAGGGGAAGATGGCCCCCATCTGTCTCCATAACGATGCAGGGCGGAAGCGACCTCACTTCCGCCCACAGCTCTTAAAGGGACATTTTCTTTTAATTATTTTTTTTTTTTTTAATTATTAATAATATACAGGATTTATATAGCGCCAACAGTTTACACAGCGCTTTACAACATCAGGGCAGACAGTACAATTACAATACAATTCAATACAGGAGGAATCAGGCGTTAGAGCTTACAATCTAGTTTTTTTCTTGTATTTAAGGCCCCTTTCACACGTGCGGACCATATGTCCGTATTTCATGCATCCGTTTTAGCATGAAATACGGACATACATGCATCCCTATGGGATAGCGGGTGTCAGCGGATGTACATCCGCTAACACCCGATGTTGTCCGCCTCCGCTCTCGTCCGATTCTGCGGACGGAAGAAAATCCTATTTTTCTATCCGTCTGCAGAGCGGATCGGAGGAACACGGACAGACGGTCCGTGTTCCTCCGATCCCCCATAGGGGAGAGCGGAGATCTGACAGGGCGGTCCCTGCACAGTGTGCGGGTCCCGCCCTGTCATCTGCCTGCTCGGCTGGGGAAAGCGGAGCGATCCCCGCTGAGCAGCGGATAAACACGGGGCGGATCAATACGGATCTGTCCCGTGTGAAAGGGGCCTAAGTGTAAATATGAGATCTGAGGTCTTTGACCCCAGATCTCATATTTAAGAGGTCCTGTCATGTTTTTTTCCATTTCAAGGGATGTTTACATGCCTTGCAATAGGAATAAAAGTGCACAATTGTCTTTCTTTTTTTTTTTTTTAAATAGTGTTAAAAAATAAAATAAATAAGAAAATTTTTTTTAAACGCGCCCCTTTCCGCCGAGCTTGCGTGCAGAAGCGAACGCATACGTGAGTAGCGCCCACATCTGAAGACTGTGTTATAACCACACACATGAGGTATCACCGCGATTGGTAGAGCGAGAGCAATAATTCTAGCCCTAGACCTCCTCTGTAACTCAAAACATGCAACCTGTAGAATTTTTTAAATGTCTGCCTATGGAGATTTTTAAGGGTAAAAGTTTGTCGCCATTCCAAGAGCGGGCGTAATTTTGAAGCGTGACATGTTGGGTATCAATTTACTCGGCTTACCATTATCTTTCACAATATAAAAAAAAAAAATTGGTTAACTTTACTGTTGTCTTATTTTTTAATTAAAAAAAGTGTATATTTTCCAAAAATAGTGCGCTTATAAGACCGCTGCGCAAATACGGTGTGACAGAAAGTATTGCAACAACCGCCATTTTATTATCTAGGGTGTTAGGAAAAAAAATGTATAATGTTTGGGGGTTCTAAATAATTTTCTAGCAAAAAAAAAAGTTTTTGTTTTTTTTACTATTTATTAATTTTTTCCTAGTACAAAACATAGTGCAAATATCGAGATTTCTTTTAGTCTCCTCATTACATGTTACCAACAATAAAAACCCTTCATAATGCATTCCCCCCCCCCCCCCCCCCATCTCCTTCTTCCCCGACACCCTACACGTCTCAAATCTCATTCCTGATCCCTCTTGCGCTTCCCCAGTCAACTCTCACCACCTGTCTAACTAACTAATTCCTGTTCTATTTTTAACTTTATACTTATTACCTTATACATTATACTCCCATTACTTCAGAAAATATACTGCGTCAGGTCGACACGAACCTGCGAACCGTCGTAGCTATACATCGGTCCCTTTAAGCGGGATAGCAGGCGCGCGCCCGCTGCACAGCGAGGGTGCCGATGCTCGTGAACGACGGTCACAATGACCACCAGCCACGAGCAATCGCGGGCACTAGAGGCAGAACAGAGATGTGTGTGTGTGTGTGTGTGTGTGTGTGTGTGTGTGTGTGTGTGTGTGTGTGTGTAAACACAAACATCCCAGTTCTGTGAGGAGGGAGAGACGCTATGAGCATGCTGTGGTCGAAAGACTGCTACAGCGTGGCTCTCTCATTGCAGGAGGGCGTCCTCCTGGAACCATGCACCTCACATGCCCCCTGGGATGCACATACAGTGCGCTCTGTGATTGCTGTGTTCTTGGGACAAAGCTGATCACAGATCGTGGTAGAGGGCAAATCACAGCGGCCCTTTACCACGTGATCAGCTGTGTCCAATCAGCTTTGCTGGCTATCGGCAGTACTCTCCCCATGTTCTGTCAGAGTGAGAAGAGGAGAGCCTGTAATTGGCCATCCTGACAGGGGACATGCACACAGATAATCAGGACACTGATTATCAGTGCCACTTCATTAGTGTTCATCAGTGCCACCTCATCAGCGCACACCAGTGAAGGAGGAAAATTACTTATTTGCAAAATTTTCTAACAGAAACTAAGAAAAAGATTTCGTTTTTTTTTTTTCAAAATTTTCGATCATTTTTTTTTTTTGTTTAAAAAAATAAATAAAAAATCCAGTGGTGATTGAATGCCAACAAAAGAAAACTCTATTTGTGTGAAAAAAATTATAAAAATGTCACGAGTACAGTGCTGCATGACCGCGTAATTGTCATTCAAAGTGCGACAGCGCTGAAAGCTGAAAACTAGCCTGGGCAGGAAGGGGGTAAAGGTGTCCATTAAGCAAGTGGTCAAGGTAAAAAAAAACCTTCTGTGTCACATACTCGCCCCCCCCCCATACTTATCTGTACCCCATTGCAATCGAGTGCTGGGCATGAGAGCTGCGGCTCTCCTGGCTTTGTCCCTCCTCCCTGGGCAGATTGATAGAAGCAGGAACCATTGGCTCCCACTTCTCAGCTCCAGTGAAGAGGGAGCAGGGGGCGGGGGTGAGTCCCTCTGTCTCTGTCAATGGACGCAGCAGGGCTCTGGAACGAGCCCACACGAGTGCCCCCATGGGAATCTGTTTCTTATTGGGGGCCCCAGCAAGAGAGGAGGAACCAGGAGCACATGCGGGGGGACCCGAGAAGAGGGGGATCGGGCTGCTCTGCAATTCTATTGCACAGAGCAGGTAAGTATGACATGTTTGTTATTTAAAAAGAAAAAAAAAAATCCTTTACAACCACCTTAATGTTCAAAGCAAATGCCACCATCCACCCATGTCTCTATGCATTATTTTGTGGAGAAATCACTTTGAAAAACGCCTCCCTAGAACTTCTGGCCATGACCATTTTGGGTAAGGGCAAATGATTCATGTAGCAGTTACTTCCCGGAATTAATCTGCCCTTAGCTCAAGCATTCATGCAGGAGAGTGTGCTTGGTTGAGAGAATCCTGCCTCCTCCTCTACTGGTATGTATGACATCATTTGCCTAGGCAACAAACCAGGAACTAACTGAAGAAATGTAAAAAAAATATCAGTGATATACTTTCTTTTCTATTTACTAATACTAGCAGAATGAGGATTAAAAATAATCACTGTTGATTGGGAGAGTGAAGTTCCACTCTAATTGAGCAAGTTGAAATTAGAAGGTGATTGGTTACTAGCAGAGCTGCACCATATTCTGTAAGCTCCAGTTTTAGTAATCACCCCCAAAGATTTATTTCAGCATGCTGGAAAGCTCAGATGGACAAATCTCCTCTGCCAGCAATTGTATTCTGACAAGTGCTACCCATGGCTGTCAGGAAACCGAAACATTGACTGCCGCTAATTGGGCTTTTCTTGAGCCATGCGGGGCCAGTAAGGGGGCACCTGCAGCTCAAATTTTGTTTGCTTCAGCATGAATTGGATGAAATTTGAGCCGTGTATGGGCAGCATTTAAAGGGGTTGTAAAGGCAGAAGGTTTTTTTATCTTAATGCATTCTATGCCAGGTTGGGGCTCCGTGTTTGAATGGACACAGGGAGCTATGACTTGGCTCAGGTGCCCCCCATAGCAAACTGCTTGCTGTGGGGGCACGCGCCAGGAGCATCAAAGTGGGACCCGAGAAGAGGAGGATCTGGGTTGCTCTGTGCAAAACCAACTGCACTCGGGAGGCAAGTGTAACATGTTCTCTCTTTTTTTTTTTTTTTTTTTTTTTTTAACTAGACTTTACAATCACTTTAATGCATTCTATGCATTAAGATGAAAAACATTCTGTGTGCAGCAGCCCCCCTAATACTTACCGGAGCCCGATTCAGTGATGTAGCATGAGAGACTCAGCTGTCTGGGACTCTCCCTCCTGATTGGCTGAGACACACAGTGGGCACCATTGGCTTCTGTCAAAGTCATTGAGCCAATGAGGATAGAGAGGAGAGAGAGGGGGCGGGGCTGAGCCGTGGCTCCATGTCTGACTGGACACACAGCTGCTTGCTGTGGGGGCACTCGGCAGGAGGGAGGGGCCAGGAGCACCGAAGAGGGACCCAAGTAGAGGAGGATCGGGGCTGCTCTGTGCAAAACCACTACACACAGTAAGGTAAGTATAACATGTTTGTTATTTTTAAACAAAAATAAACAAGACTTTAGTATCACTTTAAACCCAAAGGCAAACATTTAATACATTTCAGCTTACCAATTCTTAAATGTGGTGGCAGCATTAGTGTTCTTTCTTAGGCTCTCTTTTTATTTTTATCAGGTGATCCGTCAAGTAAGTCTGTTGTTTTTCAACAAGCTATCCTGCAGATGTAGCAGCTAGAGCAGTGGTTGTCAACTCCTGGGCTAAAAGGGGCATCAAACACGGCCCCCTAACTTCACCAAAGAGCTGCTCATAATGTTCAGTATATATAATGCTTTAAAGGACTGTTAGAAACTGCAGACCCAATAGAGGTAATGTGGGTCAGAGAGTGGTGACAGGCTACAAATTTGGCTGCAGAAGACAATCTAAAACTGGGAACATGTGACATGAGGACAGTAGAGATCAGTTTTACCCTAATCAGTGTTTCCTCTGCAGACTGCTGGGGTCTGAGGGCCACATATCATATACCAAAGGGCCACAGGTTGGGCACCAGGGAGTTAGAGAGATGAGACAAACCCTTTAACACTGACAGGGGTGCTCACAATGCTCAGCTTGTATTTATTTATCTAAAACCTTTATCCCAATAGAAACAAAACTGTTGCTGTAACTGCTTAAAAAGTGAGTGTTAGCTGGAGTATGGCTTGGATTTGTTAGTGTATTTACATCTGCTAGTCCATCTAACACTTTCCTTACCCCCAGACTGACAATGCCTCTGTCCAAAGGTGCCTCTATTGCTCCTTCATCCTGTGTATAGACACACTAAACAGAAGGTGTTACTGGTCAGATGGTGGAAACAGAGGTAAAAAAGTGTAACAGAAGAAAGCCAATGCTCCCACCACATCTATTGATTGGTGAGCTGCGATTATATAACATTTGTGGGTTTGATACGACTTTAAGACTACAGATATTTTGTTACCAGGATGATATACAGGAAACTAATAATGTGAGGCTGGGTTTTGAGCTTTCACTTGTCTGACATTTGTTTTGTTTCTCCTGATAATTTTCTAAATGCACATTTTTTTTTCCTGGTCCATCTTTGTAAGTGAAGATGGGAAATCACTGAAAATGTTCACGCTGCAGCTAGTTACTTCTTGTTAATATTGATTTTTTTTATTTTTTTATTTGTTACATCTTTGGACTAATGTAGTCTAGGAACAGTGAGGCTGTCTTCTTTAGGACCTGGCGTTCTAATTAATGGTTTCACCTGTATGACATCTCCATCTACTGGTGAAATCTGGTATTTCAGCTAACTTCATGCCTGAGCATAGTGATTCCATAAATGTAGACCTACAGTATATCTCCAAGTCAGTGTAAAAAGAATGTAGACAAAACTACTACAATTTAAATTAATCTGCATTATGCTAGCAGAGAAAGATTGCAGTTTCTAGTGCATATAACCACTTGCGTTCCGGAAGATTTACCCCCCTTCATGACCAGGCCATTTTTTGCTGTACAGCACTGCATTACTTTAACTGACCATTGCACAAGTCATGCAAGGTTGTACATAAATGAAATGTATGTATTTTTTTTCCCACAAATGGCTTTCTTTTCCTGGTATTTGCTCACCACTGCATTTTTTTGCAATATAAACAAAAAAAATCTGACATTTAAAAAAAAAAAAAAAAGTATTTTTTACTTTCTGCTATAAAACATCCAATAAAAAAATATGTTAATATGTTTTTTTCATAAATTTAGGCCAATATGTATTCTGCTACATATGTTTGTAAAAAAAAATCCAAATAAGCGCATATTGATTAATTTGCACAAAAATTTTAGTGTCAACAAACTATGGGGTATATACTTGAATTTTTGATTCATTTTTTTATACTAGTAATAGCGGTGATCAGCAACTTAGAGTGGGACTGTGATATTGCGAATGACAATCTGACACTCTGTGGGAACCAGCAACACTAATACAGTGATCACTGCTAAAAAAAAAACCTAACCGCTCAATATCACAGTGAAATTATACTATTATGCCAATATTATTATTATTATTATAATTAAGTGATTCACCAGACCACTCATGTATATTGCCACCATCCCTTGGTAATTCATAGAATAAACCTCAAAAAAGTGGATTTTATGGGCAATTGAAAATAAAAATATCTATATATATATCTATCTATCTTCACATATAGAAAATGTAATTTATTGTAGAAAATTTGTTTTAAAAAAAAAAGTTTCATATTAATAATACAAAACATTTATGAGAATAGTACTATCAACATTGCATATTACATCAATGATATTTGTAAACATTGCACATTGGCTATTTAGCCATGAAGTGGTAATCCCCATCTACCGAGTCGTGGATTTGGACAAGGAAAACTGCAGAGGAGGATATCCCAGTTTTCCTTGTACAAAACAAGGAAAACTGGACAATAAATTACATTTTCTATATGTGAAGTTTTATATATATATATATATATATATATATATATATATATATATATATATACATAATATATACACACACAGTGGGGACGGAAAGTATTCAGACCCCCTTACATTTTTCACTCTTTGTTATATTTCAGCCATTTGCTAAAATCATTTAAGTTCATTTTTTTCCTCATTAATGTACACACAGCACCCCATATTGACAGAAAAACACAGAATTGTTGACATTTTTGCAGATTTATTAAAAAAGAAAAACTGAAATATCACATGGTCCTAAGTATTCAGACCCTTTGCTCAGTAGTTAGTAGAAGCACCCTTTTGATCTAATACAGCCATGAGTCTTTTTGGGGAAAGATGCAACAAGTTTTTCACACCTGGATTTGGGGATCCTCTGCCATTCCTCCTTGCAGATCCTCTCCAGTTCTGTCAGGTTGGTTGGTAAACGTTGGTGGACAGACATTTTTAGGTCTCTCCAGAGATGCTCAATTGGGTTTAAGTCAGGGCTCTGGCTGGGCCATTCAAGAACAGTCACGGAGTTGTTGTGAAGCCACTCCTTCATTATTTTAGCTGTGTGCTTAGGGTCATTGTCTTGTTGGAAGGTAAACCTTCGGCCCAGTCTGAGGTCCTGAGCACTCTGGAGAAGGTTTTCGTCCAGGATATCCCTGTACTTGGCCGCATTCATCTTTGCCTTGATTGCAACTAGTCATCCTGTCACTGCAGCTGAAAAACACCCCCACAGCATGATGCTGCCACCACCATGCTTCACTGTTGGGACTGTATTGGACAGGTGATGAGCAGTGCCTGATTTTTTTTCTCCACACATACCGCTTAGAATTAAGGCCAAAAAGTTCTGTCTTGGTCTCATCAGACCAGAGAATCTTATTTCTCACCATCTTGGAGTCCTTCAGGTGTTTTTTTAGCAAACTCCATGCGGGCTTTCATGTGTCTTGCACTGAGGAGGCGCTTCCGTCGGGCCACTCTGCCATAAAGCCCCAACTGGTGGAGGGCTGCAGTGATGGTTGACTTTCTCCCATCTCCCGAATGCATCTCTGGAGCTCAGCCACAGTGATCTTTGGGTTCTTCTTTACCTCTCTCACCAAGGCTCTTCTCCCCCGATAGCTCAGTTTGGCCGGACGGCCAGCTCTAGGAAGGGTTCTGGTCGTCCCAAACGTCTTCCATTTAAGGATTATGGAGGCCACTGTGCTCTTAGGAACCTTAAGTGCAGCAGAAATTTTTTTGTAACCTTGGCCAGATCTGTGCCTTGCCACAATTCTGTCTCTGAGCTCCTCAGGCAGATCCTTTGACCTCATGATTCTCATTTGCTCTGACATGCACTGTGAGCTGTAAGGTCCTATATAGACAGGTGTGTGGCTTTCCTAATCAAGTCCAAACGGTATAATCAAACATAGCTGGACTCAAATTAAGGTGTAGAACCATCTCAAGGATGATCAGAAGAAATGGACAGCACCTGAGTTAAATATATGAGTGTCACAGCAAAGGGTCTGAATACTTAGGACCATGTGACATTTCAGTTTTTCTTTTTTAATAAATCTGCAAAAATGTCAACAATTCTGTGTTTTTCTGTCAATATGGGGTGCTGTGTGTACATTAATGAGGAAAAAAATGAACTTAAATGATTTTAGCAAATGGCTGCAATATAACAGAGTGAAAAATTTAAGGGGGTCAGAATACCCACTGTATATATATTTCCAATTGCCCATAAAATCCATTTTTTTGAGGTTCATTCTATATTATTATACAGGATTTATATAGCGCCAACAGTTTATAATATAATGAATAAGGTGAGTTTTCAGGGATCGCCTAAAGGTGGACAGGGTAGGAGCTGATTGGACATACTGGGACAAGGAAGGAGTTCCAGAGGATGGGGGCGGTTCTGGAGAAGTCCTGGAGGTGAGCATGGGAGAAGGTGACAAGGGAGTTAGAGAGCAGGAGGTCCTGGGAGGAGCGAAGGGGATGATTTGGGTGATATCTGCAGATGAGGTTGGTGATATGGCTGGGGGCGTTGTTGTGGATGGCCTTGTATGTTGTGGTTAGTATTTTGAATTTTATACGATGGGGTGGTGGGGGCCAGTGAAGGGATTGACATAGAGGAGCAGCAATCATGGATCAGTTAGTAAGTTTATTAGTCTAGCAGCAGCATTCATAATAGATGGAAGGGGGGAATAGCCTGTGTAAAGGTAGGCCAGTGAGGAGGGAGTTGCAGTAGTCAAGGCAGGAAATAACCAAGGGGAGAATAAGTTGTTTTGTGATGTCGTTAGTCTGGAATGGGTGAATTCTGGCAATGTTGTGGAGGTTAAGGCGGCAAGATGTAGTCAGTGATTGTATGCGAGACCCGAAGGAGAGGTCTGAGTCTGATTACACCCAACACCTTGGCATGTGTGGAAAAACCAATGCTTGTACTATTGATCTCAATGGTAAAGTTATGCGTGTCGCCCGTGAGCTGCCTCTTAAAGGGCATCGTATAGGTACGTTAATCTGCCTTTACGTGCCATTCTGCCGCAGTATATCTTCGTGAGGAGGTCGGGAAGCGGTTAAGTGGTGTGACATCCATCCTGATATATCACTCAGTAAGTTTGTGATACGTGATGAGATTGAGGGGGTGAGTTGAGGAGTCAAGAGATAGGTCTCGGTGTCGTCAGCATAGAGGTGGTATTACAACCAATAAAATATAGTCATTTTGGTGCACCACAATCTGACAGCCAGATGCCAGTGCCAAAAATGCTGTGCCCATAAATCCATTCTGAAAACAAATTGTCCACTATATGTATTGCTATCTGCAATGTCTAGCACATTAGGAGTCCATGGATTCTCTCATCAGAGCAGACATTACTGATGATGGTCAGTGATAACATGATGGCGAGTTTTTAACACCTTGTTTACAGACAAGAGCAATTGTACTTTATTTGTTTAGTCACTTGCTTACAAAATAAGTATAAAGCTTGAGCGGGGTGCATTTGCCATTTGGGCATAACTTTTTTTTATTTCAATTTTTAAAAAACAAAGGAAAGTAGACAACACATTTTAATGCAGACATTATGGAAACACATCCAACTTCTGTTTGTTTATTGCCTGATTTCTTAATGGCCACAGATGGGCACTCTTCTCATTGATACTGACAGAAGATGACAGCTCTGCTTCCCCTCCTCTCAAACATCATACCCAAGTGCCAGCATATTTTGCTAATAGCATGCTATTGAAGGGATACTGCAGCACCAACTTTAATGACAGCTTGTTATTCCGGTGAAATAAACGATCGCTGTATTTAAAGTGTTACTAAACCCACAACAGTAACATCAGTCTGTATGTGCAGTAAAGCATGCTTGTTATACTCACTGTGGAACCTAAGGGGTTAATCCTCTGCATTGTGTATAAAGGTTGTGTGATACTGTCTCTCTGATCCTAATTTTCTTTAACTGACTCCAACCCATCTCCTGATAGAGTATTAGGAGTCAGGCTGCACATGCTCAGTTTGGTTTGCATTGCTAGAGAGTTTTTTTTATCCTTGGGAGAGTGCATGTGATCAGCACAGAGCCAATCAGCACTATGCAGACAGAGGATCAGGGGAGAATGAAAACTCCTCCTACAAGCTTTAAGCAGACACTGATACAAGTCACAAGACTGCTATATACTGCTGATTTGTTTAGCAGTTTATATTTACTAAAATAATGGAATTCCCTGTGTACTGTGGAAGACCATAAATAGTGAATGCAGGGTCCTGGGTTTAGTAACACTTTAACCACTTCCCTACCCGGTCATAGACAAATGACGTCCACAGATGGGATCTCCCATCCTGGGTGGACGTCATATGACGGCCTGGGCTTCCCGGCCGCCTAGGGGGCGCGCGCTCACGCGCCGCGTTCCTCGGGATCCGGTGCGTGTGCCCGGCGCCCGCGATGTCCGCCGGGCACCCGCGATTGCCCGTTAACTAGGCCGGACCGTGGATCTGTGTGTTTAAACACACAGATCCACGTCCTGTCAGTTGAGAGGAGAGCGATCTGTGTTCCCAGTACAGCGGAGCACTGATCGGTCTCCTCCCCTTGTACGTCCCCGCCCCCTACAGTTAGAATCACTCCCTTAGGAAACAGTTAACCCCTTGTGTCCCCCTAGTGGTTAACCCCTTCCCTGCCTGTCACATTTACAAAGTAATCAATGCAATTTTATAGCATTGATCGCTGTATAAATGTGAATGGTCCCAAAAATGTGTCAAAAATGTCCGATGTGCCCGCCATAATGTCGCAGTCACGAAAAAAAATCGCGATCGCCGCTATTACTAGTAAAAAAAAAAATATATATATATATTTTTTTTTTAAAAATGGCATAAATCTATCCCGTATTTTGTAGACGCTATAACTTTTGTGCAAACCAATCAATATACGCTTATTGCGATTTTTTTTTTTTTTTTTTTTTACCAAAAATATGTAGAAGAATACGTATCGGTCGAAACTGAAGAAAGAATGTGTTTTTTTTTTTTTTTAAATTGGGATATTTATTATAGCAAAAAGTAAAAAATATTGTGTTTTTTTCAAAATTGTCGCTCTTCTTTTGTTTATAGCGCAAAAAATAACCGCAGAGGTGATCAAATGCCACCAAAAGAAAGCTCTATTTGTGGGGAAAAAAGAACGTAAATTTTTTTTTTTTGGGTACAATGTCGCATGACCGCGCAATTGTTGTTTAAAGTGCGACAGCGCTGAAAACTAAAAATTGGCCTGGGATGGAAGGGGGTGAAAATTCCCTGTATTGAACCGGTTAAGGGGCAATAATTCAACAGATTCAGATTAGCATTAAAGCACTGGCTTCTTGAAATTCCCTTTCTCTACAACACTGGTGGACAACAGATATATTAGGCCGTATGCCCACCAGCCCACACGCTAACCGGCTGCAGGCTGGTGTCCATTGTGTAGAGGCAGCGATGGGCGGTGTGATGTTAGGCATTGCACTGTTTCCATTTTATTTTAACCTTATTGAAGTGTCACAAAATGATAGTGTAGTGACATGCGGTACGGTGAGCACCAAATAATGTGCAGCATCTCAGTGCTCTGCATCTCACCACGGTAGTGCGGTATGAAAGGGGCACATAGAAGACAATTGTTTTCTATGTGCCCTAGCGTTGCGCCTGCATTTATCTCTGCAAACTTTTTACGCTTGCCTCTCCTCTCTTGTTGAAATGCTAAAGAAAATGGCCACACAGCCTGTGTAGCGGTCTCTGGGTTTGAAATCCCTGCTCTTCTCCCTCTTCTCTATGCAGCTCTTCCAGGACAGATCAGAGCCATACTCTGTGCCAATGCCGAACAATCAGAATCCCTCTGATCCATTCCAGAAACACTGCAAAGAGAAGAGGGAGTAGATCAGGGATTTTAAACACTAACACCTCATTGTCCACAGAGGTAAGTACAGCAGGGACAGGGGGGGTATACGGCAGGGGTAGGCAAGCTTAAAGAGGTGAAGATCTACCTGAGGAACACGGGAGAAGTCAAAGATCACTGGACACAGTGTCGCCTCCTCACACCTGATTTAAACCTCTAATTGCCATACTAACATGTTGCAATCGCGTGCTTTGCATGGCAATCATGGGTTGACATCAGATGGGGATATCGTCTCCTTAATTCTTAACCTGTCAAACACACCCTGCTGCACTTGTGAATGAGCCCTTATTCGGCAGCGGCCCTCTTAGGGCTTGTTCACACGTAAAGTTTTCGGGTGGTAAAAACCTGCAGTTGAGTCAGTTTTCAATTAAATAGGACCACTCTGCAAGTTCCCCACAACTACATGATTCTGTGAGGTCCAAGAAGGAAGCACAATGCTGCTTTTATGCCCAGTGAGTTGCTTCACACTGACCTGAAGATCTCTTTTCTGCTGCTGGCACCACTTTGGAGACCGCTAGCCAGGATAAGAGGTGGAGTGCGGGTGGTATCACTCTGCATGGGACAGGAACCAGCACTACAGAGGATGCATCGGCTTATGCGTCTCTTGCTCCCCTTTTACAGCTCCAACTTTACAAGTAGTTCCTCTGCATTGCACTCTGATGCTCTGGGATGGTGGGTCAGCCAGCCCAGACAGTGATCTAATGGTAGATCGCAATCTACAGGTTGCTGACCGCCAGTATGTGGTGTCAGTTCACCTTTTACAAAATGAAAAGATGAACTAACACTTTTAAGTGCTCTGAAAAAGAAATCTATCTTCCGGAGTTTCTGGATACAGAACCTGGAATTATGGCTTGGAGATCTCGCTGTTGGAGTATTCAAGACCCATAAGAAGCCAATTATACCTACATTTTTTTTTTGGTTTGGTATGAACCTGTTAGAACCTGTTGAAGGAAATGTACGGCATGTTGTAGGTGAGCACATATGTAGTTACTATTATAGAGTTACCTAAAGGACATTTCTGATTTGACTTTGATACTTTCATATACCCTATAAGTCAGGGGTGCCCAACCCTTTGAAGAGTGAGGGCCACAATGATTTCTTAACTGGTCATGGGCCACAATCAAATGAAATGGTTCAGAATTTCACATTTTTTATTTTGAATAGCTTAATGAACATTTCCTTCCTGCAACTGCTGAATGCCAGCAGGAGGGAGAGATAAGAAGCCGGCTTTCAGCGGTTGCAGGAGGAATCTGCAGCCCCTCCTGTTAAAGTGTAAAACAGAATGTAATAGGAAGGCCTTGTGTGCCCCTGGAGCATTGGGCTGGGTTGCCATTGTGACCCCTGGCGCTACACCAGTGGTTGGAGGGGTATGGTAAAAACACTTCTCAACTATGGGGTTTTACCGCCTCAACCAAACCGCATGTGTAAACAAGCCCTGACTGTCCTGAGCTTCCTTTTTAAGGC
This sequence comes from Lithobates clamitans, assembly GCA_037952925.1. NCBI lineage: Eukaryota > Metazoa > Chordata > Amphibia > Anura > Ranidae > Lithobates > Lithobates clamitans. The sequence continues at coordinate 623,655 of JBBGZY010001769.1, forward strand.
TGCTTTCACACTGCGCTGCCCCCATGGATCAGTGTGAAAACAGCCTAATAGGTGCTAATATGCCCGTTGCAAAAGTGCAGAGTATCTGTAGTTTAATATACTAACCTTCTTTTCCTTTACCAGCTTCTGCTGGCATCGCTCTCCAGGCTGCTAGAAAGGTCCCAGGCAAAGTGCACTTGGTATCACTCCGCCAGGGACAGGAGCCGACGCTACAGAGGAAGCATTGGCCTATGCAGCTCCTGCTCTCTCCGTGGTCGCTTGCCTCCTTCCATTGCCGGCACCAGCTCAACACACTTTGATGCTCTGGAATGGTGGGTTGGCAAGCCCAGATTGCGATGAATGGGTTTCCAACCCTGGGCACGTGCTTCCCTGGTTTGAGGTCGAAGGCCACATCAGAGGGCTCCAAGGGCCACAGGTTGAGCACCCGTGCTGTATGCTGTATATTTGTTACTGTAATAAATGCAGAGATTTATTAGCCACTGTGTTCGTTTCATTTAATTGTCTACCAGTTGTGAAGGAAAGACATGCAGGAAATGCATTTGCAGCGGCTTCATTTTCAATTCTTAATGGCACCCCCCATGTAACTTGCTAATGCATGCACCAAAACACATGGTATCAAGGCACTTTTGAAAAGGGTCAGGCACTTTTTGCACATTTCTTTTGCGTAGGGCAGCCCATTGAAGTTAATGTGTTGTTTTTGAAACAAAACACGGAGCCTTAATTGCATCATGTAGAAGCCTGTGTATGTAATTAGCAGATATTACTGCCTTGCATGTACATTATAATTTTTAACTGTACAGAAACAATGGGTCACAGAAGTGCAATTCGTTTTGCACTCCTGTGACCCGTTTTCAGCAGAGAGTGGGCTGAAGTCCGCTCTCTGCTCACATCACAGGAATCAGTCCAGGCACCACGCCATCAGAACAATAAAGTCTGGATCTGCCAGGTGCCTGGGCTGATACCCATCTGAGCCTCTCAGCGAGCCGCTGTGAGCCTGAGACAGCTGCTCCCTGCTCCTCCACAGCTCAGTGCTCCAGTGAGCACGGGAAGGCAGAGCGGAGAGCTGCTGAGTGACAAGCAGCAGCTCTCTACTCGGAGAGCTCTGAGAACTGAGCCATTATCGGTGTTCGATCGCTCGGTTCTCAGTGCAGAGGCAGCAGGGGACAGATGAAGCATTGGACCGATGCTGCATCCACCTGGGTATGTATAAAACTGAAAAAAAAAACCTTACTTCTCTTTTAAAACAAAGATGATCTAAACTCATACACTTCAATCTAATATGTTGTTAAACATGTCTCCATAATGTCAAAAAGTGTAACTTTTAGAAATATTTCCTACTTTCAGTTGAAGAAGAACTTAAAGCGGCGCTCCACCCAAAATGGGAATTTCCGCTTTAAGGCCTCCTTCCCCGCTCCTATTTATGATATGGAGCTTTTGGGGAGGGGGAGCTGGTAACCGGTTTTGACGGTTTTCTTCCGACCGCCTAGGCAATGGGAAGTGGAAGTTCTCCTTCCCCCCATCCCTCCCCAAGTCTTCTGGGACACGACAGGACTGAGGGGATCATTCACAGTGCGCAGCACCGCTCACACATGCACAGTGTGAGCGGTGCTGCGCAAGCTGTCACAGCCGGGTGCCCATAGAAAAGATGCCGGCGAGAGAGGACACAGGGAGAAAACGGCTGGGGTGAGCACAGCACTAAATCCTGGGAAGGTGAGTATCTGTTTATTAAAAGTCAGCAGCTACAGTTTTTGTAGCTGCTGACTTTTAATTTTAACTTAAACTAGAAACCCTCTTAACCACTTGCCGTCCGCACTATAGCCGAATGACGGCCACAGCATGGACCTGAATTTCCAGGAGGCTGTCATATGACGGCCTCCCCTGTGCACGCTCCCTGCGTGCGCCCTGTGATCACCGAGTCACTGAGACTCGGGTGATCACCAATCCGAGTAAGGGCCCGGTCCTGGCCCTTTACCACGTGATCAGCTGTCAGCCAATGACAGCTGATCACATGATGTAAACAAAAGCTCGGTAATCGTTTTTTTTTTCCTCCTCACGCTTATAGCGTGAAGAGAAAAAAAAGCTGATCACTGGCTCATCTGCAGGGGACATCGGTCCCAAAGAGGAAGAGGCAATTCGGCCTCATCTGTGCACACCAGTACCCACTGCCAGTGCCCACCAGTGCCACCTTTCAATGCCCATGAATGCCACCTATCAATGCCCACAAGTGCCACCTATCAATGCCCACCAGTGGTGTCAATCAGTGCCACCTAGCAGTGCTGCCTATCAGTTTAACCGACCAGTGCCCATTATTGCCTCCCATCAGTGCCCATCACTGCCACCTATCGAAGCCCGTCAGTACTGCCTCATCAGCGTACATCAATGAAGGAGAAAAATTACCTGTTTTAAAATTGTATAACAAAATATATATATATAAAAAAAAATGTTTTAATTTGGTCTTTTTAAATTTTTTTTAACAAAAAAATAAAAACCGCAGAGGTGATCAAATACCACCAAAAGAAAGCTCTATTTGTGGGAAAAAAATGATCAAAATTTAATTTGGGTACAGTGTTGTATGATCGCGCAATTGTCATTCAAAGTGCGACAGCACTGAAAGCTGAAAATTGGTCTGGACAGGAGGGGGGTTTAAGTGCCCAGTAAGCAAGTGGTTAAACGGCTCCTAATTATCTCCCCCCACCCCTCTTCTATGCCACAATTTAAAAAAAAATAAAAATAGTGTGTCTTCCAGGCATTAGAGAGCTGGGGGAAGACTGGCTGTGCATCTGCTCATAAATGGCGCCAGCTCCTGGTGGACAGGCCCCATAGTTCCCCCACGGCAAACTTGTGGTTTGGTAACACTTCCTCTTGGGTTGGCTGCAACGTAGCAATGCCAGGAGACAGTGGGGGCCTGGTCTAGGCCAGAAACCCAGAAGTGCCCCTTGCCGCACAAAAAGCAACAAAGCGTCAAATATAGAACCAATGTTTTTAGCATTATGCCCCTTACACACGGTCATATTTTCCGACGGAAAATGTGTGATAGGACCTTATTGTCGGAAATTCCGACCCTGTGTAGGCTCCATCACACATTTTCCATTGGATTTTCCGACACACAAAATTTGAGAGCAGGATATAAAATTTTCTGACAACAAAATCCGTTGTCGGAAATTCCGATCGTGTGTACACAAATCCGACGGACAAAGTGCCACGCATGCTCAGAATAAATAAAGAGATGAAAGCTATTGGCCACTGCCACGTTTATACTCCCGTTGTACGTGTTTTACGTCACCGCGTTTAGAACAATCGGATTTTCCGGCAACTTTGTGTGACCGTGTGTTTGCAAGACAAGTTTGAGCCAACATCCGGCGGAAAAAATCCTAGGATTTTGTTGTCGGAATGTCAGATCAATTTCCGATCAATGTCCGACCGTGTGTACGGGGCATTAGAGTAAGAGTAGAGGGGAGGGACAAAGTAAGATATTGTTTAGGATTCGCTTTAAATCATATCTAGTGATTGTAACAGCAAGGTTTTTCTATTGACACATCCTCTTGGAGTGCCAGTGCTTACCCAATTTAGGTGTGGTTTTGTACCCATGCAATTATGCTAAAAATCACAGTGCTGGTGGGTACTGCGTTTCACTGCAGACTGTGCATTCAGCTGCCAGTGGAGTGTGCACACACACATATAGTGTCTATATGACCCGTACAACGCAAGGAGAGAAAGAAATATGAACAAATTAAGGGGAAAATTGTTAAATAAAAAAGCCCTGGAATTCTGTCTGTACTTTAGAAAGCAAAATATTATTTTGTGAGATTTTAATAAAACTTTGAAAATACATTCATAAAGTTTTTTAGTATTTATTTTTGTTATGACATTATGAAGCTGATCTCCTATAATAATCTTTGTAATCAGTTGCGTTTATACTGAGAAATCCATTAAAAATAAAGTGGGTGGACTGTAGTCAGTTATTTAAGCAATGGAGTTGCTTCTTTTGGTGCCTTCAGCGGTAAAGTGTTCCTGGAATTTATCTTTAAATGTTAGCAACTGTGCTTTTATCAGTCTAAATGGAAGTAATGGTAGTTGTTACGCAACTACTAAACATAGATCTTTTGTTTGCATAGTAATTTGATGAATTGTTCCTGTAAACGATGTGTTGTAGATGAAGGTGAATGCAGTATTTTACTCCCGTCATGGTAATAATATCACAACAACATAAAGAGATCTGTTGGACAGCAAGCAATCAACATAACATGTAATCAATGTGGATGCCAGAAACTCATGAGTCATCTGAATGTTAGGTCTGAATATTAATGGCTGGAATAAGCCTGGAGTCTTATGTAATGGTTCAGTGCAGATGACCGGAAAAGAACCATCTGTCACCTGTAGAGTGTCCTTTCGGACTGAAACCCAGAAAGCCTGTCTCATGAGCATGCTGTGTCAGATAATCCAGCCTTTATTACTAAATGATGAACGATATGTGATCCCTTAATGGAAGGGCACAATAAATTACCTTGCTGATCGCTTTTACATGAGATAGAGGAAGCTTGTTGTGTGTGTTCTTGTGTTCTTTAAAGCTCCAGTCACTGCCAACCTCCCAAACACCCCCCCCCCCTTTTCCCCCAACTACATGGGTTAAATGCTTGTTTGTTCTTCTAGGTCTAGGAGATGTTGAATAAAATGAATAACATATCCTAATCCTCAATCCTACAGGCTCCCTCTAGACCAGGGGTCTCAAACTGGTGGCCCTCCAGCTGTTGCGAAACTACATGCAAAGCCTCATGGGACTTGTAGTTTCACAACAGCTGGAGGGCCGCCAGTTTGAGACCCCTGCTCTAGACTGTACAACTGGTCCCCCGAAGCCTCTTCTCTTCTCTGCTTGAGCGGTCCTAGTCTCTCCCATGTCATTGCATACAATGCAGGACCAGCAGTTCTGCATTGTATGTGAGGACACAGAGGCCCCACCCATATGCCAGGAGTATTAGAGTGAAAGGAGAGTAATTCACCTTCTTTATCATCCCCTAGACAAAATTTGCATTTAATTTTGCCACTGTATTGGTATGTTTAACACCTGCCTGGAGTTCATCTGCAAATAAAAACTGAAGGAAGAACATAGCATTAAAGTGATTCTTTAAAATAACAAACATGTTGTACTTGCCTGCTTTGCACAGATCAGCCCTAATTCTCCTCTTCTCGGGTCCCCCGCTGGCACTACTGGCCACCCCCCTCTCCCCTGCTGAGTGCCCCCATGGAAAGTTGCCATTGGCAGAGATAGTGGGAGATCCCACGTCACTGGCTATGATTGACAGGACATTAGCAGGAGCCAATGGCTTCCACTGCTGTCTCTGAGCCAGTTCGGAGGGTGAGAGCCTCTACTCTCCTGCACATTGCTGGATCTAGATTGGGTTTAGTTAAGCATAGGGGGGAGCGAGGGACAACAACATGCAGAAGGTTTTTTTACCTTTAATGCATAGAATGCATTATGGTTAAAAAAACAAAAAAAAAAACTTCTGCCGTTTAAAACCACTTTAATACAAAAAAAAAAATTGTGGGGTCTCTGGTCCTTCCATCAGTTGGTATCTAAACATTTTACACAGTGTAATGTAAAGCTGGATGAAACAAATTTATGTTTTTCCAATCATCTCCCCATCACATTAAACTGGCTTTTTAAATTAAAAATAAAAAAAAAACTCTGTGTTCCCTCCACTGGGGTGGGGACCGGTTGTTGTCCCACACTGCAGCGCAAAAGCAGGATTAATAGGACAGAGGTCTGTCAATTGGACAGGAGTCTGTCATGTGACTGCCATGTTGGGTAAGTGGGGTCTTCAGTTTGGTTTTTTTTGTGATTGGCTTGGTGAGTTCTGCAACATTATGGCGGACAGATCAGACACTTTTGACACATTTTTGGAACCATTGACAACTATACAGCGATCAGTGCTATAAAAATGCACTGATTACTGTGTAAATGTCACTGGCAGGGAAGGGGTTAGCACTAGGGGGCGATCAAGGGGTTAACTGTGGTCCCTAGTTTGTATCTGCACCCCCGCAGTGGATAGCAGGCGCGCGTGCGCCTGCTATTCCACTTAAAGGAGCCGACGTACAGCTACAACGGCTCATGGGATCCTGCCGCAGTATAATGACGGCGGCTGGTCGGCAAGTGGTTAAACTGCGTCGAGGGTTCTTTACTGTAAGAGCAGTAAGGATGTGGAATTTTCTTTCACAGGCAGTGGTTTCAACAGGGAGCATAGATAATTTCAAAAAAACTTTTAGATAAGCACCTGAGCTACCACAACATACAGGTATATACAATGTAATACTGACAAAAAAACACACACACACACACACAGGTTGGACTTGATGGACTTGTGTCTTTTTTCAACCTTACTAACTACGTAACTATGTGTTATAACCCTCCCTTACTCTGTAGTGTGCCCTTTAGTTCTATTTTAAAGTTCTAATTTATAACCTTGACTAATCCATGGTGTTCTTAATTGCACCAAAAAGGGCAGATTTTGCTGCAGCTCTTAGAAAGTCAATTTTTTATCAGTTTTATGTAAAAAAGGCCCACTATAGACAGATTAGCATGACCTCTATTGCTACAAAGTTCTGTTATTATGATTGGAAACACACTGCAATACATTGGAAAAATCATTATATAAAAATTATTTAGCAGGATGAAGAGTCGTAAATCAATCACATGTAAAACATATTCTGTAAAAAAAAAAAGTACAAAACATGACTGGGGTCTCAGAGGCCTCTATCTGCTTTGGGGGCAGATGGTGAGGCAGCCATGTTGGACACATTTGGTAGACTATCATACTGGTGTGGTAACCTACCACCATGTCCTTGGAGTGCGGGAGGAAACCCACACAAGCACAGGGAGAACATGCAAACGTCATGCAGAGTGTCCTGACCTGGACTCTTAATGAGGACCCAAGTGCTACAAAGCAGCAGTTATAACCACTTATCCACTAACTTTGCTGTACTGAAGCTGTCCACACTTTTGTCATTTACTATAAACTGGTATTCCTGATACTCACCTGCTGATGATGCAGGAGTATCCTCCTGGTTACCTCTTATGCAATATAAAAGAGATGGCAACAATAATAGGTTTTCACAGCACCAGTTCAAAAATCGGCATATTCAAATTTAAAGAGGTATTGAACTCTGCCTGCCTCTTTTAGGTTCAGCTTTCAAAGGGCTAGTCGTTAATATTACCTGTGGATTCTCGCCAAACCTTGGTGAGGATAACCAGCTCAATCTCCGTATTTGCGGATGATATAAAGTTTGGCAGGGCAATAACCTCTGCGCAGAACGTGGAAACCTTACAAGACGACCTAAATAAAATATTGAGGTGGGCAACTACGTGGCAAATGAGGTTTAATGATGAGGGCCGGTTCACACTGGTGCGATGCCAGACATTGTATGTGATTCACTGCATTGCTGTAGAGATCACATGTGATGTCTGTGTGATGCAAATTTAGCCATACAGTTTGTATGGCAGAATTTGCATTGCATTTTAACCAAACTCGTGCAGGACACTTTGTTTTGTCCACACCAGAATTGGATCGCATGGATGTTCACACCCTGTCTGAATTGACAGTTCGCACTGCGATCCGATCTGGGGGTGTCATTAACTTTGTATTGACACCCGCAGCGGTTCACATAGGGCAGTGTGAACTGCTGGTGATTCAGGTGCGATGCGGGAACATCTGCACTGGATTTGCAGGGTTTTCCGCATCGCACTAGTGTGAACCGGGCATGAAAAATGTAAAGTAATGCATTTCGGTGCAAAATAAGAATGCAAGTTACTCGCTAGGGGGAGAACCTTTGGGGGAATCTAGGATGGAAAAGGACCTGAGGGTCGTGGTAGATGACAGGCTCAGCAATGGCATCCAAGCTGCTATAAGCAAAGCCAACAGAATATTGGCATGTATAGGGGATTTGCTCCAGAGATAAAACGATAATTCTCCCACTCTACAAGACTCTGGTCCGGCCGCATCTTGAGTATGCTGTCCAGTTCTGGGCACCAGCCCTTCAAAAAGGATGTACTGGAACTGGAGAGAGTCCATAGAAGGGCAACAAAGCTAATAAAGGAACTGGAGGATCTCCGCTATGGGGAGAGACTACAAGCATTGAACTTATTCTCTCTGGAGAGGAGATGCTTGAGAGGGGATATGATAGCAATGTACAAATACCGTACTGATGACCCCCACAATAGGGATAAAACTTTTCAGTGAAAGGGAATTTAAAAAGACACGTGGCCATTCAGTGTAATTGGAGAAGCAGTTTAACTATAAGCTGTGTAGAAGGTTCTTTACTGTCAGAGCAGTAAGGATGTGGAATTACCACTCTTCCACAAGCAGTGGTATCAGTAGGAAGCGTCGATAGTTAAAAAAAAAAAAACATTAGATGGGCACCTTAATGATCACAACATACAGGGATAGTACAATGTACTATTGACATAAGCACAAGCACGCTCACACACCACAGATTCAACTGGATGGACTGGTGTCTTTTTTTCACCCTCACTATGTTCTACACTGTGTTTCTATGTGGAGGTGGCCATTTTTGCAGATGCAGGGCTTTATTATTCATGTCAGATCCTTCAACAAGGAGAACCATGAGCTTCACAGTAGTGACATCACCAAATCCCAATTTAAAATGATTGTAAAGTCTCTTTATTTTTTTTAGTTAAAAATCACAAACATATTATACTTACTTGCTCTGTACAGTGGTCCCTCCCCTCCTGTTGAGTGCCCCCATTCAGACATGGAGCTGTGGTCTGGCCCTGCCCCCTTTCTGTCATCATTGGCTGACTTTGACAGCAACAGGAGCCAATGGCGCCAAACTGCTCTCTTAGCCAATGAGAAGGGCAGTGCCCGCCAGCCGAGTGTTTTGTGCAACATCGCTGGATCTAGAGGGACCTCAGGTAAGTATTAGAAGGGCTGCTGAACACAGAAGGCTTTTTATCCTAATGCATAGAATGCATTAAGATAAAAATCCTTCTGACTTTACAATCACTATAAGTTTCACACTAGCAATTTGAGGCAGCAGTGCCTTGGATCTCATGCTGGAGATATACACTGAAATAGCAGTAATGGCCCTGCTATTTTTTTTGGAGGACTTTCAGACAGGATGCTTTTTTCAGGGTTTTTTCGCCGTTTAGGCACCCTGAGCATTTCTAAATCTTAGATATAAAATAGCAAATATTTTTTTTTTAGTTCAGTTCCACTTTAAAGCTGAACTCTGGGATAAGCAAATCTTGGCTATATACATTTGTTATGTGTATTCTTCCCAGATTCTTGGTGTGCTTGTGTATTTCTTCCAAATCTGTGCAGTAATCCAGTGTGAAACTTTGCCTTTGTGCAGGAGCTTCCTGTAATAAAGACCGGTCATTGCTGCTCTCTCTCCGTGTGCAGGGTGACTGGTCTTGTCTCCGCCCCTTCCTGTATTTTTCTGTAGGCAGCCTACAGTGGGTGGGGCTCTGTTCTCTGCACAGACTATATACAGCACAGTGATGATGTCACTGCTACTTTTACAAGGTAATATCCAATGCACACAAAATTGATTTATATCCTTTGTGGCATTTGAGAAATATATTTAGATGAACGTTTTTGTTCCCAGGACTTGACTTTAGATGATGTTACTGGAAACTTTACCAGCACAGGCTTTAGAAAGTCCATTCCCTGTGAACCTGTGAGGTGCTTTCTGGCTTCAGCCGATTGCATTGAACTCCGTTTAAGGTAAAAGAATTACAATTGATTGTAGAACAGCTGCAGTGTCTGCTGAATAATGTTAGAAGTTCACCAAAATATATTCTGAAGCCAGAAATATATTCTGCAAACATTTTGTGGTTAACAAATGCATTCGCTTAAAGTTGTATTCAAATTTACATGCAGACCAATCTATCCATCAAAATCAACAGGGGTTGGGAAAAACTATAATACTACCAGACATGCTGTAGCAGTTGCAGCAAACTTTTTTTTTTTTTAAGATTATACTCCTGGCAAACAGCTAAACACAATTTAAACACATATATGGCAGCTGTTTTACCGTGTATGGATTTGCATTTATTTCCATCTAGTCCTGGGATTTTTCCATCCCTTACTGCTGCCCCTCTCTCTCCTAGTGCTTCTGTATAATAGGTAGTTGCAAAGGGTATGATTGAGCGTAGTATGTGCAGGAGAGGAGTGCAGAGAGTATGATGGTGAACAGTATGTACAGAAGAGGAGTGTAGAGGGTATACCCGGAGGCAGTATGTGCAGGAGTAAAGTTCAGAGGGTATGACAAGGGGCAGGCGGCTATGAAGGAGAGGAGTGTTGCCGGTATGACAGTGAGCAGTATATAAATATGGTGTCAGTTTATGCTGAAACAATGAAAGCAGTATTAAACCCGAAATCAAACATTCCATATATTACAGCTTACCAGTTCATAGATGTGATGGCTGTGTTAGTTTTTTCTTTTTTAGGCTTTCTTTTATTTTCACTTGGTGATCCAGCCAGTAAGGCCTCTTTCACACGGGGCAGATCAGTCATGATCCGCCCCGTGAACATCCGCTTGCTCAGCGGGGATAGCTCCGCCGATCCCCGCTGAGCAGGAAGATGACAGGTGCATCGCTGCACACTGTGCAGCGACGGACCTGTCAGAGCGCCGCTCTCCCCTATGGGGGGATCGGATGATGACGGTCCGTAGTGTCCGTCGTCATCCGATCCGATCCGAAAACGGAGGGAAAAGTAGGTTTTTCCTCCGTTACACTTTTCGGATCGGAGCGGGTCGGATGTCAGCCGACATGTCACCGCTGACATCCGACGCTCCATAGGGATGAATGTATGTCCGTTTTTCATCCAAAAACGGACATACGGATCATCCGTGTGAAAGAGGCCTTAGTCTTTATTCAAAAGAACAAGCTCTCCTGCAGATGTAAAAGTTACAGGAATGCTGTATTTTGGCCACAGTTTGTTAGTGTATTTAAATCTTCCAGTACTTCTGCCCCCTAAAGTGACTCTTCTAGATACACACTACATTGATGAATGCTTGCACCAATTGTCTATTTAAAATCTGACCAATCAAACTCTCTTCCTTCAGTGGGGCAAACTGGCTTATTCCTTTTAACTTCTTTTGGGCCTGTAGTGGGTTGTATTCCTCCTATGATATTCCTAACTTCAATCTCCCTGGCTCCAACATTTGTTTGTGTATTGATTTTGTTGAGCATCCGGTTGGCATTTTGTACTTCACATTTTGCTTCACAAGTCGCCTGAGGAAGCCATTGAATGGTGAAACATGTTGAGCTGAAACTACTGTACACAAACTATGACCCCATGAATTTTTTTCCATGATGGTTTTTATAAATGATTGTTTTTAATTTGTGTATATTTACAATAAAACTTTGTGATTTTAGGAAGTGTTATATTGACTTGTTGGCACGTTAAAAATCCCATGTGTTCACAAATATTTTGTACATCTAACTCTGCCCCCCCCCCCCACCCCCCAGACTCTCCATGCTGCTGTCCAAAGGTGCCCCCTGTGCTCCTTCATCTAGAGGGCATTCTAAAGCTGTGTACACGCAAAAAAGAAAACTGACAGATCCCTGTATCAGCAGAAGCAATGTTGATGCCGGGGATCTCTCCTGCTGAGACACATTGGCTTCTGACAGGGAGATTAAGTGTAAAAACATTTAAAAAGAAATATGTCAAAAGCCTTACCGGTTATCTCAGTAGGATACAAAATACTTTTATGCAATAATACTTTTTCTTTTTCTGTAAGACTCCATTCACTGTAGCGCAACTCCAAATTTGCATGATTTCCAGTACGACTTTGAAGCATGACTTTGATCTGACATTACACTCTCTGGATCAAAGTCGCATCAAAGTAAAGCAGGCACTTTTTCAAAGGTGCTGCGACTTTAAGTTGCACCGATTTGAACAGGGGCCATTGAAAAGAATGGACTACAACTTTTCATGCGACTGAGTTTCAAAGTGTGAATGGAGCCAAGTCAAGTAAATATTAAAAAAAAAACACATATACAAAATCACCTACCTGTCTCTCCACCACGAGAACTGAGCAATCAAAGACAGCTGATTGCTCAGATCTTGGGTCTGCTCTGAGGGCAGCGTGGTGACTGACAGTCAACCCTCTTAGCTGTGCCACTTTAGTACCCCCTGGAGCCCCTGACTGTGGACTGGAGGGAGTGGCTGGCTGAGCCAGCTTCCAGTCAGGCATCTGGGTGGGTGCTGACATTTTTGTTGGGATCCCTGCAGAGCCTGGACTGACACTTTAGCCCACTGTTGGCTAAATCTGGTTCACAGAAGTGCAGGACTAAGTGCATTCCTGTGATTTATAGAAAAAGTATGCCCAAAAGAGCCTTGGCCAAACCTCCCATTTAATTGAAGTAGGCACCATGCCTCATATTTGGGGCACATCTTATAATTTCCTTCAGAGAGAAGTGGATCTACAATATAATGATAAACACATCTCTTGAACCCCAATCCACACATTTCTCAGTTGTATCCCTGGGGTTTTCTAGGTCCTGTGAATCTGGAAGGAGCAACTCTCCTCCCTCCTGATACTTCCCTTCTTTATTTATTTCAATCTCCGTTTTCTGACTGCAATATTATACACTTTCTTTATTTCCTGTTTTCATTTTTATGGTCAATTTTGCCTATATGCTTCTTTCTCTTTTTACTACTCTAACTTGAAGATAGCCTTAACTATGGTAATATCACGAGAGATATATTCTTATATCATATTCTTATAGTGTAATGATCAGTGATAACTTTTTGAACAGATGTTTTTGTTGATTGGGTGATATCGTACAACAGATATCAATATGACAGTTTGTGGGTATTTATATCTCTCAGTATATTTTTATAAGATGGTTTCTGTGCAATGTCTATTTCTATCACCAATGTGTCTTGACATATGTGTACTATCTATCTCCTATATTCCCAGTCATTCTTTTCTTGTCCTAAGACCCCTTTCGCACTGGAGGCCTTTTTCAGGTGCTTTAGCGCTAAAAATAGCGCCTGAAAAATGCCTCATTTGCAGTCTCAGTGTGAAAGCCCCAGTGCTTTCACATTGGGGCGCTGCTCTGGCAGGACGTCCAAAAAAGTCCTGCAAGCAGCTTCTTTGAGGCGCCTTAGGAGCGGTGTATACACTGCTCCTAAAGTGCTCCTGTCCATTGAAATCAATAGACAGCGCCTGCAAAGCACCTCGGCAGCGGCGCTTTGCGGGCGCTTTTAACCCTTTATTCAGTCGAAAAGCGCTTTTGAAACGACGGTAAAGTGCCGCTAAAACTAGACTCCTGCACGCATGCGCGGGAGTTACGTCATCACTGCTCAGCCATTCACAGGACTGGAGTCTTCGAACCCGGAAGGAAGACCAGGGGAAGATGGAAGCCCTGTCAGTGGTGACCGTGCACCGCTAAAGGGCTTTGCAGTAATGTAAGTATTTCATAATGTGCTAGTATGTGGTGCATACTAGCACTTTATGCCATTTTCTTACAGGGTATTTTTTTTTTAAAGGTCACGGTTTACTACTGCTTTAAGACTCAGTTCACATATATGTGAATTGAGTGTGTTTTGAACCACATTTGATTTGCATGACATGTGAACCAAATAGGCTTTCTATGAAGCCGGTTCACATATGTTCAGGGCCGCAGTCCGTTTTTAAAGAGTCCTGTATGTTTTTTCAGACCTGTTCGGGTGCGATTTCAAGTACAAATTTGCACCTGAACCAGTGAACGAAACCAGATCGCAGGCCTTTTAAAAATTGCACTGAAACTGCGGCTGGATAGATGTGAACTTATGTTACTGTCAGTCGGCATGACCTTTTTCAGGCATGCCCCTTCAACAGAAAGAGAAACTTGAAGGCAGCGGAGCGATAGGCTACTGCTGCTGTCAGTCAAACTCCTGTGAGCAGGACCCGATTTCCCAATAGGCACTGTAGGCATGTGCCTACACGTGCCCTTCCTATGTCTGTCTGTATGTGTATAATTTTTTTTTTTTAAACCTTGGGCCGTGGCCGCCCCGTATGCCTTCTCCTTTGGGGAGCAGGGGGTTGGGATGATCATGTAGCAACATTGTTGTATGACTAATATGTATATGTATATGTGTATATATATATATATATATATATATATATATATATATATATATATAATAAAGTGCATTATAATGCGCTAGCATTTATCTAATGGTGCATGTATTTGTGTTGTGGCTGTGAGCTGCTACCTGCTGTGGTCTTGCTGCAGCACCAGACACAGGCACAGTGACACGACCACCCACCAATACTGTAAAGGGGGGGGCGCTTCAGAATTCTCTGCCTATAGGCTCCTGAGATGTAGATCAAGCCCTGCCGGTGAGGAGGAAGCAGGGGTCTAGCCTACCGCTCCTGTGTATTTCTATGGAGCGCACATGAACGGGTGCCTCCTTAGCACTCGGAGGTACCTGGAGAAGGGAAGAATGGACAGTGCCAGCGGGGAACTGCCAGAAGAGGAGGCAAGGGATCTTTCTGTGCAGTATTGTTGCACAGAGTAGATAAGTATACCATCTTTTTTGTATTTTAGACGAAAAAATAATATCCTTTTTTATCACTTTAATTACATTTTTGCATTACTGCTAAACAGAGTCCAAATTTTCTTTCGTCATGTAGAAGATCTAAACGAAGAAACTGATTAGTTGCTATGACTGATGCCCTGTACACACGATCCGTAAATCGAACGAAAGGTCGTCCCGTTTTTTTTTTATTTTTTGCATGCTAGTCATATATCGAACATGAAGAGCTCACTAAAGTTACACAAATTCTCGTCTGACAAAACAAAAATTCGGAAGCGATGTCATGTGTTGTAGTGTATTTGTATTGTATTTTCGGATAACAACTGTACTGATTAAATAAAAATCATACTATCTGGGGGGCGCATGCGCGGCGCGATGCGGAACGGAAGCTGCTGAGCTGAGCTCCGTCCGACGAGGCAGGCCAGGCACGATACCCGGGGCTATTCCCAGCTAAAAATAGCACCATCCGACCGATCACCCCTGCGGGATCATCTTGTGCATGCCATCCAGCAAAAAAGAGCGACAGAACCGCTCCCAGCATACCCTCACAAACTACCTCATTACTATGGAGAGGAAGACCCAAAATGGCGCCGGCCATCATGCGGCCTCCAGCGGTCCGGAACACACAGCTAAAGACAGTGAGTACCCTCAACCCCTTTCTAAAGCTGACCTGGATGCAAGCCTCTCAGCAATCTATGACAGATTTGTGGACAAACTAGAAAGAGAGATTCACAAGTCTACCACAGCCCTCTCACAAGAGATTGCTAGCATAGGAGGCCGCACTGACCTATTAGAAGCCAAGCATGATGAACTAGCCATTGCACATAATGACCTCAGAAAGGACTATGAAACATTGGCAGACAGTTTTTCTTTCATGCAAGCTCATATCGAAGACCTCGATAATAGAAACAGGAGGAACAATATAAGAGTGCGTGGTGTCCCAGAGTCAGTCACTGACATAAATAAAGTTATTACAAAGCTTTTCCATGATCTCGTACCAGACAAACCCCTCTCTGCTTTTGCTTGTGATAGAATGCACAGGGCACTGCGCCCAAAACCTACAGCAGATAAACCTCCAAGAGATATTATAATGTGCATGAAAGACTTTCTTACCAAAGAAGATGTAATGCGTGCTGCCAGAAATTCCCCATCCATAGAATTAGATGGAACAAGGCTGCAGATCTTTCCTGACATCTCCCCTGCGACTTTGGACCGAAGACGCAGAATGAAAGAAGTCACAAATGTTCTTCAATCAGCCAGAATCAAATACAGATGGGGATTCCCATTCAAATTATCATTAACCCATAATGGTAATTCCTATACGGTCTATAACGTCATTGAAGGAAAAGATTTACTCATTAAACTAGGTCTACTAGACCCACAACCATCACAGCGTTTGCCCGCCACTCCCAGATCTTCACCTATATGGTCCACACCTTCGACCAGACGCATCCCAAGAGACCAAAGAAGATGGCAACAACACTCCCCCCAAGATCGTGTCGCCTGATCTGTTCACACAACAATCAAGCCTGCGACTTTATGACCACTGCATGTGGTGTCCTTCTATCTCCAGCTTCGTCCTAACTCCCCAGTGGAGTATATATCCTCTTGCTTACTGAAAATGCCCCTGATTCTACAATCAACTCTAGCTCAAAACTTAGAGCAAATCACCTATTCAATCTCCTACCCAGACGAACAATACTATTTTTGTTTTTTCGTCCTAATTTTTCAAGGACCTTTTGTATCTGGGAGGAAAAGTTTGTAAGGGGTCGCAACGGGGGTGGTGGGGTCAAGAAGGGTAACCCCCATGTTCCCATGTTTCCATTATTTTCTATATATAATGTTCTGGTTTTTTCAGGCTTTTTTTTCCTTTTTTTTTCCTCTCACTTATTCAGGTATCCCAATCTAATATGCATTATCTCTACCTAAGTTTAGATATTATTGCTGTGTCACTCTAACCCAGATATAGCAGGGTAATGGTAGAGAGACATAAAATATTATAAAAATGTTCTCCACGTTTATTTCTTGAGGACTTATACCATTTTTGTGATACACTAATGTTACTTATATTATATGTTTACCATGCACCAATCTCTTTCTTGGTTTCATACCTAGACTTTACTTTACTAATGCCTGGCCTATCCGCCGTCGCTAGTTTGTCCCCCATTCTACCAGAGGGGCCTGCGGCCCTTTCTTCCCCTAGTGGGTTGCTGCGGCCCCCGCTGGTGGAATTTGGACGTTCTCGTCCTTTGGAAAAATTTAAAAGGCTGAACGACCTTATGTCCTTCAGTCCCCTTTTTCTTGTTATATTAATAGTTGTTTTTTTTGCCCTTATGGCAACTTATGCAAATATTATATTTTATGAAAGACTTTTTATTACAGTTCATTTAATTTTGGGTAATTTCAACTGCATAACAATCATTACTCATTGTAATAACACACTGAATTCAAACCTCAACACAAAGCTATTGATCTCATTTCGTTTTATGAAACCACATACAACTTACTACTTCATTATCATCCAACTAGTATTCCTTCCCCTATTTTGGTATATACCGTTCCTTATTTATATAATTAGAATTATTTTCCTCAACTACTATGGGTCTTAAAGTATTCTCCCATAATGTCCAAGGCTTTAATTCCCCCAATAAACGTAAAAAAGCATTCAAACAATACAAGAGATTGGGTGCAGATATAATACTAATGCAAGAAACCCACTTTTCTACTCCCAATCACCCACAATATTTTGATAAATCATTCAACCAATCCCATTATACTACATTCTCCAACAAATCCCGTGGTGTCGCTATTTTCATTAAAAATTCCATAATTTTTGAACCCCATTCTATCTACAGAGATGTGGACAGTAGATTTATTATACTGAAAGGCTGTATAAATAGGAAAAATATCACTATAGCCTCTATATACGCCCCAAATGAGGCCCAGACAACATTCTTCACCAAATTCTTCAACATATTAGAGCAATATATTTCACCTCATTTGATAATTGGAGGCGACTTCAACCTCTCTGCACACCCTGCTCTTGATAGAAGTAAAATGGCCCCCTCCTCCAAAGCTTTCAGTAAAACTATAAACCGCTCTCTTAGCAAACTGCAGCTCATTGATTCCTGGAGGGCCCATAATATTGGTATCAGAGCTTATACTCACTATTCTCACCCCCACAATTGTTTTGCCAGATTAGACTATATTTTCTGCACACCAATCCTCTTGGCAAACTCTTCAAATACTGATATACACCCATGCCCATGGTCAGATCACAATATAGTAGAATTTGATACCTCCCATATTGGCATGACTCCTACCCCTTTTAATTGGCGCCTTAATGATTCTCTCTTATCTAACCCTTCTACAGTCCAACAAATAAATACCCACATTGAAGAATACTTCCACATAAACACTTCAGAAGATGTCCTCCCTACCTCAGTCTGGGCAGCCCACAAAGCAGTCTTGCGGGGTCATTTGATTAATATTGCCGCAGCCAGAAATAAATCTAAACTGACAGAAATTAAATGTCTTACAAAAGAACTACATGATTTATATATTAAACTAAACCACAATACTACTCCAGATATAGTAAATCTTATTCAGATTAAACGTAAATCCCTAAACACTTTACTTTCTGAAGACACAGAAAAATCCCTCAGATTTTCCAAAGCCAAATTCCTACTACATGGCAACTCTTCCTCATCAATGTTTGCCAGGAAACTAAATCAAGACACTAAACCCCCACACGTATATAAACTGCGTAACCAAAAAGGCAATATCGTAACACACCCCCAAGATGTCCTAAACATTTTCACCTCATTCTATAAAAACCTCCTTTCTGGCCCCCAAACACACCCTCCTCTCACCACATTAGACTGGTTAAACTCCCTTCAACTCCCTAAACTTACCCAACTCCAAGCTTCTTCATTGAATGATCCTTGTACGGACAGCGAAATTCTCAATATTATAAAGAACCTCAAAACATCTACAGCACCAGGCCCAGACGGCTTCACCACATCATACTATAAAAAATTTGCCTCTTTACTGACCCCCAGCCTTACAAAAATGTTCAATTATATCCTATCAGGTGGTCACTTCCCAGAAGATATGTTATTGGCCAACTTATCATTAATCCCTAAACCTGAAAAAGACCATTCCCTTCCCCAAAATTTTCGCCCTATTTCAGTCCTCAATAACGACCTTAAACTATTTGGCAGATTACTGGCAAACAGGCTTGCTACAGTTATCACATCTCTGATCCATACGGATCAAACGGGATTTATCCCAGGCAGACAAATAGTCGATAACATTAGACTTGTCACAAACATTGTTCAAGATGCCAACCTTCATTCTCGCCCCCTATATCTACTTAGCCTTGACATCCACAAAGCCTTCGATAGCGTTAATTGGTCATATCTTAATCACCTCTTACCTAAATTCGGCATATCAGAAAAATTTATACATGGATTTAATGCTCTCTATCATTTACCCCAAACCAGAATTAAAATTCCAGGGATCAACTCTGATTTCTTTCCCCTAAGCAGAGGAACCAGACAGGGCTGCCCTCTCTCTCCTCTCCTTTTCGCCTTGGCCATAGAGCCCCTCGCAGCTGCCATTAGAAATAACCCTAACATAAAAGGCTATCAAAAAGTTCCATATGACTTTAAACTCAGTCTCTATGCAGATGACGCACTTTTGTTTTTAACAGACCCACTAATCTCAATACCCAACCTCCTCTCTGATCTCCATTCATTCCATAAACTCTCTGGTCTTTTTATTAACACTAACAAATGCTCCATTTTACCTATAAACAGCCCCCCAGATCTAACCTCACTTCTGAAAAA
Organism: Lithobates clamitans; assembly: GCA_037952925.1. Lineage (NCBI taxonomy): Eukaryota > Metazoa > Chordata > Amphibia > Anura > Ranidae > Lithobates > Lithobates clamitans. The sequence continues at coordinate 643,051 of JBBGZY010001769.1, forward strand.
AAACTTCAACTTCCTTTGGTCTTCACACTCCTTTAAATACTTAGGAGTTAATATTACAATATCCCATAATCTATTATATAAAAGTAACTACCTTCCCCTCTTCTCACGAATCAACTCACTGTTAAAAATCTGGTCCTCTTACCATATTTCCTTTCTTGGAAGGATTTGTGCTTTTAAAATGACAATCCTTCCAAAATTATTATACTATTTTAGAGCACTTCCCATTAATGTACCCAAAACCAAACTGGAATCTATACAACGTGAAATTAATAAATTTATCTGGAACAACAAAAAACCCAGGTGTAGTTACAATCTCATGCATAGACCACAAGATAGAGGTGGGCTGGGACTTCCCAACCTTTGGCTTTATTTCTTAGCAACCAAACTAGTACAAATGGCTCAATGGTCTTCCCCTAATGCAAATATCCCCTGGTTGACCTTTGAATCCACCTCTATTCATCCATTGAACATTAGAGGAATTTTGTGGTCCAACACAAAACTACACCATATTCTTATTAAAAAAAACACTTTAATTGCCCATCTTATACTTCTTTGGAATAAAATCAAAGATAACTTTAAACTCCTCTCTGCAACTCCTCCATTGGCCTCATTCTTGGGGGACCCCAGATTTCCGCTCGCTTTCCCTGACCACACACCCTTTCACAACTGGATCAAAAACAATCTTACCACATTAAAGTCTATCACACTCAGCTCTAAATTTCCATCTTTTGCCTCATTACAAGCCAGATGCAATTTCCCCTCTTCGGAGTACTATCATTTCACCTTGGTCCGCGAGTTCTACTCTACATACTACTCACTATCTATCAACCCCCCCAGTACTTTATTCGAACACATCTGTATCTCTTCACCTAGAGACAAGAGACTAATATCCTTCCTATATAGTAATCTCAATAACTTTCTCCAACCCGAAAAAACAGGCCCCATGATTAGATGGGAAGCAGAGATTGGTAGCTCATTCTCAACGGACTCGTGGACCAAGATGATCAAAAACCTCCGCAAAAGTAATTGTGCTGCTGCATTTAGAGAATCTCCATTAAAACTTCACATCAGGTGGTACATGACTCCATCTAGGATACACTCCTTCTACCCCTCTACCTCCCCGAACTGTTTTAGAGGTTGTCCTTTGGAGGGCAGTTATATGCACATCTTTTGGAGCTGTGATTTCTTGAAACCATTATGGGATAAGTTAATCAATATTCTAGAAAATCCTCTTAAGAAAAAAATTTCCCTTTCCCCCCAAATATGCTTATTATACGCTACAGTTCCAGATGTTCCAACTCCCTGCAGTAGATTAATCCACTCTCTAATCAGTTCAATACACTGGATGATAGCTCTCAATTGGAAATCACAAAACCTACCATGGCCCCAGGTGGAATCTAGAATGGAATCACTTAGACTTTCCGAAAGAATCCATCATACCCTATTTGACACTATGCATATTTATAACGAAAAATGGAAGTTCTGGCCCTTATCAAACCCTCAACGCTTATAATTCTTCACTTCATTCTAGAACTCATTCCTATATATTGTTGGTTTGCATGATAACGTATCACCTACATTCTAATGATTAAACATTATTAACCACCCTTCTATATCAGCTTTGTTTTATATGTCCCTTACATTTTAATACTATGTCTTCATTATATTTTATTCACTAATTACCCAACTCTGTATATTCTACTTTCATGTACTACTCATGTTAAACCATATTGTTGTACTCTGCAACCGTTTTATTATATGTCTTTCAAATAAACTTTTGTAAACATAAAAAATCATACTATCTGGTATCGTACGAGAATAATTTTCGTGCTTTTCTGATCAGATGAACTGTTGTGATCGGCTCTCGAAAGCCCTGTACTAACGATCCGATTATCGTACGATCGCTTTGAAAGCGGTATTTTTTGTACGATTTTCGGATCGTGTGTATGAGCCTTGAGACATTAATATTTTTTTTTCCCTCTCCACTATGAGTTCCCAAGCAAAACAAAATGCAAATGCTCCTTGTTCATTGCTGATAGTCCCTGGAATTGGCAGTGAAATGCATATCTAGCCTTCCTATCTGATTTGATTAATTCTGAAGTGATCCTTTTCACTGGCTGCATTCTGATCTTGTCAACCTAAAATACATCACAAAAGGGGCAGCATGGGTAGAAGGAAAAGTACTGTGACTATTCCTGGCAGCCAAGACTATTGATCCAGTGCAGTCTGTTAGCGTTGATTGGTTATGTGTCAACGTCAGCAGCAATCTCTATTGTTTCAGCAGGCTGTGGTCTTTGTATTTGATCCTGTCATTGCCTGCGTCAGTGATGCATATCATAGTCCGTGTGATGTCAAAGTGTGGGTGTTCATTTAGGGAGAGCCAGTTCACCTAATGTGCTGCTGTAAAAAGCCAGCCCCGTTGCCTCTAAGGGAATAACAGGGAGTGATTCATCGCTGTTCACATTAGCCTGATGCTAAGTTTAGAACCATTCAGGACCGGCACATCCGCATGGATTAGTATCTCCGTTTGCCTAATTGAGGGTGCCAAAACTGCTTCGCTAAATAAAGAGGACAGAGGGACACTAACATACAGTAAAAACATTGCTGGGTATAGTAAACATTTCCTTTCTAAATGTAAACATTTAAAGGTACATTTGAGTGAGAAATGAATAATAGACCATGGAATGCATAAAAGAACACGGCCGCCTTTTGTCAGTACTATAGTTTTCCTAGCATAGCAGTTGTGCATCAACCCACTCCCATTATTTGCAATACAGTATAGTTCTTTTTATCTTTTTATCACCTGTCTCCAAAATATAGTAAACCAGTCCGAATTCTCTTGGAGAACAAACATCGCTTTCCCACTTTATGAATGATTAAAGGGTGCAAAACAATGTTTTTTACTTTCTGCTATAAAACATATTCAATAAAAAAAATCGAATTTCTTCATAAATTTACGCCAATATGTATTTTGCTACATATTTTTGGTAAAAGAAATCCCTATAAACCTTATATTGTTTGGTTTGTGCAAAAGTTTTAGCGTCTACAAACTACGGTGTACATATACTGGAATTTTAATTCAATATTTATTTTTTACTAGTAATGGCGATCAGCGACTTATATGCCCCGTACACACGGTCGGACATTGATCGGACATTCCGACAACAAAATCCTAGGATTTTTTCCGACGGATGTTGGCTCAAACTTGCCTTGCATACACACGGTCACACAAAGTTGTCGGAAAATCTGATCATTCTGAACGAGGTGACGTAAAACATGTACGTCGGGACTATAAACGGGGCAGTAGCCAATAGCTTTCATCTCTTTATTTATTCTGAGCATGCGTGGCACTTTGTGAGTCGGATTTGTGTACACACGATCGGAAATTCCGACAGCGGATTTTGTTGTCGGAAAATTTTATAGCCTGCTCTCAAACTTTGTGTGTCGGAAAATCCGATGGAAAATGTGTGATGGAGCCCACACATGGTCGGAATTTCCCACAACAAGGTCCTATCACACATTTTCCGTCTGAAAATCCGACCGTGTGTACGAGGCATTAGAGGAACTGTGATATTGCGGCGGACGATCGGACACCGACACTTTTGACGCTTTTTTTGGGAACCAGAGACACTAATATAGTGATCAGTGCTAAAAATCTACACTGTCACTGTACTAATGACACTGGCTAGGAAGGGGTTAACATCTAGGGTGATCAAAAGGTTAAATGTGTGCCTGACCAGTGTTTTGGTGTACTGCATGTGATGCTTTTACTAGGGGAAGAGATGGATTTTATTCCCTTCTTTGCGGGGAAAGAAAATCCATAACTTCCCCGCTGACAGGGCAGAGCTCTGCCTTGTTTACATAGGCAGAGCTCTGTCCTGTGTGTATTGCCAACAATCAGCGTGTGCCGGCGGTCATCCATTGGCCGGGACTTGCTTATCGGCATCTGCTGTGTATATTCACAGCACAGCTGGATCGCCGCACCTAGCAGAGCTGCCTTGCTAATGTACATGTGAGTGATGAGGCAATCGGTTATAGTGATATTAAAGCGGGGTTCCACCCAAAAATGGAACTTGCGCTTTTCAGATTCCCCCTCCCCTTCCACATTTGGCACCTTGCAGGGGGGAGGGGGGAGCAGATACCTGTCTAATACAGGTATTTTGCTCCCACTTCCGACCATAGATAGTCGAGCCACCCGCGGGTATCTACGCCACTCCTGGCGCCTTCTCCATCCAAAAATATATTTCCAAAAAAAAAAAGTAATATTAATTTAAAATGAGGAGAGGAGTTAATGTCACCAAGTGCAGCCAGGTTGTAGATCAGACCCTTGCATAGGGGACAAAAAGTCCTCTATGTGGTATTTGGGTGACAGGTTCTCTTTAAGGAGACATGCAGGGTCTGAAAGAGCTTGTATGTCTCCCCTGTGCACCACTAAGTGTAATGCAGTGCAGGTCACTCTGTATTACCTTTTTTGCTGGCCAACGAAACTGTTAATGGGGACCCGGAAGTGATGTCATACACGTTGCTTCTGGGTCGGGAAAAATATGGGGAGGAGAGATCCTCTATACCCTGCGGTGCCCGCTATGCTGGGCCTGCAGGTGGGCAAGCGGAGCCAGGGATACATAGCGGGGGGGTGCACTTTGCCTGTGTGTGTGGAAGCAGTCGGGCTGCAGCTGTAACTGATTGGTGAAGGGGCTTTCTACGATTAATGTTGGTAGGAGATAGCTGTTCTAAAAGGAGGCTGTGACACCGGGTAATAATGGCTAGGCGGGGGATCGCATACTAGCTCATTATGAAATACTTGCCTTAGATCGCCACTGTTGCAGTGGTCCCTGTACCACCGCTGTGATCAGCGTCATGTCCCCTGTAGTTATTTCAGGGTTGGCAGGCTCCAGCGCTGTGATTGGCCAGCGCGCGGGAGTCTCCGGGAGGCGCGCGGGAGTCGCCGGCCACGGCATGGGCCCTTTACAATTGGCATGATCGTGCCCTTTCTTCAGTGTGCGGGCGCTGATGACATTGGCGCAAGTGTATATGGTACATATATCCTACACCGATACATCTAAGATATTTACAGTACCTACAGGTAAGCCTTATTATAGGCTTACCTGTAGATGCAAGTGGTGTAACAGGTTTTACAGCCACTTTAAAGCGGAGCTCCACCCAAAAGGGGGGAAGCTCTACTTGTCTGCATCCTCCCTGCTACCCTTTTGGCACCTTTCGGGGAGAGCGCGTACCTGCTTTTGACAGGTACCCATTCCTACTTTAGGGTAAGTTCACCGTGGTAAACTCGGTCCCCCACGGCCGGGCCATCCACAAAGCACAGCGCGCTTTGCACATGTGCAGTAGGGTACCGGCTGTGAAGCCACAAGTCTTCTCTGACAGTTTCCCTTAGCGGAGATGGAGGTGGCAGCACCTGAGAGCCAATTAAAAAATTGTCTCAGGTGAGGACAGCACTGGATTCCTGGACAGGTAAGTGTCCTAATATTAAAAGTCAGATGCTACAGTATTTGTAGCTGCTGATTGTGAATTATTCCTGAAGGAGTCCGGAGCTCCCTCTTGGGTAAAAAAAAAACAAAAAACTATTGTGCCACTGACCCCAGCATTTCCCAAGTCTTTTGTGTGCTTTTCTTTTCCAGCCCATCATTTATCTCTATTCTACTTGTCCGAATTCTCTTTCCTTTTGTTTCCTATTTTCAGGTGGTGGTTGTGTTGCCTTGTAGGGTTCCATGGAGCATTACCATTTTTGTGTATACTGCAGCCAAATGCCCAGACACTGCATGAGCTGACACGCCCTGAAACCGAGAACTGCAGGCCACGCCCCTGCCCCTCCTCCAAGGGAAAAGATTGACGGAAGCTCTCTAGGAAGAGGCTTGGGAGTTGGGAATAATGAGACGTAATGCTGAAAAGGGCAACCATGTGACTTTGTGTAAAGTACTCTGTGCAGGCTCCCCAGCCAAAAGTTTGGGAAGTGGTGCTAAGCAAACTGGAGGCAGATCTGTAGATTTACAATCTGATTGTAGTGTGTATAGTGAGTCTTTGCTTTTCTAATCTTTGCAGATGTTACCAACTAGTCTGAAGTCCAAGGGTCTCCTTGATTGGACACAGATTGATTGTATAGTTCCTTCCTGTAGGTCCTCATATTACATACAGTAGTTTTTGGTAAATCTAAGGTTGATTGTACAGAGATTGTATGGTCAGATTGTAATGTGTATGGTGAGCTTATTATAAGAATATATACTTATTATAAGAATATATTACAGTTAAAGATGAGCATTTATTACTATTGTAACTCATTAAAAACAAAAAAGGAAAAAAATTAAAAAATAAAAACTGAAAAGGTACTGTCCCCCATTAACACCCAGATTTTAACAAATACATTGGATGTTCTGTATGACATTTGCTTTTACTGTATAAACATAAAGCACTAGCATAAGCAAGCACAGTCATTTAGCATTTTAATGATTGCAAACCTATGAGATTGTTGGCTTTGTGCTGATTGGGTCTGTGCAAACCTGACTTCATCCTAACAATGTTAAGGTGGATGTAAACCTGATTCATGAAATTTGACCTAAGCACATATATCTGTCGTGTTTTCTTATCTCTCTCCAAAGCCCTAAGTCCCCTGTGTTTCTGCTGCTCCGTTCCTCTGTTATCATCATGATAACTTTTGACAAGTTCTCCGACAGCTGAGATAAAACCAGCCAGAAATTTGTGTCAGGGTGGGTACTATAAATAGATTAGTAGAGAGCTGGTCCATTCACAGCACAGCTCTGCACATTCTTTCCTTCCTCTGCCTATGTGGAGGGTGGGGGGTGCCTTTCCTCCAATCAGCTGTCACAGTGTATGCCAAGAATCCACACCCAGTGCTGAACAGGAAGAAAAAAATCTCTAACAGGATGTGCACTTTCTAAAGAATATAGCAAGCAGAAGACAGCAGATATACAAGTAAAACTTATGTAGGGAGATTTGTTTCATCTCTGTGTATCATCTGAGGCTGTTCACTTCACTGGGTAGATGTGAGGGTTTACATCCACTATAATTTAATGTTTTAGATCCTTTTCACACCGATGTTCTGATCGGGTCCGAATGTCCATTTTCAGGCGGATTTGACCAGAACCTCCATTCTTTTCTATGGAACGGCGGTTGTAAACGGATATCTGTCTGTTTACACCCGCCTACATACAATCCGATCCCCTTCTGTCCATCGGATTAGATGGCAGTCGGGTGTAAATGAACAGGTGGTCCGTTTACATCCAGCCACCCATAGAAGAGAGTGGGCTATGTCTGTAGTCGCTCTTCATGAGTGAAGTGGACACAGACCTGTCATCCGTCTGTTCAGCGAGGATCTGTGGACAGATCTCCTGCTGAGCAAGCAGATCAGAGCCGCAGTCTGCCCCGTACGAAAAGGAGCCTAATGCTGCGTACACACAAGTGGACAAGTGAACTTCTCAACGGAGTTCCGAAGAAACAGACTTGCCTACGCACGATCACACCAAAGTCCGATCGTTTCGAACGTGATGACGTACGACCGGACTAGAATAAGGAAGTTCATAGCAAGTAGCCAATAGCTGCCCTAGCGTCGTTTTTGGTCCGTCGGACTAGCATACAGGCGAACGGATTTTTCGATAGGAACCTAGTACGTCGGAAAGATTTGAAACATGTTCTATTTCTAAGGTCCGTCAGATTTTTAGACAGAAAAAGTCAGATGAAGCCCACACACGATCGAATTGTCCGACAGATTCGTTCCGTTGGACCTTTGATGCCGAAAAGCCCAGTCGTGTGTACGCGGAATTACACAAACCAGTTATGTTTTTATTGGGTGTGTTGTGATGTTATTTGCTAATAGCAGATTTATGAAAACGACACTATTGTGTGGCCCTAACGATTGACCTCTGTCAAACAGGCTTATTGGAAAATGTTTCTTGATCAGCGGCTGCAGGCAATGGGGTTGCAGCTGCTGATCAGTGTATTCTGAAAGGGGAGACTCGCTGCAGTCAGATTACATTGTTTAGCGTGTGGATAGGGTAATAAATCTGTTTCTTTTTTTTTGTTTTTGTTTTTGTTTAGCCTGCTTGGCTGAATGAAAAAAAATTCATCTATGGCCAGCATAAGTTCTGTAGCTCGCACCTGGCTTAGCTCATTCTGAATTTGTTAAAGTAGAATTGAAGGCAAGATTAGAGTGGAGAGGTTTAGACTGCTAGTGAGGCCCCTTTCACACTGCTCTGTAGCATAATCGCGATAAAAACGCATATGCAGTTTTACCGCGATATTGCTGTATCAGATGCATTCCCTGTGCGTTTCTGTTTCTTTTTGAGCCTCCTGCACCTGTGAAAAATGGACATGTGACTTGAAGGCGCACCAAAAATGCAAATCGCGGGTGTGTTTTTACGGCGATTTCCATTCATTTCAATGGGACTCTGTGTGTTTTGGTGCAGTTTTCCAAATCTCACCAAAGATGCAGCATGTGGGACTTTTCAAAACGCATCACACCCACAGCACAGTGGTGTGAAAAGTTCTATAGGATTTAAAGGGAAACATTTTTCCTACGTTTTTCTTGCACGGTACAAACACAGGGAAAACGTATCGCTGTGAAAGGGCCCCTAAGGTTTTTTTTTTTAGTTTTTTTTTTTTAGTTTTTTTTTTTTTTTTGCTGTGTCCTCAATAGGGAGATTCACTCTCTCCACGTATCCTGGTGGCCCTTTTCCCTGAAACTAGGACATCTTTCAATGAGGACACGAGCTGTGGTGACCCTGACGACTAGCAGGGGTTTCCCTCACTTCCTTTTGTGGCAATGGGACAGGAAATGAAGGTAAATCTCCCCAAGGGATCACAGATGGCAATTAAAAACCGTTACTCTCTCCAAAGGAAGGAAAAAGATTTGTCTTCAGATTTGTTTGCCCAACTTTAAAAAAAAAAATTAAAACATTTTGGATTATTTTCCAACCTCAAATATGTTTTTATTGTTCATAATTGAGTGATTTCCTAAGTAATGTTACTATGTGGCGGATGTTTATTTTTCTAGAATAGGTTGGTAAATAAAGGAAAATCTGAATTATTGGCTCTACTACAAACTTTCTTTTATTTTATAGCTTCTTATTCTTATAGTTTTAATGTTTTTTGTTTGACTAATGTCAATATGTAAATTGTCGGTAGCCTCCTCTATGTGGGATTACTGTATAGAGTATATTCAGCTACTAATGTGTTTTCCTGTACTGTACACACTCTACTCCTGTTCACCCTTCACAGTGTCATGTGACCTGGTCATGTGGTACACTGGATCCCTTCCCTTTATTCAGCCTTGCCTGCTAGCGTGTGCCCTGCATTTCCTGGACCTGTGCTGTTTTGCTACAGCTGTTTACAGCTACAAACATGAGTGGTAAGGACAGAATCAGGATATTTAAATACACAAGTAATCTAGCAATCACATGTCTGAATGATCAGAAAACTACTGCATAGGCATAAAAACTGCTAGCTTCATTGCACAGCTTCCATATGTTAGCAGGGGTATGGAGCCCCTACCTTTGTATGTATAGTATTTTCCTTTTGTGCTGGTGATCCTATAGGATGTGTGCACCTGTGGATGGGACTATCTGGTAAGTACAGGCAAGGTGCTTTGAAAATGCAGACACCAGCTGTTAGCGAATGATCAGTAGTCATCACCGGTGTAGGATTTGCTGCTGACTGCTGCTTGCATTGTACTGATCTTCTGACTCACTCATCCGATTGCTGAATCACCCAGCCCTTCACTGATGTGCGCTTAAAGAGAAAAATGACATTGTTTCCATCTTGTCTGCAGTGCAGAGTTAACAAATCCAGCTAAATGTCAGGTCTCACCCCTGGGTACTGCAAGGTAGCAGTTTAGCCGTCACCATGACAGATGCCATAACCCTTTCAGTGCCGTAGGGAGTTAGCCAGCCACTATTTCCTGTATATCAACTGCATATCCCGATTAGCACATGCATTCCATGGTTTGTAATGTATTTATTTGAGATGTGTAATGTATTTTGGTGGTCACGTTTTTTTTCATCTTCTGTCATTTATTATCATGATGATTTTTCTATACAGATTTATACATTAACCTTGTACAGGATGTGTGTGTATAAAAGACAGCCAGTCGCTATACCTAATCAGGTGTCCATATAGTGACTGCATTAATTTACAGAGGAACACAAAAGCGTAATCGCTGTGCAGCAAACCGAGGCTAACCATAAACTTTAAGCTGTGTATAAACACATAAATTATTTTTGTTTAACCAATACGTGTGTGTGGGGAGTAACCTCCTGTATTCTGACAGCCACAGTTGGCCTCTGTCAAAATAACTGAACCGCAGCTGCATCTAAATGGATGCAGCTGCTGTTTAGTCAGAGATTTTCCTACTCCGCTCCTTAAAAATGTTCAATCAAAGGATGCAAATTTTAACCAATTGTCCAACCTGCATACATAATCTAGTGACCCTCAGCAAAAGAAGAGCTGCAGAGTGGCACAGAAACCCGCAAGCACAGCTTGGCTGAGCCTGCAATATTGGCCGGATGGTACAACGGAAACTAGTGCCCTTGGGAGGAACATTGGTAATCAGGGCACCCGAGAGTTGAAGGACCTGGGTCCCATAGACAGATCTTTACACCATCTAGCTATAAGGGGCAACCGACATGTCAGGGGTAGTTTCAGCAGGAAGAGCAGCCTGCCTATGTAAAGCCCAAATATGTCTGCCCTCCTGCTTATGTATATTTAAAAGCATACACAGAAACAAAGTTTTAAAAAATTAAAGCCAAAGTTCAGCCAATTTTTTCGTATTGTTTTTCTGTATAAAGAGGGTTAGGAAAAGATCCAGTGTCAGATTTGTACTACTATCGGTAGCCCATTAGGGACAGTTCTTAGTTTCTGGTTTCAATACTCTGTCACTGCCCAGGAATGAGCATGCTGCAAATAAAGTCTGAGCAAAGTTTGAAACCTGTATCTGGATACATGTTCTGAAACGTCAACTCTGAAACTATTGAAGCCAATGGACCAGCATGACAGGCAGGCAACTTACAATTTCAAATGGGGAAAATGGTAATGGCAGCCTTATATGTTCCTTTTCTTAAAGGTTTCCTTTAATCCGTCAGTCTATTTGGTTTCAGTGCCTAAAATATGGTGGTATATTTTGTTCTATATCTGCTATGTGGGTGACATTCATACAACTTGTGGAGACTGAAAACAAATTTACAGACTTCACTAATAACAAAGTTTGTTTTAATAAAATTATACTTTTTAGGGGAATTTTAGAAAGCCTGAAAGTTGTATTGTTTTTGGTAAGGGGGCATCTGTTAAAATAAAATCAAAACATTTATCCATGTGGTAAATTCTCCACCCCATGCAACTAAAAAGGGGAATGTAAACTTCCCTTGTGATAGAAATAAGGCGTGACAAGTTCTCTTTTTGGAGACATCAAGGGTCTATAAGACCCCATATCTCTCCTCTACCCTGCAAAGCATTAGATCAAAAAGGAAAAAAATGATCTCATGCTTTTCCCCAAAAAAAGGCAGTGTTTACATCTTTATAGTCATTACCTCGATTCCAGCCTCCTGAACCATAGAGATGGCCAGGGATCATCCTGTTATCGGCCAGCTCTACGATAACCCAGCAGCACCGCTGGATCGAATGCCGGGCTCCCTGACTGCATGGGAGAGGCACTGGTGGGCAGCCACCTGTAAAAGCAATCCAGCTGCTAATTAGCCGCTAGGATTGCTTTTAGATGAAAGAGCATTACCGCTGAAAAAAAAAAATACTGGGGTTATGGCATACAACAGTAGCCATAACCTGGGTATAACCACTTGAAGCTAATCATGTACATGTGCGTGATTCAGCGGCAAGTAAGAGAATCTGAACTGTGGAGTCCATAGTAGTCCATAATATGCAAGAAGAGGAGAAAGGACTAGTTACCAGTATTGTCTGTAGGCTACCAGCTGCTGATCTATCCCCGTTACTGACTTACCATGCCTTAAGCCATTGTGTCCATCTGTTGATGCAGGCATCTAGGTAAAGGAGCAAGGCTTTGCCTCCCTATGTCAGGGCTGTCTGTCTGATGATGGGTCGGGTAATATTCAAGAAGCAGCAGGAGAGGTGAAGAGTGCACAGAACCACAGAATGAATGAAGCAGGGTGATGCAACAACCACAGATCCTCAGGCTTCCTGTTCCTGAGGAAAAGGATGAACAGCACAGGAGTGACACCATCAATTCCTACTCTGCATCTCATGAGACTAGCAGTGGGAGTTGCCAGTGCCTATAAAGACTAAGACTACTTTCACACTGGGGCAAGCAGGCGTCGGCGGTAAAGTGCCGCTATATTTAGCGCCGTTTTACCGTTGTTTTAGCGGTGCTATTTGGCCCCTAGTGGGGCGGTTTTAACCTCCGCTAGCGGCCAAAAAAGGGTTAAAACCGCTTGCGGTGCTTTGCCAGCAGGTTTGCAGCGCTGCCCCATTGTTTTCAATGGTAAGGATCGCTTTAGGAGCGGTGAATACACCGCTACTATAGCGCTGCAAAGATGCTGCTTGCAAGACCTTTTTTGACTGTCCTGCAAGCGCACCACTCCAGTGTGAAAGCCCTCGGGCTTTCATACTGGAGACACAGGAGAGGCGCTATACAGGCGCTATACAGGCGCTATACAGGCGCTATTTTTAGCGCTGTAGCGTCTGTAAAGCGCCTCAGTATGAAAGTAGCTTAAGTTTATTTATTTATTTTTAATACGCACAAGGAACGGTACAAACATTCAATGGGAAGCATTCCTCTGGCTGGTAGGTGTTGTCTTAGTTGAAATCTTTTGTCCACTGCCCTGCTCATACCCCCCGCAGCTGTAAGATTTTGGTTCTGCGAAGGTTGATACAGGTGCTGGACCTGTCATAGGCACGAGGGGCAGAGGAGCAAAGACAATCACGAAGACAGCAGGCACCAGCACAAGGGACACTTACTTCATTTAAGTAAGGGAAGGTGTTGATTTAAAAAAAATGAACTATGAGCCATTGGCCTTACACTGCAGGTATACAGCTGTGGGTCTCAGAGAACAGGAAGTGTCTGTCTGTTTTTATGGAGAATTTGAAGGCAAAAGGTAAACCTTTTAGGGAACTTCTTAGACAAAATCATAATAAAGTTATCACCTGTGTGTTTTGCAGTGCATTTTCAGTTTAGCAGAAACGCACTACAGTTCATTTACCTTGATTTCCTATGGGTCATGTTCACATCTGTATGTTTTTCAACCAGTGCGTTTTTCGGAAAGGACCAGTGACTTTTTTGTCCGCAGCAGGTTGCATTTTTGGTTACATAGACTTCAATGGAAGCACAGTGGAAATGCATAAAAAATGCAGTGCTGGAGTTTTTAAAGCTGCGTTTTTGGTGGCTTCTCCTGCATGAAAACAGACATCTCCCCAAAATGCACTAAAACGCATGTCAAAAAAATGCAAAATGCACCGGGAAAAGGCATGAACTGCAATCTGCATATGTGTGAACCTAGCATTCTACATAGTCCAGATCTTTGGTTTTTTGGTTCTGGTCTACTTTGAAGAGACCTGTTAAAGTGGAAGTAAACTCCCATCGATTGTTTGTACCTATCGGTAAGCCTATAATAGGGCTTACCTATAGGTACTGTAAATATCGCCTAAACATGCACTGTTTTTAGGAGAGCATTTCTGTATATGCAGCCGATGACATCATCGGCGCATACACTTTGAAGGAACTACCACCCGTGCCGTTTCTTCAGAGCCCTGTGCCATGACCGGCAGCACATGCGTGGGAGTGATGTCACGCGGCTCTGGCCAGTCACACAGCCGGAGTCCCCGGACCCGGAAGGAAGACTGGTGACAACGAGGGCTTCCATTGCAGGTAAGTTTCACATAATGTGCTAGTATACATTATACCTTTACTTTGCAGGTCAGGAAAAAAAAAAAAGGCAGCGCTTTACTTTACCTCTTTAAGGTCTTTTATAAATTCAAAGGGGCGAGTCATCAGGAAATAATTTTCAGGTTGCTTACATACATAAATGTTTACAATTCACACTGCTTTGATCTGATTTTGATCCCCAGTGCAATCATGCAGTGCAAATTTAATGCAACTTGGATAAAGGTTTGTATATTCTATGGGGCCCAAAATCGAGCGGGAATCACATGAAAGTAGTACAGGAACCTTTTCAAAATCGCATCATGCTGAGTTGAATTGATGTAAACAGAAATTATTGAAAACAATGTGATTTCTATTGTCATGCGTTCCGTGCGACTTAAGTTGCATTTGAAATCGCACTATTATGAAGGGAGCCTTACTGATGCTCCCCCTGCAATAGCAAATCATTATGTCTTTTGTCAGTAATAACCTTGTAGTTTTGCTTAATCTCTCACACTTTTAGGACTGCCAAAGGCTTTCTGTAGTAGGCCATGTATTGGTCCTGACCTCACCAAGGTGTCTACCTGTAAAGCCTGGCTGCTGTGTCTGTGGGGGGAGTGCCTGCACATTATGAGTTTCGAGTTTACAAAGGCAGAGAAAACCCAGTTAAGCTGGCCATATGTAGATACCGTATACATGGTTCGAAATTCAGCCAGTTCAGCAGGGACCAGCCTGATTTCAATCCATGAAAGTCAATCTACCGATCAACGTGCGTCCAACCACCCTGTCAGGTTTTTACCGATCGATCAGTCGCGCTGGCTAGCAGCACTGATCAGTGTATTCTGATGCCAGGAAAGTCTCCCCACTGTCAGAATTCAGTAACTCAGTGGAAAGGATTCCTCCATCCACATTCAGACCCCTTTCACACTAAGGCAGTTTTCAGGCGTTTTAGCGCTAGAAATAGCACCTGTAAAGCACCTGAAAACTGCCGCCCGAATGTAAAAGCCTGAGTGCTTTCACACTGGGGCGATGCACTTGTCGGATGTTAGAAAAAGTCCTGCAAGCAACATCTTTGGGGTGATTTGGGAAGCGCTGCAACATGGGCATTTTTAACCCCTTCTTCGGCTGCTAGCGGTGGTTAAAAGCGCCCCTCTAGTGTCCGAAAAGAGCCGCTTAAACAATGGTAAAGCCGCTAACGCACATACGGCCCCACTGCAAAAAGGGTCTTAGAGTGTGGATGGGGAAATTAGGTCATTAAAAAAAATGACTGTTTAAGCCACCTTCGTTTCTTGCTGTCACATACAAAGCACTAGAGGCTTCAGAAGCAGCAGCCTGACACCCTAGTGGGCCAGGAAGAGGGAGGGAGTGGTGCAGGTGCCCAGAAGTGTCAGTAACTACAAACTGTTACTGACAAAAGGCTTAATGAGTTGCTATGCAAGGACGGCATCATTAAAGTGACATAAAATTCTATTCAAGTATGTAATATTTTAACTTGCCATGTCTACTCAACTGCAAATGTAAAGTACGCTTACCAATGGCATCTAGATTATGTTAGCTGATCCAGCACCATAATCCAACTTCACAATCAAAATGTTTGTACAATTTATTTGTATGTGCTATTGTACCAATTAAACTGGGTATGTCTTCAATAGTATCACCATGTTACTAATGCATACCTGTTAATGACATGAAACTTAAACTTGAAAAAATGAACAAAACAAAAAAGTAATTTCTGTCATTGGAATGGACTTTGGTATTAAGTGTGATACTTGATTGTGCTGGATGCTGAATATTGACAGTGACTAGCTTTGATCACACATGATTTCATGTTATGCACTGTATATTAGAGGCTTTGGTTTATCATTCTGCCTATTCTGATTTTGTTTTTTATTCCTGTTTTTCTGTAGGTCCCGCTCAGGTCCCCATGATGTCCCCAAATGGTTCAGTCCCCCCAATCTATGTGCCTCCAGGTTATGCTCAGCAGGTATGTACATTCTAGGTAATCACACATACACACTGCCATGCTCTACTGCCCTTTTAGACACAGCATGTTGGAGAGCTCTGAATAAGATGCACTGCTGAAACAAACTTGTATCGATGGCCTCAGGCACACCGGATGGTTTGGCCCCTGTGCATAAACCTGATGTTTTTGGACACCTGGTAGGCACAGATGCAGCGGCCAACCCCACTGCCAGCAGCCTGTCAAAATCTATGACCGGCTGAAATACTCCACAGCTGGACATTGAATGAAATGGTACTCGCGCTTACGGCCATATGTCTTCAGAGACGTATACACAGTACAGCGTCCAGACAGGCTTCTGCTTCTGGCAGGGAGACAGTGTGCTGCCTCTGTGCCTCCTAGGTGCCCAAAAATGCCAGGATTTGATGCAGATAGGTCAAATTGTCAATGTGCATGTAGCCTTAGAGAGACTGCTGTTAGAGACGCAACCTATGATGCTGCATTGATATTACAGAGTTCAGTACGGTGCAGTTATTGGAAAGACTGCAAGTTAAGCCGGCCATAGTCTGTTCGAATCTTGGCCAAATCAGCAGGGACCAGCCGAGATTCAAACCATGTATGGACAGGCTGAATGTACCCAAGTTAATTGATTGATCAACTTTTGGTACAACCAGCCTGCCAGATTTTACATGCAATTATTGCTAATGGCTGTTATAGCCGCTAGCAGTATTTACAGTGTTCTTCCAGCTGGGAGGACACAATTGCTCCACGGGAAGGTTTCCCCCACTGAAACTGTTGATAGGGGAATCGAGGGATTCTTTTTCCTGCAAACCCTTGGTTGCTCCATGTATGGCTGGGTTTAGAGTGCTATAACACTTTTATGTAGTCGTATGTTGTAATAAGTCTATAAACTAAAGCTGGCCATGCGTAGTTACACTTTCCTTCAAACATTCATGCAAAAGTCTGGAAGATGGTTTGGGCATTTAGTTTTGCCATCTTTGAATAGACTAATTTTAATTTGAAGGCAGTTAAAAATTTAATTTTGATCTGCTACTTGAATGGATTCCCAGACTCTCATGATCCCAACTCTCATGATACTTGAAATATAAAATACAGGTTGAGAAATGTATACCTTTGTGTTGGGGGGGCTCCTCCGCCAGAACACACTGATCAGTGCTTACAGCCTTTATCTGCAAGCACTGATCTTTTTTGGACTTATGAACAAGTTGGACCTACGAACGAGCTCCCTCCCAGAACAGAACTTGTTCGTAAGTACGGTACATGCTGTATTGTATACAGTGGCTTGCGAAAGTATTCGGCCCCCTTGAACTTTTCAACCTTTTGCCACATTTCAGGCTTCAAACATAAAGATATAAAATTTTATTTTTTTTGTGAAGAATCACCAACAAGTGGGACACAATTGTGAAGTGGAACGAAATCTTTTGGATATTTTAAACTTTTTTAGCAATTAAAAAACTGAAAAGTGGTGCGTGCAAAATTATTCGGCCCCTTTACTTTCAGTGCAGCAAACTCACTCCAGAAGTTCAGCGAGGATCTCTGAATGATCCAATGTTGTCCTAAATGACTGATGGTGATAAATAGAATCCACCTGTGTGTAATCAAGTCTCTGTATAAATGCACCTGCTCTGTGATAGTCTCAGGGTTCTGTTGAAAGCGCAGAGAGCATCATGAAGACCAAGGAACACACCAGGCAGGTCCATAATACTGTTGTGGAGAAGTTTAAAGCCGGATTTGGATACAAAAAGATTTCCCAAGCTTTAAACATCCCAAGGAGCACTGTGCAAGCGATCCTTTTGAAATGGAAGGAGTATCAGACCACTGCAAATCTACCAAGACCTGGCTGTCCCTCTAAACTTTCAGCTCAGACAAGGAGAAGACTGATCAGAGATGCAGCCAAGAGGCCCATGATCACTCTGGATGAACTGCAGAGAACTACAGCTGAGGTGGGAGAGTCTGTCCATAGGACAACAGTCAGTCGTACACTGCACAAATCTGGCCTTTATGGAAGAGTGGCAAGAAGAAAGCCATTTCTCAAAGATATCCATAAAAAGTCTCGTCTAAAGTTTGCCACAAGCCACCTGGGAGACGCACCAAACATGTGGAAGAAGGTGCTCTGGTCCGATGAAACCAAAATCAAACTTTTTGGCCACAATGCAAAACGATATGTTTGGCATAAAAGCAACACAGCTCATCACACTCAACACACCATGCCCACTGTCAAACATGGTGGTGGCAGCATCATGGTTTGGGCCTGCTTTTCTTCAGCAGGGACAGGGAAGATGGTTAAAATTGAGGGGAAGATGGATGCAGCCAAATACAGGACCATTCTGGATAAAAACCTGTTGGAGTCTGCAAAAGACCTAAAACTGGGACGGAGATTTATCTTCCAACAAGACAATGATCCAAAACATACAGCAAAATCTACAAAGGAATGGTTCACAAATAAACGTATCCAGGTGTTAGAATGGCCAAGTCAAAGTCCAGACCTGAATCCAATCGAGAATCTGTGGAAAGAGCTGAAAACTGCTGTTCACAAATGCTCTCCATCCAACCTCACTGAGCTCGAGCTGTTTTGCAAGGAAGAATGGGCAAGAATTTCAGTCTCTCGATGTGGAAAACTGATAGAGACATACCCCAAGCGACTTGCAGCTGTAATCGCAGCAAAAGGTAGCTCTACAAAGTATTAACGCAAAGGGGCCGAATAATTTTGCACGCCCCACTTTTCATTTTTTTATTAGTTAAAAAAGTTTCAAAAATCCAAAAGATTTCGTTCCACTTCACAATTGTGTCCCACTTGTTGGTGATTCTTCACAAAAAATAAAAATTTTATATGTTTATGTTTGAAGCCTAAAATGTGGTAAAAGGTTGAAAAGTTCAAGGGGGCCGAATTCTTTCGCAAGCCACTGTATTTATAGATGCGTTAAATGTTCATCAATGGCGCTGTTCTGGATATACTATATGTATTGTTCTTTCAAACATTCCTCTATCATACATATTTATTTCAAAGAAGAAATGATCACCATGAAAATTCTAATTCCACATGAAACTTTTCCTAGCAAATGTCTTACGATAAGTGTGGTTTTTCCCTACTGCGGATCATATTACCAGAATTTCATTCACTCCAATAAGAAATGAGTAATATTTTCCATCCTTCACCTTGATCAATTTTCATCAAAAAAGATTGTTGATATGCCCACATTAACCTTTAGAAAATCCAAATAATGTTCCGAAAACAAACCTTTTCAAACAAAATTCTACTGGTGTATAACCAGAGATGTCACTATGGAGAACAGTAGAAGTGGGTTCAATGCAAATACAGTGCATGCAGATTTTATGTTCTAAGTGGTTGTTTGGCTGGCGCTGACCATGTAAGATGACCCTAATGCAAATTCAGGAAAAGCAACAAACCTTTCAGTAAAAAAAAAAGTACTGTTTATATTGGTGACATGACCCTTCCAATCAAACACTTGTGGGAGAAATTCAGGCCTAAATTTGCACTCTTTATTCCTAGCATGACATTAACCGTGTAGTTCTAGACAAGGTACACAAACTCCAGTAGGAGCTTTGTATCGCTAACATTGCTGCTGTGGTAGGGGCAAGCACACAGGGCTTTGCTCTTTGAGAAGCAAAATGATACCTCAGCTCCACTGCCAATATGATGATCTAGGAACTGTGATCCGGTGCTCTAGTCAGGACGTTCAGGCCCCAAAATGCAGTACTTGAATCAGAAAAGGGCTGGCGACTCGGATGCTCTTGAATAAAAGTCCTTTATTAGGTTACATGGGTACACGGGTACAGGCTGCGCTGACGTGTTTCGGCTAAGAAGCCTTCATCAAAGCTTCATGCTTTGATGAAGGCTTCTTAGCCGAAACTCGTCAGCGTAGCCTGTACCCATGTAACCCAATAAAGGACTTTTATTCAAGAGCATCCGAGTCGCCAGCCCTTGAAGTAGGGTAGGTAAAAACAAGTTATTCTTAAGCTGGCCATAGACCAATTTTTTTCCTGCAACCACAGTCCATGTTAATAGGGGAATCCATCCCATGGAGCAATTGTGTTCTCCCTGCGGGGACGGCTCGCAATAATTGGATGTAAAATCAGACCAGTTGTACCCAAGTTAATTGATCAGCTTGGGTACATTCAGCCTGCCCTTAAATGGTTCTGATCTTGGCCGGTTCCTGCTAAACTGGCCAAGATTTGAACCGTCTTTGGCCCGGCTTTGGCACAAAGAATTTGTTGCCCACAAGGTAATTTCCACTAGTTGCAGCAAACAGTTTCTAACCGCAACTGTGTCACATCGGTGTAACATGCTTTAACTCTTCTGAGTGCCAGAACTTTTTTTTGTGATAAGCATTGCCATTGTCTGCTTTATTTCTGAACACCTTGTAAAGGAGGGTTAGGTTGGCCATAGATGGGCTGAAACGGCTGAGATTCGAACCATGTATGGGCAGGCTGAATGTACCGATCGATCAACTTGGATACAACCAGCCTACTGGTTTTTACATGCGATTATTGCAAGTGTCTATAACAGTTGCTTGCAATACCCACTGTCTTCTCCCGGTGGGGACGGCTTCCCCCGCACCCGGCTGGGAGAACACAATGGCTCATCGGGTGGAATTCCCTTGTCAAAACTGACTGTTGACGCTGGGGACTTTCTTTCCTGCAACCTGTGGTAGAAATTTCCTTCGTCTATGGCCGGCCTTTAGATGCACAGAAAGAAAAATCATATTATCTCCAATATTTGATGTAGGATATCCCTTGGTTATTTCTAATGGGACTGACAGAGAGAACACATTATTGCAGGTGTCTTTTATTGGATAAACTGAGACATTTTAATAGGTTATATGTATTATTTAAATAGCTCTGACATTAGAAGCTCTAGAAAATGTTCTGTTTAGACTTGAGATCTTCAACATGTTTGTTTTATTCTTTGTTATTCCCTTGATATGTTTGCAGAAACTGAAACTAGTGGTGAATGGCAAATATCAATTTCCATTGTGCCTGGGTTGGCCTGCCTACCACTTCACCTTTGCTCTGGGCGGGGAGGACAGTTTAGTTAATCTTTAAAAGTGGAGATAGCTCACACACAAGCAAATATGGATCCAATTCTGATGATGTGGCAGCTAAATGAATGTTCATATCCTCTATTTAATCAAGCTCAAGTATTTTAATACTAAAACACTGATAGCGTGCACAACAGGAATTTTTTGTAGGTGAATGATTTAAGTGTAAAACTAAAGCTGCTTTTTTTTTTTTTAAGGTTATCAACAGGGTAGGAAATGGTTAGGAACCCTATCAAGCTATAGTTACTTATTTTGTGCTGTCTGTCACTTCCTGTGTCAGACTCAATGCTATGTAATAAGAAATTTCTTCAAAGGGAGGTGAAATTTCCTCTTAAGCGGCTGTCACCAGAAAAAGTGACCTCATTGATTGCACTCTCTCCTGTGACAGCTTTAACATTTTGGAATTCACATCATTTTTCTGCACCAATGACAATGGTCATCAAGAAAAATACAGGAGATGAAGTTCCCCAATGAGGACGCAGACAGCAGTAGAAACCTGTCAAAAGTTTTAACGGCGTCCTTAAATTGTTTGTAAAGGTTGAAGGTTTTAAACAACCTTCAGTGTGCAGCAGCCCCCCCCCCCCCCCCCATACTCACCTGAGCCCGATCTTCCTCCAGCAATGTGCACGAGAGCCTCGGGTCTCCAGGGACTCTCCCTCCGCAGTGACTAAGACAGCAGCGGGAGCCAGTGAGCCAATGAGGAGAGAGAGAGGGGGTGGGGCAGAGCTGCGGCTCTGTGTGTGAATGTAAAAGAAAGAAATAAAGAAAGTATAAATGCAGCGCTGAGTGAGAATAAAAAAAATGAATAACAATTATTAACAAGTCCACATATCTTTGGATACAGTGGTGCGTAAATATCAAATCAATCATAAAGTCCCAAAATGAGGGATTGTGAACTGTTGTAGTGTCCAAAAAGTATCAAAACACAGATGGGGTCAATGCTGAGTGGTAGATGGCAAGTGTGAGCTGGCAAGGTAGTATGAGTCCGTGGAAACTCGACATTAGTAATATTCAATATCCGTGAATGAAAAAAGATGGGTACTCTTACCGGATAGGGTGGACTCCACTGTCAGCGACATGGAGTCTATCAAGCGATAGGCCCGGCTGGGCAAAGAGAACAATTTCCGAAGAGTAAAGCTGGTAGGATGGACCTCAAACGAATCTCCAGGGGTTGTCAGCCAAACCTCAAGGGTTCTTCCGGATAGTTCATCCAAGTGAGGGTTCCGAACTCTAGGTTCCAGAGGCAGGATATTCCACAAATGGCCCGAACAGGGAAATCACTCACATCCAGGTGGGTATGTAAGAAAGGATATAAAACCTGATCAGTATGAATATGTACAAAAGAGAGGGAAGTTTTAATTCACTCCTTTCTTTGTGGGGTCAGAGAAATACCAATATTCTGTGTCCTTGCAGGAGGCTTGTAGTCTCATACATGGCTAGATTTCTCAGATCACTTCAGAGACTGGGAAGTTAATTGTTGTTGTTCAATTTTTTTATTCTCACTCAGCGCTGCATTTATACTTTCTTTTTTTCACAGTTTTTTGTCCAAACGTATGTAGCCGCTCTTTTTGTGTTTTTGTTATTTTAGTTAGCGCAGTTTTTTTTCATTATTTGTTTTGCAAAAGAAAGAAATGCATTGATTCAATACGTGAGAATTTCCCAGAATACCATATTCCACCCACATAAGCATTGCAGTGAACAATAATATACACACAATAATAATTCCAAAATAATTTCAAATTAGAATTCACATGAAAGAAAGTCCCATAGAAGTTGAAAAAAATTATAATTCTTCCTTGAACTTGCTCCAAGCAGGTGCGACTTATCGTTAAAGATCAGTGATAATAAAAACCACCACTGCCACCTTCTGGTGCATTGCCCGCTCACCTTAGGAAAAGACCCTTAGGGTCTAATCACACCTCTAGTATCGTGGTCTTTAAAACTCCTGACAGGTATCACTGCTGTATCTTTTGTCTTTCTGGTCTCCTTAAAGTACTCAGAACAGCTTCTTCAACATTAACTCAAAATAAAAAGAAAAACCTTCATCACGCAAAATTGCTACAATATTTGAAATTTTATTGCACAAAAATGCCCACTCACGTAGCAATCATCTTTAGTATTGCATAGCATAGAAAAAGCTTGCCTCCTCACCGCTCCTTCCGGGTTTACAAGACACCGGAAGTGACGTCCCTGGCTCCATCCGACGCGTTATGTCACTGGTCACGTGACTTCAAGGGAAAAAAGGAGCCTAGTGACG
Organism: Lithobates clamitans; assembly: GCA_037952925.1. Taxonomy (NCBI): domain Eukaryota; kingdom Metazoa; phylum Chordata; class Amphibia; order Anura; family Ranidae; genus Lithobates; species Lithobates clamitans. The sequence goes on from JBBGZY010001769.1 coordinate 666,198, forward strand.
AGTTTGTTTACTAATCGCCAAGGTGAAGGGTGGATCATCAGGTCATCATACCCATAATACAAATATAGCATTTATCTTCACATATATTATTATACAACAAAGTTAAAAGTTAAGAACTCTTCATTTGTCCAGTTTGAAATAGATGGCAAACAGATATAAAACTGCAGACAAAAATCCAAAATGGACTAATAAAAACATAATAGTATTCAGATAATGAAAACAAAATAGAAGGGCATATACTAAACCTATCTTTGCTATAACATGGTGACCTCTGATGGTAATGTTAGAAATGACAGCCCTGAATAAAACCATCAATTGAACAGAGGTCTTTAGGCAATATAGAATAATGCTATCCAGTGGATATAAGGCTCATAAATCCCCGCGCTCGTTACTAGGCTCCTTTTTTCCTTGAAGTTACGTGACCAGTGACGCAACTCGTCGGGCGAGCAGGTGGCACCGCTTCCGGTGTCTTTTAAACCTGGAAGGAGCGGTGAGGATGCAAGCTTTTTCTATGCTATGCCATATTAAAGATGATTGCTATGTGAGTGGGCATTTTGTGCAATACAATTTCAAATATTGAAGCAATTTTGCACAATGAAGGTTTTTATTTTTATTTTGAGTTAACGTTGAAGAAGCTGTTCTGAGTACTTTACTTTAAAGAGACCAGAAAGACCAGAGATACAGCAGTGATACCTGTCAGGAGTTTTAAAGACCATGATACTAGAGGCGTGATTAGACCCTATGGGTCTTCTCTTAAGGTTAGCGGGCAAATTCACCTGGAGGTGTGGCAGTGGTGTTTTTTTTTGTTTCATTGATTTTTATTGAAAATATGCATAACATCATACAGTACAACACAACAAGCATTTGAGCATGTAGTGCTTTCATTACCACAGATCTTTAATGTTAAGTCGCACCTTTGAAATTATTTTGTAATTAATATTGTGTGTATTATTGCTTCACTGCAATACTTATGTGGTTGAATATACAGTTGTGCTCATAAGTTTACCCTGGCAGAATTTATGATTTCTTTTAACGTTTTTCAGAGAATATGAACAATGACACAAAAACTTTTCTTTCACTCATGATTAGTATTTGGCTGAAGCCATTTATTATCAATCAACTGTGTTTACTCTTTTTTAAATCATAATGACAACAGAAACTACCCAAATTACCCTGATCAAAAGTTTACATACCCTAGTTCTTAATACCGTGTATTGCCCCCTTTAACATCAGTGACAGCTTGAAGTCTTTTGTGGTATTTGTGGATGAGGCTCTTTATCTTCTCAGATGGTAAAGCTGCCCATTCCTCTTGGCAAAAAGCCTCCAGTTCCTGTAAATTCTTGGGTTGTCTTGCATGAACTGCACATTTGAGATCTCCCCAGAGTGGCTCAATGATATTGAGGTCAGGAGACTGAGATGGCCACTCCAAAACCTTCACTTTATTCTGCTGAAGCCAATGACAGGACGACTTGGCCTTGTGTTTTGGATCATTGTCATGTTGGAATGTCCAAGTACCTCCAATACGCAGCTTCCTGGCTGATGAATGCAAATGTTCCTCCAGTATTTTTTGATAACATACTGCCAACAATTTTGACCAAATTTCCTGTGCCTTTGTAGCTCACACATCCCCAAAACATCAGTGATCCACCTCCATGTTTCACAGTAGGAATTTCATCCTTTCATCATAGGCCTTGTTGACTCCTCTCCAAATGTAGCATTTATGGTTGTGGCCAGAAATCTCAATTTTGGTCTCCTCACTCCAAAATACTTTGTGCCAGAAGGTTTGAGGCTTGTCTTAGTGCTCTTTGGCGTCTTCTAATGCCCCGTACACACGGTCGGATTTTCCGATGGAAAATGTCCGATCGGAGCGTGTTGTCGGAAATTCCGACCGTGTGTGGGCTCCATCGGACATTTTCCATCGGATTTTCCGACACACAAAGTTGGAGAGCAGGAGATAAAATTTTCCGACAACAAAATCCGTTGTCGGAAATTCCGATCGTGTGTACACAAATCCGACGGACAAAGTGCCACGCATGCTCAAAATAAATAAAGAGATGAAAGCTATTGGCCACTGCCCTGTTTATAGTCCCGACGTACGTGTTTTACGTCACCACGTTTAGAACGATCGGATTGTCCGACAACTTTGTGTGACCGTGTGTATGCAAGACAAGTTCGAGCCAACATCCGTTGGAAAAAATCCGAGGATTTTGTTGTCGGAATGTCCGAACAAAGTCCGACCGTGTGTACGGGGCATAAGACTTGACTTGTGTTTGTCTGTGACAACTTGACCATTTAGTATGGAATTATATTCAGCAGAATATCTAGCCATGAATTGTGTGTTTTAATCCATGTATTACTTGGGTACACCAGGCCATTCTGTTGGTAACCACTACCCTGGTTTTTGGGAACGTGCAATCTTTTTCTGCAGAATCGCACAATATGTATTGGTTAGCATGAGATCAAAATAGAAAGAAAATGCAGGTTAGCACAACATCACAGAGAGTTGTGCGTCAATTACAGGTCCATAAAAATGTTAGTGTAATTATGCACTCTACTATAATTGCAAGAGAATATTGGTATCCCTGCTACACTTCCACTGTAGTGTGCATAAAGTATTGGGAGGTGCAGAAGGGTTGGACAGAGAATGCAGCTGGGTCAGAAGTTTTGCAAGCCATTGGAAACTTTAAGGCTTTTACACATGTGGCACCCTCTGAAGAGCAAACCACGTTTGGATTACTCTGCAGAGGGCATTTGACAGGCAGTCAGGAGGCATTCTATCACCAACTCACCACCTGTTCGAATCCCTTAAACCCCCGATTGTGGGGCGTCCCAATTAAATGGTAGTAAAGGTAAAAAGTTCTGTGCATTTTCTGAACCTTTCCATGTCGGCTCCCCCCAGCCTCCCCTTATACTTACCTGAACCCGATCTCGATCCAGTGCTGTGTCTTCGATTTGCCCCTGCTGCTGTCAATCTAATTCTGTGAGCAGAGAGGGGGGCAGGGCTGAGCACAGTGCCGCTCGGGATTGAGCCTGCACAAGTGCCCCCATAGCAAGAAGCTTGCCATGGTAGCACACAGAGAAGATGAGGAACCAGGAGTGATGGTGGGAGGAAACGAAAAGAGGATAGGGGTGCTCTGTGCCAAACCATTACCCAGGTCAGGTTAATATGATATGTTTATTATTTTAGAAAAACATAAAATAAAACCTTTATGATCACTTTGAGCTGAATGGATCACATTTGGCAGGCAGTACTGCCTGCTGCTGCATCAGCCGGGATCATTTTTGTCGCACAATGATGCAAAGTGTCATGATCGCAGCATATGTATATCCCTCTCTTCTCCCTTTTCAAGCTTAAACAGGAGCAGTTAAAGGAGGGGTAGTGCCACTGGGGTGACCATAACCCGACACCTGTACAGCATAGGTGTTGGCTTACTGTCACCATGTTAAAAGGACAGGAATATAGGTGGTATTACAATTAGTGTTATTGGGCTGGACAGCTGCACTCCAGTAACCCCCTTTAGGCCCCATTCAAAGTAGTCACTGCATGTGAGTCGCACATAGATGCTGTGCAGTTCCAGTGCGCTTCACATACAGTTCTGTGCAGTGCGATCTTTGGTTTTTTTTTGGGGGGGGGGGGATGCAAGTAGCTGGTCTTGCCTAGGGTGCAAAATAGTCTAGCACTGGCCCTGAGTATGTGGCCCCTGTGCTAGACAAGGCAGCTTCCATCAGTGACCTCCGGGACAAGTCAGAAACAAGTTTAATTTGTGAGTGCCAAGCAATAGTAAATATGCTATTAAAATTATTCAAATGTTCAATTCATCAGGGTTTGGTACAGAAGCTATGCAGCAGGGAGTAAGCCTGGCTCAGCTCACATTCTCGCTTTTTCTCCTCTTTGTAGGTTATTGAAGACAATGGTGTGCGGAGAGTCGTAGTTGTTCCTCAGCCCCCCGAATTCCACACAAGTGGCCATGCAGTTATACATCGACCTCCACCCCCTCTGGCAGGTTTTATTCCCCTTCCCGCTATGATGCCGCCGCCTCCTCGTCACATATACTCTCCGGTCGCTGGAACTGACATTGCCTCTCAATATACGCCTCAGTATCACCCCACACAGGTATATGGAGATTTGGGTAAGTACTCTGTCCACTATGACTGTCTATTTTTATTTTACAAGCTATATTTGTGTTTTTTGGTTCTAATTGGAGTTTATAGGAACCAACTATCCATCAATAATATAGAAGAATATATTAGTTGAACTATACGCTATGCATGCAACAGGCCTATTTATTTTGGGAGACAGTGGGAAAAAAATTGGGTGGGAAAAAGTTACACCTAAAATGTGTCTATTAGAAAGTTTTTTTTTGGTCACTTCCAGCACACGCAGTCTCTGGGGCCAGACATCTGCTCCTGCATTCCTGTCAAACTTTGACATGCAGCTGCCTTGTCTGCATTTTTTTCCATGTGCTGCCTTCATGCAGCTTGGGGTGGATGCAGGTGCAAAAACAATTGCCTAATTCATGTAGTATGGGTGCCAGCGCCATTGTGAATGAGCCCTAATCCAAGCTAAATGCACCTCAAAGCATGCTGCATTTACCTGCCAACACAATCCCTTTAGAATTGTTCACGTCACAGGCACAATAAAACATTAATATAAGGCCTTCATATGATTGTTGCAGTCTTGTACCATCATCCCAATTTAAATTTTACAATGGAGAGGAGCAGAGGAAGGGGGCTGTTAGGGTACTTATTGTGATACATAATAGAATAAAATTCATGTCTAAAAATGTGCAAGGTGCATTAAATACTTTGTATAGTGATATATTAAGCACTTCAGCCCCGGAAGATTTGACTGCTCAATGACCAGGCCATTTTTTGTGATACTGTGTCGCTTTAATTGACAGTTGCGAGGTCATGCGACGTTGTACCCAAACAAAATTGACGTCCTTTTTTTCCCACAAATAGAGATTCCTTTTGGTGGTATTTGATCACCTCTGCGTTTTTTATTTTTTGCGCTATAAACAAAAAAAGATTAAAAAAAGCTATTTTTTTCCTCAGTTTGGGCCAATATGTATTCTTCTACATATTTTTGGTAATAAAAATCGCAATAAGCGTATATTGATTGCTTACTTAGTATGAACAACAGATCAATCTCCTCACCCCTGACAGCATGGAGATCTGTCTGTTTACATTGCCAGATCTCCGTTCTGTCTCTGTGTGGAGCAATCGTGGCTGCCTGCCGTGAGTAGCGTATGCGTATGAAAACAATGTTTAAACCACACATGTGAGGTATCGAGAGCGAGAGCAATAATTCTAGCCCTAGACCTCCTCTGTAACTCAAAACATGCAACCTGTAGAATTTTTTAAACGTCGCCTATGGAGATCTTTTTACATTTTTTTTGAGTACGACCCCACCTCCTGGGAATTGGTCAGCTGCAATATAATAAATGTTTGCTTTTGGGTGTACTGCTGTTTAAGGTTTCATGCACACTAGATGCTCAAAAACTGCTAAAAAAAAATGGTAATAATTAGCATTTTTTGCCCACGTTTTTGCAGTGTTTAGGAGTGTTTTCAAAAGGTGTTTAGGAGCAGTAACATTTTTGTTAAGGAGCCACGCCCTTAACAATGGACTACTCATCAGCTGTTCCCCGCTGGCAGCTAAATGTAAACACATTTTTTTTTTAAAAAGGCAGCCCCCCCCCTTGCAATCCATATCAGGCCCTTCGGGTCTATTATGGATTTTAAGAGGAGCTCCACGCCCCCCCCCCCCCCCAAAATCCATACCAGACCCTTATCCGAGCATGTAGCCCGGCAGGTCAGGAAAGGTCCTGAACCATACAAGGCCACATGCCCCCCCCCCCAAAGCACCATGTTCCTATGTTGATGAGGAAAAGGGCATCTTCCCCCACAATCCTGGCCGATGGTTTTGGGGGGCTTATCGGAATCTGGTGGCACCCCCCCATGTTGAGGACATGTGGGCTGGGCACTCGCTCATCCGCCTCCCCTTCTGACCTGCTGGGCTGCATATTCGAATAAGGGTCTGGTCAGTGGCGACGGTTGCTCAATACTTTGAGGGGGGCAAACAAACCTGCCCCCCTCACTCACACCGCTGCAGCCGCCACCAACCCCCCGCGGGGGGACAGGAAAGAGGCGGCGATCAGAGGACTTACCTTAGGAGCTCGGTTCATCCGGTTCCCCTGACTGCTGGTCACAGGCAGCGTGAGATTGAGAGTATGCCGAGGGAAGAGCCGGGGCTTCTCCTCCCGGCAGAACAGGAAGTGGATCCTGAGACTCCCTGGCCCCGCTTCCTGATTGGTCGGGAGGAGAATAGAGAAGACAATAGCAAATATTTACTATTGTCACACAACTGGGTGGGCTCTGGGCGCAGGGCTCTGTGCCCTGAGCCCACCCTTTTTTCAAGCCAATTAGAGCCTCAGACTCTAATCATGTGCTTTAAAAAAAAAAAGACCCCATTAAAATCCATGCATGCAGTGCCCTATGTGTAGATTAGGGGCCGGGCGTATAGACGGGCAGCCACTGGGTCTGGTATGGATTTTTTATGGGGGGGCACATACTTTTTTTTTTTTATTTGTTTGGTGGAGGTGGTTTTGGTGTTTGGGTTTTTTTATTGCCGGCAATTGTTTTGTTTACATTGAGCTGTCAGCAGGGAACCCATCATCTGGAAGTGGCGGCCTGCTAAACACCACCTAAACCACCACTAAACCACCTAAACACTGGGCAGCAAAAACAAAAAAGCTTAATGCAGCTGCTTGGAGCTTAAAAATAAGCTAGTGTGCATGTAGCCTAACTGCTTGGTTGGAATTGTCCATTTAAACTGTATAGACAGAACTAATAACCTAAATGGTGTTATCAATGTTTTTTATAGCCTAATTTGTATGCAGTCTAGATATACAGATTTAATTTCTCAGTTATTTCCTGTGTTTCATTTTTCTAGATCCGCTATCACATGGAAGGTCCAGTCTCAGAGATGAGAGGTCAAGTAAAATACATGAGCGACTGCAGAAGAAGCTAAAGGACAGACATGGTGCGCAGAAAGACAAGCTCAATAGCCCCCCATATTCACCCAAGAAAAGCCCTTCTCCAGTCAATGAATCCAATGGCATTATCAAAGGGCAAAACAGTCCATCTCTAAACACAGGACAGTCCAAGAACAAGCAGAAAGGGAAGACATCGGCCCAGGTAGAAGCAGAACCGCCAGGTAATTGTGACCATAAAAAGGATGCCAAGGGCTGGTGATAATTAAGGATGATTTATAATATTGTACAAACTCTTAGTGCATTGCTACAACTTTAAAGGGATTAATAATGCTTTTTTTAATTTGGTGTATTTTTAAACGCCAGTAAATGTGAGATTTTAAAGTACCTGTAGGAGGTAAGATACTTTACAAATCTGTAGTCTACACATTCTCCTAGCCTCTCCCTACTCTAAATCCCTCTCCACAGAGGCAAGCTCTGTCACTGCCTATAGTTGCCCCTAGACAACAGTAGGATGTACATTCATAAAACATCTGGTCAGAGAAAAGTCCACCATGCATATCAGTTCTTCCTTGAAAACAGCCAGCTAGGGGGTCTAAAGAAGCTTCAGTGTTAATGTAATTTCCCAGTCTTATCATAGCTACATGAATTGGGTGATGATCCTAAATATGTGTAATATGATAATCGCTCGATTCATTTTAGCGTTTCTTAGCAAATTAAAAAAATGCTTAAACTCCTGAAGCCAATTTTTACATGTGGTGGGCAACCTCTTCATTACAGCCTGAAGGACAGTGCCAAACATGAAAGTGTTTCGGCGGCTGAATTAAAAAATAAATAAATAAATAAATAAATATATATATATATATATATATATATATATATATATATATATATATATATATATATATATATATATATATATTTCTCTATCTACGCTATACAATGTGGATGGACGAATCTCCCGCTGCGTTTTTTTTGTATTTTGATAGCTGGCTGTGCCGCTCCCACTTCCGGCTGAGTTCGCCACAGCAAAGTGAGACAGAAGTTCATCCCTCTCCTCCCCGCAGCCAAGCCCATTCAGAGTGCATCCCGATTCTGGCATGCACAGTAGAAAACTGGCTGTGAATCCGCAAGACTTCACTGCCAGTTTTCCTTAGCCGACATGGTGCCAGCACCCAAGAGCCAATTCAAGAATTGGCTTAGATGAGGACTCTGGATGCCTGGACAGGTAAGTGCCCTAATAGTAAAAGTCAGCAATTACAGTATTTGTAGCTGCTGACTTTTAACTTTTGGAGGGGGGGGGGGGCGGAACTCTGCTCCTCCTAGATTGTAAGCTCTAACGAGCAGGGCCCTCTGATTCCTCTTGTATTGGTTTGTATTGTAAGTGTACTGTCTGCCCTCATGTTTTAAAGCGCTGCGCAAACTGTTGGCGCTATATAAATCCTGTTTATTAATAATAATAATAATAATGAATGGACCCTAATGTGCTTCAAGGGATTTTTTATTGCACTCAGTGCAGAGCAGTATGTTATCATGTAATCATTGATGCAATATCAAGCTAGCTTTAATAATTTAGTTTATTTGTATATAAATTCAGATAATTTTTTTAATCATAATAATTTTGCCTTTAACATAATAAAACTGAATATATTTCACAGACCATCAGTTTTAGCTTTTAGTGGATAAAGCACAGTTGGAAACCTATCAATATAATTGTATTTGTTTCTGTTCTAGAAAAAGATGAAGAAACAAAAGCATTGGAAGCACAGCTTTCCAACATTTCAAAGCCAGTGGTAGGTACTCTCAGATACAGGTTTGTTTGTGTTTGTGACAAAATATTCCCGGGATGTTCATTTTGGTGTGAAGCTGCCACACTGCAAGTTGTCTGCTTTTGTGTTTGTTTCCATTTGTAATATCTACAATACCCCAGCTAAGACTACTTTCATACTGAAAGTGCCGGCCGTTAGCGCTAAAGCGCCTGAAAACCGCCCCAGTGTAAAAGGAGTCTAAGGTATTCATAGGTACTTTTGATGTTGCTGTCATCCGTTTCAACAGAGCTCTGTTCACCTAGTCCTGAACTAGAGACCTGCATGGTCCAATTATCATAACCACACCCACAATTCCTAAAACATTGAGAAAAGAACAGTGATCTGAGTGAAAAAAGTCAACAAATCTTGAAAGCTCACCCCACTCCCATCCCAATAATAACCTTCACTGTGCTCCCTACAATACTCTGTTGTTCCATTGGAACTCTCGCAAAATACCCAGTGCCCCCATGGGTGTGGGGGGGGGGGGGGAAGCACGTGATATTCTTCTAAGGATGCAGCACTTGGGCCTGACGGGCCACTAGGCCAGAACACTGTCACATGAGGAGGACGTCATCAAACCAGCATAAGCTCCAACATTATCCAATACAGAGCTTACACAGGGTTCTGATGGAGAAACAGAGCACAGGGAAGGGGAGCATAGGTAGGTCAGGAGTTGGGTTTCAAAAGACTGTTACTTTTTCTTGAATGGAGAGTGCATAATAACCCAAAACAAATGCAGCACCGCCTACTACTATCCATAATCACATTATAAATGCATAAATATATCAACCTATCGTGATCAAAGTGTGTGCTTAAAGCGTTCAACCCAAAAAGGGAAATTCTGCTTTATGGCCTCCTCCCCCCTCCTATTTATGTATTGGCACTTGTTTTTTTGGGGGGGGGGGGGGTGGGCAGGTACCTGGTTTTGACTGGTACCTGCACCCACTTCTGCTCCGACTACCTAGGAGACCCGAGCGGAAGTTCTCCCCCCTCCCTGCAGTCTTCTGGGACGTCACAGGTCCCAGAAGACTGCAGGGCAATTCACAACGCGCAGCACTCAGGCACCCAGCTATAAAGTCACAACCTGTCACTGGGTGTGTCCACAGTGGGGATGCCGGCGCTAGGGACACAACACGGATGGAAAGAACAGCTCAGGTGAGCACATCGCTGGATCCTGGGACAGGTGGGTGTCTGTTTATTAAAAGTCAACAGCTACAGTTTGAAGCTGCTGACTTTTTAAAAACACCATTTTGACTGGAGGTCTTCTTTAATACATACATGCAATCCAACAAATAATCATATCTGCAGCACATCCAGAAAATATAACGTGCATAATATAAATGTGCAGTCCAGCAACAGTCTATAAATGCACCGTGATTCAATTCTCTTCCCAGTGCAAAACAAATGATGATAATTCCTAAGAAATCCACTGTGCAATGTGCTTTCTTTACCCCCCGCTCTTCTGGAGAGGATCAGAACACTGCTGTGCTTTGCCTTAAAGGGGACAAATGCACATTTGGCCTCACAGTCCACCCGAGGTCTTTTATTTGAGGTGCATTTATAAACTTGCACATTTATGTTATGCGCGTTATATTTTCTGGATGTGTTGGAGCTATGATTATTTGTTGGATCGCATACTGTATATCTACTGTACACACTTTGATCAAATGATGTGTTTATGTATTTATGCATTTATAGTGTGATTATTATGGTTGCACCGATACCGTTATTTTATCGGTAAGTACTTGACCAAAAGTATCAGTATTCATACTCGCCGATACCAATACTTTGCGGTGCGATTTGCATCAATACAAAATAAATGGGTGCAAATCGCACTGCAGAGAATCGACTGAGATTTGAACATGATAATGCGGTGCGATTCCTGTCCGAAACGCATATGATTGCTTACACCAATCCTCTGTGTATAGAAAGCGAAAGGTGCCATCTAGTGGGCAGTTTACTAAAAATGTTAGAACTCATATTAATACATATCTGGTCAAATGCAAAATCTGCATAAGAGTCCTGCCGATGATAGAAAATCATAGCAGCTGAAGGTGCTCACAGGGCTGGAGGAGAAGTTCCAGGACCACGTGGCTGTAGGGCGGAAGTGATGCCAGCTTGTGGGCAGACCGCCTATACAACTCCTCCAGCCCTATGAAAGCACCTCCAGCGGCCGTGATTTTCTATCATCGGCGGGACCGGGAGACCTATTTTGCATTTTAACTGTACTTAATGTGAGTTCTTACATTTTTAATAAACTGCCCACTAGCTTGCGCTTTTCCCTTTCTATACCCACACAGGAGCGGTGGGAGAAATCGCATGTGATTCAGACAGAAACCACGCCACATTCCTCACTGTGATTCTTTGCAGTGCGATTTGTACCCATTCATTTTGTATTGATGCAAATTGCAAAGTATCGGGAGCATTTTCACAAGTACTCGTAAAAATGCACCGTATCAGCGTATTCCTAGTGATTATGGATACCAATTGATAGTGGTGTGCAGCTCTGCACTTGGTTTGGGTTATTATGTTATATAGGTTGAGTCGCATTACTTAAATGCTGGCTTGCAGCCATTTATTTGTTTATATTGCTAGTTTATTTTTATTAAAAATATATATATATATAATATATATTTATTTTTTCTTTAGTTAGTAGTAGTGGTCAATCAATGGGGGTTGTGCACATTGTTTTTTTTTTTTATTATTATCATTGAATGGAAAGTGTATCAGTCTTTTTAACCTTGACGCCGCCCCTGCCTTTTGGTGTCTAATGTTGCATAGAATTAAGCATGCTTAATGTGCTTATCACTCTCTGCACTGGAAGTAGTCCCTATTTCCTGCAGATGGTACTACAGTATATGGGTAATCAACAAGCCTTGGAATTCCGAGTTCACACACTAGCGTCTAGAACAATGATAGTGAATCTTGGCACCCCAGATGTTTTGGAACTACATTTCCCATGATGCTCATGCATGCTGCAGTGTAGGTGAACATCATGGGAAATGTAGTTCTAAAACATCTGGGGTGCCAAGGTTTGCCATCACTGGTGTAGAGTGAAAAACCATTGGAATGCATTTTTCAGCACGTGGGAAGTGTTTTATTCTAGTTCCAAGGTCTCTAAATCCATTATAATCGATCTAAATGCTAGAAAATCAAGTAAGTCCCCAACTTCTGAACGAGTGCCGTTCCAGGAGCTTGTTCATAAATCCAACAAGGATCAGTGCTTGCAGACAAAAGCTTGTGGGGGGAGCCCCCCCCTGTCCAAACACCAAGGCATAGCATGGGAGGTTGCTGCACCAACATTTCTTGTGTTGGTACGGCGATCCAACTGTGCAAACACATGTTCGCATCTTTGAAAGTTTGCAACGCGAAGGTTTGTATGTAGGGAACTTACTGTAGACAAGTCATTTTTGTAATACTTGAAAGTAATATGTCTTTCATATATAAAATAAATATATATTTTCACACACACCCCAATGCAGGGTTGAAAGTAAAATAAAGCTGTAGAATAAAAGAAGATGCTGTATACTTACTCTCCCTAGGGCCCTTGTATTAAAACTCCACTATGCTGCTGATTGCTGGCTGTTGAAGGTATACTTCAAGTGTGTCCAATACCTACTCTATGTCCCTTGTATTGATTCTTCTTTCAGATGAAATCCTCCTCCATCCCTCCCCTAGCCAGCCATACTACAGCACACAGGATCTGTGAATGGAGGGGTAGAGCTATCTATTACGGTATCTGCCCATCCCTCATTCAGAGATCCTGTGTCATTCATAGAAGATGTAGTAAGGATTCTATGAATAAAGGATCTGGCACGAAAGGGCAGGCATAGTCGGGTTCTCTTGATGAAAGCTGTTACCCCCCCCCCCCCCCCCCCCCACTGCACCTGTAGTTTACAGTGGTAGGGGTAGAAAGGGATGGAGAAAGATTTCTCATGATAGAAGAATCATCAACACAAGTGTAACCTCATACTAACTGCAAGTTATGTCCCTTGGGCTGATTTTTCTGTTTTTCATTTTAGCTGTTTTTTTTTTTGTTTGTTTTTTTTTGTTTTTTTTTGCTGAAATAGATGTTATACTTACCTGCTCTGTGCAACGATATTGCACAAAGTGGTTCCCGATCTCCTCTTCTAGAGTCCCCTATTGGTGCTGAGGGGGCACCCCTGCAGGCATGCTCTCGGACCGGGCTGTGTGTCCACAGCACTGGTAAGCCCCGCCCCCTCACTCCTCACAGGAGTTTGACTGACAGCAGCAGAAGCCTATGGCTCCTACTACTCTCAAAGTCTCCTGTGACACCATGAGACCAGGAAGTGAGAGGAGTGGGGCTGCTGCTGGGGACAGCTTTGGATCAAGAGAGGAGTCAGGTAATGGGGATGGGAGGGGGACAAGCAGCAGGGTGTTTTTTACCTTAATGCAGAGACTTTAGAACCAATTACAATCAATTACTTTCGAAAGAAGAAAAATAGATCACATATGAAATCATATAGTGATGAATCATGCATTTGAAGCATGACTAGAATGTGTTTTATGTGTAGAACTCTGCAGATTTGTCAGATATCAAATCCTAGAAAATATTAATCCCTGGCCTAGATAATGCCAGTGCCAAGGGACCGATCAACATATACACACTGACATAGTATTTGGTATGGTCATTTAAGGCAGACCATTTCTAGTTAATTGAGAACAATGTGTACAGCACTAGGAAGCATTTTGAAGGCATTTTGCAGTCGGAGAGCTGGAGGAAGTGTCAATGGGCTACAAGTGCGCTGATTACCTCACTCCTATTCCATTGAAACTACAAATCCAGCTGCAACAGTGGCAGATGGGATTTGTAGTTTATTCATTTACAGATCTCTGTGAATGAATGAATCGCTGCTGTACAGGCGGAGCCTGGCAATATGTAAATACGGGTGTAAAGCTGTGGTTAGCCTTTATTGGAACTTGGTGGAAGATGTGAAATGTAAAACCCCCTTGTGTAAGGAATCTTCCAAGTATATTCTTATAGGTGGAAGAAAAGAAAATTGGAGAAGTTACCAATAGCAACAAGTGTGAATATTACCTTACTTTTCTAAAATACTAATGAGAATTTACCTTTTCTTTGATTTACCTTTTATAGGGCTCTCTTATTTTATTATCAGCAGCTGCCCTTATGATCAAAGGGATCTGAAAGTTGTCTTCTCTTATTGTTGAAGAAAGGCAATATGCTTGTTGTTTCTAGACATTAAAGTACCACTAATAAATGAGACATTCTGTTCTGGCTTGAAGTGCCTGGAGTCTAATGTATTTCTTTATTTCAGAAATACTCATAGGTTGCTTTGGTAATAATACAAACCACATGCAATATCGTCAGTCATATTAAAGGATTGTAGAGATAAAAGCCTAAGAAATTGGGTGGTAGAATACTAGAACACAGGATTTATGGCAAATAGAACACTCTGCTGCTGCTAATATGCCTAGCACCTACTTGTTACCACTTGATTTATTTTCTTTTAAACAAGTGTTTATTAGAAAAAATAAACCAAGGTAAAATGTTGACAATGACATAAATTAAATTGATGTGGACATGAGGCCGTAGTTTGCCAGATGGTCTGCCAGCCTTCTGCCTCCGAGGACATGTTACATACAGTTCCATTGATTTGTTATTCCCTAGTGATAGTTTGTTTAGAGGACACAATAGAAATATCAATTCACGCTGATTTTCATTAAGGACACCCGCAGCTGACATTCACTGAATATTGCGAGAGGCATGTTGGAGACCACCCGATTTGTAAATTACCCATGTAGGTGGTACATTTGCAGGGACAAAGTGACATCCCTTCTTTTTGAGAGAATCTGTGCCGTTTATTAACTCCCATCCGCTGACCTTTCTGCTTGATGTTTACAAACCCTGCTTACAGCATAATTTAGTGATGGTGATGCTACATCATAGTAGGGATCATGCATTCTGAAATAATGCCTTAGTCGAACCTTTCCTTTATTCTGAACTTGTTTGTGCACATCATTGTAGGTGTCAGACATTCAAGCACGATCTGTGACACTGACCTGGACACCACCTCCCAGTTTGATCAGTGAAGAGAGTGAGGGCACGAACAACCCAGAGCTTTATACATATGAAATATTGTTATCTAACAGTGGTAAAGATGGAAAATTCAAGGTGGCATATAGGTAGGTGCAGAAATAAAACTTGCTTGTGGAACGTGCATATGTATTAATTTCTGTTTGTGTACCTGGTGCGTGTTTCTTTTTGCAGAGGATGCTTATTATGAACCTATGCTTTTTCTATGTGATCCAAAATAATACGTTTGCTTTAATGGCGGCCCCACAAGCTGCTTACACTCCTTTTTTTCACTCCCTAGCTGCTCCATTAAGCTGCCAGGAAGAAAAGCTGAAGCTCTCTGTACACTCTGCCAGCTCTTATGTAATCACCCTGTGTCTGAGCCTCTAGTGACCAAGCACCAGGGTTGTCAAATGGGAGGAATAGTATTGTCATATGCTCCCCTATATACCGTATACAGATACTGGGCATTTTTTCTGGCTTTTTTAGAGACGGCACAGGGCGCTGTAGGAGCAAAGATAGGATGAGTGTATTGTGCATGTGGGGTGCTATTAGACTGAACCCGTTGTCTTGCCCTGCATGGGCAAAGCACAGGTTCACCTAAAGGCAGGACTCTACATCCAAATGCGTTTTTAAACCCTGTCTTACGGTAAGTTATTTACAAGTGAACAAGGAATGTGTCACTTAGCTCAAGTTTCTGCTCTGAATCTGTGAGGGAGAGTTACTAAAACTGGTGCGCACAGAATCTGGTGAAGCTGTGCACAGTAACCAATTATCTTCTAACTTCAGCTTGTTCAATTACGACAAAAAAAAAAACTAGAAGCTGATTGCTTACTATGTGCAGTTACACCAAATTCTGTGTGCACAAGTTTTAGTAAATCTCCCTTTGTGTTACCACTTGAGCTACTGAACTGTGTGAACTGGCCTTTTCAGCAAGGTAATGGAAAAGAGCATGTGAATAAGAGCCTAAAGCTCCACCTGCTGGTTGGATGGAAAACCTAAATCAGTTGTATTATTATTATTATTATTATTATTATTATTATTATACGAGATTTATATAGCGCCAACAGTTTACTCAGCGCTTTACAATGTATAAGGGGTCAACACAATTACAGTATTTTACCTACCCTGTTTCCCCGAAAATAAGACCTAGCGTGATTGTCGGTGATGGCTGCAATATAAGCCCTACCCCCCAAAAAAGGCCTTCCCTGTTTCAGCGAAAATAAGCCTTACCCTCAAAATTAGACCTACAAGGACTTTAAATAGGGCTTATTTGGGGGGTAGGGCTTATATTGCAGCAATCACTGACAATCACGCTAGGTCTTATTTTCGGGGAAACAGGGTAAGATATATTAGAAAAAAGCAGAGCCTGACAAAAGTTAAGTAGTTTTTCTTCTTCTTAGAAATCTAGTCATATTTGGAAGCTGGAAAGCACGTAGTAATAAATCTCTGTAATAAAAAAAGATTTTAAAAACAAGGAAATTATATAGCCTGTAATATTTTTGAACGTGTAAACTTCTAAAATAGACCAAAACAATCACACTGCATGTATAGCTGTAACTTTGTTTTAGAATGGTAGCCATTAAAAAATGGAACAAAACAGCAGGCAACACACCTGTTCCTCATTCATTCTTACATTTTTCCATGCTCTCTACACAGAGCTGCTTACAGTAAAAAAACAAAAAAGTGTATGGACTCTTAATTGTGGCTCTTTTTCAGTTTGGCAGTAGAGCTAACATTGTGAAATTCACACATGCCCTAACCATAGGTATAAATGAGAAATTTTGGAGCAAAAATAGATCTTTTGATTTTGCCCCAAGCTATTCGCTTCCCTGTGTTTGCATGGGTTTCCTCCCAACAACCAAAAATGTATTGAGAGGCTCAACTTGTAAAGTGTGTAAATGTTTTTTTTAAAAATCCCCCAGCCCCCTAAATGAACTGTGTCCCCCAAATACCCCTCAACCACCCGACCCCTTTGTACAGGCCTCCAATTTCTGCAGCCTCCCACACAGTCTGCAACCCAGCCAGTAGAACAGTGGTTCTCAACTCCAGTCCTCGGGACCCACCAACAGGCCAGCTTTTAAGTATTACCTTAGGGAGTTGCAGACTAGAATACTGCAATCACTGAGCAGCAAGTGATATCACCTGTGATGTATTTCAGCTATCTTGCAAACCTGGCCTGTTGGTGGGTCCTGAGGACTGGAGTTGAGAACCACTGCAGTAGAAGGATATAGAGCCAGGCTTCCCACATCTTCACACTAACCTCCCATAGACTTGAATAGAATATTCCAGTACAGCAGGAGCTATGTCTCATTAGGGAGGATGCTGGGAATTGTTTAATAACATCAACTTATGCTAAACAGTCTATGGACAAATTGGAACGGTAGTGCATTTGTTGTAATGGTAGTGCTAGGAACTGATTTTATCAGTGCTTGTAAAGTGTCCCATTTAACAATGCTGTGTACATTTTTAAACATTTAAAATAGATCAAAACAATTACATTGAGTGTATACCTGCAACTTTGTTTTAGAATGGTAACCATTAAAAATGGCATTTACCACACCTGCTCCTCGTGCATTCCTGTATTTTTCACATGCTTCGTGCTGCTGACAAAAAAGTGCATGGACTTTCCTTTATTCTTGCTCTTTTTTTCAGTTTGGCAATAGAGCTACCATTGTGCCATTCATACATGCCCTAACCATAGGTATGACTGAGAAACTTTGGAGCAAAACAATGGTAGCTCTTCTGGTTTTGCCCCAAGCCATGAAGAAACTTATTTGTGTGTGTGTGTGTGTGTGTGTGTGTGTGTGTGTGTGTGTGTATACAGTATCTCACAAAAGTGAGTACACCCCTCACATTTTTGTAAATATTTTATTATATCTTTTCACGTGACAACACTGAAGAAATGACACTTTGCTACAATGTAAAGTAGTGATTGTACAGCTTGTATAACAGTGTAAATTTTCTGTCCCCTCAAAATAACTCAACACACAGCCATTAATGTCTAAACTGCTGGCAACAAAAGTGACTACACCCCTAAGTGAAAATGTCCAAATTGGGCGCAGTTAGCCATTTTCTGTGTCATGTGACTCATTAGTGTTACAAGGTCCCAGGTGTGAATTGGGAGCAGGTGTGTTAAATTTGGTGTTATCGCTCTCACTCTCTCATACTGGTCACTGGAAGTTCAACATGGCACTTCATGGCATAGAACTCTCTGAGGATCTGAAAAAAATAATTGTTGCTCTACATAAAGATGGCCTAGGCTATAAGAAGATTGCCAAGACCCTGAAACTGAGCTGCAGCACGGTGGTGGCCAAGACCATACAGCGGTTTAAAAGGACAGGTTCCACTCAGAACAGACCTCACCATAGTCGTCCAAAGAAGTTTGTGTGCATGTGCTCAGCGTTATATCCTGAGGTTGTCTTTGGGAATTAGACGTATGAGTGCTGCCAGCATTGCTGCAGAGGTTGAAGGGGTGGGGGGTCAGCCTGTCAGTGCTCAGACCATACGCTGCACACTGCATCAAATTGGTCTGCATGGCTGTTGTCCCAGAAGGAAGCGTCTTCTAAATATGATGCACAAGAAAGTCTGCAAACAGTTTGCCGAAGACAAGCAGACTAAGGACATGGATTACTGGAACCATGTCCTGTGGTCTGATGAGACCGAGATAAACTTATTTGGTTCAGATGGTATCAAGCGTGTGTGGCGGCAACCAGGTGAGGAGTACAAAGACAAGTGTGTCTTGCCTACAGTCAAGCATGGTGGTGAGAGTGTCATGGTCTGGGGCTGCATGAGTGCTGCCGCCACTGGGGAGCTACAGTTCATTAAGGGAACCATGAATGCCAACATGTACTGTGACATACTGAAGCAGAGCATGACCCCCTCCCTTCTGAGACTGGGCCGCAGGGCAGTATTCCACATGATAACCCCAAAAACACCTCCAAGACGACCACTGCCTTGATAAAGAAGCTGAGGGTAAAGGTGATGGACTGGCCAAGCATGTCTGCAGACCTAAACCCTATTGAGCATCTGTGGGACATCCTCAAACGGAAGGTGGAGGAGCGCAAGGTCTCTAACATCCACCAGCTCCGTGATGTCATCGTGGAGGAAGACTCCAGTGCTACCTGTGAAGCTCTGGGGAACTCCATGCAGTACTGGAAAATAATGATAGCCACACAAAATATTGACACTTTGGGCCCAATATGGACATTTTCACTTAGGGGTGTACTCACTTTTGTTGCCAGCGGTTTCGACATTAATGGCTGTGTGTTGAGTTATTTTAAGGGGACAGCAAATTTACACTGTTATACAAGCTGTACACTCACTACTTTACATTGTAGCAAAGTGTCATTTCTTCAGTGTTGTCACATGAAAAGATATAATAAAATATTTACAAAAATGTGAGGGGTGTATTCACTTTTGTGAGATACTGTGTGCGTGTGTGTGTGTGTGTGTGTGTGTGTATATATATATGTATGTATATGTATATGTATGTATATATATATATATATATATCTATATAAATTTGTGAACTTTAATGGCATCCCAGTCTTACTCCGTAAGGTTCAATATTGAGTTGGCCCACCCTTTGTAGCTATAACAGCTTCAAATCTTCTGGGAGGCTGTCCACAAGGTTTTTAGTGTGTCTATGGGAATATTTGACCATTCTTCCAGAAGCGCATTTGTGAGGTCAGGCACTGATGTGGATGAGAAGGCCTGGCTCGCAGTCTCCACTCTAATTCATCCCAAAGGTGTTCTATCGGGTTGAGGTCAGAACTCTGCGCAGGCCAGTCAGGTTCCTCCACCCCAAACTCGCTCATCCATGTCTTTATGGACCTTGCTTTGTGCACTGGTCCAAATCATTTGGTGGAGGGTGGATTATGGTGTGGAGTTGGTTTTCAGGGGTTTGGCTTGGCCAATTAGTTCTAGTGAAGGGAACTCTTAAGGCGTCAGCATACCAATACATTTTGGGAATTTCATGTTCCAACTTTGTGGGAACAGTTTGGGGATGGCCTCTTCCTGTTCCAACATGACTGAGCACCAGTGTCCACAAAGACATGACCTCAACCCGATAGAACACCTTTAGGATGAATTAGAGTGGAGACTGTGAGCCAGGCCTTCCCCTCCAACATAAGTGCCTGACCTCACAAATGCGCTTCTAGAAGAATGGTCAAACATTCCAATAGACACACTCATACATAGTTACATAGTAGGTGAGGTTGAAAAAAGACACAAGTCCATCAAGTCCAACCTATGTGTGTGATTATATGTCAGTATTACATTGTATATCCCTGTATGTTGCGGTCGTTCACGTGCTTATCTAATAGTTTTTTTAAACTATTGATGCTCCCCGCTGAGACCACCGCCTGTGGGTTAAAAATCTTTTCTTCTAATTTTAATGAGTGGCCGCGTGTCTTGTTAAAACTTTTTAGTGGAAGGGAGTTCATCCCTATTGTGGGGTCACCAGTACGGTATTTGTAAATTGAAATCATATCCCCTCTCAAGCGTCTCTTCTCCAGAGAAAATAAGTTCAGTGCTCGCAACCTTTCTTCATAACTAATATCCTCCCAGACCCTTTATTAGCTTTGTTGCCCTTCTTTGTACTCGCTCCATTTCCAGTACATCCTTCCTGAGGACTGGTGCCCAGAACTAGACAGCATACTCTAGGTGCGGCCGGACCAGAGCCTTGTAGAGTGGGAGAATTTATCGTTTTATCTCTTGCGTTGATCCCCGCATTAATGCATGCCAATATTCTGTTTGCTTTGTTAGCAGCACCTTGGCATTGCATGTCATTGCTGTGTCTATCATCTACTAGGACCCCCAGGTCCTTTTCCATCCTAGATTCCCCCAGAGGTTCTCCCCCCCAGTGTATAGATTGCATTCATATTTTTGCCACCCAAATGCATTATTTTACATTTTTCTACAATAAACTTAATTTGCCATGTAGTTGCCCACCCCATTAATTTGTTCAGATCTTCTAGCAAGGTTTCCACATCCTGCAGGGAAGTTATTGCCCTGCTTAGCTTAGTATCAAATACAGAGATTGAACTGTTTATCCCATCCTCCAGGTCATTTATAAACAAATTAAATAGGATTGGTCCCAGGACAGAACCCTGGAGGACCCCATCACACCCACCCCTTGCCATTCCGAGTACACCACCCTCTGAACTCACCCTTGTAGACAGTTTTCAATCCAGGTACTCACCCTATGGTCCATGCCAACTTTTTACTAGGGCTGCAACGATTAGTCGATAAAATCGATAATAATTGATAACGAAAAACGTTGACAATGAGTTTGATTATCGATTAGTTGGTCTAACGTCACCTTCCTCCCTGCCAGTCCCACATCCGTCCCAGTGAATCCTGTTCCTGTGTACAAGGCGGTGGCGCCGTATTCTCATGAGAATACAGCGGCTCTCATGTGACCAGGCATGTCTGTCTCTCTCCTCCTCACTGCAGTCAGCTCCCCCCCCCCTCCGCCCCAACAGAAGAGAGAGGCGAGAAGCAGCCATGAGTGCCGTGATATAAGGTAGCGGCTGTATACAACAATAGTCAGTAGTAGTACATACATTGTGATGACAAGTTGAAAAAGTCCCCTTTGACGTGATCATTTCTGGGGGGGGAATAGTGCCCCATCACTGGTGTTCCGGGGGGTGGGTGGAATAGTGCCCCATCATTGGTTTTCCTGGGAGGGGGGGAATAGTGCCCCATTGGTGTTGCTGGGAGGGTTGGGGGGGGATAGTGCCCCATTGGTGTTGCTGGGATGGAATAGTGCCCCATTATTGGTTTTCCTGGGAGGGGGGGAATAGTGTCCCATTGGTGTTGCTGGGAGGGGGGGGGATAGTGTCCTATTGGTGTTGCTGGGAGGGGGGGGAGTGCCCCATTGGTGTTGCTGGGAGGGGGGGATAGTGCCCCATCATTGGGTTTCCCGGGAGGGGAGGGAATAGTGCCCCATTATTGGTGTTCCTGGGGGGAATAGTGCCCCATCATTAGTTTTCCTGGAAGGGGGAATAGTAGTGCCCCATCATTGGTGTTCCTGGGGGGTTTCTTGCACTATAAACTCCATCATGACAGGATACCTGTATATGACCTGTGTAACACTCAGTTTTTTTCATTATTATTTTAAATAAACGAAAAAATTGCATGTTGCTTTTTTTTTTATGTTTTTTTCCGATTCATCGAAAAAATAATCGGCCATCTAATCAATTATGAAAATAATCACTAGTTGCAGCCCTACTTTGTACAGTAAATGTTTATGGACAACTGTGTCCAATGCTTTCGCAAAATCCAGATACACCACATCTACGGGCCGTCCTTTATCTAGATGGCAACTCACCTCCTCATAGAAGGTTAGTAGATTGGTTTGGCAAGAACGATTCTTCATGAGTCCATGCTGATTACTGCTAATGATACTGTTTTCATTACTAAAATCTTGTATATAGTCCCTTATCATCCCCTCCAAGAGCTTGCATACTATTGATGTTAGGCTAACTGGTCTGTAATTCCCAGGGATGTATTTTGGGCCCTTTTTAAATATTGGTGCTACATTGGCTTTTCTCCAATCTGCTGGTACCATTCCAGTCAGTAGACTGTCAGTAAAAAGTAGAAACAATGGTCTGGCAATTACTTGACTGATTTCCCCAAATACCCTCTGGTGCAAGCCGACCAGTCCCGGTGATTTATTAATGTTACATTTCCCAAGTCTAATTCTAATTCTGTCCTCTGTTAGCCATGAGGGTGCTTCCTGTGATGTGTCACGAAGATAAACACTGCAGTTTTGGTTACTGAAGTCCCCCAATTCCCTCGTGAAGACTGAGAAGACGAATCTTAAACCCCTAAACTTTGTGGACAGCCCTCCCAGAAGAGTTGAAGCTGTTATAGCTGCAAAGGGTGGGCCAACTCAATATTGACCCCTACAGGCTAAGGTTGCCATTAAAGTTTGTGTGTGTATATGTATATGTGTGTGTGTGTGTGTATGTATGTGTGTGTGTGTGTGTGTGTATATATATATATATATATATATATATATATATATATATATATATATATATATATATGCGCGTCACAATACTTTTGGTAATCTAGTGTATGTTCCATTAGGGGGGAAGGCTGCCGGGATTTGTGTAATAAGATATTAAGAACAATTTAATATGCAAAATAGCTAATGGACAAATTGGAGCGGTAGTGCATTTGCTATGATAGTGGTGTGGGAACTGATTTAATTATTCCTTGTAAAGTAACCCAATTACCAATGCTGTGCCAATTTTTAAAGTTTTACAACTGAATCATGTGAACACGTATTTTTGTTCTTTGGCTAAATAACGTTTCCATTCCTTTCAGTGGAGAGAAAACCAATGTTACAGTGGATGATCTGAGGCCGGCAACAGATTACCATGCCAGGTCAGTTACCGTCTTCTATTTTTTTTTATTTACATTGGCGACTTGTACTGCATGTGTTGTTCTGTTTTTCTAAATGTTTCTTCTCCATTCTGTTGTATACAAGAGCAATATGACAGCTTGGCCACTGGGTGGTAGTTTAATACCTACTTGTATGCACAAAGCAACAAACTATATCAGTGTCTGAAGGGTCTGACACTGGTATATTAGTCCTTTCAGGACCTGACCATATGTTATGTTTCAGCTCTGAATCAATTGAACCATCATCATTTTTATTCTTTAATAAATACACTATATACTTAATATATGTAAATGGGCTAATGCAAGAGTGCAACAGTGTATGTTTTTTTGGCTATTTTTCCTTTGAAACCCAGACAGGTTTTTAGACAAAAGATTTTTCTCTTAGGTCAAGCTGTTAAAATTCAAACGGTGTGTATGTAGCATTTTTTCTTAACAGTCACTAACAACCAAAGAGTCTCCATAAGTGATGGTTTACATGCACATCTAGTATCAAAGCTTACAAAATGTCTCATACATTTTATTAAAGTGTAACTATTAAAAAAAAAAATTGTCTTTAGAGTGCAGATGAATTAGAACCCCTTTAATGTTTTTATTTATGTCTATGTCCCCGATACGGAGATTCACCCTCTGTTTCTCCTGTTTTTACTGTTAACACTGAGAGAGACAGTGGAAGAATATCCCAAATTTTGGGCTGTCACTAGAACAGAAATAAAGTGGAAATCTTACAATGGGGACACTCATTCCTGCAACAACTAGGGATTCTCTCATTTTGAAGGAATTTCCTCTCACTTCCTGTTTTGGCTGTGGGACAGGATGTGAAGGGAAATCTCCGCAATGGGACACAGCTAAAACAAACAAGTAACCTTGCAATCCAAAATGAAAAAAGAAAGTTTTGCCTTTTTAGTTCTACTTTAAAGTGTATGCAAACCCTAACAATAAACTCCTGCTATTTACTCCCTTTTGTTCTTCTAAATGTACCATTGAAAGTGTTTTGTTGTATCTGTTAAAAAAGTGCACAAAAAATAACTGTTGGTCATGCCAGAAATCCTGTGAGCTGAATTTCTTAAGCCAGCCATAGATGGTTTAGAATCTCAGCCAGTTCAGCAGGGACCGTCTGAGGTTCGATCCATCTATGGGCAGGCTGGTTGTACTGAAGACCATCCATCCGGTTATACCAGCCAGCAGTGATCATTTTGTTCTGCTGGCAGGGAAGGCTCTCCACCGGCAGAACACAAAGCTATGGGAGAGATTCACCCATCAACTCACAGTAGCCTCATTCGAGGCCTTCTCCTTTGCTCAGTTCCATTTGAGGCCTGTTAAATGCAACATCTTGTTAGTCTGGAACAAGTGCCACTCTTTCTCTCAACCTTTCTATGTTCAATTCCAGCCAAGCTATAAAACTTCCTAGCTTGGTGGATTTCTAGTCCAGCCTTGACAATGGGGAAGTTGTTTCTACCGCACAGGCTGGGGACGAGTATTAGTCTATTACAGTTCACGGAACATGGTAATCAGGGAAACTAAGCTCCCCATCAACATCCTGTAGCTCAGAGGTATAAAACTAGCTCTGAATCCAGGTCATCTAATCAGATAACACCACACCTGTGGCCTATATTAACCACAAAGATTACCAGGATTCAGGTAGCCCTAACAAAAATAAGTCTGATCGTTTCATGGGCGGAGGTACACGGTTCACCTCTCTCTGCTGTTCACATCTCAGAAGTGGACAATTGAAGGAAAGGTTCCCCCCAAGGCTTCTGCCTGGACCAAGAGTAATGGGCATGTCATCCTGACATCTTCAATCAAAAATGGGGGGTCTCCAGATATAGACATCCTGATGTCCAGGTTCAATAATAAGTTACCCCTGTTTGTAGCCAGATGCAGGGATCCTATAGCACTGTCATCGGATGCTCTGTTAATTCCCTGGACTCTGTTGCAGTCCATACATACCTTTCCTGCAGTGCGGATTCTGCCTCCACTGCTTCACAAAATAGAGCAGCAGAAGAAATTGGTGATTCTCATTGCACCCAACTCACCCAAAAGAACCTGGTACATAGACCTACTTAAATGTCTAGGAGACAGTCACGTGCCTCTACCAAACAGGCCAGACCTTGTGTCTCAGAGCTCCCTGTTCCATTCCATACTACGTCCCATACTATTGCCAGAAGGATAAAACTACTCCTCTCAAGAGCTTCATTCTAAGGGATAAAACCTCTCCAGCACTCGTATGTGCTCACTCCACTAGATTGGTGGGTGTTTCCTGGGTATTCTGACATTAAAGTGATATTAAAGTCTTGTATTTTTTTGTTTAAAATTAACAAACCTGTCATACTTACCTGCTCTATGCACAGAGCAGCCCAGATCCTCTTCTTCTCTGGTCACTCAACAGCACTCCTAGCCCCTCCCCCCCTGCCGAGTGCCCCCACAGCAAGCAGCTTGCTATGGGGGCACCTGAGCCAAGCCGCTGCTCTGTGTGTTCACTCAGACACAGCGCCGTGGCTCAGCCCCACTCTGCCCCCCTCGTTGGCTCACTGAGTTTGACACTAACGAGAGCCAATGGTGCCCGCTGCTTTGTCTCAGCCAATTTAGAGGAAGAGTCCTGGACAGCTGAGGCTCTCTTGCAACATCACTGGATCGAGATGGGGCTCAGGTAAGTATTAAGGGGACTAAGGGGGGCTGGTCTTCAGCTCACACCTTCTCCAAGTTCTACCAGTTGGACATCCAAGCTTCTGCAAATGCAGCCTTTGACAACAAGGTTCCTGCAGGAGCTCTCTGAATTTGGTCTGTTGACTCTTGTTATTGTGGAGCCTGTTGGCAAAGTTTGCCTAGTTGTTTCCCACCCTTCATTATTCATTGTTTGGGAACATCCAAGGATCTAAGAAAATCCACCCGGTGTCCTATACTGTAGTGTACGATTAGGACTTACCTGTAAATTCCATATCTTGGAGTACAGGACAGGACATAGTATACCCTACCACCTGTTCCTGTGTTACTCTGCATTACTTGCAAAAAAACTGAGGCACCACAGAGTAGGGTAGAATTAATAGGGTATTTCCATGGTGCGTGTCCAGTTACCTGAATGTAGCAACCTATAATGCAGGCTCAAGTAATTTTCAGTCTGTGTCCTGTACTGTACTCCAGGATGTGAAATTTACAGATAAGTCAAAATTCTCTTTTTTTTCTTGGGGTTAAATATCATTTAAGCATTGACACGTTTTTGTGGTGTGTTCAGTACACGGTTGACAGCATCTAGCTATACAAAATAGATTTTAGAAGCTCTTTAAACACTTTTCGAATGCCAAGTACAGTATCTCACAAAAGTAAGTACACCCCTCACATTTTTGTAAATATTTTATTATATCTTTTCATGTGACAACACTGAGGAAATGACACTTTGTTACAATGTAAAGTAGTGAGTGTACAGCTTGTATAACAGTGTAAATTTGCTGTCCCCTCAAAATAACTCAACACACAGCCACTGTTCTACAAGCTCTACACTCACTACTTTACATTGTAGCAAAGTGTAATTTCTTCAGTGTTGTCACATGAAAAGATAATAAAATATTTACAAAAATGTGAGGGGTGTACTCACTTTTGTGAGATACTGTATATGGTAAATGTTAGGGAGATGCTTCAATTGACTTCTATTGCATTTGATCACTTGCTGCATCCAACTAAATACTCAGTGACTGATACAAGCACTTGTCCCACACAGAGTGCAAAGCTGTTGAGTTACATTTGTACAAAAAAAAAATGCAAATAGGGGTGAGCTTGGGCGTGTTCAGATCCTAGTCTGAACCCACCTTAGGATCCCATCAGGAAGCTATCATCTGTGCTGTGCCAATCATGAGCAGCTGAGACATTCCCCACCCCACACGAATACAAAGAGGCATTTATATGTAAAATGCTATGGGATAGAGAATTTCTTGGGCACTTATGATTGACCGTGTACAGTGACAGCTTCCTGACTGGATCGCTCAGGTGGGTTCAGACTAGGATCTGAACACGCCGGAGTTCATCTCAATATCCAAACCACTTGGAAAGAGTCTTAAAGGATATGTTCACCTTTTGACAAAAAAATAATAAATGCACATTTCTTTGCAGGTAAAAAAAAATGTGTATTTATTATTTTTGGTTTTGAAAGCCTGCAAAGCATTGCATCAGCAGATCGCTGATGCCACGCAGGTCTCCTGCAGATCTGTCAGTGTATTTATTGGCTTGCTCATACCTTGTACGAGCAAGCCGATACATTCTGACAGAAAGAATCAATGAACTTTCACAGCACCATGATAGTTCATTGAGAACTACAAGCCGACAGCCGCTAATGTTATGCAAGGTGAACTTATCCTTTAAATGCTTCCCAAAGCATGGTATTGACACACATGTGAATGGGTCTGTACTGTGAAGACACATAGCCAATGTTACATTTGAACTTTTTAAAAAATCTAGAATCAGCATAACCTCTGCCACATCAGAAGAGGTTGATGCTTGCAAATGATCAAATGATCAGAACCGTACGGTAATTTCTTTACAGGATTTCATTCTAACACTATCCTGCAATGCGGTCTATGGTATTTTCCCCTTCTTTGTTTTCTTTAAAAGGCTATTATTAGTGAATTTCACTTTCTACGCTGTTTTAGTCTTCGTTGTACATGTTAAAAGCATCCTACAGCCTGTGACTAATTCCGCCTACTCCCTGAGCTCCTGTGTGCATTCAGCGCCTCCAGACATATATTAATACCCTGTTATTGCCCACATTGTTGAGACCTGAAGTATTGTCCTAACATAACCCACACTGCTGTGCTGGATACCCAATATCCTTTACCAGATGCTGAGGAATTTAAAGGGAATAATTCTGCTATAATATTGGCAGAACTGAAAAATTATATATTTTTTGGTCAGGCAAATATTAAAGCTGGACTCCAGCCTTACCTTTATGTATATATAGTATATAAATATATAATCCCAAAAATAGGTTACAGAAAACACTATAACATTAGTAGTGCTGATCAGTCACAATGCAAATGATAATTGTGATAATGACCACAAACTGAGCCGTGTCCTTCAGAATGTATGTACCATACAGGCAAACAACTAGGGTGGCACTTCCTTTCTGCCATACAGCCTCCGACCTGGATATCGGCACTGTTCTCTGAGGGGTAAAAGAAACAACGTATCCCGCTGTGCCTTCCTATTAAAATAATACATCAGCTAGAAGAACATCAGGAAGTCTGGTAAGTTTATTACCTTGGGGAGTATTGCACACGCAGTGTGGTGACGGTATTCAGCTGGATCTAACCCCGTATGAACTTGACTTGATGGACAATTTATTATTTACAATATATCCATAAATTGGACTTTATTATCACAATTATCATTTACATTGTGACTGATAAGCGCTACTAATGTTATAGTGTTTTCTGTAACATATTTTTGGAATTATTGATTTATTGTTATAGTGGCTACTTATGTTGTTTTGAAACATTATTGTAAGATTCCATGAGCGCTGAGGGAGAGGTATCAACTTTTTATACTTGATTATTTCTCATTTGTTAGATATAAATATATCCAAGAAAAGATATCCATCAGGCAATAATACAACTGCAAAACAGCATTTTAGGTGGTATTAACCCCTCCCCCACAAAATGAATTATATTTCTGCCTTTTAATTCTTGAATATGGTTTCTGGCTAGTGCCTTTTTTTTTTCACCTGGTGATTCAGTCAGTAACTGGTATTTTTCAACTTATCTTAACAGAATAAGCTTTCCAGAAGGAAAAAAAAAAGGAAAATAAAAACTGAAAAACTGTTGCTGTAATTGATTAAAAAGTGTTATTGCCCCGTACACACGGTCGGACATTGATCGAACATTCCGACAACAAAATCCTAGGATTTTTTCCGATGGATGTTGGCTCAAACTTGTCTTGCATACACACGGTCACACAAAGTTGTCGGAAAATCCGATCATTCTGAACGCGGTGACGTAAAACACGTATGTCGGGACTATAAATGGGGCAGTAGCCAATAGCTTTCATCTCTTTATTTATTCTGAGCATGCGTGGCACTTTGTGCGTCGGATTTGTGTACACACGATCGGAATTTCCGACAACGAATTTTGTTGTCGGAAAATTTTATAGCCTGCTCTCAAACTTTGTGTGTCGGAAAAACCGACAGAAAATGTGTGATGGAGCCCACACATGGTCGGAATTTCCGACAACAAGGTCCTATCACACATTTTCCGTCGGAAAATCCGACCATGTGTACGGGGCATTAGATGGAGTTCAGCTTTAATTTTCTCGTCAAATCAATCTAAATCTGCTAGTCCATCCCACACTACCCTCACCTCAGGTTGACAGTGCAGTCTCCCTTGTTCCTCCATCCAGACTAGGGACAACTTAAGACAGGACATGTGTTGCTGGCTGGATCACTAGGTGAAATAAAAGAGAAAAAAGCTAAAAAAAACATGCAGCTACCACATTTATGAATTGGTAAACTGCAATATATAAAAATGTATGTTTTGGGGGTTTATTACTGCTTTAAGAATAAAAGAGTACCTAAAGTCCTAAGTTCTTTGGGTTCTGACAGACTTAAATCAATTGAGCATTAAACTTGGTCCTGTATGTTGAATGGTATACGTTGATCTATGAATTGGTACTTTTACAGTTAGCTTGTGCTTTCTTTGTCTTTATTTACTGTTCTATTTCTGTTTTATTTATCCATTTGTAGCGTTCAAGCAGAACTGAACTCTGTCAAAGGGAACCCTTCTGAGGCTGTAAGTTTCACCACATTGAACTGCGAGCCAGACACCCCAAACCCTCCACGAATTGCAAATCGGACCAAAAATTCACTTTCCCTCCAATGGAAGGTGAGTTATTTAAGGTTACTACAAATGAGACTCAAAAGTCAGTTAATATGTGGAAGCTCCTAATTTGTCTCCCCTTGTTAATCTTTTGTGGGTTACCAAATAAAGAAATTTATCTTTCATCAAAATTTATCTTGCAGCATGTCTGCATTTTTCTGCACAATACACCAAAATTGAGCTGTGAACGGGGCACAAAAACTGTTGTTTTCTATGTACCCTTGTGGTGACTGGCATTTATCCAGTGCAGATATCTGCCAGTCACTGCAGACGTGGTGCATGTGGTGCAGCTCTGCATACAAACCTATCGGCTTCCAGGTTTTTTTTTTTTTTTTTTTTGGTCAAAGCTTAATTGAACAAGCTGAAGTTAGAAGCTGATTGGTCACCATGCACAGCTGCACCAGATTTTGCACTCTTCAGTTTCAGTAAATCAACCCCATAATGTGAATAAGGTCGGGTTCACACTGGTACAACATGACTTGTACGATTGTTGATCTGACTTTGCCCTGCAACATCAGTCCTACTATTATCCGACTTGAATAAACAGGATACGATTTTGCTCCAACTTTGAGATAGTCCGACTTGGCCTTTGACCAATCAAAACAATTCAGTATGGCATAAATGTATTTTCCTGCTGCTGTTATCGCCATGTCGGATGTCACAAGTCGGATGGTTAGGACGAGGATCTGATTTTGATCTGACTTCATTGATATTGAATGGGCTGAAAATAGACCATAATAGTACAGGAACCTTTTTCAAAGTCAGACTGACTTGTGTTGGACCAGTTAAGATGGCTCTCATAGGAAACCATTGATTTGTACACGTCGTGTGACATGTGCTCCCAAAGTCGGAGTGTACGTCGCACCAGTGTGAACCAGGCCTAAGTCCTTATAGCTTTCACAATCAGTGACACTTGGGATATGAAATTGGGCAAAGCTATAAAGCAAGCAATAATGAGACAGTGTGTCGAACCATTGTGGCCCCTCCATGTTACTAATCAGATAGCCCCAAATCCATTAACCACTTAAGGACCGAGCCTCTTTTTGAGATGTGTTATTTACAAGTTAAAAACAGTTTTTTATGCTAGAAAATTACTTGGAACCCCCAAACATTATACATTTTTTTCTAACACCCTAGAGAATAAAATGGCGGTCATTGCAATACTTTCTGTCACACCGTATTTGCGCAGCGGTCTTACTGTTTGAAAAAATGCACTTTTTTAAATTAAAAAATAAGACGACAGTAAAGTTACCCCAATATATATATATATATATATATATATATATATATATATATATATATATATATATATATATATATATATATATATATATATATTATTTTATTTATTTTTATTTTTTTTTAAAGATAATGTTACGCAGAGTAAATTGATACCCAACATGTCACGCTTCAAAATTGTACCCGCTCGTGGAAAGGCTACAAAATTTTACCCTTAAAAATCTCCATAAGCGACGTTTAAAAAATTCTACAGGTTGCATGTTTTAAGTTACAGAGGAGGTCCAGGGCTAGAATTATTGCTCTCGCTCTACCGATCGCGGCAATACCTCACGTGTGGTTTGAACACCGTTTTCATATGCGGGCGCTACTTACGTATGCGTTCGCTTTTGCACGCGAGCTCGTCGGACGGGATGCGTTTAAAATGTTTTCTTTTTTTTCTTATTTATTTTACCTTTTATTTTTTATTTTTACACTGTTTTTTGTATGTTTTTTTAAATGTGTGTCACTTTTATTCCTATTACAAGGAATGTAGACATCCCTTGTAATAGAAAAAAAGCATGACAGGACCTCTTAAATATGAGATCTGGGGTCAAAAAGTCCTCAGATCTCATATTTACACTTAAATGCAATAAAAAAAAAAAAAGGCTCTTTAAGAGCTGTGGGCGGAAGTGGCGTTTTTACGTCTCTTCCGCCCTGCATTGTTATTGAGATGGGTGGGGGCCATCTTCCTCTCACTCATCTCCATGCCCAGCCAGGGTGAAGATCCGATCGCATCGCATCCGTCGGCAGCAGCGGAGGGCCCTCTCCCGCCGCCGATAAAAAAGATCTTGCGGCGAATCCACCGCAGAGACCACTTTTATCAGAAACCGGACCGCCGGCCAAACAAGAGGATACCGGGGTTATGGCAGCTAGCTGCTGCCATAACAACAATATCCCCTGTCAAAGTAAGGATGTATATCGGCGTGTGGCGGTCCGGAAGTGGTTAAGTGATTTGCATTGTCCCTCGAAATTCCATTTAACATTTATGCATTTATTCTTATTGCCATCATCGTTCTTCAGCTTGAAACTTTTGATCTTACCTTCCAAAGCTAAGCATGTTTTCTTTCTCGAACATCACGGGACACAGAGCCACAGTAATTACTGATGGGTTATATAGGTATCACTGGTGATTGGACACTGGCACACCCTAACCAGGAAGTTCAACCCCCTATATAATCCCTCCCCTTGAGGGGATACCTCAGTTTTTAGGCCAGTGTCTTAGGTGATGGACGTGTAAAGATGTCCTGTGCTGAGCTCCAAAGGGATTAGCCTATATCCTATACTGGGGCAGGCCAGGCGAACCGGATCCATTACAAAGTGTCTTTTCTAGGCCGAATTGGATGGTACCTGGGCCTCGTCTCCGAAGAAACGAGGTTTTACCTGTAACGCTTCTCTTTTTAGAGAGCTGGACCCCGCATATTAGAAAATGTTTTTTCTAGCCTAATTTCTAGCCGGGTGCTTTACAGGGCCAGAACTGTGGATCCCCCTATTCGTAGGGGGCCCCAGTCTCTGACGGTTTTTTCAAATGGAGCCCACCGTGAGAGGTGAAGATTGGGTCTGTGTTCAGAACCCTGCGGCTGGATAAGGTAAGAGGAGATTCCACAGAATTTTTAATTCTAGTAGGTTTTCTCCTTTAAGGTAAATGCATGCTATATGTCTCAGTGTTTCCATGCTGCACAAGCTCCTCTGGCCGGCTCCAGGTAGGATGGGGTGGGGGGCTCTCCTCAGGGATATCTCCCCCCAGACTAAGGGGAGGCCGCAGGTGATCTGTAAATTGGTTAGACACCACATTTTCACCGCCGTCACGGCCGCTGCTGCCATTACATGGGCAGGCCCATCATTACCAGCCTCTATCCCTCCTCCCCCTGCCCCCCCCCCCAGCCTCCACATTGGTTCAGAAGGGTTGGCTAGCACGGGAAGCGCTTGTTTTTTCAAAAAACGAAGGGGAGGGGGCGGGGTGTCAGCAGAGCGTGCTCAGACGACCACAGGACCGGTGCAGGCTATTAAAGGCACTAATTACAGGTGCACTAAGCCTTCTGGAGGGACACAGAGCTGACGGTCGCATGTAAGGTGGGACACAGGCATTCTCCTAGGCAGCATTTACTAAAGTAACACCAGACTGGGCATTGGGTAGCAAGGTTTTTAGCCAGACTACATCGCTCAGCAGTCAGTGTTCATTTTTTGATACCTCCACCTTGTTGCTTTGCACTATGGGTAGAAGAGGTTCAAGCACCCCAAGAACCAGAGACTCTAGGGGAACTCGTTCAGGTTCTGAGGGCCCCCTGTCTGCAGCATCCTTCCCCCCTGAGGGGCCAGGGATGGCTAGCCAGGGAGAGCCGTTGGGGTCAGGGGCTACACCTGCTTCTGGCACTTCAGCCCCTGTATACATTACGCAGGAGGTTTTTTCCTCAGCCATTATTGGTTTAGAAGAAAGATTACATCTTCACTCAGTGGAAGAAAACGCACTAGGCCTTCCTCTGTTCCCCAAGACCCTCAGGAAGAGGAGCTCTGGGATAAAGGAGAGGAATCCCTTTCAGAGGATTGGGATGGGACAGATGATTCCTCTTCGGAGGAATCAGGTGGAGAGGGACCCTCTGCGACTTCCCAAGAGGAGAAGGTCCTAGTGCAGATCCTTACGGGATTGGTCCGCTCCACATTTAAGTTGCCCATATCTGAATCAGTTAAAGAACCCTCTTCATCTTTAGGGTCACTGAAACCTCCTCAAACAGCACAGGCTTTTCCTGTTCATAATTTACTTGATAAGCTCCTTTATGCTGAGTGGGATCACCCAGATAAACGTTTTTGTCCGCCGAAAAAGTTTTCTACACTTTATCCTATGGAAGAAAAGTTTATTAATATGTGGGGAACACCGGCCATTGATGCCGCCCTTTCCTCCGTAAATAATAGTCTGACTTGACCTGTAGACAATGCTCAGATGCTCAGGGATCCTGTAGATAAAAAGATGGAATCCCTATTAAAGGATGTTTTCTCCTTAGCAGGTTCAGTGGCTCAACCTGCAGTAGCAGCGATTGGAGTCTGTCAATACCTAAGAGACCATGTTAAGCAGGTCATCAAGGTTTTACCTGAACAGCAGGCCCAGGGGTTGGCTAACCTTCCAGCGGCCTTGTGTTATGTGGTGGCGCCATCAGAGATTCTATCATGCAAACCTCTCGTCTATCGCTGGGGTTAGTGCATATACGTATACTATGATTGAAAAATTGGTCAGCCGAAGCACCATGTAAGAAGCTCCTGGCTGAGTTTCCATTTCGTGGTGAAAAGTTATTTGGAGAAGACTTGGATAACTATATCAAGAGAATCTCTTGTGGGAAAAGCACTCTCTTACTGGTTAAGAAGAAGAGTAAGCGTCCCTCTTTCAAACGGACTCTTTCCCCAGCACCGGGGGCTTCTGCCTCCAGGCAGTCTCGACGGCCTCCTCCATCTGGGTCCAGAGACAAGAGTCAACCCCAGGGACAAAAGAAGTCCTAGGGGAAGAAGCCTACTAGGCAAAACACTAAGACCTCTGCATGAGGGGGCGCCCCCGCTCGCTCGAGTGGGGGGAAGACTGCGACAGTTCTCAGGGCTCTGGCAAGAGGATTTCTAGGACAGATGGGTAATCTTCACGGTAACCTTAGGGTACAAGCTGGAGTTTCAGGAATTTCCCTCTCCTCGTTTCCTCAGGTCAAGTGTCCCCAGAGATCTAGAGAAAAAGCAGTCGCTCCTTCTAGCGTTAGAGCGACTTTTGTCACAGGAGGTCATTATGGTAGTTCCCACGAAGGATCATAGATTGGGCTTCTATTCCAACCTTTTTACGATCCAAAAACCAAATGGGGATGTCAGGCCCATTCTGGATTTAAGGGATCTGAACCGATTCCTAAGGATTCAATCCTTCCGCATGGAATCAATTCGGTCAGTAGTCTCCAACCTGCAAGGAGGAGATTTTCTGGCATCAATAGACATCAGAGATGCATATCTGCATGTGCCCATTTTTCCTGCTCATCAGAAGTTTCTGCGCTTCGAAATAGGAGGGCGCCATTTCCAGTTTGTGGCTCTGCCTTTTGGGATAGCCACTGCACCTCGAGTGTTCACAAAGGTCTTGGCTCCTCCTCTGGCCAGATTAAGGGCTCAGGGTATAGCTGTCATAGTATACCTAGACGACCTGCTCTTGATAGACCGGTCGGTAGCCTCCTTGAACGGAAACTTGAGGACCACAGTCAAGTACCTGGAACACCTGGGTTGGATCCTCAACCTAGAAAAGTCTTTCCTAAAACCAGTAAGAAGACTGGAGTATTTAGGTCTGGTCATAGATACAAGCCAGGAGAAAGTTTTTCTACCTCAGGCAAAGATCACTGTTTTAAGGGAGCTGATTCTGGCAGTCAGGACCAAGAAGAGTCCTTCTGTCCGCCTTTGTATGAGGCTACTAGGGAAGATGGTGTCTTCATTCGAAGCGGTTCCCTATGCTCAGTTTCATTCAAGAATGCTGCAACACGGTATTCTGTCGGCCTGGAACAAGAAGGTTCAGGCATTAGACCTTCCGATGCACCTGTCTCAGGCGGTGCGTCACAGCCTGAATTGGTGGCTAATACCGGAAAACCTGCAGAAGGGGAAATCCTTTCTACCGGTTACCTGGACAGTGGTAACAACAGATGCCAGTCTGTCGGGTTGGGGAGCAGTTCTGGAACAGTCTGCGGTTCAAGGGGTATGGTCCAAGACCGAGAGGACCTTACCCATCAACATTCTGGAGATCCGGGCGATATATCTAGCCCTAAAGGCTTGGACTATCAGGCCCAGTCAGATCCAGTCCGACAATGCCACAGCAGTGGCTTATGTCAATCATCAGGGAGGCACCAGGAGCCGAGCGGCTCAAAAAGAGGTGAACCAAATCTTAGTCTGGGCAGAGAAGCATGTGCCATGTATATCGGCAGTCTTCATTCCAGGGATAGAGAACTGGCAGGCGGACTATTTAAGTCGCCAGCAGTTACTTCCAGGGGAATGGTCTCTGCATCCCGATGTCTTTTGGGCCATATGCCAAAGATGGGGGGTTCCGGATGTAGATCTATTTGCATCCCGATTCAACAAAAAGATAGACAGATTTGTGGCAAGGACAAAATATCCTCTTGCGTGCGGGACGGATACTTTGGTGACTCCGTGGCATCGGTTCTCACTGATTTATGCATTCCCGATTATTCTGCTACTGCCATGACTCCTTCGCAGGATCAGGCTGGAAAGGAAGTCGGTACTTCTGGTGGCCCCTGCTTGGCCCAGAAGGACTTGGTATGCAGAAATAGTAAGGATGACGGTGGGTTCCCCGTGGACCCTACCGGTACGCCCAGACCTGTTATCTCAGGGTCCAGTGTTCCATCCTGGCTTACAAACGCAAAATTTGACGGTTTGGCTATTAAAACCCACGTTCTGAAGAGTCGATGGCTTTCAGGTCCTGTGATATCTACCTTGATCAATGCAAGGAAGCCAGCTTCCAGAATGATTTATCATAGAGTCTGGAAAGCTTATATATCCTGGTGTGAATCCAGGGGTTGGCATCCCAGAAAATATGAGATAGGTAGAATTCTTGATTTTCTACAATTGGGATTAGAGATGAAGCTGGCCTTGAGTACCATCAAGGGCCAGGTCTCGGCATTATCAGTATTATTTCAACAGCCACTTGCTTCGCATTCTTTGGACCGAAACTTTATGCAGGGGGTGACGCGTCTTAATCCTCCGGTTAAGACGCCCCTAAACCCCTGGGACTTGAACTTGGTTCTGTCTGTGTTACAGAAACAGCCTTTTGAACCATACGTCAGATTCCTTTGGTCTTGCTGACAAGGAAGTTAATTTTTCTGGTAGCCATTTCTTCTGCTAGAAGAGTATCAGAATTAGCAGCTCTTTTCTGTAAAGAGCCTTATTTGATTGTACACAAGGATAGAGTGGTACTGCGCCCTCATCCTAGTTTTTTACCGAAGGTGGTTTCAGATTTTCATCTAAACCAAGACATTGTTCTACCTTCCTTTTTTCCAGATCCCTGTTCTCCGGAAGAAAGATCACTACATTCTTTGGATGTAGTAAGAGCAGTTAGGGCCTATCTGGAAGCGACTGCTCAGATTGGCAAAACGGATGTTTTGTTTGTGCTGACAGAGGGTCCCAGTAGAGGACAGGCAGCATCGAAAGCTACCGTTTCTAAATGGGTTCGACAATTAATCATTCAGGCTTACGGTTTGAAACAGAAGATTCCTCCGTTTCAGATCAGGGCACATTCCACAAGGGCTATTGGAGCTTCTTGGGCAGTGCATCACCAGGCCTCTATGGCTCAAATCTGCAAGGCCGCGAACCTGGTCTTCAGTCCATACATTCACCAGATTCTATCAGGTGGATGTGAGGAGGCATGAGGATATCGCCTTTGGGCGTAAGGTGCTGCAGGCAGCGGTACAGGGTCCTTAGGTCTGATTGCACCCTACTTGGTTATGGTTCCCCTCCCTCAGATAGCATTGCTCTGGGACATCCCATCAGTAATTACTGTGGCTCTGTGTCCCGTGATGTTCGAGAAAGAAAATAGGATTTTTAAAAACAGCTTACCTGTAAAATCCTTTTCTTTCGATGGACACCATGGGACACAGAGGCCCCGCCCATCTTCAAATACACTATATTGCTTGGCTACAAAACTGAGGTATCCCTGCAAGGGGAGGGATTATATAGGGGGTTGAACTTCCTGGTTAGGGTGTGCCAGTGTCCAATCACCAGTGATACCTATATAACCCATCAGTAATTACTGTGGCTCTGTGTCCCGTGATGTCCATCGAAAGAAAAGGATTTTACAGGTAAGCTGTTTTAAAAAATCCTATTTTTGCTTTACTTGAATTCATCAAGTCAGTGGCAAGTGTGTGATACAATTAGTTACTTGGTTCCACTAATTGAACATTTTGAAAGTAAAAGAGAATGGAGATATCAGGCATGGGGTGGTGGTAATAACACCTGTTCTCTTTATCAGATTGTGTTTGGAGAGTGGAAGCGGTTCTTTCACTTCCTTTGAGTACATTCATATGCTAGTAAATATTTTCTCATATTTCTCGCAGCAATTCACTGCTCATACAGTTAGTGAATCACTTGTCAGGAAACCCTCGGCCACCTACCGATAATCCGTCTTTTCTTTTCACACTTCATTGAAGAGTGATGCCAGGCAACATGTTTAAACAGTCTGCTGCCTTTGTTGTGTTTTGATGTAATTAGGCAATGTTCTATTTTCTGATCTGTAAATCATAACATGGTCGTTATCAGCGGCAGCAATAGCACCTATGTTGCCATGTCGTGCTTCTGACTTCCCAACGTCAGTAGGATTGGAAATCAGCTCTCATTTGCCTTATTATCCTGATTCAGATCGACTCAAACAAATCATCCCCGGTTGTTAACGTGAATCTGTTATAAACATAGATTCAAAACGAGAGCAGATGTTCCCACCAGTGAAAACTGCATCATAAAACCATGGTTGATACAGAGATGTAGGCAGATAACCTTTTACATGCAAGTTTGAGTTTTTCTTGTAAAAGTTTGGCTCGGCCCTGCCCCCTTTCACCTTTATGAGTGTTCCAGATGGTCAGGGAGAACGTCTATTCCATTAAATGAAAGAAGAAAGTTTTGCTCCAGTTAGCTAACTAGACTGTTTGTGCATCCCATCCCAGATAAATACGAATTCCTTTTCCCCTTAGCCAAACAAGCATTTAACCCATGCATTATGGGGGGGGGGGGCACTACAGTGGTAAACAGCAGCTCAGAGTTGGGCTTTGAGCCCACTAACCATTTTCCTGTCCAATAGGGCCTCATTCACAGAGGCATACTACAGGGTACACCCGTGCAAGGGTCGTGTTTGCCTACACAGGGATGCACAAGTGTTCCATGCATCCCTGTACAGGCAGTCCCATTCATGTCAACTAAGACACAGCAGCTGCATGGCCACAGCTGCTGCTCACAATTTGACAGCCGTGTGGGTGCACCCGCACGAGTGTGAAATTGGGAACAGCAGGTGTGTCCATGCAGCCGCTGCGTCCCAATTGTATGAATAGGACTGCCTGCACAAACACCTGTGCAACGCTGTGTGGGCAAACATTGCTTTTGCACGGTGTACACTGTAGTACG
The DNA here is from genome assembly GCA_037952925.1 of Lithobates clamitans. Lineage (NCBI taxonomy): Eukaryota > Metazoa > Chordata > Amphibia > Anura > Ranidae > Lithobates > Lithobates clamitans. The sequence continues at coordinate 705,724 of JBBGZY010001769.1, forward strand.
CCAGTGTAAACAAGGCCTAAGAGTGCTCATATTGGTCTGAGAAAATATAATTAAACGGCTGGATTTCAGTTGGTAGGGCTTGGTCCCTGTTGGACTCCTAGCTATTCCAGTTAGAGTGGCACACCAAAGAGTGTTTTTTTTTTTTTAGCTCATAACTGTAATAATAATAAGAGATGTTAGAATTAATAAATAGGAACTAGAGGACTAAGCTACAGAAGGTGTTTTAATCTCTTGTTACTAACAATTTGCTTTCTGACAGTTGCCATATTAGGCTACACAAGATATTATTTGTAGATCAACTGTACTACTATAATTGTTATGAATCCCTATGGGTACCACTAGACCTCTAAACGGATACAACAATTGATTCCCATAGAGTAAACTACACCAGTAGCATCTTGTAGCAATCATGCAAAATTGCTCGCTACTACATGCACCCTGTGTAGCTTATACCATAGAGTGCAATTCGTCAAAATACATATTTGCATATAGTAGACTTATTTCTTTTACTCCAGTTCTTAAAGTGGTGTTCCACCAAAAAAAAAGCATGAATGTTCTTAAAAAAAAAAATTTTTTTTAAATTTGGAAAATTTTTTTTTTTTTTACTCACCTCTAAATGGCTGTTGCTAGGGGGTCCCTTGTAGTCTGCCTCCTTCAGTGCCTGGGCTGGTGACATCACTTCCCCTCAGCTCAGCTCTGCCCCATCCCTCTTGTCAATCATCTGGGACACATTACAGGTCCCAGATAACTGAGCGGCTAATTGCGGCGCCGCTCGCGCATGCGCAGTGGGTGCCCAGCTGTGAAGCCACAGCCGGCGCCCACAGTTGCAATGATGGCACCGCCGAACGGACGGGGAGATGAGCGGAGCTTCTATTCCCCGCATCGCTGGACCGTGGGACAGGTAAGTGTCTGATTATTAAAAGTCAGCAGCTGCAGTGTTTGTATCTGCTGACTTTTAATTTTGTTTTTAAAATGGGAACTTCTCTTTAAGCTCCTTCCTCTTCGTAGGCCAGATTCAGGGTTATTTTTCAGCTGGAACTTGGTGGAACTCAGTTCTGCCACCTCTGGCTCAGACCCTCAGCTGCCTGCTCACCCCTATCACTTGTAAACACAGAAGTCTGATTTCTGTGTTTACAAGTGATATCTTGTTATTCAGCTGCTCCCACAGATCAGATATCCTGAGAAGATACCGTTACTGACTGCGGGACAGGAATAAGGGAGATGCAGGTGTCCGGGCTGTAGTGCAGTAATGAGTGGGAAGCGTTGTGTAGTAAGCTTCACCCTCTGTGATCTCCTTTTTTTCCCCCACTGATGCCCAGATACAGATGCCCCCCCATTGAATGATCCCCCTCCAAGTGAGAAAGGCGGAGCATCCTACAGTGTGTGGGGAGGTACTAGAGCCAACTGGGTGCTTCAGCTTCATACTGCAACAAAAGTAAGATACGTGGAAAATGGTGGAGCCTTTAAAGGAGTTTGGTAAAAGATGAGGCCAGTGGAAGGGGGGTTCTGTGCAAAAGTCAGAGCTGTAGAGGGATAAAAGTGAGATGTTAAAGGGGATGCAGAGGTAAGCAGCTGGGGAAGTGGGCTGACCACTGCACTCTGTATGTAGAGCACCTCTAAACACTACACTATGTGCGTAGCGCACCCCATGAACGCTGTACTCTGTGTGTAGCGCATGTATGAAAATTGCTGTTTCTTATTTATTTTTGAAGATGCACAAGTCCACAGTTGTCATCTTTATCCTTTAGTTACTAGTAAGTCAGTGACCCACAACGTGCTAGCAGTCATTCACATAGCTGGACACCTGACATGTACATACATATTCACATAGCTGGACACCTGATATGTACATACACATTGACATAGCTGGACACCTGATATGTACATACATATTCACCTAGCTGGACACCTGATATGTACATACATATTCACCTAGCTGGACACCTGATATGTACATACATATTCACCTAGCTGGACACCTGATATGTACATACATATTCACCTAGCTGGACACCTGATATGTACATACATATTCACCTAGCTGGACACCTGATATGTACATACATATTCACCTAGCTGGACACCTGATATGTACATACATATTCACCTAGCTGGACACCTGATATGTACATACATATTCACCTAGCTGGACACCTGATATGTACATACATATTCACCTAGCTGGACACCTGATATGTACATACAGTACTTGTTCAAGGCCAATGACTCACCACTTAGTGAAGAAAGGATAAGGATCCCAGCTCAGCAGTTGCATCTCCAAAGTTTCCACTCTGATTGGATCCCTTTTCTACAGCTTTGCCTGAAACTCAAGAAAGCTGAACATATTTGTGTCCTGTGTTCTTCCTATCATACTCTGACATTTATTCTTCTGTGAACTTGTTGATGATCAATATGAGATTATTGCAACACTTCATGCTGAGATGAGGATTATACTGAATTTGCACACCTCAGGCCCTTGTTCCAATTGACTATTTTGTCTAATAAACGGTATTATGTGTTTTTTATTTCTAGGCATCATGTGACAATGGTTCTAAGATACACAGCTATCTTCTTGAGTGGGATGAAGTAAGTGCAACAGAGAAATTATTTTATCTACAGAATTTTTATTTACTTATTAACATACAGAATCTTGGTATCCAATTCGGCCTGGAGCAGATTAAACACAATGTCTCTGTGGTTATCATATTTATTTGCAGTTGTTTTTAAGCTTTAAAGAGGTTTTAAACCTCTGAAATAAAAAAATGCCCTGATGCAAAGTGCCTTCTATGATTTTTGCCTGTCCTCTCAATACTCTGCATGAGTCACTTCTGACGGTCTATACTGACACCAGACAATCACGGGAGATGCCCCTGCCCCCCTCCAGCACACAGTGATGATTGATAGCCTCAGCTGTGCATGTTTCCCTATGAGACTGTAGAGGGGACCTGCCCTTTCCCTTCACTCAGCTCTAGATTACTCTCGGCTCCCTGTTCTATGCTATGCACTGGGTGACCATCAATCCCTGCCCCCTGCTTACTGGTGTTCAGTAATGCTGTGTAGAATGTGTGCTTTAGATGGCTGTAGAGGAGAGAGGGCAGCCGATAAACAGGTAAAACTTCTGCAGGAGGATTTGTTTCATCTTTGTATCACATGTTTGTATCACATGAGACTTGTCAATTCAGTGGGTATATGTAAGGGTTTACACCCACTTTAAATGATAAACAATGTACTACATCTCCCTGCCTTTTCCCCAGCCTCTGTAATCTTCACCTGGCAAAATGCTTTTACATTTTTAGCCCAACTTCAGCCCTAATTTGCCAACCTCAGAGCAATTTTGGCCACAAAGACTAATGGCAGCACCCATCTTTACTTCAGCACATATAGTGGGTAGACTGCCATTATTTTCTGTAGCCAGGCTCTATAATTTACTTTGGGCACTGAGAAGGTAAAAACAGCACCCATAGGGGGTAAACCCTCTGCAGACAGGCTGGCTAGTGAAAAAGGGAAGTTTTCTTCTGAAGGAGGTCAGTTATATGATGATTATTGATACAGAGGCCAAGAGTGCGGAAGCTGTTGGCTCTTAGCGGTGTACTTATCCTTGAGCAAACAGATAACCTACCCCTTTACATGTAGTTAGATGTTACAGTTTCAAGGAAATCTGTCTCATAGATAAGCTGATGTAAGCACCTATAGAGGCTGTGAGCTAGTTCTGGTAAAATTGGGAAATTGGGCCTTATTCACATGGGGGGGGCAGTAAAAACGGGTGGCTGAGACGCTGTTTTACTGCTTCCCTAAAGAGGAACTTACAGCCGCTCAGGGCTGTACACGTGCGGCAGCAATAAATTAAAACCCCTGCTGCTTTTGACGGGAGGCACCACCACTAAACGGGACTAATTTAAGCGAATGTGGCCATGCCCCAACCATATGCAATGCATGTGGTTGCTGCGCGGTGGTCTGGGCTTTTCTGGGTTAAAGCAGTTATTGAGGAGGCAGCATATCGCCTTCCAGACATCTGTCAACTGCCCTCTAAAAAAAAAAAAAAGCCATACACTGTGGGATTGTTTTTCAGTTGGTGAGCAAGGGCTGCCGCTCATGTGAACAAGCTGTCCCTGGTATAGCAGGTGATGCTATTGTTCCATAATTGGTATAGACCAATGTTTCTCAGCTCCAGTCCTCAAGGACCCCCAACAGGTCGAATTTGAAACTGAAACTGAAACTGATCAAATCGCCTGTACAAAACAATGGAGGGCCTGAAAACATGACCCGTTGGGGATACTTGAGGATTGGAGTTGAGAAACATTGGTATAGACCACTTAGCTATGATGACTTCTATCCTCTGTACGCTGTTTCCTTACATATTTTACATTTGTGGTGAGAAACAGTATGATTTTTTTAATAGTTAATTTACATTGGAAAACCTCTAAAATGATGACAACATGTTTATGGTTTTAGATTTAAAATGAACTGTTATTTTTTTCCCTTAGGGAAAGGGATGCCAGGAGTTTTCCCAGTGTTACTATGGACTACAGAAGCAGTTTAGGGTAACAAAGCTGTCACCAGCAATGGGGTACACTTTCAGGCTTGCAGCAAAAAACGACATGGGCATGAGGTATGATACCTTCTCTGTGTAAACTAGTTTTTAGTTTTCAATATTTTCATTTTATTCTCTGCTTCTATTTCTATTATCTTCCTTGGTGGTTTGACTGATCATTTTATTCTGTTTTTTCAAGTGGTTTTAGCGAAGAAGTGTTGTTCTACACCTCAGGCAGTGCTCCTACAGTGCCAGCAAGTCCTACACTTCTTAAAGCTGGAATTAGTTGGTTATCAATACAATGGACTAAACCCTCAGGTACACCGTCCGATGAAGGAATTTCTTATATTTTGGAAATGGAAGACGAAACCTCGGTATGTGCAGTAAACAAATTCATACATCCTGTTCGGTAATTGATTACTTTTCCTATCTCATCTTACTAATTCTGCTTAGGGGCACTAATGTTGCACTATACAACCAAAACGTCTGTAGACACTCAACCACCATACCCTATAGTAATAGGACTATACTATAAGGTTAAAAAACTATGTTGCAGTGTATTGACTCCTTGAGGATCTCAAATGTAAGAACTACCTCCAAATCAGCCTGCATTCAATCCTGCCTCCTCTTCGTCCCTTTGCTGTTAATTTTCTGATTACATTTTCCATTTTTTTTACCATTATTTTTTTTTCACTTTCATTTGTTTTGTTGATTTTTTTTCCGGCTTCACATAAAGAGAATATGTGCACAATTAAGGCCCCTTTCACACTTGTGTGACCTGAAAGTCGCGTGATTTTGCCACGAATTTGATGTGGCTTAACCCCCCCTGGCGGTATTCCAGAGGGTGGTTCGGGGTGGATTTTTAGTACCAAAAGCGGTAACCCCGAGCCACACTCGGGATCGCGTCGCAGAATCCAGGAAGAGGTTACTTACCTTGTCCCCAGGATCCTGCGATGTCTCCCTGCACTGTGTGCGAGCCGTCCTCTGCTTGATCTATCACTGAGCCAAGCTCCATTCCCTGCAAGCGTTGCAGCACACGGGGGCAGAGAACGGCGCCAAATTCAATAAGGAAAACACACATTATATTTACAGTACACTGTAATCTTACAGATTACATTACTGTATCAATTTATTTCACATCCCTTTTGTCCCTAGTGGTCTGTCCAGTGCCCTGCATGCAGTTTTATATTATAAATACTGTTCTTTCTGCCTGGAAACTGGAGATTGTCCATAGCAACCAAAACCGTCCGTTTACATCAAAAGTGGTTTTAGACCAGCTAGAAAACAGCGATAATAAATTAGAATCACTTGCAGAATTGAGCGAAAGTGATTTGTGGGGAAATCCGTGATTACATTATTGAATATTTTTTATTATTATTATATTATTATTTGTTATAATTATTTATAGTTATTTATTATATTATAATTTTATGATTTCAAACTTTATAATACCCAGGATGTCTACTAGACTCTTGTTTGGACAGATTTAAGTGAGTTATTCCTGAGAATTACAGGCCTACAATATAAAACGCCAAATTTCCATGCAAAATAATTGTACCGCTTTCAGCATCAAAAATCTGAAATAATCATACCGCCAGGGAGGTTAAAGTAATGCCTGTGTAATCTTGAGGTCTATGGACCTCAAGTCGCATCAAAGTCCGACCAGAGTAGTGCAGGGACTACTTTTCAGTCACACAGATATGAATGGTACTTATTGGAAATCATGGGGTACGACTTGTCATGCGACTTTGCAGTCCCAAGTTGCAGGACAAGTCGCACAAGTGTGAAAGGGGGCCTAAAAAAAAAAACCCTTTTTGATGAAAACTATTGTTCAAAAAATAAATAAACCCTTCTATGCTTTTTCCAGAAATCTCATTTTATTGTCATTTTAACTGGGACAAATTAAAGATAATGTGTGCTTTTTATTTACAATAAAACTACTTAAAAAATACTGGTCAAATTAGATTTTTTAATTTTTTTTTTTACATCTTTTTGTTCATTAAGTACGTTTGATAAAGGGACTTCCACTCTCAGGATAAATTTATAAAGACATTTGTAAACAACTCTATTTTAATAATACCACAACACATAATTGAATATACAGCCCTGGCCAAAAGTTTTGAAAATGACACAAATATTAATTTTCACAAAGTCTGCTGCTTCAGTGTCTTTAGATCTTTTTGTCAGATGTTACTATAGTATACTGAAGTATAATTACAAGCATTTCATAAGTGTCAAAGGCTTTTATTGACAATAATATTAAGTTTATACAAAGAGTTAATATTTGCAGTGTCGACCCTTCTCTTTCAGTAATATATACAAATATTCCGCGCTCAGGACAGATACCAATACGAACTGCAGCCCCCCCCCCCCAGAAAAGGAAAACACCTAGGTGAAGTCCAATTGCTATAAACTAAAAACGGGGGATTGGCGCTGTTCACTATTCAAATAATGATACCATATCTCACCATAAGGGATTTGTTGCATGTGCAACAAATCTGGGTGAAAAAATCTGTGAAAAAATGCTAAAACTTTAGTTTCTAAATATGTGTGATCATATAAATATGCAAATCACCCCAGAAGATATATAAAGAAATAATGAAAGTTACCATAAGTGTGACTAAAACACCAATAGACATAAAAACTGCTCATAAAAATGTAAATATATTAAAACAACTGAGAGCAACCTAAAAGAAAACAGCAAACAGTAAACAGTCCAAATGGTGTTGTAAAAATGTGTATACATAAAAATATAAAATGTGGCTGTGAAAAAAGTGAAAAAATGGTGAAAGAATAAAAAAATTGAGTGATGATTATCCTTGCACACACACAAAAATTTCAAAGGTGTAGTATATATATCCAAAAATTGTCCTATGTGCCAAAAATGATTGTGCAAAAATATGATGTGCATCCAAGCGATTCCGGATAGGTCTGTTGTGGCTGGTATAAACCGTCCTATATGGAACCCCCACTTGTGCCCTCACTCACCGAAGCGCCCAACCCCTGCAGGGGTAATGGGCATGTAAATGTAAATCCAGTGCCCAGATTTCTGAACGATCAATGTCCCCCTCACCGACTCCTTCCCACTTGTGTCACCGCTGTGTTCCTAATAGTATCCACCGGGAAGTTTCCTATGCATGGAGAAGAGAAGAGCCTCATAGCGTAAATCCAAAGATTTTTTATTTAGCTAATCCAGCTTACAATTAAAATGTTTATAAATAAAAACTAGCAACGTTCTGCCGGCTGGCTCCAAGCCAAAGGCCGCAAACAGTGACGTGGCAGCAGCGCGCGTTCCACGGCCCGTCTACTGAAAACCAGAAGTCATCAGCACAAACAGAAACTAGAGAGACGTATGCGTACCGAGTGACCACACCTTAGAAACTAAAGTTTTAGCATTTTTTCACTGATTTTTTCACCCAGATTTGTTGCACAGGCATTCCCTTATGGTGAGATATGGTATCATTATTTTAGACCCTTCTCTTTCAATTCGCCCTGGCGTTCTGTCAATCTGCCTGGGCAACAGCCTGACTGATGGCATCCCATTATTGCATAATCAATGCTTGGAGTTTGCCAGAATTTGTGGGGGTTTTTTTTTGTTCATCCATCTCTTGAGGATTGACCACAAGTTCTCAATGGGATTAAGGTCTGGGGGGTTTCCTGACCATGGACCCCAAGTTTCAATGTTTTGTTCCCCAAACCACTTGATTATCTATTTTGCCCTATGGCAAGATGCTCCATCATGCTGGAAATGGCATTGTTCGTCCCCAAACTCCCTTGGCTGAGAAGCAACCCCACACATGAATGGTCTCAGGATGCTTTACTGTTGACATGACACAGGACTGATGGCGCTCACCTTTTCTTCTCTGGACAAGGTTTTTCCCCGATGCCCCAAACAATCGGAAAGGGGATTCATCAGAGAAAATGACTTTACCCCAGTCCTCAATAGTCCAATCCCTGTACCTATTGCAGAATATCAGTCTATCCCTGATGTTTTTCCTGGAGAGAATTGGCTTCTTTTCTGCCCTTCTTGACATCAGGCCATCCTTCAAAATTCTTTGCCTCATTGTATGTGCAGATGCACTCACACCTGCCTGCTGCCATTCCTGAGCAAGCTCTGCACAGATGGTGCCCTGATCTCGCAGCTGATCCAACTGTAGGAGATGCTCCTGGCGCTTGCTGGACTTTCTTGGGTGCCCTGAAGCCTTCTTCACAACAATTGAACCTCTCTCCTTGAAGTTCTTGATGATCCCATAAATGGTTGATTTAGGTACAGTCTTAAAGTGATTGTAAAGGCTCGCTTTAAAAAAAAAAAAATAACAAACATGGTATACTTACCTCTTCTGCGCATTTGGTTTTGCACAGAGCAGCCCAGATCTTTCTCTTCTCTGGTCCTTCTTTGCTGCTCCTAGTTCCTCCCTCCTTTGAGTGCCCCTCAGCCAGCACTATGTCTCAGCCAATCAGGAGGAGTGTACTGGATGGCTGAAGGGATTGTGGACATTGCTAGAGAGAGAAGGAGCTCAGGTAGGTATTTGGGGGGTGCTAGGGGGCTGCTACACACAGAAGTTTTTTTTTACCTTATGGCATAGAATGCCTTAGGATAAAAAACCTTCTGCTTTTACAGCTCCCTTAATAGCAGCAATAACCTTGCCTGTGAATCCCTTTTTGTGCAAAGCAATGATGACTACATGTGTTTCCATGGTTAACAGAGGAAAAGCAATGATTTCAAGTACCACCCTCCTTTTTAAAGATTCCAGTCTGTTATTCTAACTCAATCAGCATTACATAGTGATTTCCAGCCTTGTCCTCATCAACACTGATACCTGTGTTAATGAGAGACTCACTGACATGATGTCAGCTGAAATGCAGTGGCAATGTCTTTTTGGGATTAAGTTCATTTTCATGGCATTAAGTTCATTAATTGCAATTTATCTTATCACTCTTCATAACATTATGGAGTATATGCAAATTTGCATCATAAAAACTGAGGCAGCAGACTTTGTGAAAATTAATATTTGTGTCATTCTCAAAAAGTATATACTGTATATTTTAAAGTGGTTCTGAAGCCTAACCATTTTTTACCGTAATGTCCTTGCGTTAAGATAAAAAATGTTTAGTCATCAGTTCCCCCCTCCCCCTCCGTCCCCCCCCATACCTACCTGAGCCCTTGATTCGATCCAGCTCTGTGCACGATCTGTAACCTCTTGCTGATTGCTCAAATCGCCGTAGCTGTATGGCGGCCACTTTAAGGGATATAGGGGGTGCCTGCCGCATCACTAAGGAGCCGTTGCATGTGCCTGGTGGCCGCAATGTCCATTGCCCTGAATGCTAAAGTTCCTTTGCCACCAATATTTGATGGGTGCTTACTTCTTTAGGAATGGTAGCACTTTAGAAATCGTATGAGTGTTTCCTTCACCTCCTCCTTGTTTATTTTTGTACATTATGACTTTGTCTTTAGATTATATAGAAAATGAAATAATTTTTGCATGACAATATTCTCAAAAGAAAATCCCCCAAAAAGCATGCAAAATAAACCGAAAATATATTTTAACGCATGCGTACTCTTCTGTTAATGGAGCAACAGATTAATGATTAGAAACAGATATGTGCTTTTTTTGGGACTGTGCATAGCTTTCTCAAGTTGTGCATAAGATGCGCCAACCTTTGCAATAGAAATTCCACACAAAACTGTTGCTCAGTCAAGAAGTGCTGCTGAAAACTTTCTAATGTTGTGCAAATATTTATGGGAAGAGATTTATGAATAGAATAAACACTGCTATGATAACTCAATGGCATGATGTGATTGGCTGCATGGTTGCAAACTTTACAGTAACGGAGAATGTGACAGTTTAAAAAAAAAAATCTCCCCAATGTATGTATCACTTTGTTACCTTAAGGCTGGGTTCACACCTATGGGAATTAGATTTGGATTTTCCTGCATCCGATTCGCATGACAGGAGATTATGACCGGCTCTATATGGAGCCGGTTCACATATCTCCCTTGTGGCTGCGGAGCGGCTTGCAGAGGAACGCTTTGCATCTTTGGCTCCGTTTCAGGGCTGAATTCAGGCAAAAATTCGCCCCTGATTCGTCCCTGAAACAGAGAACAGGGACGTGCCGGACCCCTGCTGCGAGCCACATCCGTCGGAGGTGTGAACCTAGCCTAAAGTGTTATTAAACCCACAACTTTAAAATCAGTCTGTATATGCAGTAAAGTATGCTTGTTATACTCATTGTGGAATCAAGGGGTTAATCCTGCGTATTGTGAAAAAAGGCTGTTTGATCCTGTCTTCTCTAATCCTCCTCTACTCTTATTGCCCCAAATCCATCTCCTGATAGAACAGAGCCCTAGGAGACAATCTGCACATGCTCTGTTTGGTGTGTATTGCTAGAGAGAGAGAGTAGTGTTTTTTTTTGGCCCTGTGCTGATCACATGCACCCTCCCAATCAGCACTGTCCAGACAAAGTCCGGGGTCATGCAGCCTCATAATACAGAGGAGAATGAAAACTCTTCCTACAAGCTTTAACCAGTCCTCAGCTGGACACTGATAGAAGTCATAAGGTTGCTATATAGTGCTGATGAGAAAAGGTAATTAGCAGTTTATATTTACTAAAATAGTAGCATTTCCCTGTTCTGTGGGAGACCAGATATAGTGAATGTCATGCGAATTGGATGCGGGAAAACCCACATCTAATTCCCATAGGTGTGAACCCAGCCCTAAGGTAACAAAGTGATACATACATTGGGGAGATTTTTCTTTTTAAACTGGGTTTAGTAATACTTTAATGACAAATTTATCACTGAAGAAACAGGCCAATACTGAAAATGTAAAATTTTCTCCCATCCATAAAGGTGTACAGGTATGAGAGCTGAAGTAGTTGCACTTTGTTTTTAGGTTTAGATATGCTTTAAGAGAGTTTTCTCTCATTTTAAAGGCTATGGTTTTGGAATGGGATGTCCAACAAGCTGGTATAGGCAATTATGGTCAGATGTCTATAAACTCTTGGCCATATGGTGCAGTTTTTCCATTTCTTGTGACCTGGGATAAATGTATTTCTGTAAAGGTGTTGAATTGCCTCTAGACATGAGGTCAATTAAGCCAGGTCAGGCTTCACTCACCATGTATGTGATCATCGGATATCCACAGCCAACCTATATCGAAAATTGTTATTGGCTGGCACTAGTCATCTCTTTGTGCCCCCTTAATTGCTATGAGCATGCACTCTCATGTAAAGGTCTTTTATGAGAAGAGTCATTTTGTAGTCCGATTTTCCTCTGCAGTCTGTGAATAGATTAGTAAGGTGACCTTAATGCCGCGTACACACGGTCGGACTTTTCAGCTACAAAAGTCCAACGGACGCTGACGGACTAAAGCTGGCTGGTAATCCGATCGTGTGTGGGCTTCTCCGGACTTTCAACGTACTTTTTTAGCCTCAAATCCGACGTACTTTAGATTTGAAACATGCTTCAAATCTTTACGTCGTAACTACGACGGACCCCGAAGTCCGCTCGTCTGTATGCTAGTCCTACGGACAAAAACCCACGCTAGGGCAGCTATTGGCTACTGGCTATCAACTTCCTTATTTTAGTCCGGTGTACGTCATCATGTACGAATCCGTCGGACTTTTGTGTGGTCGTGTGTAGGCAAGTCTGTTCCTTAGAAAGTCTGCCGCAAGTCTGCCGAAAGTCCGCCGAAAGTCTGTCGGACAGGCTGTCGGACTTTTGTAGATGAAAAGTCCGACCGTGTGTACGCGGCTTAAGAGTTCATACTTGTGTGGAACGTCAATACATCTTCATCTCCTAACTATAATTAATTTATCACTTCCTTAAGTTCTTATCTTAATAATCCACACAATATGAAACCTTGGGGACAAGACCTTGAAGTATACTGTACTGTATATTATTCATCACACCGATAAATGTAAGGTAAGACATTGTTGGAAAGTAGAGCTCTATGATTAAGCCGGGGGGCGGGTGAAACGTGGTAGGGGGGAATGGCTTGCAGGAGACAAGCTTAAGCCATTCTCTTACATATTCTAACTGGGCTGAATATTGGCGTGCGGCTTTCCATACTTTTCATCCATTTGCTTCAGTGGGCTAAGCAAGCCCTTACAGGCAAGCCTGCACCTGACAGTACTGGAGTACCTGGAGGTCTGGTGTCAAGCGCTTGAAGCAGCACTTCGGTTTTGGTTGGGGGTCACAATAAAATATTATTAACATTGCAGTCAAAGACACTCGGATCATAATGTGAATTTCTGCTAACTGTGCAGTAATTGGTAAGTAAAACACCGCTGTGATTTGGTTTCATAAATGTGATTTGGAATTTGAATTCCGGCTAGTATTGCAATAATTTGAGGGGAAAAAAACACTATACTGTGTCACCACAAACTCACCACAATCCATTTTGCAGGTCTACTTAGGTCAACATTACAGGTATGGCAAACCCATATACAGGAAAACAATCCACTCTAGGCACAGCCCATAAAAAAGATAATATGAGGCCACTTGGCCTGTTAGGTGGTGTTACATACTTGAGATAAAATGTGTTTCTTAGAGAAAGAAAATTAACTTACATTAAATGTAACCCCACAGATATACAGTATATTACTGTACACAAATGAATAACTATTTTTGTTAGTGTTTATCATTTCTTCACTACTTTTTTTTTTTTTTACACTACAAATGTGTATAAAGCTAATCCAGAAATATATTGACATGGCAGAATCTTGTCTTGGGGGGGGTGCTTTATAGCCATTGTTGATCATCTCTAGTAAATGCTATTTTCTTAGCTGGTTACCATGTCTGCCAGTCATTTAGCATTTTCAGAGTGTAGTCCGCATTGGTGACACTTATTTTTCTTATGCTATGACCTTTTCATACTGGTTGAATTTAATTTGGTTGTGTGCAGTCGTCAGTACAAATTTACAGAAACTGTAAAATTATTCTAATTTATAGTAGTTCCGAAAAAAATAATGTGGTGAATGTGAAAAAGTTTAATAAGGTGATATTGTTTTTTTGGTTTTGGTTCCCAGCCTTCATTTTAATGTAATTTACAGTGCCTTGAAAAAGTATTAGTACCCCTTGAAATTTTCCACATTTTGTCATGTTGCAACCAAAATCGTTATTTTGTGTATTTTATTGGGATTTTATGTGAGAGACCACACAAAGTAGCACATATTTGTGAAGTGGAAGGAAAATGATAAATGGTTTTCAACATTTTTTACAAATAAATATGTGAAAAGTGAGGCGTGCATTTGTATTCAGCCCCCTTTACTCTGAAACCCCTAACTAAAATCTACTGGAACCAATTGCCTTCAGAAGTCATCTAATTAGTTAATGGAGTCAATCTGTGTGTAATTTAATCTCAGTATAAATACAGCTGTTCTGTAAAGCCCTCAGAGGTTTGTTAGAGAACGTTAGTGAACAACGGCATCATGAAGGCCAAGCAACACACCAGACAGGTCAGGGATAAAGTTGTGGAGAAGTTTAAAGAAGCAGGGTTAGGTTATAAAAAATATCCCAAGCTTTGCACATTCCACTGAGTATTGTTCAATGCATCATCCAAAAATGGAAAGCATATGGCACAATTGCATGCCTACCAAGACATGGCCATCCACCGAAATGGACAGGCCCGGGCAATCAGATAAGCAGCCAAGAGGGACATGGTAACTCTGGAGGAGCTGCAGAGATCCACAGCTCAGGTGGGAGAATCTGTCCACAGGACAACTATTAGTCGTGCACTCCACAAATCTGGCCTTTATGGAAGAGTGGCAAGAAGAAAGCCATTGTTGAACAAAAGCCATAAGAAGTCCTGTTTGCAGTTTGCGAGAAGCCATGTGGGGGACACAGCAAACACGTGGATGAAGGTGCTCTGGTCAGATGAGACCAAACTGTTACTTTTTGGCCTAAAAGCAAAACGCTATGTGTGGCAGAAAACTAACACTGCACATCACTCTGACCACACCATCCCCACTGTGAAACATGGTGGTGGCAGCATCATGTTGTGGGGATTCTTTTCTTCAGCAGGGACAGGGAAGCTGGTTTAATGGAAAATGGATGGAGCCAAATACAGTAAAACCTCGGATTGTGAGTAAAGTGGTTTACAAGCGTTTCACAATACAAGCTGTTTTTTTTTTTGTTTTTTTTTTAAATCCTGACTCGATTTGCAAGCAGGATTCAAGCCTCTGGGGTGTGCAGTACCGCATGTGGCTAGAGGTGCGGGGGCGCCGGTGACGCTCAGAGACACTCGGAAACACTCCGTTCCCGAGTGTCTCCAGCGCCCTCCACCTCTAGCCACATGCAGTACTGCATACACTAGCAGTGACACTGGTACAAATTATCTGAGTTTCCATTGATTCCTATGGGGAAACTCGCTTTGATATACGAGTGCTTTGGACTACAAGCAAGCTTCTGGAATGGATTATGCTCGTAATCCAAGGTACTACTGTTCCGGGGAATCTTATATTAGTCTGCAAAAGACTTGAGACTGCCAGAGCTACAAGGGAATGATTTAGATCAAAGCATATTCATGTGTTAGAATGGGCCCGTCAAAGTCCAGACCTAAATCCAATTGACAATCTGTGGTAAGACTTGAACATTTTGGTTCACAGACGCTCTCCATCCGATCTGACAGAGCTTGAGCTATTATGCAAAGAAGAATGGGCAAATATTTCACTCTCTAGATGTGCAAAGCTGGTAGAGACATCCCCAAAAAGACTTGCAGCTGTAATTGCAGTGAAAGGTGGTTCTACAAAGTATTTACTCGGGGGCTGAATACAAATTCACACCACACTTTTCACACAGTTAGTTTTCAAAATTTTTTACAAATATCATTTTCCTTCCACTTCACAATTATGTGCCACTTTGTGTTGGTCTATCACATAATATCCCAATAAAATACCTTTACATTTTTGGTTGTAACATGACAAAAAAATGGAAATTTTTAAGGGGTATGAATACTTTTTCAAGGTATTGTATCTAAAGTCACGTGTTTTGTGAGTTGATACGCATCAAACTGACCTGTTTGTATTTTCACAGGGCTATGGCTTTAAGCCAAAATATAATGGAGATGACCTCGTATTTACAGTGAAGAACCTGAGGCGCAGCACAAAATACAAATTCAGGGTTAGTGCATTTCTCTTACAAGCACTAAGTAATTTAGGTGCCCTTTGGAGAATAGGAATTTTTAAATTAGCTGCCTTGTACATATATATATTAGTTATGAATGTCATGTATATGTTGTTATAACAATGAGATCTACTATGACAGTGAACTTTTGTAACCTACTTTATTCCAATAATATACTGTACAGCTGTAGAACTGCACAAAAGTGTATATATTTTGAGGGACATGCACAAGAGCAGTATTTCTTATGATTTGCTCCAGAAAAGTTTATTTAAAGCCTTGTAATGCCAGGCTCCACATTGACTACTCCTTAATAGGCGTGTGTACTGTATACACAGGGTCAGGCCGTTGGTGGATTAGGGAAAAAAGCTGCATGCATTTCACTTTCTTTAGTGTGACAACAAAGTTGGCCTTTATGCACAAAATATATGGCAGCAAAAGGGATAAATATAAGATCCGGGAGCAGTGGCTCTACCCCAACATGTGTGTATGTACTGCCTATGGAGGTATCTTCTTTTTTTTTAATTATTATTATTATTATTATTATTAAAGTTGGTCAGTGTACAAGCTTTAGGTTAGAGTGTGTCTAAAGCCTTTAGGTTTTTCACCTTAATGCATTTGATGCATTAAAATGAAAAACATTCAGCGGCTCCCGCCACTGTCTCTCTCCTGATCGGACAGAATGATAGTAGTGGAAACGTTTGGCTCCCGCTGCTGTCAGTCAAATGGGGGCACCCAATGAAGAGTTGGGGCTTGGAGCACCAGCAGGGGACCCCGTAAGAAGATCAGGGCTGCTCTATGCATAACCATTGCACAGAGCAGGTAATTATAACATGTTTGTTATTTTTATTTAAAAAAAAACCTGAAGGTTTACAACCACTTTAAAGTCTAAACTAACTTTTAGAGTAAGGAATGGTTCCCAATAAAGCTGCTTGTATCTCTGTAGAGGAGATTTATCTTAGTGTTCTCTGACATCCATCACTTAGACACAGAGGAGGGGATTTCTTCCTCATTGGGACACAGACAAAAATAAAAAACCTTTATACAGAGGTTCTAAATCTTCTTTTTTGTTGCCATGCTGCCTGTGCTTCTTTTGGGGCAATTTCCCTTCCCTTACTTTTCTGTCTGAGTTCTGTCAAAAGACAGGAGTAGGTGTGATTTTCCTTCACTGCTTCTTGTAACACCTATCAGCTCCCTTTTTTTGGTCTAATGTTTAGACATCTATAAAAAAATGTATTTAAAGCCCAACTCCAGCAAACTTGAAAATTCTACCTTGCGGTGTGGCTGCACCTGAATTGCAAGCTTGAACTACTTACTCGTTTAGGTCTAGGGGGAAAGAAAAGTAGATATACTGAACTGATTCTCCACCGCTAGACATGTCCCTGCAGTATATTCTCCCCCGTGCTCCAGCGGTCTAAGGTCCTGACCTCATCAAGAGCAATGAAGGATTCATAGCCCTGCATTGGATATGAAGACTCCAAGGGACAGACCAGCATTGGATCGGGGGGGGAGCAGAGGATCAGGTAAGTAAAAGTACTTTTATTGTCCCCTCTAGCTAGACAGACAGTTAACCCTGGCAGTGTGTTCCCAGCACCGCTGCAGAGCAGGTTTTCTGGAGTTGAGCTTTAAAAGAGAAGTTTGGGAATTTAAAAAAATATTTATACTCCCCTAGGTGAATGCAGCATCGGTCCGATACTGCATCTGTCCCCTACTGCCTTTAAGACTAAGAACCGAGTGATCGGAGACCGCTGATCGCTCAGTTCTTGATCTTCACTGAGCATAGAGCCGGAGACTGTCAGTCACCGGCTCTCTTCTCTGCTTCTCCAGCACTCACTGGAGCGCCAGGCTGTACAGAGGCAGATCGGCTGGCTCAGGCTCTCAGTGGCATGCTGGGAGGATGAGCAAGCTGCCGGTCCAGCTGTCTGGGTAGGTGCTGACATCGGCAGACTTTAGTTCTGCTGATGATTAACTGCACACCTGTGATCCCTAGGAGAAGTTGGGCCACCTCTTTTAGTGGTAATAAAAAACACTCATTGTTTAAACTCCCAAAAAATGTGCATGTTAAAGTGGATGTAAACCCAAAGTCATCCTTTCTAAACTACTGCCATAGGGGTTATCTATAAGGATATACATGCCTCCTGCATGTATCTTTACCTGTCAAATGTCTCCCCTCTGTCTGTTATTAGACCCGAAAAACTGCAGATTCTGTGGGTGGGTCTGTTGTCTGGAGCTCGGTGGGTGGAGTCATGATGTCAGTAGACTCCCCTTCCTCCTCTACACTCCCCTTGTCAATATGCATTTTCTCCTGTGTATTTCTAACACTGAACTTCTGCTATGATCTCTAACATCCAGTGAAAAGACAGGAAAGTAACCACATGACTTCAGCATGCCAAATCATGCTGAGGTGTGGAACAGCCAATCCTTGCAGAGCTGCTGAAGAAAGGAGTGGGGGAGGAAATTAAAAAATAATGCATGTCTTAGGCTAGTGCACGAGATGTAAATCACCTGTCACTCACAGCAAGGGGGAGGATTTGGGGAAAGTTTTTCTCAGTTTGTCAAGATTTATCTCACTGAACAATAAAAGAGGATTGCTCAGAGCTGGATTAACTCTGTGTGGCAAGACTGGGCTCAAATGATAGGAAATCTTATACTCTACTACAGTATGATATCAAAAAAAAATTCGGGTTTACATCCACTTTAATTCTTCCCAGTCTGTAAATGGGGCGTGACATGGGTGTGTTCTCTGCTTTTTAACAGTACTGTTCTTTCTCATCTTAGGCCCTTCAAGCTATATTTTTGTTTTTGCATTTACAATTTAATTATGTTGGTCTTGTAAACCCTCCTTATATCTTTGAAATATTGTTCACTATACTGTCATACATGCACCCAACTTATTTGACAATTGCGGTTTGAAGGTGTAAACGATTTTCATCTATGACTGTTCAAGGCCCCTTGTATGGATGACTCTTGCATTGTATTTCATTTCGATTTTTATTAAAAATGACTGTACCAGAAAACCATTCTTACAAATTCACCTCATAATTGTTTGCTGCTTTTGTATGGTGACAGGGATTTACCTTCTGAAATATGCTGTGGTTGTTCCTGCAATTGTATTAATTACCAGGCTAGCAAAAAAGAGGCCCTGTGTAATGCTGTAGGTGACATGCCATGTTTTGTTAATTTAGGTTTATGTGACTGAATGTGAGTGTTTTATTTAAGGTTATTGCGTACAACGCTGAAGGGAAAAGTGGTCCAAGTGAGGTTGTGGAGTTCCTAACCTGTCCAGACAAGCCAGGGCCACCACCAAAACCTTCAGTCAAAGGAAAGGTTCATGCACAGAGTGTCCGCATTGTTTGGGGTAAGTTTTCCAAGTATTGTTTATAATCAAGTTTGAAAACCGAAACGCACAAATTTCATCTGTAGTTATATGTAGTTCACAGTTGGGGAGAATCTTCAATGACTTTCAAATCATGAATTTGCAAGGCTTGATCAGTGAAGTGCTTTTGTTTTACCACAGCAGTCACATCTCAGGATTAATGGTCAAGCTGTATGTTAGATTGTCAGACATGCCCTTGGAAGGCCAAATCCTTACCATTGAATTCCAGGCTGGAATTAAGCTTAAAACTGCTTCCAACCCCCTTCTAGCACCTAATACAAACTACCCTGTAGAAGGAATATGCTTATAACCTATTCTCAGGCACTCCAGTCGAGTTATGTGATCGGCTCTTCTCTCTTTAGCTAGTAGTGGCTTCAGGGGAGAGAGGAGAGACAGCCAACAGATGCTCCATAGTAAGCCTTTGAGTGATATCAACACCCAGGCATTTAATCCATTGTAAGAGCGCTCTCTCCTGAAGCTGGCCTCTGAGGAGATCACTCGACCGGATCGGAAAGCTCTGAGAAAAGGTAAGTATATGCATCTTCTTTGTATAGGGTAGTTAGTATAATGGTTAGAAGAGGGTTGGGAGCAGTTTTAAACTTGGTTCGTTCTAGCCTGAAATTCCACTTAAACTTACCCTTAAACTTACTTGGCTATTTTAGCTTTGCCCCTGTTCATATTAAAAGGTAATCGCAAAAGTGTGCCAGTTTGTTTAAATGAATGAATACGGAAGTGCTTGTGGGATAAATTATGCGTGACTGCAGACGTACGCATCGTTGCTATGTCAGCTAGTGCAAAGGTGCGATGTTGGCAACTGCAGAAGTCTGCCTTGTCGGCAGATAAAAAGCTTTGCGTCATTGCAGTTTTAGTGAGTACTAAAATGTATGTAGTTGCAGTGGTGGCAAATTGAGGAAAGTATGTGGTTGGAGTGCCAAGGTTTACTGATGGCAA
This sequence comes from Lithobates clamitans, assembly GCA_037952925.1. Lineage (NCBI taxonomy): Eukaryota > Metazoa > Chordata > Amphibia > Anura > Ranidae > Lithobates > Lithobates clamitans. Next base: position 725,704 of record JBBGZY010001769.1, read on the forward strand.
GCAGGGCCCTGCTCGTCGCTAGAGTTGGGCTCGGGCGTGTTCGGGATCCCATCTGCCCGATCCCACCAGGAAGCTGACACTGCACACAGCTAATCACAGGCAGTGAGACATTTCCCTGTCCACAGCTGCCCAGATAAGGAAATTTCTCACTGCCTGTGATTAGCTGTGTATACTGTCGGCTTTCTGGCGGATTGGGCAGGCGGGATCCCCAACACGCCCAAACTCATCTCTACTTGTCGGGTGCAATAGGGGTGAGTGGAGTCTTGCCTGAAGGTATAGTGGCGGTAAGTGAGGTCTTTCACAAAGTTGCTGTGATGATGAGCCGTGTCCTTACAAAACTAATTTAGGCCAAATGGTTTAATACACATAAACATTTAGCAAAGCATTCCTCTCTAGAGTCTAGGATCAGTGTTTTGCTATATGTTAATGTTCATTGAACCATTAAGTTAGATGCGCACTCTGAAGGCTTCTAAAGTCAGAGGAGAGCACTTACCTGACCTGCCATCAGGCCCATCACTCTCCCTTTTTTTCCCAGGGAAATAGTGAGAGGAGCAGAGCTGAAAGGCTGGGCTTGGGGCAGAGCCTGATATTGGGCTGTCGGTGGAGCATGATTATAGGTGCCCTCAGTTCCCTGCAGTGTACGGGAACTGTTGGCAGATTATTCTAAAGCACACTTTTGTAGACCTGTACAGATAAAAGTACTTTCCACAGCCATTGCTGCAGAACCCTTTCACATATACATGCTGAACACTCAACCAGGTTGAACACTGACTCTTAGGTACTAAAGGGAAGCTGAGAATCAAGCTCCGTTGCACTCTCTTCTATAGCGCGGGAGTTGAGAGGGGAGGGCAGGCTTTTAATTAACATAAATATACTATAGGAAGCAATGGCATTATGAGTATACTGTGCAGCAGTGTTTCAGAAGACAGCAGTCAGGTAGCTAACATTTGTTGACATCCAACCACTGTATGACATAGCCAAACATTACTAAGATTTTGCCTCTGTCTTTTCTTCCTACAGTCATCCTGCTTTGACACCTCTGTTCCTCATATAGCCTCTACAGAGGGAGAAGAAGAAAAAAAACCCACAGAATTCATATTACATGTCCCTCTGTGTTTACTGTATGAGGAATTAGCTGTTTATCAGTGGTGTATATATGGGATAAGATCACCTGTCATGTTGCTTATCAATCTATATCTGACTACAGAAATTGCATTGCTTGAAAACAAAGACAGTTTTTTTTTTATTAGCTGCACTTTTACAATCTATTTATTCTTAATAGATCCACCAAAAGATGATGGAGGAGCACCAGTTACTAAGTACATTGTGGAAATGTCAGAAGACCCCAATGGTAATTACTTTGACAGTTTTTTATAGCAGTATCCAACAATAAAAATAAAAGAAAATGTGCTGTAAACCTTTGGCTAATATCAACAGTGGTGCTTTGTTGGCACGCCATACGCTCTTCTTATCCGGGTCACAGGAGTTTTATGCAACTATGCTTCCTAAAGGCCCTATACACACTTGTGAATGGGGCCTTTTGTGATTAGATGAGGGTAACTGAGAAGGAGTTCCCTGCAATTAGCTGCGGGCAGGAAGCCCCATGGAAAACAATGGAGAACTGACTGTTTCTGCAGTTATTCAAAGCCGCTTGTATGTAATCCCTCAATCAGCGGTCACCTACGAATGATCAGCCCTGGACGCAGACAGTCTGTGTCCAGGGCTGATCATTTACAGATAATTGTATGATGAGTAACTGCATGTGAACAGCCATAAATAGCTGTGGGAGCCAGGGCTGGTGCTCCCACTAGGCGAACTAGGCAGCCGCCTAGGGTGCACTGCTGTCTAGCCTAGTGAGGGTGCAAGCTGGCTCGGATGGATCAATAATCACTCATGTGGTCCGCCGGTGAGCCCCCATCCTCACCAGCCAGAAGAATGGCCTGCTGCTGGCCAGCGTGCACGTCTATGGAAGGAGGTACACACTTACCCACAGACTGGGACAAGAGGTGCACAGAAGGGACTCCAGACACTGCTCGGGGGCCCCCCTCTCTTATCCTCTCCCCCCCCTCTCATCCTCGCCCCCCCTCTCTCATCCTGTCCCCCCTCTCATCCTCGCCCCCCCTCTCTCATCCTCTCCCCCCCCTCTCATCCTCGCCCCCCTCTCTCATCCTCGCCCCCCCTCTCTCATCCTCGTCCCCCCCTCTCTCATCCTCGTCCCCCCCTCTCTCATCCTCGTCCCCCCCTCTCTCATCCTGTCCCCCACCTCTCATCCTCTCCCCCCCCTCTCATCCTTGCCCCCCCCTCATCCTTGCCCCCCTTTCCTCATCCTAATCCCCCTTATCCTTGCCCCCCTTTCCTCATCCTCTCCCCCCCCACCCCCCCTCTCCTCTCTCATCCTCACCACTCTATCATATCCCCAATCCCTCTCTCTCTCATGTAGATAGTATATGGGCAAAAATTGTATACTGGATTGTGGGGAATCTTTGGCAAACATCCACTCTCCAGCCCTCCACAATAGTCCCACTGTTAGGAGCTTTTTTTTTTTTCGGGGGGGGGGGGCACTAGGTAGCTGGTCTTGCCTAGGGCGCAAAATAGTCTAGCACTGGCCCTGGTGGGAGCTGTCAGCCTCCTGCTCGCAGGGAACCCCCGCTGGGTCTCCCATATCTAATCGCAAACCGCCCCATTCAAAAGTGTGAATGGGGCCAAATAACAAACGTATGTGAAGACAGTATTTCATGTGTGCACGGTCTGACAGCACCAAATTACTGTCCAAGTAGTAAAAGTTTGATTAACTTTAAAAAATGTTTGGATTCTTGGACATGGATTCTCAACTCTGGGTTCCCTTCCCCAAGGGGCATCCCTGTGGAGTGCTTTCAAACCAGAACTACTGTACCCAATGATAATTTGAATACCATACCTGAGATTGACATTTTATTTCCATGATATTAGCTTTCTGTAGTTTTTCCCTGTTCAGCATAGTAATCTGAGATATCATTGTACTACAGCTTATTGTAAAATGCTAACAAGCTATTCAGTGTGTTATTGGCTCTTTTAGGCCTGGTTCACACCTATGCATTTTTTAGTTTTCAGTTTTGCAGAAACACACTACAGTCCATTTAACATGGTTTCCTATGGATGTAGTTCATATCTGCATTTTGTGGAAAGGGTCAGGGATTTTTTACTGGTTTTTGGTTCCATAGACTTCAATGGATCAAAAATGTGTATTGAAAAATGCATCTGGAATATGCAAACTGCAACCTGCATAGGCGTGAATCAGGCCTTAATACGTCGCATGGTCTAATATCTTTGTGTAGAGTTTTCTAAGGGTTTTATTTTAGTTAGTCTGTCAGCTCTGATCAATGAGTTTGTGCTGATGAGGTAATTACATTGATTCCAGGAAGCTTTGATGTCTTGCTTTGAATATATCAAAGAACCTTAGTGATTCTAGGAACTGAAGACAGAAATAAAACAATCATTAACAGACACCAATCTAATCTTTCAGGAAGCAAGTGGGACACTGTGTACAATGGGACAGCAAAGGAGCATCTGTGTGACCACTTGAGCCCTGGCTGTTTATATCGGCTTCATGTTTTCTGCATCAGTGAAGGCGGACAGAGTCAGGTAATGATTCCTGAATTAATTTGAAATAGACATAAGATTAGCTGTGTTCATAAATGTTTAGATCTGACAACATACAGGGTTTCTCTGGGGCACGCCTTTGCTAGACCTCACCTAGAGGTAACAAGCTGATGGCTGAGCTGGGCTTGTTTCAGCCCTAAGGCCCCTTTTACACTTATACAACTTGTCCCACGATTTTGTACTGCAAAATCGTATGACAAGTCATTCTCCATGATTTTCGATGACTACCATTCATATTGGCATGACTTTAAGTCGTGCCGACTTAAAAGTAGTCCCTGCACTACTTTGGTCCAACTTCTATGCGAGTTGTACTATATAGACCTCAATGTTAAACCCCGAAGTAGCATGCAAATCGTGCCTGAATAATATAGACACGATTTCAGTACGACTTTGTATGCACAAGCCTGGCTCGCTGATCGGGAAAGAAAAACTTTTTTCCTTTCCCGATGAGCGACGGGCAGTGCTGACAGCTGTCTGGTATGAATCCAGATGGGGAACTCCACGCCAAGTTTTAAATGAAAAAACCGGCGTGGGTTCCCCCCCAGGGGAATACCAGGCCCTTAGGTCTGGTATGGATCTAAGGGGAACCCCCTACGCCGAAAAATCGGCATGGGGTCCCCCCCAAAATCCATACCAGACCCTTATCCGAGCACGCAGCCTGGCCGGTCAGGAATGGGGGTGGGGACGAGCGAGCGCTCCCCCCCCCTCCTGGACTGTACCAGGCCGCATGCCCTCAACATGGGGGATGGGTGCTTTAGGGCATGGGGGGCACCCTGCCGGCCCCCCCACCCCAAAGCACCTTGTCCCCATGTTGATGAGGACAAGGGCCTCTTCCCGACAACCCTGGCCGTTGGTTGTCGGGGTCTGCGGGCGGGGGGCTTATCGGAATCCAGGAGCCCCCTTTTAATAAGGGTGCCCCCAGATCCCGGCCCCCCACCCTTTGTGAATGAGTATGGGGTACATGGTACCCCTACCCATTCACCTAGGGGAAAAAGCGTCAATAAAAAACACAGTACACAGGTTTTAAAGTAATTTATTAGGCAGCTCCGGGGTCTTCTTCAGATTTCAGGAGTCCTCTTCCGACTTCGGGGGTCTCTCCGGCGTCTCCTCCCGGTGTCCTGATCTTCTGCTGGCTCCTCCGCTATCTTCTGCAGCTCAATTGCTAGCGGTGGTCCGGACTTCTGCCTTCTGCCTTCTGCCTTCTTCTTTCTTCCAGAGATGTTGACACAACGCTCTCTCCAGCTGGAATGGTCTCTGAACGCTCCGCAATGGACTTATATAGGCGGTGACCCCGCCCCCTTATGAGGTCACTGTCCCGGGGCATGCTGGGACTGTGCCGTCATAAGGGGGCGTGGTCATCACCCGGTGGCCACGCCTCCTAAAACGTCACAGTCCCAGCATGCCCAGGGACTGTGACGGCATAAGGGGGCGGGGTCACCGCCTATATAAGTCAGTTGCGGAGCGTTCAGAGACCATTGCAGCTGGAGAGAGCGTCGTGTCAACATCTCTGGAAGAGAAGAGGGAAGAAGACGATCCAAAAGTCCGGACCACCGCTGGCAAAAGAGCGGCAGAAGATAGCGGTGGAGCCGGCAGAAGATGCGGACGCCGGAGAGACCCCCGAAGTCGGAAAAGGACCCCCGAAATCTGAAGAAGACCCTGGAGCTGCCTAATAAATTACTTTAAAACCTGTGTACTGTGTTTTTTATTGACGCTTTTTCCCCTAGGTGAATGGGTAGGGGTACCATGTACCCCTACTCATTCACATAGAGTGGAGGGCCGGGATCTGGGGGCCCCCTTATTAAAGGGGGCTCCCAGTTTCCGATAAGCCCCCTGCCCGCAGACCCCGACAACCAACGGCCTGGGTTCTCGGGAAGAGGCCCTTGTCCTCATCAACATGGGGACAAGGTGCTTTGGGGTGGTGGGGCTGCAGGGCGCCCCCCATGCCCCAAAGCATCCACCCCCCATGTTGAGGGCATGCGGCCTGGTTTGGTCCAGGAGGGGGGGGGGGGGGCGCTCGCTCGTCCCCACCCCCATTCCTGACCGGCCGGGTTGCGTGCTCGGATAAGGGTCTGGTATGGATTTTGGGGGGACCCCCACGCCGATTTTACGGCGTAGGGGGTTCCCCTTACAATACATACCAGACCTAAGGGCCTGGTATGCCCCTGCGGGGGAACCCACGCCAGTGTTTTTATTTAAAACTTGGCGTGGAGTTCCACCTTATGATTCATACCAACTACTGTATGTTTTCATTTGTTAATGCCAAAAATGTGGCAAAGTCGTACAAAGTAGTACTGCTCCCAAATCGCGGTAAAATCGCGGGACTTTGAAGTCGTATAAGTGTGAAAGGGGCCATAGGATTTTCATAAAAATGCGTCCTATTAAAATATGAGTAGGCATTTCTATATGGCTTTTTGCAGGTGAAGCATCATTTAGTCATCACATCATTGACTTTTAACCACTACCTGGTATGATAGTCCAATGCATTGTGAATATAGCAGATAATTATGTTTTAGACTTTGCTGTAGAATTATAGGATTGTGCCCTGGCCCGTCTGGGATGTTGCTGTCTTTAAATGCACTTGTGCCTAGAATATGACAATTAAACTATTTATATATTCTTATCAATAACAAAACAAGCCTTCGCTCACCTCTCTAGCTACTTGTACTGACAAGTAATTAACAACACAACTCTAAATTGCTTTTACAGTGGCTCCTAACAGAAAAGCCACTAATTGTTGCAATAGAGGACTGCCAGTCTGCCAAGATTCTGTTCTCATAGAAAAAAAACTAAAGTTTCAGTGCCTGCATTGTGAATTTAAAAAATGTATTTCTCCAAAGTGCCTATAGCTAGAGTTGAATTTCTTTATGTTTTGACAGGGTTTTTGTTTTAATATTTGTTTTCTTTGTTTTCTTTCTTGCACGAGTATGGAAGTCATAATGGATTGGTTATATACTGCACTTTCAGGTTATTCTACTGTGGCAGTCTCAGTTTTAACACTCGCCCCGTATAACCTTTCTCATGCAAGCCTCAGTTTTTTGTCAGTGTTTTTAGGTGATGGACGCATTCTTTGTGAAGAGACTATTTGTAATTGGGGAATTTTAAGATATTTTATCAAGAGCAAGGGAAAATGTTCATGCACATGGCTTCCTCTAGAAGGGAACAGGTGACTTTTTTTCAAAAAGCCACGAAAATCATAGTGTCTTCAAAATTGGAAAACACTGATGAAGGGAGAGGTGCACAAATGTCTCCCTCAGCACATATGGGCCCTAAAGTGACCAGCATAGGTTCTCAGAAGGTGAAGAAACCTCCTGCAATGTTTCCTGTCCATGCTTTCATTAAGTGTGTCTTGTATGAGGACTGGAAGCATCTTGAAAAATGCTTCACACAACAATTTACGGCAGACTTTGCTCGGCGGACTTTACGCCGGACTTTATGACGGACTTTTCGAAGGAACGGACCTGCCTACACACAATCCACCAAAGTCCGTCGAATTCGTACATGATGACGTACGACCGGACTAAAATAGGGAAGTTCATAGCCAGTAGCCAATAGCTGCCCTAGCGTGGCTTTTTGTCCATCGAACTAGCATACAGATGAGCGGACTTTTCGCCCGGACTCGAGTTCGACGGATAGATTTAAAACATGTTTCAAATCTAAGTCCGTCCAACTTTTGAGCAAACAAAGTCCGCTGGAGCCCACACACGATCGAATTGTCTGACGAAATCCTGTCTGCCGTAAAGTCCGCTCGTGTGTACGCGGCATAAGTCTGGTCTACACAACAGATGGACAGGAATCCCGGTGGCTTTGCGGCCAGCTCTTCTGCCCAGTGGCAGTTAGAATGGTTTCCAGTGGCCTTGCAAGATAAGCAATGCACTGTGTCAATTTTCTTACATTTTGCTGCTGTCCGTGCAGATGTGTAGGATCATTTATCTGAAATTTTGGCCAGCAGAACCAGCCTGTAAGAAAAGATTGGACACATTGCCCTTTGAGAGTAATCGTCTCTGTGGGAACTCTTTGGATGTGTACATCAAGAAGGTGACAAGTGGCAAAAACACATTTTTACTCAGTAAAAAAAATAGGGTCTCCATGAGTAAATTGTTTACAAGCCTTTTCACGGACACCTGGTTTCAGGAAGTCGTCTTTTCTAGGCACAAGCTGGAATCTTGAACCTACCCTTCAACTTGGTTTTTGTTTTCCAGTCTATCTTCATCTCCCCTATGAAGGGAGGATTTACAAAAAACTGTGGCCCAACTAATGCTACTGGAATTTGTGACCCCCAGCTCTGCAGCAATAGAGATTTTTTTTAACCTGTTAACAGTTCCAAAGACAGGTGGGACTGTCAAATATTTGGACCTCAAATATCTGAACCCATTTTTGAAGGTCCCAAAATTCTGGATGGAACCGAGTTCAGTCATCGCTGCCCTCTGACCAGGGCACTTCAAGATATAGTGGACATACAGGATGCATACTTACACATCCTGATTTTTCCCTCCGCACCAGCGTTTTTCGTGCTTTGTGGTGGAAAATCATCATTATCAGTTGGTAGCCTTCTCCTTTGGAATAGCCAAAGCTCCCCCGAGTTTTCACAAATTTGCAGTCCAAGTTGCATTCCCCAGGAATCCTCATCCACATCCTGGGCTACCTAGAAGATCTCCTTCTGCAGGAGAGATCGGCAGAGGTATTGTCAGAGCAGTTACAAAGGATGATTAAGTTCTTGCAGAGATTTGGATGGATTCTCAATCTCCGTCTTCATTCTGGAACATCACCTGGAGTACCTGGGTGTGTTCATGGACACGGCCCAGAACAAGGTGCTTCCTCCTCAGGAAGGTTCTTTACCTTTGTGCGCAGGAGCAGAACCTCAAGATGGCTGTGAATCCCTCAGAGAGGGCGTCTATGAGAGTCCTGAGGACCATGGTGGCTTTGTTGAAGGCAGCACTGTATGCTTAATGACATTCCAGGCCTCTCTTTTGGCTGTTGAAGCCCAGGTCCTAAGCCAGAGGGAAATCTCAGATTTTGTGATTCCCATTCTTCTAGGGCTAGACAGGCAACATCTCAAAAAGTTTGCCATCATACTTCGAAGGTGTACTTCCACCCTCGCAAAAATTCTGTGGGACGTTTGCTCATCTTCCTGCAGTCGAGGCTGGACCAGGATTTAGCTTTGAGTACTCTGAAGGAACAAGTTTGGGCTTTGGACATTCTATTCCAGAGACGCCTGTCTTCTTGGTCTCTAGTGGAGGCCTTTACACAAGGGGTTGCTCACCTCATTGGTTGCTAGTGTCAATGTGGGACCTTCACTTGTTACTTTCAATTCATCAAAAACCACCTTTTGAACATTGAACATGAGAGATTACCTTGTTTAGATCCTATTGGTAAGGTGATTTTCCTGGTGGCACTTACCTCTGCAAGAAGGGTATCAGAGCTTTTAGAGCCCCCTACGCACACACACATACAAAAACGCATGCATTTTGGTGCCTGCGATTGCCTTACACATGTATGCATCACTGTGCAAAAAATCTAGCATTAGAACCCCTGCATAACATTACACTGATGACCTGTAGGAGCTTTTAAAGTATTGCCTATGAAAAAATATAGGGTAGTAAGGTTTTTTGCTGTTTCATGGGTGCACACACGCAAAGCCCCTACGGGTCATCAGTTTATTGTTATGCAGGAGTTCTAGTGCTAGAATTATTAAATTCATTTTGAGGTGGGAGGGGGGTTGCAAGTAGCTGGTCTTTCCCAGGGCACAAAAAAGTCTATCACTGGCACTGGATGCGACATATAACCCATCCGTTAAGACTTCAATATCTGTGTCCCATACTGTGCGATAAAAAAACAAATGTAAAAATTGTACTCCAAGAAAAGGATTTTACAGGTACTTAAAAAATCCAATATCTTAAACATACAGTACAGTTGTTTTCAGCAGGTGTGTGTGTATATATCTGTATAGTGAACCTTTGTCTTTCTTTGTCCAGCCTTCAGAGACTTTAATAGTGCAGACCCCAGCTGTGTTCCCTGGTCCTTGCCAAGCACCCAGACTCCAAGGCAGACCTCGTGCAAGAGAAGTGCAATTGCGATGGGGTATTTACAAAATGTTTCCTCACTTTTGCCTGCAATATCAGCAATAATAGGGTTGTAAATCTGCAATATAACTAGATTTGGAGATTTACTTTGTAGGCAGGAATATTCTAGTACTTTCTGGAATTTTTCTAAATATTGTCGACTATACTGCTTGACATTACTGTCTTATGTTTGCTGCATTTGTCTGTTAAATATACCATTGAATGCATTTTGTTATATCTGCCCAAAAAATACCTGTTGACCCTGTGAGAAATTCAGAGTTGTTCTGTGCCTAATTCCCTCTGCTTTTGTTATAGTAGGGAGTACAGTTAGCCCTCCCAGTTCTTACCTTGGACTACTAAACAATTATTCCAAATGTTGAGGAGTTGGAGAGAAATTCCATAGTTTACAACGAGTAGTGGATAGGGCCGTTTTTTTTTGCCAATTGATCAGTGCTACAGGCTGTAGCAGGCTGCTTTAGGGCAGGAACTTGCATCTCTGTTATTTTGCAGTATCTTTTATTTACACATTTTTATTATTTACTTACAGCACCCCCTGTGGTAGACGGTGGGTCTCCGGTCACCTGCTACAGTCTGGAGATGTGTATGTATGAAGGTGACCAAAAAGAGGTGTACCAAGGAAGTGAACTTGAGCACACAGTGTGTGGCCTTCTTCCAGGAAAAATATACAGCTTCCGGTTACGTGCAGCTAACAAAGCTGGGGTAATCTATTATTTCCTCACAATTTGTATCACTTTCTTTCTGCTGCCAGCACCGTGAATGTGACAGCAGTTCTGCTTCTAAAACACAGCAGTCATTACAATTTATTGTACATCTGATGGCTGCATGTAATCATTTTTAACATTTATAAAGCTAGCTGATATTTATGCTTGCCACTCCTACATCAAATGCAAACTGTTAACAATACAGATTTAAAGAGGAAATTTGGCAAAGAATCAGGAGGACATTTCTTCAGGTCCTCCATAAAGTGCTGTGAGCTGCATAAAGTGCTGTCCTTTTTTTTTTTAGTCATGAATTCTTTGACAACCTAATAAAGAATAAATGGCATCACAGGGGTCGGCCTTCCTCAGGGAACCAAATATACTTTACTGTACTGATTATCCTCTTTAACAAGTAAAATTGCGTATAATTTATCGGTAAATAAACCCCTTACAGATATATTTTTATTATTTTTCTTAGTTTGGACCATTTTCTGAAAAGTGTGAAATTACAACAGCTCCAGGACCTCCTGAACAGTGCCGACCTCCTCAGATAACCTGCAAGTCTGCAACATGCGCTCTCGTACACTGGGAGGTAAGGTGTGAAACCGACAGTCTTACACGGGAGATTTGGCTGAATAACCCAAATTTTTAACCACTGTTGCCATTATGATTTAAAAAGAGTAAACACAGTTGATCGATAATAAATGGCTTCAGCCAAACACTAACCATGAGTGAAAGAAATGTTTTTGTTATTCATATTCTCTGAAAAATGGCCAAGAAATCATAAATTCTGCCAGGATATGTAAACTTATGAGCACAACTGTATATCTGTTTGGTATGCAGCTTTTCAGTGAATGTGTAATTAAAAAGGGAATCTTCTTGTCCCACAATTCTAAAAGTAATAATGCAGGGTGTACATCCTACAAGGTGCAGACTATTTAGGTTCTCATTGTAATATTCTAATTTGTTTCTTTTGTAATTTTTACAAAATTTAGCAAAAAGAGTTTATCCATTTAAAAATAATGTGGTGCCACCATTTAATCTGCATTTACATTGTTTCTCTTACCTGGAAGTCAGTCGGCATTGTGAAATTGAAGTAATGCATTCCCGTAGTATGTGAAGATATGTTGATTTTTCTCTATCCCTCTTCTCACCAGAGATATCCTCGCCTTCCTACTCTCATCAGATGACCCCTGACAAGGGCATATCCTTGACACAATTTAATAGCAGAATTATTTTAGGGCTTAGCTGCAGCAGGGGGGCTTCACTGGCCTACAGATCAGCAGACTTGGGTTTGAGGGTTAGTGCTAGCGCCCCAGTCTTAGGGTTATTATTGTTCAGTCATGTCTGACCCTTCGTGACCTCATGGACTATAGCGTGCCAGGCTTTTCTGTCCTCCACTGCCTCCTGGAGCTTGCTTAACTTCATGCTCATTGTTTCGATGATGCTATCTATCCATTTTGTTTTCTGTCGTCCTGCTCCTTTTTCCTTCCATGTTTCCCAGCATCAGGGTCTTTTCCATTGAGTCCTCTCTTAGCATTAGATAGCCAAAGTATTTGAGTTTCAGCTTCAGGATCTGTCCTTCCAGTGAATATTCAGGGTTGATTGCGACAGTCTTAGGGTTGTTATGTGCATCCTAAATGTGAAATTCTTCAAAAATGTGTTTAGATAAATATTACAAAAATCAATTAGAATATTTGCTCAGTAGGTATAAGATTTTCTTTATGTATATAATGCATGGTCTGCTCTTTTCTTCCAACAGACTCCAAACAATAATGGTGCTGAAATTACAGAGTACCGGGTGGAGTGGGGAGGAATGGAAGGTTGTATGCAGATTTGCTATTGCGGACCTGGTTTGGCTTACGAAGTGAAGGGCCTTTCACCAGCAATTGTCTACTACTGCAGGGTTCAGGCAAGTTTACATTTACTTGTTAACATGACATCAATCTGCATGAAGTCATGTCCACAAAAATAGCATTAACACTAGTGGTCTTTAAAATGGACCTTTTAGTAACTGTATAAGTGGGAATAAATTCTGGACGTGTCACAATATATAGCAACTGAAGATGTTTTCAAACATTTTGTTCTATCAGTCATTAACCACTTGATTTTACCCCCTTCATGACCAGAGCATTTTTTGCTATTCTGCACTGCGCCACTTTAACTAGAAATTGTGCGTTCTTGCAATGCTGTATGGAAATTAAATTTGTATCTTTTTTTTTTCCCCCACAAATAGAGCTTTCATTTGGCGGTATTTGATTACCACTGGGTTTTCTATTTTTTGCGATATAAACAAAAAAAGACAATATTTTTTTTTCTGCTATAAAACATATTCAGTAAAAAATGTAAAAAATCTAATTTCTTCATTAATTTAGGCCAAAATGTATTCTGCTACATGTCTTTGGTATAAAAAAAAAAAAAAAAAAAGTATATTCTTTGGCTTGTGTTAAAGTTATAACATCTGGTATAGATATTAGAATTAACTGGAACTGACATCAATATTGACACTAATACAGTGATCAGTACTAATGCTATACATTTTCACTGTACTAATGACACTGGCTCGGAGGAGGTTAACATCTAGAGGTGATCAAGGGGTTAAATGTATGTCCAACAATGTTTACTGTGTGTGTTATGTGCCCACTTTTAATAAATGATCTTGCTGTTTTTTTCCCTGCAAGATCGCAAAACGCAAGATCGCCTGTCAGTGTTCGGAGCTCTGTGTTTACAACACAGAGCTCATTTCCCTGAATGATGGAGCCAATCAGCGGCACCCGCTGGTTGGCTTGTGCTGTAACAAACCACAGCACAGCTGGGGCGGTGGGTGCACTTGCGTCCCCTACCCGGAAACACTGATCACATATCAGTATATATGCGTGGGATGGTTGGCAAATGGTTAAAAAGCAGTCCTTGAGCTCCAGGCAAGTGACTTTGCCTGTTCTGAAATAGGACCAGTGCACTGCAGGCAGGAAGAAGCATTTCCTCAGTTTCCTCTCCCCCTAATGATCAGACTACAGCTTTAACTTTGTAGAGTCAGATGGTGAGAAACCTGCGACGGGGCTGATCAGTGTCAGATGTGTAAAAACAGCTAAGAACTGCATGGGCACCAGGGTTTTATGTGACTATCATTGAGACAGCATTTCAGTGCAGGATATAGGTGCTGACACTGGAAAGTGCCTGAACCAAGATAACTCTGGCCTTTTGGAGAGGAAAGCAGATGAATAAAGTCAGGGGAATTACTGTGATATTTGTGAATGTTAATTTCCTGGAAGTGTTTACACATGGATGCACTTGACATGAAGCAATGGGGTTGATTTACTAAAACTGGAGAGTGCAAAATCTGGTGCAGCTGTGCATAGAAACCAATCAGCTTCCAGTTTTTTGGGGGGGTTTTTTGACAAAGCTTAATTGAACAAGCTGATGTTAGAAGCTGATTGGCTACCATGCACAGATTTTGCACACGCTAGTTTTAGTAAACCAACCCCTCTATGTCCAATGCTAGGTCCACTTTTAAAGTACAATCAAAGGCTCCTGTATAACAGCCCCCAAGCAAATACCAAATCCAGTTTGTGATGCACAAGCCTCATAAGGCAACCAAATCCTTCTTCATTTTGGTTTCACATGCTGCCCTTCTCAGAGACTGCAGCTCACAGTGGGAGAGCTTCAGCAATTGAAGGCAATGCTGTATATCCAGAAAGTATTGGGTAGGACTGGGTGTGACAAGGTGCTGATTGCTTCTTAATCATCAGTGACTGTGCTGACAGCCAAGCCCCCTGTAACATTTTTCTTCTCACTATAGTGCAAGCAGACACAACCTAGAGTGACAACTGTGCGCTGAACTTAGGAGCAGTGCAACATCACTGTCATTCTACCACAGGAAGCTGCATTAGATAGCAGGATCAACATGTATTTGTGGAACTTTGCAGGGTAACTAATATGCACTGCTACGGCTCATATTTGTTTTAATGGGAGGCCATAGTTCTTATTCAAAGTGGATGTAAACCTTCTCCTATACCCAGTGAAGTGAACAGCCTCAGATAAACAGGGATGAAACAAATCTCCCTGCATAAGTTTTTTATGTATATCTGCTGTCTTCAGCTTTATATACTGTTTAGAAAGTGCACGACCTGTTAGAATTTTCTCTTCGTGGTTCACCTGTGGGTGTGGATTCTTGCCATACACTGTGAGGCAGCTGATTGGAGGAAAGGCACACACCCCTCTACATAGGCAGAGACGTGCTGTGCTGTGCATAGATCAGCTCTCTGCTAATCTATTTATAGCACCCAACCCAAATTCGGGCTAGTTTTATCACAGTTGATGGAGAACTCGTCAGAAGTTATCATGCTGATAACAGAAGAACAGAGCAGGAGAAAGCCACTGGACTTAGGGCTTTGAAGAGAGATAAGAAAACACTGCAGATATATGTGCCCAGCTCAAATTTCATGAATCGAGTTTACATCCATTTTAAGTAACCAACAGGTCAATAGTTCAAAATTGAAAAATCTGCTTTTAAGTTAAGTTAACTTAAGCCTAATGCGCGCAAATACCCATTATTGTGCAGAACGAGAATACATTTTCACACTTTTGCACAAAAAAGCACGAACGCATATATGTGAAAATACGTGCAAATACATACCAAAAAGAGTCTGAAAAAGTAGATACTCAAATAGGAGTATCATGTGCAAGAGGCCTTATAAGTTTTTAGCAATATTTTGGGTAGACATTTACAGTTATGGGACCACCTACTATTCGAAAAGTATATGAATAGTGATAAGAAAGAGACCACCTACTGTTTTGTGCATTTGCTTTGTTGCTTTTGAAAACTAAAAAAAATATAAGAACAATAAAAGACAGCTGCAAACTGGTTCCTATGTGATGCATGTTCGCTTATGATTTTTTTTTTTTCTTTGTATTGCCTGTAACCTGGGAGAAATCCTGAGTGAATTTGTTCTGTTATCCCATGATTGCAGGCTGTAAACATTGCTGGTGCAGGTCTTTTCAGTGATGTCGTGGCCTGCCTGACACCTGCCTCTGTGCCGGCTGCTGTGACAAATCTCTGGGAAATGAAGGAAGATGAAATGGACAGTCCTCATTACTCTCCTTCCACCTGCCTTGCTATACAGTGGGATAGACCATGTGACCACGGTTCCGAGATTACTGGCTACAGTATAGACTGTGGAGACAAGCAGACTATCTCTGTTGGGAAGACAACTAGCTACATTCTAGACCACTTACAGCCTGATACCACATACAGGTAAACTGCAACATAAAGCTGGCTAATCCACGTTAATGTGTGTTTTTAGTTTTCCTCTATTTTACTAGAATTGTGGCATTTTTCTCAGTGGAGTTAAGACTGTGAAGATGGGGATTTTTGTTACAATGTCTGAGTGCATATTTCTGTAAAGTAAGTTGGTCTTGAAGCACTTTGCTATATATATATATATATGATTTTACCTCTTCATGATGAAGGGTAAAACAAATCTTTATGCCTGAACACAATTTTTCAAATTTGGCATGTGTTAAGCCGACCATAGATGGTTTGAATCTCAGTTGGTTCAGCAGGGACCGGCAGAGATTTAAACCATTTGTGGGCTGACAGATTGTAACCAAGTCGATCCATCCATCCATCAACTTGGGTCCAACCAGCATGTCGGAATTTCAGCTATAGCCGCTGGCAATATTCGCTGTGTTCTCCTGGCAGGGACAGCTCCCCGTACCCCCGCGAGGAGAACACAATTGCTCCAAGGGAGGGATTCCCCCATCAACACTGACTGTGAGAATGGGGGAATCAAGCTATTTCTTTATCGTACATCACAGGACACAGAGCACCATAGTAATGACTATCTGGGTTATATGTTACCTTTAGGTGATTGGACACTGGCAACCAATAGTAAGAAGGTTCCTCCCATATAACCCCTCCCATACAGGAAGTACCTTTAGTTTTGTGTCAGTGTCTTGAAGGTGATGGTCACGGTTATGGAAGCTCTTCAAATTTCTTCAATAATGTCCCAGTGAGGATGCTATAATTGGATCCATTCGGATGGCATATTATGCTAAAGTGGATGGTACCCGAGCCTTGGTTTAAGAACAAGGTTTTGCCTGTAATGTGTCCTTTATGGCGCTGGACCCTTGTTATATGGTATTCCTGGTCTTTCATTTGTCCAAGGAAACCTAAAGGGTGCCTTACAGGTCCAAGGGTGTGGACCCAAACAAATAAAAAGGAACCCGGTCCTTGAAGGTCCTCAGTGGCGCTACCCGCGGTGATGGGGGAAGATTGGGCCTGTACAGGCCCTGCAGTGAGGATCGGTAAGTGCTCCCTCTGGAGGCCTAAAAGTAATATTACTGTATTGACATGACATGTTGTTGCCAAATGTTCATACCTTATGTTCCACTGTTAGTCCCATATAGACACACTAGGACGGCTGTCTCCCGCACGGGGGCCACGTGTGCTGGGCGTGCGCGTGCTCGGGAAGCGTGCGCGCGCGTCAGGAGTGCGCCGCATGCCCGTGCGCCTGTATCCATCTGTGTGCGCAATTGCGTACGGCGGTCACCACGTGCATCGCGGCGTGAAGGTATGGCGCCGCGTGTTCTCTGCGGGCGTGCGCATGCGCAGTAAGATTCCCGGGCGTGCGTGCGTCACGTGACGACGCGCGTATATAGAGGGTAGTCAGTGCCTGCGTGTGTTAAGCTGTTTGTCAGTTTAGACTTGTATACGGCTACGTGAGTCGGGCATTTGCAACACATAGAAAGTTAAGGCCGTGGTGATTACTATACGCTAGAGTTGTCCCGATACTGATACTAGTATCGGTATCGGCACCGATACCGAGCATTTGCCCAAGTACTTGTACTCGGGCAAATGCTCCCGATGTTTCCCCGATACCTGTGCAGTCAGCGGTGATCGGCGCCTGGGGGAGTTACAAGCTTATCCCCCCACCGCGGCTTTCAGCTGCTTAAGTGACATACAGCGGTGATCGGTGCCCCACACGCGATCACCGCTGACTCTCACTGCATCCTCCTCCCTTCCCCCTCCGCTGTCCCCCTCCGTTCCGCCGTTCCCCTCTCCTTCTCTGTCCCCTCCATTCTGCTGTGCCTCTCCGCTGTCCGCTCCGTTCAGCCGTTCCGCTGTCCCCCTCTCCTCTGTCCCCTCCGCTCTGCTGTGCCTCTCCGTTGTCCCATCCATTCAGCCGTTCCGCTGTCCCCCTCTCCTCCTTCTCTGTCCCCTCCGTTCTGCTATGCCTCTCCACTGTCCCTTCCGTTCTGCTGTCCTCCTCCTCCTTCCTGTGTGAATGGACAGAGTCAGCTGACTCTGTCAATTCACATAACTGAAACATTGTAATCTCCTGTGATTACGATGTCTCAGTTTATGAATGGAGAGGAGCCGCTGTCTTCTCTCCATTCATTCCCAGTGCAGCTGAGGCTGCAGAGAAAGGGACTGGGGAATGTCTATCCTCTGTCTCTTTCTCTGTCTCAAGGGGGAGATATCAGAGGTCTGTTAAGACCCCTGATATCTCACCAAAGCCCCCCAACAGGGCTGATTTAAAAAAAAAAAAAACACATATTGCAATAAAGAATAAAAAAAATATTATTGTAAAAAATAAAAATTGTAAATAAAAAAAAAAGAAACACACAGACACCGTTCACCCCCCCCCCCCCCCCCCCCCCGTCCCAAAAAAAAAGAAAGCATTGTTAAAAAAAACAAAAAAAAAAGCATCGGTAATCGGTATCAGCGAGTACTTGAAAAAAAGTATCGGTACTTGTACTCGGTCCTAAAAAAGTGGTATCGGGACATCTCTACTATACGCTGTTTTTCAGCCTTATAGCACAGAGAGAGTATTGTTTTTCCTCTAAATCCCTGTAAGCAATGTCTTCCAGAAAACGAGGCATGGGGTTAAAAAGACTCCTTTAAAACAGGAGATAAACCTCAGGCTACTGCAGCATGATCTCCCCCGAAAGACCTGCGACATTTGGCCTGGCTGAGCCATTGCATTTGTCAGGCGTTGTGGCCACCACCAATATCCCTGCATCAGCTTATGTTACTAAGGATGACTTAACCTCAGCCCTTGCTGGCCTGAAAGGCAAAATAGCGGGTATGATTGCCTCAGTAACACAGGGAGAGAAGAAACGGCATAGATCTCCCTCTCCTGAGCCTGGTCCCTGTGCTGAGTCACTTGAGCACCAGGACTCTCTTAGCCAATTGGGTCCTTGTGATTTGGATCAAGAATGGGCAGAGGATTTTGAGGAGGTGGCCGTAGGGGATAAAGAAGCGGAGGCTCAAGAGTCCTCAGAGGGGGACTCGGGTTCTGAAGAACCATTGTCTGCTTCGCAATCCCAAAAATTGTTTATCCAGTCTTTAGCTGAAATGGTGAGAGCAGGATTTAAGTTACCCCCTGTACAAGGGCCAGAACTTTCCTGTTCTACATTGGGATCCTTGCGACCTCAGCAAGGTTCCCGGGCATTTCCTGTGCATCCATTATTGGAGCAGCTGATTTACGCTGACTGGGACCACCCGGACAGAATATACTTACCTCCAAAGAGGTTTTCATTTTTGTACCTTATGGAGGAAAAATTCAAAAAAAGGTGGGATACGCCTTTAGTGGATGCTTCTATTTCTTCGGTAAATAAAAGCTTAACCTGTCCAGTGTGTAATTCCCAAGGGTTTAAAGATCCAGCGGATAAGAAGCTGGAATCGGCTTCTCTAAGGTCCCAAAAGATATCGGTGATAGGATATCTAGACGACCTTCTGTTAAAGGACCAGTCCTATTCTGCCCTGATAGAAAATGTTTCAACTATTGTTCATTTTCTGAGAGGCCTAGGCTGGATCCTGAATATGGACAAATCAGCCCTTCATCCAGTTCAAATCCTGACATATCTAGGCCTGATCCTGGATACGACCCAGGAAAGGGTGTTTTCACCCCCCTTAAAGGTCAGCTCGATAGTGGAGCTGGTCAGGAAAGTCAAAAGGGTAGAACGACCCTCAATTTGATTGTGCATGAGACTGCTGGGCAAGATGGTGTCATCTTTCAGCGCAGTTCCTTATGCGCTGTTTCACTCCAGGTTGTTCCAGAAAACTATCCTGGAGGCTTGGAACAAGTCTGTTCTAGCCTTGGATCATCCAATGTTTCTATCCCCAAGGGTAAAACAGGACCTCTCTTGGTGGTCAAGGACCAGCAACTTAAGGGGCGGGAAGTCCTTTCCGCCGGTAACCTGGAAGGTGGTAACTTCAGACGCCAGTCGTCTCGGCTGGGGAGCGGTATTGGAAGAGGCCTCCGTACAGGGAAAATGGTCCCAGGTAGAGAAAACCTTGCCCATCAATCTGCTGGAAATCCGCGCAGCTCGCTTGGCTCTCCTATTTTGGACGACCGGATTGCGGGGGTTTCCAGTCAGAATCCAGTCCGACAACTCCACAGTTGTGGCATACATCAACCACCAAGGGGGCAGCCGGAGCCGGGCAGCCCAAAGGGAAGTGAATCACCTATTAACTTGGGCGGAGAGGCACGTGCCGTTTTTGTCTGCAGTCTTTATTCCAGGTGTGGACAATTGGCAGGCAGACTACCTAAGTCGTCAGCAATTGTTTCCGGGGGAGTGGTGCCTTCACTCCGAAGTTTTTCTTCAAATCTGCCAGCATTGGGGGATGCCAGAGGTGGATCTTCTGGCATCCAGGTTCAATGCCAAAGTAGACAGCTTTGTATCCAGGACCAGGGATCCGCTTGCCGTAGGGACGGATGCATTGGTGATCCCCTGGGATCGGTATTCCCTAATTTACGCTTTTCCTCCGATCCAGATGCTGCCGCACCTGTTACGCAGGATACAGGTGGAGCAGAAAACAGTAATTCTGGTGGTCCAGGAGGTCCTGGTACTCAGAAATTGTGAGGATGGCGGTAGGAGACCCATTGTGCCTCCCTTACCGCCAAGAATTGTTGTCCCAAGGTCCCATATATCATTCTTCTTTGCGGTCGCTGAATTTGATGGCATGGCTATTGAGACCAGGGTACTGAAAGACTGTGGTATCAGAGGGTCTGTTCTGTCTACTCTGATAAATGCTAGAAAGCCAGTTTCTAGAAGTATTTACCATAGGGTCTGGAAATCAAACATTTCCTGGTGCGAGAGGAGAAAATAGCACCCTCGCAAGTATACTATTGGGAGGGTCCTTGCCTTTTTTCAAATGAGAATTGATTTAAATCTATCTCTAGGGACCATTAAGGGACAGATTTCGGCCTTATCAATTTTTTTCCAGAGGCCAATCGCATCTCATTCTCTAGTGCGAGCCTTCGTCAAAGGGGTGATGCACTTAAGGCCGCCGGTTAAGCCGCCATTATGCCCCTGGGATTTGAACTTGGTACTATCAGCTCTACAGAGTGAACCCTTTGAACCTATTAGGCATATTCCTTTGATCCTTTTAACTAGGAAATTGGTCTTTTTGGTGGCCATAACCTCGGCTAGAAGGGTGTCAGAATTGGCCGCCCTTTCTTGTAAAAAACCCTTTCTGTTTGTTCATCAGGACAAGGTGGTGATACGACCCCGTCCAGATTTTTTACCTAAAGTGGTCTCCAGTTTTCACTTGAATCAGGATATTATTTTGCCTTCCTTCTTTCCCGACCCTAGGTCCAAGGAGGAAAGATCACTTCACTCACTAGATGTGGTGAGAGCAGTAAAGGTTTACTTGGATATGTCAGCTCCTTTTCGGAAGACTGACTCTCTTTTCATTCTGCCAGAAGGTCCTAAAAAGGGACAGGCAGCAACTAGTTCAACTATTTCTAGGTGGATTCGCCAGGTTATTATCCAGGCTTATGAGTTGAAACACAAGGTTCCACCTCGATATCTCAAAGCTCACTCTACTAGAGGAGTTAGTACATCATGGGCAGTGCGCCAGCAGGTGTCTATGGCTCAGGTTTGCAAAGCGGCCGCTTGGTCTGCGATTCATAAATTTACCAGGTTTTACCAACTGGATGTTAGGTCTCAAAAGGAGACTGTTTTTGGCCACAGCGTGCTGCAAGCAGCTTTTTAAATTTTGGGCCTAAAAGGGGTCTAGGAATACTATGTTCTAGGGCTGAAACAACTAATCGATTAATCGACAACTAATCGATTATGAAATTAATCGATTACTATTTTCATAATCGATTAATCGGCCAGTAACATAACGGGGTTAAAAAAAATTAAAATGAGCCCTTTATAGTACAAAAAAAAAGCAAATCGTTACTGTAAATATTACTTTCACAGTTCTACAGTAAAAAAATTAACCCCTTACAGTAGTGATTATCTGCTTTTTTTTGTACTGTTAAAGGGCTAATTTTAGTTTTTTTAACCCCATTAAGTTACTAAACGTAAAAGCAAACTGCATAGGTGTGTACCGAGCCTTATGCTGGCCACACCGATCAATTTTCAGACAAGAATATTCAGACGAAAAATCTTTGTACATTCACTGAATGAAAGAATGCTTTTTGAAATTTTCATTTGTTTTTAACATTCTGTATTTAAAATGAATGTAATTTCTGAACGAAAACCACATACACTGTCTGAAAATTCCTTTTGACCAAGAAGTTTTCTATTTCTAAATTTTCCCGTCACTGTGGTTGAAAACGAACGTCGATTTGACCCCACTAACGATTATAAAATCGAATGAACGTTTTTAAAATGACATTTTTTTTTTTAAGGAAGACCTTGTTTGTTTAATAAACAAATAAACAAATTTGATCTCTGAGTCTGATGATATTTACCAGATTCACCCTCTAATAGTATATACAGTATATCTCTCCTCTAATAGTATATACAGTATATCTCTCCTCTAATAGTATATCTCTTCTGTCTGTTATTCTCAGAGTGGATTCAATATTTTGCTCCCTAACCATATGGTTATTTATATGTACCACTCCATAGTGATATTTGAGAATAAATTGCCTTTTTTTAAAACTTTACATTAACTAAATTATACACCACACTTTTTTTTAAGGTTATTAACCGATTAATCGACACAATAATCGGCCAATAATCGGCCAACTAATCGATTATGAAAATAATCGTTAGTTGCAGCCCTACTATGTTCCCTCCCTTCAAATGATTTGCTTTAGGACATCCCAGATAGTCATTACTATGGTGCTCTGTGTCCTGTGATGTACGATAAAGAAAAATTGATTTTTAAAACAGCTTACCTGTAAAATCCTTTTCTTGGAGTACATCACGGGACACAGAGGTCCCTCCCCTCTTTTTTCTGCGATCTTCATTGCTTGCTACAAAACTAAAGGTACTTCCTGTATGGGAGGGGTTATATGGGAGGAACCTTCTTACTATTGGTTGCTAGTGTCCAATCACCTAAAGGTAGCATATAACCCAGATAGTCATTACTATTTTGCTCTGTGTCCCGTAATGTACTCCAAGAAAAGGATTTTACAGGTAAGCTGTTTTAAAAATCCATTTTCTCTTTCCTGCAACCCGTGGTTGCAGGAAAGAAAGTTGCATAATCTATGGCCTGGCCTAAAACTGTACAAATCATTGCAAATAGTGTATCCAGAAGAGAATTATACCTTGTTTTTTTCAGGATAAATTGGGCTTTCATTTTGTAGTAAATGGTAATGGATATCTCCCGATTTATTTTTTTGTATTATCAAAGGAAAACTGGCACAAAAGATATTTTTTTTTAAATGTAGCCGTGTATTTCTTGCTATAACCATAACCTATCACCAAAGAAAAGCCCAAAGTGAACTCTTCTCCTTCTGACGATCGCACACCACATATGTATATTATTTGTTGTTTGTACCCACGGTAGGGCTCACAGACAATGGTATGTGTTTTGCTTTCATTTTACTCTAAAACACACTGACACTAACTTATACTACATTTATTTTAAAAAAAAATGTGGTTTTTTTTTTTGGTTTTTTTTAATCCTATTTAAAATACACCGACTCTAAATTTTGACCCAGCCTTTGACTTTGACTCCACCACCCCTAACCCCGACACTGATCTAGATCAAACCTTGATCTAGCTTTTTTATCTTTTTTTTTTTTTTTCTCTTCCTAGTTTACACTTTTTTCCTTCAAATGTATAATTTTCTCCATTCAAGAGAAGAAAAAAACAAAGGGGTGGGCTATACATTGGTCACTGTGATAACCAATCAGAGGCTATGACAGTAATCAGGTGATCAGGAACCAGGCCTTCTGATTCCTGATTATTAGTACCCACCGTGTTCTGGTGTGAACTGGCCCTTAAGAAGTATTGCCTTTTCTTGTAAAAATAAGGAAAAAAATGTTGTGTATCAACCTCAAGATCTTGGCTGTGTACTGTTTAGCAATTTTTTTTTTAATTGGTAGACAACGGACATAAAACTGCTGTTGTAAATAAAGGTTTCAACTATTCGGGAACTTCTTTTTTTCTTGCTGTTTACAAGTTCATGGACCATCCATCCCAAGCCTTCCTCTTATTTCCTATTCATTCATAAGCACACATTAAAATCTGTCTAGCAAAAGCCAAGACACAGCTGTCTACAAAATGTCCACTTATTTTCTGTAGTCACGCTTTATCTCTTCTCCTTCCAGAATACGTGTTCAGGCCCTAAACAGTCTGGGAGCTGGTCCTTTCAGTCATTCTGTTAAATTAAAAACCAAACCCCTTCCACCAGAGCCACCCCGCCTGGAATGTGCTGTTTACAGTCACCAGAACCTTAAACTGAAATGGGGAGATGGGACATCCAGATCCATACCTACAGACTCCATTCAGTACCACCTCCAGATGGAAGACAAGACTGAGAGGTACAACCAAAATGGCGATTTTGTTATATATATGTTAGGCAAAAAAAAAAAAAAAAAGCTCTTGGGGAGATCTTGTAATTTTTCCATTCTTGTCTCATGTTGTGATGTGATATTTTGTTTACGGTTACTATTTGATTTGTGATATAACATGTTTAATCATTTCACCTGCAGATGTGGAGATAGTATAGACTCTAGTTCACTAAAATTCTGTGTAAATGGTCTTTAAAGTGATTCTAAAGGCAGAAAGGTTTTTTTTTTATCTTGATGCATTCTATGCACTAAAATGAAAAACCTTTTGTGTGCAGCAGCCCCCCAATACTTACCTGAGCCCCATCTCGATCCAGCGATGTTGCATGAGAGACTAAGCTGTCCAGGACTCTCCCTCATGATTGGCTGAGACAAAGCAGTGGGAGCCAATGGTGCCCGCTGCTGTCAGTCAGTGAGCCAATTAAGAAAGAGGGGGCGGGGCCAAGCTGAGGCTCTGTGTCTGAATGGGAGCAGTCGGCACGAGGGAGGGGCCAGGAGCGCCGGCGAGGGACCCGAGAAGAGGAGGATCTGGGCTGCTCTGTGCAAAACCACTGCACAGAGCACGCAAGTATAACGTGTAATAAGACACTCGCGCCTGGATGTAATATATCAATAGGATTGGGCCGCTGCTGTCCAGTATTGTCCCTACTAGTAGGGCAAAAAAAATGTTTAAATGGTAGCGCCTGCTCCTCCTTGACATTAATTCCTCCAATGAGTATACCCGTGTGGGATTCCTATGTAGTTGATAACCTAGGATGAATTAGTATGGCATGTGACTATGTATCATGATGATCTAGTCATTACTTACTTACATACATAATTGTTGTGAACCAAATGACACAGGTGCAAGTAATAAGTCCTTTTCTTGGTGTAAAAAGGTGCTATAGTGCTCCGTGTCTCAGCGGTGTCATATCCACCTCCTGGGAGTGGTGTAAGAATCCAGACTCAACAGATGGGTTTGACTCCTTTTGCCTTCAGACAAAAAGAAGTCTAACGTGCCTGTAGGTCATTTACTGGGGACCAAACCCAATGCAGTGTTCTCTGGTGTCCTCCTGTGTCTGCTCTTTAATGGTTATCCTCCAATTTGTGACTCTGGGGCTCCAGGAATAAACAGTATGCCGCACGTAATATAGGAAAAAGAAAACTCCTCATAGGGTAATATCCTCAGGTTTAATGATAAAAAACAGTTTACAAAATATTTAAAATACTGTCATGATGACAGAACCGGTGTCACTGTAAAAACCATTGGCCTAAACTAGTGTAGAGACGTGGTCACAAAGCAACTTGTAGCATGTGTTCTACTCCCCTGACCTGAAGTGAAATTTGAGAGTCAACTTAATGCGTTTCGTCTTAGAGATGCGACATTGTCAAAAGCAGGTGAGTATAACATGTTTGTTATTTTTAAACCAAAAAAAAAGAGACTTTAGTTTCCTTTTAACCACTTCAATACTGGGCACTTTTACCCCCTTCCTGCCCAGGCCAATTTTCAGTTTTCAGCGCTGTCACACTTTGAATAACAATTGCTCGCCCATGCAACACTGTACCCATATGACATTTTTATCATTTTTTCACTTTCTTTTCGTGGTATTCAACCACTTCAGCCCCAGAAGGATTTACCCCCTTCCTGACCAGAGCACTTTTTACAATTCGGCACTGCATCGCTTTAACTGCTAATTGCGCGGTCATGCAATGCTGTACCCAAACGAAATTTGCGTCCTTTTCTTCCCACAAATAGAGCTTTCTTTTGATGGTATTTGATCACCTCTGCCGTTTTTATTTTTTGCGCTATAAACGGAAAAAGACTGAAAATTTTGAAAA
Organism: Lithobates clamitans; assembly: GCA_037952925.1. Lineage (NCBI taxonomy): Eukaryota > Metazoa > Chordata > Amphibia > Anura > Ranidae > Lithobates > Lithobates clamitans. The sequence goes on from JBBGZY010001769.1 coordinate 751,705, forward strand.
AATATGATATTTTCTACTTTTTGTTATTAAAAAAAATCCAATAAACTCAATTTTAGTCAAACATTTAGGCCAAAATGTATTCGGCCACATGTCTTTGGTAAAAAAAAAATGTCAATAAGCGTATATTTATTGGTTTGCGCAAAAGTTATAGTGTCTACAAACTAGGGTACATTTTCTGGAATTTACACAGCTTTTAGTTTATGACTGCCTATGTCATTTCTTGAGGTGCTAAAATGGCAGGGCAGTACAACCCCCCCCCCCCCAATGACCCCATTTTGGAAAGTAGACACCCAAAGGAAATTGCTGAGAGGCATGTTGAGCCCATTGAAAATTATTTTTTTTGTCCCAAGTGATTGAATAATGACAAAAAAAAAAAATGTACAAAAAGTTGTTACTAAATGATATATTGCTCACACAGGCCATGGGCTGTGTGGAATTACACCCCAAAATACATTCAGCTGCTTCTCCTGAGTACAGGGATACCACATGTGTGGGACTTTTTGGGAGCCTAGCCGCGCACGGGGCCCCGAAAACAAAGCACCGCCTTCAGGATTTCTAAGGGCATAAAGTTTTGATTTCACTCCTCACTACCTATCACAGTTTTGAAGGCCATAAAATGCCCAGATGGCACAACCCCCCCCCAAATGACCCCATTTTGGAACGTAGACATCCAAGCTATTTGCTGAGAGGCATGTTGAGTCCATGGAATATTTTATATTTTGACACAAGTTGCGGGAAAGTGACAATTTTTTTTTTTTTGCACAAAGTTGTCACTAAATGATATATTGCTCAAACATGCCGTGGGCATATGTGGAATTACAGCCCAAAATACATTCTGCTGCTTTTCCTGAGTATGGGGATACCATATGTGTGGGACTTTTTGGGAGTCTAGCTGCATACGGGTCCCCGAAAACCAATCACCGCCTTCAGGATTTCTAAGGGCGTACATTTTTGATCCACTCCCCACTACCTATCACAGTTTCGAAGGCCATAAAATGCCAAGATAGCACAACCCCCCCCCCCCAAATGACCCCATTTTGGAAAGTAGACACCCCAAGCTATTTGCTGAGAGGCATGGTGAGTATTTTGCAGCTCTCATTTATTTTTGAAAATGAAGAAAGACAAGAAAAAAACTTTTTTTTTTCTTTTTTCAAATTTCAAAACTTTGTGACAAAAAGCGAGGTCTGCAAAATACTCACTATACCTCTCAGCAAATAGCTTGGGGTGTCTACTTTCCAAAATAGGGTCATTTGGGGGGGTTTTGTGCCACCTGGGCATTCCATGGCCTCCGAAACTGTGATAGGCAGTGAAGAGTGAAATCAAAAATTTACCCCCTTAGAAAGCCTGAAGGCAGTGCTTGGTTTTCGGGGTCCCGTACGCGGCTAGGCTCCCAAAAAGTCTCACACATGTGGTATCCCCGTACTCAGGAGAAGCAACAGAATGTATTTTGGGGTGTAATTTCACATATTCCCATGGCATGTTTGAGCAATATATCATTTAGTGACAACTTTGTGCAAAAAAAAAAAAAAAATGTGCCTTTTTCCCGCAACTTGTGTCACAATATAAAATATTCCATGGACTCTACATGCCTCTCAGCAAATAGCTTTAGGTGTCTACTTTCCAAAATGGGGTCATTTGGGGGGGGGTTTGAACTGTCCTGGCATTTTATGCACAACATTTAGAAGCTTATGTCACACATCACCCACTCTTCTAACCACTTGAAGACAAAGCCCTTTCTGACACCTTTTGTTTACATGAAAAAATATTTTTTTTTTGCAAGTAAATTACTTTGAACCCCCAAACATTATATATTTTTTAAAAGCAAATGCCCTACAGATTAAAATGGTGGGTGTTTAATTTTTTTTTCACACAGTATTTGCGCAGCGATTTTTCAAACGCATTTTTTGGGGAAAAAACACACTTTTTAAAATTTTAATGCACTAAAACACACTATATTGTCCAAATGTTTGATGAAATAAAAAAGATGATCTTAGGCCAAGTGCATGGATACCAAACATGACATGCTTTAAAATTGCGCACAAACATATACTAAATACATTTTTAAAAGCCTTTACAGGTTACCACTTTAGATTTACAGAGGAGGTCTACTGCTAAAATTACTGCCCTCGATCTGACCTTTGCGGTGATACCTCACATGCATGGTGCAATTGCTGTTTACATTTGACGCCAGATCGACGCTTGTGTTTGCCTTTGCGCGAGAGCAGGGGGGGACAGGGGTGCTTTTTTTTTTCTTTATTATTTTTTTGCGTTTTTATCTTATTTTTAAACTGTTCCTTTCATTTTTATTTTTTTTAATCATTTTTATTGTTATCTCAGGGAATGTAAATATCCCCTATGATAGCAATAGGTAGTGACAGGTACTCTTTTTTTGAAAAAACTGGGGTCTATTAGACCCTAGATCTCTCCTCTGCCCTCAAAGCATCTGACCACACCAAGATCGGTGTGATAAAATGCTTTCCCAATTTACCAATGGCGCTGTTTACATCCGGCGAAATCATGAAATGCTCGTAGATTCCGGTTTCTTAGGCCATAGAGATGTTTGGAGCCACTCTGGTCTCTGATCACCTCTATGGTCAGCTGGCTGAATCACCGGCTGCATTCTCAGGTTCCCTGTTGGGACAGGAAAGCCAGAGAAAAACATGGAAGACGGTGGGGGGGGGGGGGATTCCCTCACACTGCTTGTAAAAGCAGTCTAGAGGCTAATTAGCCGCTAGGATTGCTTTTACATGAAAGCTGACCGCTGGCTGAAAAGAATGATACCAAGATGTTGCCTAAACCTGCAGGCATTATTCTGGTATAACCACTCAAAGTCCAGCAACATACCAATACGTTGCTGGTCCTTGTTGGGCATATATTGTAAACTTTTTTTTCATGCAGCCTGTGGGCTGAACGAAAAAAAGAGATTGATCGGTGGGTATGCCCACCATTAGAATACCTCCCTTTATCCACCCACTTCTAATGATGGGCATACATGCACCGTTTATATATGCCGAAGCATGGGGGCATCCTCCTGCAAAAGTTAGGAGCAAATCGCTCCTCCGCCCTCTGCTGCCCCCATGCTTCGGCATATATGCTGAAGAATGTAACTGTGGTGGTGAAATCACCTCCAACAGCGCTGGAGTCACGGCTTTATGTATCGTGGGAGCAAACTCTGTTGCTGTCAAGATAAATAAATCCGCGCTGCAACTAAATGGCGTACCTGCTAAGCAAATGATGGTTAACAATAAAACAAAGTAACATTACAGTATAACAGTAAGACTTACCATACCTGCAAAGCAAATAAAAAAAAACATAGTAAAAAATAAAACATTTAACGCAACCTGTGCGTAAAATATATATATGCCGAAGCATGGGGTCATCCTCCCACAAAAGGCAGGAGCAAATCGCTCCTCCACCCACTGCTGCCCCCACGCTTCGGCATATGCTGAAGTATGTAACTGTGGTGGTGAAATCACCTCCGACAGCGCTGGAGTCACGGCTTTATATATCTTGGGAGCAAACGCTGTTGCTGTCAAGATAAATAAATCCGCTCTGCAGCTGAATGGCGTACCTGAAAACAAAAAAATAGTTACCAACAAAACACAGTAAACAGTAAAGTATAAAAAAAATTCATATCTGAAAAGCAAACATGGTAAAACATAATAACAATAAAACCTTGCAGAATAGAATACAGTAAAAAAGAGCAGAACAATAAAGAGAGAATAGAGAGAGAGAGAGAACAATAAAACGACAACTATTTTTGTTTTTTTTATTTTATATTTTTTTTGTTTTTATTTTTTTTATTTTTTTATTTATTTTTTTACACTTTTTTTAGTAACTTTAACTTTTGTAACTGGTACCAGGTTTGGGTCTCTCAAAATGCGATGGCATCTTGGGAGACCCTGTGAAAGTGTGTCCTAGTCTGTGCAATGCTGTACCCTACGCTAAAACTCAACTAGTGTATGGTAGCGTTCAAAACATTCACCAATGCATAGACCAGGATTGTCAGGACAGGAGGGACAATAATACCAGGTGTCATGCCTAAATCCGCGCTTGCTACAGACACGACATCTTCTTTGGGTGGCTCGTTGGGTAGGGGTACTCGAGAGGACATAAGGAAAATGCCTCTCATGCAGCCGGCTTACTGCATTTGGTTGGGGATGGTGAGGTAGAGCACCGTCTGGAAACAGAAGGGCTCTGACGATCTCTTCCTGGAATTTAAGGAAGGATCCAGTCCGTCCTGAAGCTCTGTATAGCACATGAGCATTCAGCAAAGTCAATTGAAATAAATAAACAGACACTTTTTTGTACCAGCATCTGGCCTTATGGGCAACTAGGTACGGCGCCAACAACTGGTCGTTGAGGTCCACCCCTCCCATATTTTGGTTAAATTCGTGGACACAGAGGGGTTTCTCCACAACACCAGTCGCCGTAGTAATTTGGACAGTTGTGTCTGCATGAAGGGAGGTAAGAACGAAAACATTCTTATTGTCCCTCCACTTCATAGCGAGCAAGTTATTACACTGCAAGCAGGCTCTCTCCCCCCAGCCTAAGATGGGAATCTACAAGCCGCTGGGGAAAGCCCCGGCGATTAGTTCACACGGTGCCACATGCTCCAATCTGTTGATCAAAAAGGCGACTAAAAAGTGGCATGCTCGTGTAATAATTGTCCACGTACAAGTGGTACCCCTTTCCGAATAAGGGTGACACCAAGTCCCACACTATCTTGCCAGCGCTTCCTATGTAGCCAGGGCAGTTTGTCGGCTCTACGTGACTATCTTTGCCCTCGTAAACCATAAAACTACATGTATAGCCTGTGGCCCTGCCACAGAGCTTATACATCTTGACCCCGTATCTGCCACGCTTGCTGGGAAGGTACTGTTTGAATGACGCGGACAGAAAATTTAATCAGGGACTCATCAAGGCAGACAACTTGATAGGGCGTAAACAAGTCTGCAAAACGCTGGTTGAAGTATCCAGGGTCTCTACGAGGACGACAGAGTTCATTGTCATTGAAGTGCATGAACCGCAAAATCTGCTCGTATAGTGCCCTGGTCATGGAGGCAAAGAACAAGGGCATATGGTAAATTGGGTCAGTGGACCAATATGACCGCAACTCTCTCTTTTTAGTTATGCCCATGTTGAGGGAAAGGCCCAGAAAGATCTTAAATTCGGAGACCGTAATTGGTCTCCAATCTCTGGCAAGGTAGGACTGGGGAAAAGTGGCGATGTGTTGACCAGTGTATAAATTGCTTTGGTCCACAATAGATCTATAGAGATCTTCGGTGAAAAGCAGCAAATAAAAATCCAGTGGCGTAAAATCAACTGTTTCCACCTGAATTCCGGGTATCACCACGTGATACTGCAGTGCTGGATGTACGACCAGGGTGTACTAGGCCGCTGGTGCTTGCCAGTTCACCAGAAGGAATAGCGGCGCTAGTACTGCTCTGCTCCATACGAGGGACCTGCGGTCCTTGCACTTCAAGGACAGAAGAAGAAGATTGGGGTCTGGTAGGCTTGACCTTAGCAGGGACCACAACTCCGTCGTCAGAGCTATCTCTCATGGAGCCGCTGTCCTCTACAGGATCGTATTCTGAGCCTGAATCTGACAGATGAGTGACTTCCTCTTCACTATCTGTCAGGCTCTGAAACGTGTAGGCCTCTTCACTAGTGTACCTTTGATTTGCCATTTTGGGCTCTAAATTTAGGGGTACACTAGTGGGACTCACAGGCAAAAAAGCTCCTGACTGTTAGCGACTGATTCAAAGCGCTACCAAAAAACTGTTAGCGATCGCAGGGATCAGGCCTGACTCTGCGAACGCTGCAGTTATGTGTGCTTAGTGTTTTATAAGTGTCAGTGATCGATCGATACTGCACTTGGGTGGGCTGGGCAGGGCTGGGCCGAGGGGCAAAATGCAGGTGCTAGCAGGTATCTGGGCTGATCCCGCTAACACTGTGTTTATGGGAACCCTAAACTGCTGGGGATACTAGTATAGATCTGATCGGATCAGATATTGATCCGTTCAGATACTATAGCACTAAGGGAGGTGTATGCTGCGCGCGTGGGTGTTAGCGGTACTGGCGCCAACCTGACGCTGCATGGGGCGACGCAGACCTTATCTGACCCTAAAAACGTAACTTATATCACCGCCGGGCAATTAGGGGGTTAAACCTTTATAAGGTAATAAATGGCGGGTGCCCTAAAACTATAATAAACTATAAAAAACAAACTAACTAACCAGCTTCACCCGTAACACTTATACGGTGATCGCTGGTGAAAGGGTTAACTAGGGGGCAATCAGGGGGTTAAAACCTTTAGTAGGTAGTATATGGGGGTCCCTGTCGCTATAAAACGCTGACGGCGAACCTATATACTTACCTCCCTAACTAGCGTCACCAGTGGCACTAATACAGCGATCAGAAAAACGATCGCTTAGTGACACTGGCGACGGGGGGTGATCAAGGGGTTAACCTTTGTTAGGGGGGTACCCTAGTCCTAAAGGGGGGTACCCCAGACCTAAAGAGGGCTAACCCTAACTGCCCTAACACTTATAACTGTCACAAACTGACACCAATGCAAAAAAAAAAACTGCTATTGGTGTCAGTTTGACAGTGGGTACAGGGGGGTGATCGGGGGGTGACTGGGGGGTAAAAAGTGTGCCTGGCGTGTTCTACTGGAAGTGTAGTGTTGGTGCACTTACTTGATGTCTTCTCTCCTCGGCGCCGGAACGAAAAAGACTGGCTCGAGGATAGATGACATCACTTCCTCTGCCTCTGTTTACATTACAGAGGCAGAGGAAGATTCTCATTGGTTGGGAGCGATCGCGAGGGGGGGGGGGCACGAATTGATGGCCTCCCCCTCATGTCTGATCGCTGCCAGACAGAAGCCGCCCGCCTCGGGGCACCGGTACAGGTATGTGATTCTGCCTGTCCGTGCCATTCTGCCGACGTACATCGTCGTGAGGCGGTCAGCAAGTGGTTAATCACCTCATGTTAGTATTTTTTGCAAAATAAATGAAAAAAGACCAAAAATTTTGAAAAAAAAACAAACTCATTTTTCTTAGTTTCTGTTATAACATTTTTCAAATAAATAATCTTTCTTCATAAATTTAGACCAACTTGTATCCTGCTACATTTCCTTGGTGAAAAAAACCCAAATAAGTGTATAATATTTAGTCTGTAGGAAAGTTATAGAGTCCTCAAACTATTGTGTATATATATCTAAAAATCGATTAATCCTGATGTATTGACGGCCTCATTTTCTGTGGCCCGAAAATGCCAGAACAGTACAAATATCCACCAAATTACCCCTTTTTGCAGAGTAGACAGTCAAATGTATTTAGTAAGAGGCATGGCGAGTTTTTTGAAGTTGCAATTTTTTGTCACAATATTTTGGAAAATAAAGAAAATATTACATTTTTTTATTTATTTGCACTTTTTTTTTTTACATATTGTCACCAGTGCAGTACAGCGTCTTTATACAACTAGTATGGCGGTGATGATCAGGGACACTGACTGGTGACAGTATGTAAAAAAATATATATATATTTACACCCCTCACATTTTTGTAAACATTTATTATATCTTTTCATGTGACAACACTGAAGAAATGACACTTTGCTACAATGTAAAGTAGTGAGTGTACAGCTTGTATAACAGTGTAAATTTGCTGTCCCCTCAAAATAACTCAACACACAGTCATTAACCACTTGCCGACCATCCGCCGCAGTTGTACTGCGGCAGAATGGCACAGCTGGGCGAAACGACGTTATGTAACGTCGCTTCGCCCTGTGGCCACTAGGGGGCGCGTCTGCCATAATGTCGCAGTCACGATAAAAAACGCAGATCGCCGCCATTACTACTAAAAAAAAATAATAAAAATGCCATAAAACTATTCCCTATTTTGTAGACGATATAACTTTTGCGCAAACCAATCAATATACGCTTATTGCAATTTTTTTTTCTTACCAAAAATATGTAGAAGAATACATATTGGCCTAAACTGAGGAGAAAAATTGTTTTTTTATATAATTTTTGGGGGATATTTATTATAGCAAAAAGTAAAAAATATTGCATTTTTTTCAAAATTGTTGCTCTTTTTTTGTTTATAGCACAAAAAATAAAAACCACAGAGGTGATCAAATACCACCAAAAGAAAGCTCTATTGGTGGAGAACCACAGTGCCGAATCGCAAAAAGTGCTCTGGTCAGGAAGGGGGTAAAATCTTCTGGGACCAAAGCAGTTAATGTCTAAAACTGCTGGCAACAAAAGTGCATACACCCCTAAGTGAAAATCTCCAAATTGGGCCCAATTAGCCATTTTCTCTCCCCGGTGTAATGTGACTAATTAGTGGTACAAGGTCTCAGGTGTGAATGGGGAGCAGGTGTGTTAAATTTGGGGTTATCGCTCTCACTCTCTCATACTGGTCACTGGAAGTTCAACATGGCACCTCATGATAAAGAACTTTAGGAGGATCTGAAAAAAAGAATTGTTGCTCTACATAAAGATGGCCTAGGTTATAAGAAGATTGCCAAGACCCTGAAACTGAGCATTTGGTTCAGATTGTGTCAAGCGTGTGTGGCGGCAACCAGGTGAGGAGTACAAAGACAAGTGTGTCTTGCCTACAGTCAAGCATGATGCCGGCACTGAAGCAGAGCATGATCCCCTCCCTTTGGAGACTGGGCCACAGGTCATGGAGGGGTGGAAGATGACTCCAGTGGCAACCTGTGAAGCTCTGGTGAACTCCATGCCCAAGAGGGTCAAGGCAGTGCTGGAAAATAATGGTGGCCACAGAAAATATTGACACTCTGGGCCCAATTTGGACATCTTCACTTAGGGGTGTACTGACTTTTGTTGCCAGCGGTTTAGACATTAATGGCTGTGTGTTGCGTTATTTTGAGGGGACAGCTAATTTACACTGTTATACAATCTGTACACTCACTACTTTACATTATAGCCAAAGTGTCATTTCTTCAGTGTTGTCACATGAAAAGATTTAATAAAATAATTACAAAAATGTGAGGGGTGTACTCACTTTTGTGAGACTGTGTGTGTGTATATGTATGTTTGTATATATATATGTGTGTGTGTGTATATATATATATATATATATATATATATATATATATATATATATATATATATATATATATATATACACTTTTTTTTTTTTTACATAGTGACCAGAGCAATACAGTGTTACCACAGTAACACTGTTCTACTATGGGGAAATAATCAGGATTTTTTTTTTTTTTACATATAACGATTGCCTTAAACTGTGCATTTTACAGTTTTATAAGCAACCATTTTTTCTGAATGAAAACTACTCATTCAGTGTTTACTATTGTGAAGAGCTATGATTGGCCACAGAGCTAATCACAATAGTACACAATGAAAGGCATTTAACAAAGCCTTTCATTGTGTACATCTGTCATGTTGTTTGCTGTGGTTGGCCACAGCGATCACCGGCAGCGAGGCGGTACAGTGATCTGTCATTGGCCGTGTCCGGTGGACACGGTGATGTCCTCCCTGCACAGTGCTCCTGCCCAGCTGTCATTTTACAGTAGACTGGGTGGGAAGAGGTTACGTGGGAAAGCATTCCATATACAAAGCTGTTTAGTTATTCCATGGCTGTATTTATAGCAATACATTAAATTTTAATGTTTTGCATATAAGGGTAGTTGTTAGCAAGGTCTTAATGTCACTCTGGGTTATTTAAAATGTCAACTGATCTCCAATACCCTAGAGGCTTGTCCTGCCTGATTTAATGCCTCTCTTACAGTTTACTGCAGCTGGTTTACATTACAAGGGTGGTTCTTCCAGATCTAATATATCAGACACTTTTTTTTCCCTTGTGAAACCATGATATATACAGATGCGTTGTGTACTTTGGTGCTCTATACACATTCATGCCTTGTGAGTCTAGTTACTGTTCTGATTTATGAAACATCACACCCCATCCCCCATGCACATGACCATTTTAATTTTTGCCATCATTTAAACATATGTACATGCAAAATCATCCTGATCTTATCTAAATGAGGACATTTACTTTTTTTTCTCATCTGAAAAGAGTTGCTGCACAAACATCATACATTAGGCAGAAAAAAAATCATTCTAAAAATTAGTTTGGAACCAAAAAAAAGATAGCGTTTACTAAAAATCTATACATTCCCAATACAAAATATGCATCAAGGCTATAATAACTTTTTTAAAAGCAATAACTGCAATGACGGCGTCAGTTTTTTTTCATATGACAGGTTTAATTTAAAGAGACCCTGGTGTGAAAACAAAACATTAAAAACCCTGTTACCTGTAAAAGAGAGTAAAAAGTACCTTTACCAGTGTCCTTGCTGCTGAACTAAGCTTAGTTGATAAGAATTTCCTAGCTGATGTCTTTTTCTGAAATCAACAATTCAGGGAGTGTCGCTTAACTGTTTCTTTGCAGTGATCAGTGGTCCCTCAGTGAAGTAGAAGTAAAAAAAAAAAATCACTAGGAAGAACATTTTGATCTTAAACAAAAGACCATAATGCTAGGAAAAATCATGCCAAACTCATCACTGATGTGTTTACTAAGCTCCAAAGAAAGAGAGGAACCATGTAAAAGCCTCAATACAGTTTATGGAATCTTCCAAAACGCAAAGATCCATCCGATATGCAGACCCGCTAACGCATTTTACTTGGTCAGGGGGTTACTCATACAGTGACCCAATGAGTAAGTTCCTGACCGAGTGAAAGACCTTGGGGGGTCTATATATCATTGGTGGATCGGAATATTCAGTAAACTGTATCCAGGCTTTTACATGGTGAGTCCCACTGTCTGTCAATGGATGCAGCAGTGGGGTTCGGGTGCGAGCACACACAAGTGTCTCCATGAGAAGCGGCTTCCCATGGGGGCACTGAACAGAGGGGAGGGGCAGGAGCGCTGGAGGGAGACCCAAATAGAGGAGTTTCGCGGCCGTTCTGGGCACCCCACTGTAAAATGTAAAGAACTAAACAAATAGTTACATATTGCTGTAGCATCCACAAACATTAGACACCCAACATTAGCAGTGATTTATTCTTACAAAGCAGTATACCTTTGCACACAGTTACTGATTAGTATTCTGGTGTTTTTCTCCCTTAGTTTCTCTCCATCACTCAGCTAACATGACACTAGTGCTGACGGAAAGGGACAAGGAAGGGGCAAACAACAATACTGTGCAGGAACCCGATGTCCTTCTTTTCAAACAATGACGTCATTGGCTGTTAGGTTGCCAGTGGCTGGTCTGCACTGTGCCTAAGGCTGTATGGCTGATAAAAATGTATACCTTTGTGTAACAAAATGACAGGCTTCATCCACCCATAGGCTTATACATAATTTTTGGGAAATTTGGGGCTATTTTTGAAACTTTGCCATAAGATAAGAATTTCCCGGTTGATTTCTTTTTCTGAAATCAACTTTTCGGGGAGTGTCGCATTCCTGTTTCTTTGCAGTGGTCCCTCAGGGCACCCTGGTTTAAAAAAGGCTGCTATAGGCTGTGATAATGGCCGATGACTACAGTAACCTGCTCCCTTTGTTGGTGATATCCCAGGGATACAGTTCTTGAGTAGAGTATGTACCTTTTCTACACTAATATATTGAGACCATTTAAAAATATTAAAACGCATAAGCAATGAAACAGGCTGCTAGAGAGATTTGCCTACACACATGGCGTATAGTGCTCTAGTGGCTCCAAAGCCCAGGTAACATAAGTAAATAGCAACTTTAGGGGTACAAGAAGTTTCTATACTGCCAAGAGACATATCTGACCACGCGCCCATGATGCTACGCATCGGATGACTGCCTGTGGCGCTTTTTGGGTCTCGGATGATCGGGTTGTCCCGCATGTAGAAACGGATCTGCCGGAGTATTTGGAGGCTAATCTGCCTGCCACAGATCTGGCTTCTAGCTCGGAGGCCTTCAAGGTCCTCGCTTGGGGCCATTACCAGTCAGCCATAAGCCGCACCTGACGGATGGACAGGGCAGCCCTAACCCTGGCTGACCAGAGGGCCACCGCCCTGGAATCCCAGTACGCTGCAGATAGAGATGAGATCACACGTGAGGACTTGCGATGTGCCCTGCGGGAGGTGATGCTGCTCTGTGTTGTGGCCGCTAAGAAATTGCTGCTACACTGGTCGCAGCGCGTTTTTGAGCAGGGTGAGTGGACCGGCCACCTTTTGGCGTGGTTATCCAAAGAACAGCCGACAATGACAAGTATTGCCAATATTAAAGACACCACTGAAAATCTGCTGTCTGATCCCAGAGATATAAATGGTCGTTTCACTCTTTTTACAAGGCTCTCTACACCTCTAGAGTTGAGTACTCAGTGGCTGAACTATGTGATTTTGTGGATGGTATTCAACTTCCGTTGCTTTCTGAGGAGGCACACCAGGGGCTTGATGCTCTTCTCACCCCAAAGAAGCTCCAATGTGCTATCAGTTCCCTACGGTCAGGGAAGATCCCGGGGGATGATGGCTTTCCTGCGGAATTTTATAAAGCCCATGTGGAAACTTTGGCCAGTAGTCTCTGAGGTCCTTTCTGCCTCCTTTGAGTCTTCCTCCCTGCCCCCCCTCTATGTCTAGGGCTATTATTGTGGTGGTGTCTAAGCCTGACAAGGATCCAGAATTCTGCTCTTCATATAGACCCATTTCGCGCCTCAGTGTGGGTGTGAGGATCCTTGCGAAGGTCTTGGCGACCCGCCTCAATAAAGTAATCCTGTCCCTGATCCACGGTGACCAAACCGGGTTTATGCCAGGTAACCGCACGGATATCAACCTGAGGCGGCTTCATACAGTTATTGTGGGTTCGACTGCTAGGGGGGGCACTGGGGTTGTGGCTTCTCTGGATGCCAAGAAAGCCTTTGACTCTTTGAAGTGGGAATATTTATGTTATTCTACACAAATTTGGGTTGGGGCCCAACTTCATCTCTTGGCTACGTTTAATATATTTGGCCCCGTTGGCCACAGTCTGTACCAATGGTTTATTGTGAGCCCCATTCCCCTCCACCAAGGTACCAGGCAGGGCTGTCCCCTTTCCCCGGCCCTCTTCGCACTGTCTATTGAGCCTTTGGCAGTGCTCCTGAGAACCACTGGGGAGGTGCAGGGTATTTCCTTTCCCCCACTAGTCGAAAAGGTATCCTTATATGCCGACGACGCGCTTCTATATCTCAGAGATGCCCAACAGTCATTGACTGCGGCTCTAGCTATCATTGACCTCTTTGGCCCCTTCTCTGGGTATCAAGGTGAACTGGGACAAGTCACTCCTGTTCTCCCTATCTGATAGGACTCCTCTGGCTAATTTACAGGTCCCCCTTAAATGGGTGTCATGATTTAAGTACCTAGGAATATATATTCAAAAAGACCCAAAACGTTGCTTAGAGGATAATCTATATCCTATTGCTGTCACTTTTTAAATAGCTATTTTTTTTTCCTGGTTTCATCAGTCTATCAATTAAGGGGTGTGGTTAATTGCTGCCTATTTAACTGGTTGTAGGACTCAGTCTGAGCGTGCTCAGTCTGAAGCTGTGGAGCTTGGTGTAAGTGGAGCTGGATTAAGTGGGAGTTAAAAACAAGAGTTTAAAACAGGAGGTTATAACAGGGGTCATAGTACCTGTGTAGTGTGAGTATCTGAGTGTTGTCTGAGTAGTGTGTGTGTGGATCGTTAGTACTTGTGTATTGTGTACCTGTGTATTGTCGTGTACCTGTGTATTGTCTTGAGTATTAGTGCCAGGAAGCTAGCTGTTAGGTAATTTGGACAGGGTAAAATCCCCAAATCCTCACTAAATTTAATAGGTACGATGCCCGGCGGGTGTGGAGAGGCGACTCTTTGTACATCTTGCCGCATGTATGCGTTCCTTGATCATCCGATCAAGGGCGAATACTGCTGTGCAAAATGTAAGCACATTGTTTCCCTGGAAGCCCAGGTTCTGAATCTGGGGAAGCAACTGTCAGCACTGAGAAGTCCCTCCATACTAAAGGTGAGCCAGGAACGTACACGGCAGGTGCCGGCAGGAGCCAGCACAGAGGCGGGTGGAGACAAAGAGGTGCAGGCACTAGCAAAGAGTAGATGGGTGACAGTCAGGAGGGGTAGAAGGGGAAGTGACAGAGAGGCCGATCCAGGACTGGAGCATCCCAATAAGTACGCTCCATTGAGTGACATTGGTGTAACCAGTCAGGGACCAGCACTGCTGGAGATGAGGGACTCTCCTAGCTGCCAGGGGAAGAACTCCTCCAGTGAGAGTGGGGGGGCAGCAAAGGGAAAGGAAAGACAGATTCTGGTGGTAGGGGACTCAATTCTTAGAAGGACAGAGAGGGCAATCTGTAACCAAGACCTGAAGCGCCGAACAGTATGTTGTCTACCGGGCGCTCGGGTTCGGCACATCACGGATCTTTTGGACAGATTACTGGGAGGGGCTGGGGAAGACCCGGCTGTCATGGTGCACGTTGGCACCAATGACAAAGTCAGAGGCAGATGGAGTGTCCTAAAGAACGATTTTAAGGACTTAGGAGCTAAATTGAGGAAAAGGACCTCTCAGGAATACTACCGGTACATCGAGCCACACCAGAAAGGCAGAGGGAAATTAGGGAAGTAAACACGTGGCTGAAGAGCTGGTGTAGTAAGGAGGGGTTTGGGTTCCTGGAGGACTGGGCCGACTTCTCAGTCGGTAACCGGTACTATAGAAGGGACAGACTGCACCTAAATGAGGAGGGTGCAGATCTGCTGGGAATGAAGATGGCCAAAAAGTTAGAGGGGTTTTTAAACTAGGCGATGGGGGGGAGGGTCCAGAGACAGTGATAGCCAGCGCGGAAGATATTCCAGAGGGTAGTATTGGGGGCATTAGTGGTAGGTTAACCAAAGCACAAAAACACAAGGTGAGTATAGTAGCAAGTCCTAGTTGCAATCTTGAAACACCCAATACGAGGACAATATGCGACCGGTCTAAACTATGTGGCATGTTCAACAATGCCAGGAGCATGGCGGACAAGATGGGTGAACTAGAGATACTGTTGTACAAGGAGGATTTGGATTTTGTGGGAATTTCAGAGACCTGGTTCAACAGCTCTCATGATTGGCTGGCAAACATTCAAGGGTATACCCTATACCGCAAGGATAGAGAGGGTAAAAAAGGGGGAGGGGTATGCCTATATATCAAGAATAATGTACAAGTGAATGTGAGAGATGACATCACTGAGGGGGCTAGGGAGGAGGTGGAATCTTTATGGGTAGAGCTCCAAAGGGATGAAGCTAAGGGGAAAATAATACTGGGAGTATGCTATAGGCCCCCTAACCTAAGGGAGGAAGTGGAGACGGATCTCCTATCACAAATTGGATTAGCAGCAAGGATGGGAAGTGTTATCATAATGGGGGATTTTAATTATCCAGACATAGACTGGGCGGAGGGAACCGCGCATTCATTTAAGGCTCGCCAGTTCCTTAGTGTCTTGCAGGACAATTTTATGGGTCAGATGGTAGACGCACCAACTAGAAATAAAACATTACTAGATCTACTGATTACCAACAATACAGACCTGATAACAGATGTGGAAATACGGGGCAATTTAGGTAACAGCGATCACAGGTCAATTCGTTTCAGTATAAATCACACAAATAGGAAACATGAAGGGAACACAAAGACACTGAATTTCAAAAGAGCCAACTTCCCTAAACTACAAACCTTGCTAAAAGGCATAAATTGGGATAAAATATTAGGAACAAAGAATACGGAGGAGAGATGGGTTTGCTTTAAGAGCATATTAAATAAGGGCATTAGCCAATGTATCCCATTGGGTAATAAATTTAAAAGAGCGAACAAACATCCTGGATGGCTTAACTCCAATGTAAAAATGCATATAAAAGCAAAGGAGAAGGCCTTCAAAAAATACAAGGTTGAGGGATCATCCTCAGCATTCAGAATTTATAAAGAATGCAATAAGAAATGTAAGGGTGCAATTAGGATGGCTAAGATAGAACATGAAAGACACATAGCGGAGGAGAGCAAAAAAAATCCCAAGAAATTCTTTAAGTATGTAAACAGTAAAAAAGGGAGGACAGACCATATTGGCCCCATAAAGAATGAGGAAGGACATCTGGTTACAAAGGATGGGGAGATGGCAAAGGTATTGAATTTATTCTTCTCCTCAGTCTTTACGAGTGAATCGGGGGGCTTCAGTAACCAAAACTGCAGTGTTTATCCTCATGACGCAACACAGGAAGCACATACATGGTTAACAGAGGACGGAATTAAAATTAGACTTGAGAAACTTAACATTAATAAATCACCGGGACCAGATGGCTTGCATCCGAGGGTACTTAGGGAACTCAGTCAGGTGATTGCCAGACCGTTGTTCCTAATTTTTACAGACAGACAGTCTATTGACTGGAATGGTACCAGCTGATTGGAGAAAAGCCAATGTAGCACCAATATTTAAAAAGGGCCCAAAAAACATCCCTGGGAATTACAGACCAGTTAGCCTAACATCAATTGTATGTAAACTCTTGGAGGGGATGATAAGGGACTATATACAAGATTTTAGTAATAAGAATGATATCATTAGCAGTAATCAGCATGGATTCATGAAGAATCGTTCTTGCCAAACCAATCTATTAACCTTCTATGAGGAGGTGAGTTGCCATCTAGATAAAGGAAGGCCCTTAGACGTGGTGTATCTGGATTTTGCGAAAGCATTTGACATAGTTCCCCATAAACGTTTACTGTACAAAATAAGGTGCGTTGGCATGGACCATAGGGTGAGTACATGGATTGAAAACTGGCTACAAGGGCGTGTTCAGAGGGTGGTGATAAATGGGGAGTACTCAGAATGGTCAGGGGTGGGTAGTGGGGTTCCCCAGGGTTCTGTGCTGGGACCAATCCTATTTAATTTGTTCATAAACGACCTGGAGGATGGGATAAACAGTTCAATCTCTGTATTTGCAGACAATACTAAGCTAAGCAGGGCAATAACTTCTCCGCAGGATGTGGAAATCTTGCAAAAAGACCTGAACAAATTAATGGGGTGGGCGACTACATGGCAGATGAGGTTCAATGTAGAAAAATGTAAAATAATGCATTTGGGTGGCAAAAATATGAATGCAATCTATACACTGGGGGGAGAACCTCTGGGGGAATCTAGGATGGAAAAGGACCCAGGGGTCCTAGTAGATGATAGGCTCAGCAATGGCATGCAATGCCAAGCTGCTGCTAATAAAGCAAACAGAATATTGGCATGCATTAAAAGGGGGATCAACTGCAGAGATAAAACGATAATTCTCCCGCTCTACAAGACTCTGGTCCGGCCGCACCTGGAGTATGCTGTTCAGTTCTGGGGACCAGTCCTCAGTAGGGACGTACTGGAAATGGAGCGAGTACAAAGAAAGGCAACAAAGCTAATAAAGGGTCTGGAGGATCTTAGTTATGAGGAAAGGTTGCGAGCACTGAACTTATTCTCTCTGGAGAAGAGACACTTGAGAGGGGATATGATTTCAATTTACAAATACTGTACTGGTGACCCCACAATAGGGATAAAACTTTTTCGCAGAAGAGAGTTTAATAAGACTCGTGGCCACTCATTACAATTAGAAGAAAATAGGTTTAACCTTAAACTACGTAGAGGGTTCTTTACTGTAAGAGTGGCAAGGATGTGGAATTCCCTTCCACGGGCGGTGGTCACAGCGGGGAGCATTGATAGCTTCAAGAAACTATTAGATAATCACCTGAATGACCGCAATATACAGGGATATGTAATGTAATACTGACACATAATCACACACATAGGTTGGACTTGATGGACTTGTGTCTTTTTTCAACCTCACCTACTATGTAACTATGTAACTATCCTACAACAATTTCTTTGGCGCTGTTCAGTGTGGAAAGCTTTGCCACTGACCCCAGTTGGGAGAATGAATCTAATTAAAATGCCCTTCCTTACAAAGTTCCTCTATGCCTTCCGTCACACCCCGGTCACTATCCCTAATGCCTTTTTTATTAAATTAGATCAGGCCATCACCTCCTTTGTTTGGGCGAGCTCGACACCTAGAGTGGCTAAATCTACACTGCAGCTTTCCTTGACGGAGGATGGACTATCTCTGCTTAACTTTAAGAAATATCATTGGGTGGTGGTGCTGGTTACTGTAAGGTGGTTTGCCCAAGACATATCCAATCCAGCAGTTAATTTGGAGGCGACACTCCTAGGATCTTACTTAGAACTCTAGTATATAGAGGCCCGAGATATAGCCCCTA
Organism: Lithobates clamitans; assembly: GCA_037952925.1. Taxonomy (NCBI): domain Eukaryota; kingdom Metazoa; phylum Chordata; class Amphibia; order Anura; family Ranidae; genus Lithobates; species Lithobates clamitans. The sequence continues at coordinate 769,962 of JBBGZY010001769.1, forward strand.
GGTCACTACCCCCATGAAGGAGACGATTGCAGTCTGGAAACAAGTTTCCCTGCATCTACAAGACCCTGGCAATGTCTCTCCGCATACCCTGTTGCGGGGCAACCCTGCTTTACCGCACTTCCAATCTATTGCAGATCCACAGATCTGGGCTAGATATGAGATTTAGACGCTGCGCCATATTTTACCTGAGGGACATCTTCTCTCGTTTGTTGAGATGAAACGTAAATTAAAATTTCCTCCGTGAATGTTCTTCAGGTACTTGCAGCTCAGACATGCTGTCCGGGCACAATTCCCCGATGGGGTGATTCTTGCTGCCCACTCGGTCGAATTCCTCCTCACGACTAATGATATTGATCAGATGCTGTCCTCCATTTATCTCACTCTCACCTGCAGAGACACCTCTAAAATGCTTAGACTGTTTAATTTGTGGCAGCAGGATGTCCCTGCCTTGGAGGAGGATTGGACTGAGGGTTTGCAACAATGCTTCCCACTAATGAAGGGATCGCTTTGTACAACTGAAGTTCTTACATCTGGTGTACTATACTCGACACAGGCTGTCCATTATCTTCCCGGGGACGGAAGACACATGTCCGAAGTGCAGGCAGTTGGTGGGGACCTTTATTCACATGGTGTGGTCGTGCCCTCTCCTCCAGACCTATTGGCGAGCAGTGGTAGCTGACATTAACAGGGTGGCTGGGCTTCACTTGGACATGGATCCGCTAATATTCCTTCTGGGTATCACTGATAATCTGGCTACTACTAAACATACCAAGTTGTTTGTATTTTATGCTGCTTACTACGTCAGGAAGATTATTTTATCCACGTGGAAGCTCCCTGACCCCCCCCTATGCCTTTGGCTTAGAATGCCTTGATAAACAATGCACTACCTTTTTATATAAGCTCACATATATGGGGCGTAATTGTCCACAAAAATTTGATAAAATCTGGGCATCATGAACAGAGGCTAGGCACATTATTGTATAAATGATTACTGGATCTTCGTGTGTTGACCTGGGAGCCTGTGCTACTTTGTTATATTTGGGCCCCCTCTCCCCAGGGTTATGGCTGCCCCTCCTGGTTTCCTTTGCGCCTTATGAGTGGTTGCCTCCCGTTTTTCCTTCTTCCCCTCCCCTCCCCCCTCCCTCTCCTGGATTTCCTGTTCCTGTCCCGATGCGGCCATATTCCTGCTGGGTTGCCATTGCCTTCTCCCTCCCCACCCCCCCACCCCCCTCCCCCCTTCCTCTCCTGCCCCCCCACCCCCCTGCTTTTCTGTCTATGGGAGGTCTTGGATGATAGGGTGGTTTGAGTTATCCCAATCCCCTTTATATGCCATATAGGCTGCCCGATATTTGTTAAAGAACTATGATACAGAACGAGTTTACAAACACCCTGTCACCTGCGTGGTGTACCTTATCTTTCTCCAATGCTAACCTAAGTTGTAATGATGTCTAATCAAGTGCTATGTATTCTACCTATGCTTTTATTTACAAGTGTATTGTGCTAATAATTCAATAAACATTCCTTCTGTTAAAAAAAAAAAATAGCAACTTTAGGAGATGAAGTTAGGCTTGGTCCCACCACCTACTTCCAATTACATTTTTTTCCCCCATAAAGTCAATTACCTAACTTATAAGCCAGTAGTTTAGTGGTGGGAGAAAAAATGGGTGGGGGCCTAGAATGGTTTCATTTTCTGAAGTCTCTATTTGCATATCAGATCTACTTAGCTGGGTAGCTATAGCAGCAAAATGAGATATAGGAGGCCACATGCATGCAGCCTCACCTCTTTGAACCTGCTTACTGCTGCTAATGCACTTTTATAGTAATTGCAGATCAGTTATGAAAGTTTGTTATATTGCATGATGTGAATTCATATTGATAAACCAATCTACAAATGTGTGTTCATCTCTGTTCCAGGTTTATATCCTTATACAGAGGTCCATGTCACACATACAAAGTACAGAGACTTAATGAGTCCACATCCTATACGTTTCGTATTCAGGCATGCAATGAGGCTGGTGAAGGACCTTTTTCTCCTGAATATATTTTCATAACTCCAAAATCTATTCCTCCTGCCTTAAAAGGTAAGTGTGTTAATGTACAAAGCATAATGTTAGGTTTAACTACTTGCCGACCGAGCCATAAACAAATAACGTCCTCGGTCAGAAGTGGAATACCGGGGTTACAGTCAGGGAAAAAAGGACTTGATTCCCTGCTGATTTTGTACATTTGCCCACTGACAAAGAAATGATCAGTCTATAATTTTAATGATGGGTTTATTTTAACAGTGAGAGACAGAATAACAACAAAAATATCCAGAAAAAACGCATTTCAAAAAAGTTATACATTTATTTGCATTTTAATGAGTAAAATAAGTATTTGATCCCCCATCAGTCAGTGAGATTTCTGGCTCCCAGGTGTCTGGTGTCTCTCTTAGGGAGTGCTCCTAATCTCAGCTTGTTACCTGTATAAAAGACATCTGTCCACAGAAGCAATCAATCATATTCCAATCTCCCCACCATGGCCAAGACCAAAGAGCTCTCCTAGGATGTCAGGAACAAGATTGACCCACACAAGGCTGGAATGGGCTATAAGACCATCGCCAAGCAGCTTGGTGAGAGGGTGACAACAGTTGGTGCGATTATTCACAAATGGAAGAAACACAAAATAACTGTCAATCTCCCTCGGTGTGGGGCTCAATGCAAGATCTCACCTCGTGGAATTTCAATGATCATGAGAATGGCGAGGAATCAGCCCAGAACTACACGGAAGAATCTCATCAATGATCTCAAGGCAGCTGGATCTCATAGTCACCAAGAAAACATTCGGTAACACACTATGCTGTGAAGGACTGAAATTCTGCAGTGCCCACAAGGTCTCCTCGCTCAAAGCACATGTACAGGTCCGTCTGAAATTTGCTAATGAACATCTTAATGATTCAGAGGAGAACTGGTTGAAAGTGTTGTGGGCAGATGAGACCAAAATCAAGCTCTTTGGCATCAACTCAACTCGATGTTTTTGGAGGAGGAGGAATGCTGCCTATGATCCCCAAGAACACGATCTTCACCGTCAAACATGGAGGTGGAAACATTATGCTTGGGGGGTGTTTTTGTGCTAAGGGGACAGGACAATTTCACCTCATCAAGGTGACGTTGGACAGGGCCATGTACCACCAAATCTTCCCTCAGCCAGGGCATTGAAAATGGGTCGTGGATGGATATTCCAGCATGACAATGAGCCAAAACACACGGCCAAGGCTCAAGAAGAAACACATTAAGGTCCTGGAGTGGCCTAGCCAGTCTCCAGACCTTAATCCCATAGAAAATATGTGGAGGGAGCTGAAGGTTCGAGTTACCAAATGTCAGCCTCGAAACTTTAATGACTTGAAGAGGATCTGCAGAGGAGTGGGACAAAATCCCTCTTAAGATGTGTGCAAACCTGGTGGCAAGGCAGTGGCGTCGCTAGGGGGTGGCTATTGGGGCTTTAGCCCCTAATATAGGGCCCATAGCCCCGAGTCTCTTGCTGCAGGGTCCCTGCCTAACCAGCGGGTCGTGACTGCAGGGGGCGGACTGCATTAGAGAGGTGCAAAGCGGGCCCGCTCCACATCACCGCTCTTTTGCCCTCACAGCCGGGCCTCTTCAATGTGGGCGCAAGGTGCGGCGGGGAGCACAGTGATAACATAATCTCTTACTGCCCGCCCCGCATCACCGCTCTCCTGCCCTCACTAAATGGACCAGTGCTGCCAGCAATGCAGTGACAATGCACATTTGGTGGCACTGACTGGCATGGCAAGTGACAATCCACATCTGGTGCCAGGTGAAGTGACAGCCCACATCTGCTGGCAGGTGACGTGGCGAGTGAAAATCTGCAAATGGTGGAGGTGACACATCTGGTGGCAGGCAACTTGGCAAAAGACAATCCAAATTTGGGGGCAGCCGACATGGCAAGTGACAATCCACATCTGGTGGCAGGCGACGTGGCAAGTGACAATCCACATCTGGTGGCAGGTGACGTGGCAAGTGACAATCCACATCTGGTGGCAGGTGACGTGGCAAGTGACAATCCACATCTGGTGGTAGGCGACATGGAACTTAACAATCCACATCTGGTGACAGACGACGGTGGCAAGTGACATGCTGCATCTGGTGACAGGCGACAGTGGCAATTGACATGCCCAGGGCTCCCAGTAATTCTGCATTATGGTGAGTTGAACCACTTCATTATATATTAGAATGTAGCAATAGAAACAATGCGCTTCAATCACCCTGACACCATATCAACCATGGTGCCATAATGATTGAAGCGCCAACACCAGCCACTGCCCGCGAAAAATTGCTTACCATCGTCAGCCCCCCCAGGCCTGCAAAAAGGTTGGTGAACGCTGCTATGGGCTCTAGCCCCAGATCTTTTGCAGACCTAGCAACGCCCCTCTAGCCAACTACAAGAAACGTCTGACCTCTGGAATTGCTAACAAAGGTTTTGCCACCAAGTACTAAGTCATGTTTTGCGAAGGGGTAAAATACTTATTTCACTCAAAAAAAATGCAAATCAATTTAAAACTTTTTCAAAATGCGTTTTTCTGGATTTTTTTGTTGTTGTTCTGTCTCTCCCTGTCAAATAAACCTACCATTAAAATTGGACTGATCATTTCTTTGTCAGTGAGCAAACATACAAAATCAGCAGGGGATCAAATACTTTTTCTCTTTCATTCATCGACGGACACAGTGCCTAATCTAGACCATTGGGTTATATCGCCTCTGCAGGAGTAGGACTAGGCAGAACAAAAAATACCTGGCTACGCCCATGGGCTATCCTCAGTCAGTCAGTATATAACCCCCTCCCTTCTCTAGGTATTCTGTTTTTTCTGTCTAGTCAGGAGTAAGGACCTAGCTCCTTGCTGGGATCTTTTGGTCCTAGTAAATTTTACTTTTTGTCTCTTTCTTCCATGCATTTGCTCCTGCAAGATCTGCAATCAAATGCCGGGCTGGGCAACGGGCTGGATAATCTAGATCCAGTGGTCTCCCCAGTCCTGCTAGCGAGCGTGTGCAGACCGCAGCTATGCGCTAGGTTGGCCGTGACATAGCCTCAACAGACGGAGGCTGACCTGCAAGTTAAACGTCTTGCAGGGTCACATAGAAACGGCATTGGTCCCTTGGCCAACAGCAGCGGTCCCTTGGCCAACAGCCCCCACTTCGGTGGTTAGGAGCTCTGTCTGGAGGGTCACCCGCACCATGGATCGGTAAGTGCAGTCTCCCTTTCTCCTTTTGTGCAGTTTGGGGTGGACACGGGTACCCTCCAGGGATGGTCTGACCTGCCTGCAGGATCCCTTCTCCCATCCTAAAGTCCCTTGGTTAAACTGGTATCCCCCCTCCCCCCATGGATTGGTGGGTGTCCCAGGGCAGGCAGCAGTGACCCCTGGGGGTCTCCCCCGCCATTCCCCTTCTGGGTGTGTGTGTCCTGCCCTGGAGGTATGGGGGGGGGGGTTCCAGTGCAGGAGACCCCTAGGTGCATGCCCTGCTGTGTGTTCAGTGTGAGGTAGTGTTCAGTTTGGGGGTCCCGGTGCAGAGTGCACAGCGGTGTCCCCTTAAATGTTCACCCTGCCTGGTTGGAGTACAGTACCTTTTTGGAAGGGGATCCCCTTGCATAGGGTGCAGTGATGTTGAAGGCACAGAGAGGATCCTGGTGCTCCATGCTTCAGCATATCAAACAGCCGGCGGCCATGTTTGGGTTGTGCAAATGACATCACGGCAGCCATTTTCCCTTGGTCTGGCTGGTCTCCGGCCAGTGGCCATGTTTGTGAAGCCGATGATGTCACGGCGGCCATTTTTTGTTAGTCTAGTGAGCCGCTAGAGATGGGTGAAACCTCTTGGAGATGCCAGAACTCTTCCTCCCCTATGCTTCTCTTCCTGTCCCAGGATATATGAAATAGACGCCGACATTGGTGTTGCTGGGTCCAAATTGTGGCGCTCCCTTCCTTATCTGCCTTATTTTAATAGGTTTACCTATCTGGAATGGGAACAACCAAAGTCACCCTATGTGGTCACCAAACTTTTCTCAGTACGCTAATGTCCCTTGGAAGCTACCTCTAAAGGAGGACCAGTTGCACCGAGGGCTGAGCTTCCACCCTGCTTTACAGTAACTGGTTTTAATGGCCTGGCCATTGAAAACCAGGTACTGAGAAATAGAGGTCTGTCGGGATCAGTGATCCCTACTATAGTGAAGGCGAGGAAGTCGACTTCTAGTAAGATATACCATTGTACGTAGAAAGCGTACATTTCTTGGTGTGAGTCGATTGGCGTTCATCCTCGATCCTTTTCTGTGGCTCGGATCTTGAGCTGAAGTTGGTTTTGAGCACCATCAAGGGCCTGGTGTCTGCCTTAGCAGTCTTCTTTCAGCGACCCCTAGCCACTCACTCTTTAGTTCGTACCTTCATTCAAGGAGTCCGACATGTGGCTCCTCCTCTACGGTCTCTTTTGCCAGAAACCTCCATTCAAGAATATTTGGGAGATTCCCTTATGTTGTCCCAGAAGGTGGCGTTCCTGGTGGCTATTACCTCGGCCCGCAGGGTTTTGGAGTTGGCGGCATTATCCTGTCGTAGTCCATATTTAGTACTCCATAGGGATAAAGTGGTTCTTCGTCCCCGTTCGTCATTTATACCCAAGGTTGTGTCTGACTTCCATTTGAATGAGGATATTTTGGGTTATTTACGAAAGGCAAATCCACTTTGCACTGCAAGTGCACTTGGAAGTGCAGTCGCTCTAATGCCCCGTACACATGGTCGGATTTTCCGACGGAAAATGTGTGATAGGACCTTGTTGTCGGAAATTCCGACCGTGTGTGGGCTCCATCACACATTTTCCATCGGATTTTCCGACACACAAAGTTTGAGAGCAGGCTATAAAATTTTCCGACAACAAAATCCGTTGTCGGAATTTCCGATCGTGTGTACACAAATCCGACGCACAAAGTGCCACGCATGCTCAGAATAAATAAAGAGAGGAAAGCTATTGGCTACTGCCCCGTTTATAGTCCCGAGGTACGTGTTTTACGTCACCGTGTTCAGAATGATCGAATTTTCCGACAACTTTGTGTGATCGTGTGTATGCAAGACAAGTTTGAGCCAACATCCGTCGAAAAAAATCCTAGGATTTTGTTGTCGGAATGTCCGATCAATGTCCGACCGTGTGTACGGGGCATAAATCTAAGGGGTAGATCTGAAATGAGGGGAAGCTCTGCTGATTTTATCATTCAATCATGTACAAACTAAAATGCTGTTTTCTTATTTTCCTTGCATGTCCCCCTTGGATCTACAGCGACTTTACTTCCAAGTGCACTTTCAGTGTACTTTCAAGTGCACTTGCAGTGCAAAGTGGATTTTCCTTTAGTAAATAACCCCCATTGTGTTGCCGTCCTTGTGTCCCAAGCCGGCTCATCCCAAGGAATTTGCTTTGCATAACTTGGATGTGGTTTGTGCGATTCGACGGCGCATTCTACTCGGGCGCTTAATACTTTTGGGCCTTCCGTCGTCAACCGTCAATATCACAAGTTTGCAAGGCGCCCAGTTGGTCGTCAGTGCATACCTTCACTAAATTCTATAAAGTAGATATTTTGGCATCTGTGGATGCTTCTTTTGTTTGCAAGTTTTTGCAGGTTGCTGTTTAAGAGGGGGGTTCCCTCTTTAAGGGGTGTTTTTTCTTTAAACATTTTTTATTTCAGATGGGGCTCCTGTGACCCGGTTAAGGCTCCTGTGTCCTGGTTAGGGCTCTTGTGTTTAGCTTTGGGTTATTTTGCCCACCCCAATGTAAACAAGGCCATTTATTTTTTTAAATACATTAGATAGATTTTTTTTTTTAACTAAACACTGCACAAAAACTGTGTGGCATAAAAAATTGTAACGATCACCATGTTATTCTCTAGGGTCTCTGCTAAAAAATATATAATGTTTGAGGGTTCTAAGTAATTTTCTAGCAAAAAAAAGACACACAGATTTTTACATGTATGAGAGAAGTGTCAGAATTGACCCGTAAAGGCATTTATGTGTTTTATATGCTGTGTGGCTTTGCCTTTGCAGGTGAGTAAATCCTGGCCTACACCACTTAAAACAAAGAAATCCCTGAACTTTTGGGAATTTTTATTTTCCAGTGCACAGTAGTAAAAGCAACCTCAGTTCAGCTTAGTTTATCATTCATGTTTATCATTCATATTATGTTCAACCAGAAGATGGTGCAGATTACCAGTAATAGTTATGAAGTAATTCAGTAATGAGAAGTAAACATTTTTTGGCTTTATATTATATAAACTGATTACATTTTCTGTATATCCTACAAGCACCACGGCTAGAGCGAATAAATGAGCATACCTGTGAAGTTACATGGGAGTCTCTGCCTCCAATGAAGGGGGATCCTGTGATCTATATTCTACAAATGATGGCTGGAAAAGACTCTGACTTCAAACAGGTAGGTATCACATTTCTAGTTACACATAATTAGTTACGTAGAGCTATACACACTGTAGTACAGTTTAACTTGATTTCTAAGGATCACGCTTTTGGTAGTTAATCTTTCCTGACAACACAAGCCTGAGCAGGAGATGATCTTGCCTACTGTTTGGAACACAAAACTGTAAGATTGCAAAACCCTTTATCTCCAGCCCTGGTAGGTAGGTAGTAGGTAGTAGTAAAGAACTGCTGAAAAATGGCTTACCAATAAATTGAGTTCAAGTTTCTCTCTCAAAATACGTGTGCTCTTACTGTTTTAAAATTGTTGTAGTTTCTAAGGTGCTTATTCATCCCGAAGCTTTGAGAATGTAAACCTGTTCAGCTGCTCTGAAAAATTGGGTCCCTGGTAAAGACAACTGGCGGCTGAGCTCCATTTGGAATGTGATTACATGCAGTGTTCTCAAGACTTACATAATGATGCACACCTCTGTGATGGAACATTTTGACTTTACCAAGACTCCTATCTGGGTGTTCATAGGAGGTTGTAACAAAACAAATGTAAACTACAAAATAATTGTCTTCTAGTACAGCTGCAAACCTCAAAGGTCATTAAAAAAAAAAAAGAAACGCTGGATCGTTAATCGTATCAGCCAAGAACTTGCTCCGTCTTAATATGAGTCTATTGTTAAAATGTAAGTTTAGATTCTCTTTTCCAACATGCACTGAAGCCAGTGAAACCCCCTATATCAGGGCCAGATCTAGCCTATCTGATCTGGGGGTGCAATAAAAAATGTCAGGGGGGTAGTGAATGGGAGGTTAGCAGGGCAGATGCTAGGGTCAGCAGTTTGTTAGGCGGTGTACAGAGGATTTTGGTTTTTAGGGCAGTTTAAGGAGGCAGCAGGGCAAAGGATGGAAGGTCAGCAGGGCATTGTACAGGAACAGGTAGGGCAGAGAACCGGGGTCAGCTGAGCTGAGGATAGGGGTCACTGCTGGCAGGGCAGTGGACAGGGGTTACCACTAGAGAAGCAGAGGGCAGGGCTCATGACTGGCAGGGCAGAGAGCAGGGCTCATGGCTGGCAGGACAGAGGGTAGGGCTCATGGCTGGCAGGGCAGAGGGTAGGGCTCATGTCTGATGGGGCAGAGGACAGGGCTCATGGCTGGTGGGGCAGAGGACAGGGCTCATGGCTGGTGGGGCAGAGGACAGGGCTCATGGCTGGCAGGGCAGAGGACAGGGCTCATGGCTGGCAGGGCAGAGGACAGGGCTCATGGCTGGCAGGGCAGAGGACAGGGCTCATGGCTGGCAGGGCAGAGGACAGGGCTCATGGCTGGCAGGGCAGAGGGTAGAGCTCTTTTCCTATTGCAGCATATCACGCATCTCCTCCTACACACAGATGAGATCACATTCCTTTTTATACAGTCATGATCTGCACACTGTGAAGCTGGCTCCTATGTTGCAGTTTTGACATATGAAATTCCATGGTCGGAACAGCAGTGTAGCTGCAGTAACCAGATACACACTGTGCAGCTCATGGCTTTGTAGAAAAGAGCTCATCCTCCAGGAACAAAGTCAGGGGACTTTGGGGGGGCGCAGCCCACCCCAGCAACCCCCTAGATCTGGCCTCGGCCTATACACCATACATATATGAAAGTCCAAGTTATTTTCCTCTTGTGTGATCAACCCTATGTTTCTCTAATGTTTCCATGTTTGCTTATGGTCAAGGCAGATTCTGTATGAAGTAGCAACATCAACTCAACCTAAGGCTCGATTCACACTAATGCGTTTTTTGATGCTTTTTGAATTTTGCAGAAATGCATTTCATTTTTTTAACATGGGTTCCTATGCAACACATCCAAATCAATGCATTTTTGTGCCTCTGCATTTTTGGAAAGGGTCTGGGATTTTTTTGCCTGCAAAATGCAGCGTTTTGCATGTGATGGACTTCAATGGAAGAACAACATATAACATGAGAACTAAACAAAACAATCAAATAAGCTACTGCTCCAATGTGTGGAGAGGGTTCGGTTCAGGGTTAAGTATGCTCAAACCTGGGATATCCGGATACAAATTAAGGTGGTTACGTCAGGACTGAGTGTGAGGTCAGAGACTATGCTTTAACTAGAATAGGCTTGATTGCCGCTTGCTGTTACATAGTAGGTGAGGTTGAAAAAAGACACAAGTCCATCAAGTCCAACCTATGTGTGTGATTATGTGTCAGCATTACATTACATATCCCTGTATATTGCGGTCATTCAGGTGATTATCTAATAGTTTCTTGAAGCTATCAATGCTCCCCGCTGAGACCACCGCCTGTGGAAGGGAATTCCACATCCTTGCCGCTCTTACAGTAAAGAACCCTCTACGTAGTTTAAGGTTAAACCTCTTTTCTTCTAATTGTAATGAGTGGCCACGAGTCTTATTAAACTCTCTTCTGCGAAAAAGTTTTATCCCTATTGTGGGGTCACCAGTACAGTATTTGTAAATTGAAATCATATCCCCTGTTCTGCTTCGCGTTATTGAACTGTTGTATAACACTAGTCAGACAGCTTAACAATAATTCAGAAGTCAAGAAACGTGAGACATCAGATCTGTATGTATTCTTTATCCCGAATAACTTTGTAAAACTACAACATAAGCATAAACAAACATATGTGTCAGTACATTAAACATTATACAGCAGCCTCACTCTCTATCAGTAAGAGTACTCACAGACAATTCCATCATTAGTCCAGGAATAGTTTAAGAGCTCTTCTTCATGCAGTGTATTAGATACAGGAGCAGTAATGAATGAAGGAAATACAGTTCCAGGTTAAAGGTTACTGCCTTTTACTATGAGGAGAATCCTACTTCCTGTCAATTTCTGGCAAAGTAATAACCATCTCTGACCACTAGATGGCAACAACATAAACTAACATTACATAGCACATATTACTATGAACAATATGGGCAGAACACTCCCTGTCTGGCATAATTTATTATGTCATTACCTAAATACCTACTGCTATGCAGAAAAAACATATACAGGAAAATGTAATCCTAGCTAGTCCGAGATCAAAACTATAATGTCAGTTATAGGTCTGAGATAAATTCTGGCGGTCTCATTTTTTACAGTTTTGACCTCCACCTTTCTAACCTTGCCATCCCTGCTTGGTAGAACACTGACAATAAGTCCTACGGGCCACTCGTTCCTGCCTCTTGGCTGTCCTTCAACAGAACAACATCACCCACTTTTACGTTTGGGCGATCCTCAGTCCATTTTCTACGGCGTTGCAGATTTGACAGATACTCTCTCTTCCATCTTTTCCAAAAGGTGTCTGCCAAGCATTGTACTTGCTTCCATTGTTTTGCATGAACTTGTGTTGTACTTATGGTCCCAGATGGAGCAGACAAAGAGTTCATCTTTTGAGTCAACAACATTGCTGGGGTAAGGACCATAGGTGTATCTGGGTCTGAGGACACAGGAACTAAAGGCCTGGCATTCATAATAGCCGTAACCTCTGCCATAAAGGTGCTTAAAGTTTCATGGGTCAAGTGAGCAGGTTTGGTTTGTAGCAACAAAGCGTCCAAGATTCGCCTGGCAATACCTATAAGTCTCTCCCAGACACCACCCATATGTGAGGAGTGTGGAGGATTAAAGACCCATGTACATCCTCTGTCTTGGAGAAAGTCTTGCAATTGTGATTCGCTGTCACAAATGTTAAGTTCTTTGCAGGCTCCCACAAAGTTTGTCCCTCTGTCAGAACGGAGCAGTTTTGCTGGGCCACGAATTGAGAAGAATCTCCTCAAGGCATTAATAAAGCTTGATGTTGACATGGCTTCAAGTAGCTCTATGTGTACAGCTCGGGTGGACAAACACGTGAAAAGGACTGCCCATCGTTTGCTGTCCGCACTGCCTCCTCTAGTGCGACGGGTTAAGACAGACCATGGACCAAATACATCTAGGCCCACATTGGTGAAAGGTGGTTGAGCAATTACTCTGTCCTCTGGTAGCTCTGCCATCTTTTGACTTTGTAATTTTCCTCTCAGTTTGCGACAGATGACACATTTGTGTATAACAGCTGATACCAAGCGTTTGCCACCAAGAATCCAGAGACCTCCGGATCTAATTGCACCTTCTGTGATGTGTCGCCCTTGGTGAACTACTTGTTCATGATAGTACCTAACAAGCAGTGTCGCAACATGGTGATCATAAGGTATAATGACAGGCTGTTTCTCTTCTTCTGAAAGTTCAGCAAGAGACAAACGTCCTCCTACTCTCAACAACCCATTCTTGTCTAAAAAGGGGCTAAGCCTCCTAAGACGGCTTTGTTTTGGGAATGAATTTTGTTTTTTGATGCAGTCAATTTCCTTCTGGAAATGTTTGTTTTGAACAGAAGAAATTATAACAGACTTTGCTTGAGCAAGTTCTACTAGATTGACATGTTCATGGAAACTTTCCCACCTCCTGACCTGATCGCTATTGGTTTCTCTCCGGAAGGTTTTAGCGACATGGATGAGTCTGGCTAGGGTCTTAACTAATATCTTCCAGCAAGAAAATCTATCAAAGCAATGTGAGTGAAGTGTGGCTTCATAAGCTTTGGTACTGAAACTCGTAACTTCTGATCTGATTTCAGGGTCAGCTTCGGGCTCTATGAGTGGATAAACATTAGCAGTGTCTATCTGCTCACAGTGTGGTTGGTACAGAAAGGATGGGCCTGAGAACCATATAGAGTTCTGAAGGCATGCTGCTTGAGTAGGTCTAGTGGCATAATCTGCAGGGTTTTGCTCTGTAGATACATAGAACCACTGATCTGGGTGTGAAGATAGCCTGATTCTATTCACTCTGTTGGAGACATACAGATGGAACCTCCTAGTGGTGCTGCAAATGTACCCTAGGACAGTCTTGCTATCAGTGAAGAATTTCACAGCATCAAAGTCAGTGTCTAGTTCATCTGTGATTAGCTCATACATTTCGACTGCAAGTACAGCAGCACACAACTCTAAACGAGGAATCGTGTGGGCTGGTTTAGGGCTTAATTTGGACTTTCCCATCACAAATCCAACATGACACACATTTTCTGCATCAGTTACTTTCAAGTAAGCTACCGCACCTATAGCTGTGGTGGATGCATCTGAGAAGATGCACAGTTCTTTCCTGCAAGCTGATGATAGAGATAAGGGCACATAGCATCTGTCTACCTTTAGGTGCTCTAAGGCTTGCAAGGATTCTGTCCATTGAACCCACTCGCTTAGTCTCTCCTGTGGAAGCAATGCATCCCATTCACTTTTCCCAGATGACAGTTCTCGAACTAAGACCTTGCCTTTTATTGTCACAGGTGATACAAACCCTAGGGGGTCATAGAGGCTACTTACGGTAGATAGAATGCCTCTGCGTGTGAAAGGCTTTTCCCTTGAGGAAACTCTGAAGACAAAACTATCTGTTTCTAGATCCCAACTTAGGCCTAGGCTTTTCTGCAGGGGAAGGGTGTCTGTACCTAGGCAGAGATCTTTAAGGTCCTTAGCTCTGTCTGCTACAGGGAAGGCTTCCATTACTTTTTGGCTGTTGGAAGCGATTTTATGAAGACGCAGGTTGGATTCTGCCAGCATTTGCTTTGCTTTACTGAGGATGGAAATTGCCTCTTCGGGTGTGCTAGCAGAAGCTAGTCCATCATCTACATAAAAATGCCTTAATACGAAGTGTTTGGCTTCTTGTCCATAGCACTCTGCATTTTTCTGGGCAGCCTTTTGCATGCAGTATATAGCGACAGCAGGAGAGGGGCTATTACCAAATACATGCACTTTCATTCTGTACTCGACAATTTCTTTGTCTATGTCATTGTCTTTGTACCAGAGAAAACGTAAAAAGTCTCTGTGGTCTTCTCTGACGAGAAAGCAATAAAACATTTGGCGCACATCTGCTGTGAAAGCAACGGGCTCTTTTCTGAAGCGCATGAGGACACCTAGCAAGGTATTGTTTAGGTCAGGGCCACTCAACAGTACGTCATTTAAAGAGACTCCTTTATACTCTGCGCTGGAATCAAACACTATTCTGATTTGGTCAAGTTTGTGTGGATGGTAAACACCGAACATTGGTAGATACCAGTGTTCCCTGTTTGTTTCAAGTGGTCCTGCAACTTCAGCGTGATCATTGTCTAGCATCCCTTTAATGAATTCAGTGAAATCTCTTTTAACTTCTGGCTTCCTCTGCAGAGTTTTGCTGAGTGAATGCAAACGCTTCATGGCTTGTTCCCTGTTACTAGGCAAAACACGTCTGGGTGTGCGAAAGGGAAGAGGGGCCACCCAACTGTGATTGTCATCTTGGTAAGCCTCTCTATCCATAATCTGCAAGAAGGTCTGATCCTCTATAGAGAGGGCTTGTTTATCATCATCTTTAGTTTTCTGGAACACTGTAATCCCTAGATTGTCTGTCTCAATGTTGGAATTGACTTCTTCTTTACCATATAGAGTAGAGGAGTCACAGTGTTGTGTCGACCTGCCAAAGCTTTCCTTGACAATGAAGCTGTTGTGACAGGGACTGAGTAGGGATGTGCGTCCATTTGTTAACACAGATGTCTTCAAAGTGGTAATATTGTCAGGCTGGTGCACTGTCCCCAGGCAAACTTCTCCTACAATGACCCACCCCAGGTCCAGTCTCTGTGCATAGGGGGCATTATAAGGTCCATTGATTTGCTGGCGCACCTTGTGAACCTGAAGGATGTCTCTCCCAAGAAGTAGAAGGATAGATACATCTGGCTCAACAGCTGGGATAAGGTGAGTAATTGAGCGGAGGTGAGGGTGGTGATGGGCTACTTCTGGAGAGGGAATCTCAGTTTTGTCGTCAGGTATCATGCCACACTCTATTAGGGTAGGAAGTGGAAACTGCACTTTCTTATTGAAGGATTCAATGGTAAAGTCAGAAGCTCTTCTCCCTGTGGTTTCAATTGTCCCCGCACATGTCCTTAGAGTGTATGGAACTGCACTTGCCTTAAGATTAAAGATATCAAAGAAGTCTGACTTTGCAAGGGATCTGTTGCTCTGTTCATCTAGCACTGCATACATTTTCACTGCCCTTTCTCTCTTGCCAGTGGGATACACAGTCACTAAACAGATTTTGGAGCATGAACGTGCACTCTTGCCTTGTCCGCATACTTCAGTGCAATTAGACATTACTGAGGAGAGTGGGGTCTCTTGTTGCTCCCTGCCCTGATCTTTCCTGGGTTCTACAGTCTCTAGTGGGGCAGGAGTAGGGCCTGGGTGCAAAGCTGCAATATGTCTCTCACTGCCACATTCTGTACATTCTACTGGTATTTTGCAGTCTTTAGCAACGTGATAAGTAGATCCGCAACACTTGAAACAGATGCCGTTCTGTTTAAGGAAGGACATCCGCTCTGCAATAGGTTTGCTTCTAAAGCCTTTACATTTCTTTAGTGGATGTGGTTTTTTGTGTATTGGGCAATGTCTATCAGGGTTTTCTATGGTGTGTACCTTGTGGGTGCTTTGATAGTCTGTGACTTCTGAAGGTACAGCTGTTTTGTGTGTGGATACAGAGGTCCTACCGTGAGGTCTGTGAGGTTTCTCAGGTCTGTGTGATTGATTGCCGCTGGTGGTGAAGGCGAAACTGGGATCACTTCGGATTTTCGCTTGCTGTCTGACAAACCTAGAAAACACAGAGAAAGGGGGAAAAGCGACTCCATAATCTTCTTTGAATTTACCTCCCACAGACATCCACTTGTCTTGCAGATTTGAGGGTAGTTTCTCTACTATGGGATTAGTGCCTCTAGCTGTATCTAGGTATGAAAGACCTGGCAAGTAGCCATCTTCTTTGGCATATTCTATCTCTAGTAGAAGATCACTTAGTTCTTGTAGCCGCACGTTGTCTCTGTAGCCCACTTTGGGAAAGACTTCAAGTTTTTTCAGCAGTGCTTCTTCTATTACCTCTGGGGATCCATACGTTTCTTCTAGTCTTTTCCAGGTCATGTTGAGTCCTGCTGCAGGGTTGAACAGGTTTGCTCTTCTCATCCTCTTACCATGCTCTGCTGACTCTGTACCAAGCCATTTTATCATTAAATTAAGCATTTCTGCTGGTGAAAAGTTCAGACCTTCAGTGGCATTCAGAAAGGAAGATTTCCATGCCCAATAGTTTTCAGGACAGTCATCAAATTGGAGAAAGCCTGAGCTTACCATTTCTTTGCGGATGAGATATTTGGTGACATCCACTGCACATTGTTGTTCGCACATGTAATCTATAGGTTGAGGCGATGGGAACACTTGTTTTTTGCTCTTAGGGGTTTCTGGTGCTTCATTCTTGATTTGCTGGCAGCTGCTGACCTCATGTGGTTGATTGGGCCTGCTCAGGGGGTTTATTGATTTCGGCCTGAATTCCTTTGCTTCAGGTTTAGGAGACTGTTTCTTTGCATGCGCAGTAGTAAGGTTCTGGATGTACTCACTTGTATGATCTGCAGAGAATAGAGGTTTTCCTGGAACCTCTGAGCCTTTATATGATTTTTCACTTCCAGAACGACTTGTTCCCAAGTAGGCAGCGGCCTCTGCTTCAGCAGCTGCAGCAGCAGTCTGTCGCTGCAGGATGAGCAATTTTGATTCTAATTCCGCTTCTTCTTGTGCGATGGCAGCTTTCTTTGCTGCTAACTCCTGCATCATCATGGCTTCTTTTTCTGCGTACTGTAGCTGGATGCGGGCGGCTTCTGCCTTGGCACGAGCTTTAACTGCTGAGGACATCTTGCTAGCCCGTGAAGATCTGGAAACATACGAATGTGCATCATCTTGCTGGGCACTGGGAATGTTCTCCTTGCCTTGCTGTGTCTGCGGTAGCATGTCATCAGCCTGGTACTTTGTTCTTGATCTGAGACTCATGCTGCAGTAATGGCGTCTCAGTTTATTCCAGACTGCCACGTGGATGTCTTTTTACTGTTCTGCTTCGCGTTATTGAACTGTTGTATAACACTAGTCAGACAGCTTAACAATAATTCAGAAGTCAAGAAACGTGAGACATCAGATCTGTATGTATTCTTTATCCCGAATAACTTTGTAAAACTACAACATAAGCATAAACAAACATATGTGTCAGTACATTAAACATTATACAGCAGCCTCACTCTCTATCAGTAAGAGTACTCACAGACAATTCCATCATTAGTCCAGGAATAGTTTAAGAGCTCTTCTTCATGCAGTGTATTAGATACAGGAGCAGTAATGAATGAAGGAAATACAGTTCCAGGTTAAAGGTTACTGCCTTTTACTATGAGGAGAATCCTACTTCCTGTCAATTTCTGGCAAAGTAATAACCATCTCTGACCACTAGATGGCAACAACATAAACTAACATTACATAGCACATATTACTATGAACAATATGGGCAGAACATCCCCTCTCAAGCGTCTCTTCTCCAGAGAGAATAAGTTCAGTGCTCGCAACCTTTCCTCATAACTAAGATCCTCCAGACCCTTTATTAGCTTTGTTGCCCTTCTTTGTACTCGCTCCATTTCCAGTACGTCCCTCCTGAGGACTGGTGCCCAGAACTGGACAGCATACTCCAGGTGCGGCCGGACCAGAGTCTTGTAGAGCGGGAGAATTATCGTTTTATCTCTGCAGTTGATCCCCCTTTTAATGCATGCCAATATTCTGTTTGCTTTATTAGCAGCAGCTTGGCATTGCATGCCGTTGCTGAGCCTATCATCCACTAGGACCCCCAAGTCTTTTTCCATCCTAGATTCCCCCAGAGGTTCTCCCCCCAGTGTATAGATTGCATTCATATTTTTGGCACCCAAATGCATTATTTTACATTTTTCTACATTGAACCTCATTTGCCATGTAGTCGCCCACCCCATTAATTTGTTCAGGTCTTTTTGCAAGATTTCCACATCCTGCGGAGAAGTTATTGCCCTGCTTAGCTTAGTATCGTCCGCAAATACAGAGATGGAACTGTTTATCCCATCCTCCAGGTCATTTATGAACAAATTAAATAGGATTGGTCCCAGCACAGAACCCTGGGGGACCCCACTACCCACCCCTGACCATTCTGAGTACTCCCCATTTATCACCACCCTCTGAACACGTTGTAGTGGAGTCATCAAGCCAACATGCCCAAACCTTATTAAATTTATTGGGGCAGCCCCTATTCGCATAGGTGGCCTTATACAAGGGTAGACTGGCATTTATCAGACCCTTCCAGAAATAGATAGGAGGGGATGGATGCTTCCAATTCATTGTGATGGTTTTACGAGTGTAAAACAGTAAAAGGTTAATGAGTATTCTCCTGGCCAATATTTTGGGTCGCATGGTATATGGAGCTTGGTTACATGTTTAACCACTTCCCTACCGTGCATAGTGATATGATGGCGGCAGGAACCCTTTGTCCCTCCGGGCCGCCGTCATATGACATCTTTTACTTCCTGAGCCTCCAGGAGGCCACAATATCTGCCGGGCACCCGCGATTGCCCGTGAACACAGCAGGAACGTGGATCTGTGTGTGTAAACACACAGATCCACGTCCTGTCAGAGGAGACCGATGGTGTGTTCCCAGTACAGAGGATCAGTCTCCTCCCCTTGTGAGTCCCCTCCCCCTACAGTTAGAATCACTCCCTAGGATACACATTTAACCCCTTCCTCGCCCTTTAGTGTTAACCCCTTCCCTGTCAGTCACATTTACACGGTATTCAGTGCATTTTTATAGCTCTGATCGCTGTATAAATGTGACTGGTCCCAAAATAGTGTCAGAAGTGTCCGCTGCAATATCGCAGTCACGATAAAAATCGCAGATCGCCGCCATTACTAGTAAAAAAAAAAAAAAAAAAAAAAAGTAACAATAAAAATGCCATAAATGTATCCCCTATTTTGTAGACGCTATAACTTTAGCGCAAACCAATCAATATACGCTTATTGCGATTTTTTTTTTTTTTTTTTTTTTTTTTTACCAAAAATATGTAGAAGAATACACATCGGCCTAAACTGAGGAAAACAATTTTTTTTTTTAATGGGATATTTATTACAGCAAAAAGTAAAAAATATTGTGTTTTTTTTTTTTTTTTTTTTCCAAAATTGTCGCTCTTTTTTTGTTTATAGCGCAAAAAATAAAAACCGCAGTGGTGATCAAATACCACCAAAAGAAAGCTCTATTTGTGGGGGAAAAAATATCAAAATTTCATATGGTATAGTATAGTACAGTGTTACATGACCGCACAATTGTCATTCAAAGTGTAACAGCGCTGAAAATTTGGTCTGGGCAGGAAGGGGGTAAAAATGCCCTATGTTGAAGTGGTTCATCACTTGAGGGACCTCTTGCCAGTTTTGTTGTATTGCCGGACAGCTCCAAAAGATATGTAAAAACTATCCAGGTTGGTGCGTACATCGTCAACACAATGGGGAATGTGCCGCAGACATCCTGTGGAGCCTGTGAGGCGTATAATATGCTCTATGCAGAATTTTATATTGAACCATCTTATCCCTGACTGAGACCAGGGGGGAGAATGGGAAATCCCAAATCTCCCTCCAGTCATCTTCATCCAGTTCCGGGATGTCCCACACCCATTTCCTGCCGAGGGAGGACAGCTCAGGACTAGCAGCCACGAGTAGGTAGCCATAAAGCTGAGACGTGGGCTTCCCCAAGTCCTTCACTCGGAGGGTAGATTCCAATTCTGACTATGATAAAGCTACCTTTTGGCCCAGAAATTGGCACCAGAAGGCATGAGCAATCTGGAGGTATCTAAAATGTGCATGTGCGGGTACAATAAATTTTGATTGCAGAGTACTGAAAGGAGACATTTCACTGTTAGTGATAATATGTTCCAGCTCGGAACAGAGCTGGGCTGGGGCATCTGCAGAGCTTCACTCATTTTCCACACTTGTATGGTGGTGCACATGGAGGGAGTGAGGTGGTGTGGGGCTTTGTAGGCCTAAACAGCCACCCCTGTAAGGCCTCCAGAGATTCGACAATTGCTTCCTCCAGCAATGTAGCAGAATTGGCTAGATCGGGCTGAAGCCACCAATGGGCAGTCACTAGCTGGGTAGCCAGGAAAAATTTATAACAATTGGGAAGAGCTAATCCCCCCCCCCCCTTAGCCACAGGCCTAGTCAAAGTGGAATATTTGTATTTGGGTGGTTTTGATCCCCAGATAAAGAATGTGAAAAACGGAAAATTCCTATCAAAATACTTACCGTAATTTTCCTTTCCTGATGGACTCCATGGCAGCCAACGTGTGGGTTTAGTCCCGCCTCTACTACCCTATAGGACACTACTCCCATAAATCTTTGCTCCTCACCAACAGCCGTGTTCGATAACTAGCCTACTCCAGCCATTTGGGAGGGAACTCCTGCTGCCATGGAGTCCATCAGGAAAGGAAAATTACGGTAAGTATTTTGATAGGAATTTTCCGTTTTCCTGACAGACTCCATGGCAGCCAACGTGTGGGAAATAACTCGCCATACACACCCGGGTGGGCAAAAAATGCTGAAGAAAACAAAGATTTATTTAACACCGTCCACCGACAGTATTTTAACACCAAAATCAACTGAGGATAGAGCCGCTGGCTCAACACAATAATGGGACATGAAGGTATGGATCGATGACCAAGAAGCCGCCCTGCAGATCACTTCAGGTGCGACGTGACGAGAAGCTGCCCACGAGGTCGAAAGACTTCTAGTCGAGTGTGCTGTCACCGCCTCTGGAGGGGCCAAGCCCTTCTCTCTATATGCCCATTGAATTGCCTGTACAATCCATGCAGCATTGGATCTAACTGAGGCCCGGAGCCCCTTGTTCTTCCCATAGAATGACACAAAAAGATAATCCGAATGACGGAAGGGAGCCGTTACTTCTAGGTATTGTTTCAAGGAGACACCAACATCGAGAGGATGTATTTCCAGATTACCGGCAGATCTAAAGGTAGGAAGTGAGATTTCTTGGTTCTCATGAAAGATCGAGGTGACCTTAGGGTTTGACCCTAGCATTGGAATCAGAGTCACTCTGTCCGGAAAGAAGGTTAGGAAAGGTTCCTTTGACCCCAAAGACTGGATTTCGGACACCCTCTTGGCCGAGGTGATGGCGGTCAAAAATGCAGTCTTGATAGTAAGTTCCTTGACAGACAGTGGTTTATCGAGTTGTGAGAAGAACTCAAGAACTAGAGGAAGATCCCATTTATGGAATCTGGGTTTCCTTTGCGGTCTCATTCTGATTGCTCCTTTGAAGAATTGTTGAATAAGGGCATGTCTGGCCCACGACACCCCAGTAAAGGCAGAGATCGCTGAAACTTCTACACGCAGTGAACTGACAGACAAGGGTAAATCCAGGCCTGATTGGAGGAAACTCAAGATGTCCTGGACCGCAGGTGAGTCACATGACTTAGCCCTGGACGACATATGAGTCGAGAATTTTGTCCAAATACGCTCATACACCTTGTTAGTGCTTTGTCTTCTTGCATTCAGAAGTGTAGGAATAGCCTCCATAGGGCAACCTAATGCTTCCAACCTACTCCTCTCAAGAACCAAGCCCTCAACTGTAGATGAGCTGGGCACGGGTGGAGAATCGCGCCTTGGGAGAGTAGATCCGTTCTGATCGGTAGACGAACTGGTTCTCGGAAGCTGAGGAGTGATAGGAGAGGAAACCAAGGTCTGTTGGGCCAGTAAGGAATGATGGCTACTATCTCCACCTCCTCCCACCTGAGCCTCCGCAGGAACTGGAAAATAATGGGTGTCGGGGGAAAGGCATATGCTCTGTGGAACCACCAACGTTCTGTCAGTGCATCTATCCCGTAGGCTTGTGGATCCCGAAACCTTGCGTAGTATCTCACTAGCTTTTTGTTGTACGGGGAGGCGAAGAGATCGACCTCTGGAGAGATCCCCAGAGTTAGGATCCAATTGAACACATCCTCGTGGAGAGACCACTCGTTGTTGTCCAGGTGGACTCGTGAAAGAAAATCCGCTTGGACATTGAGAATTCCAGGAACGTAAGTTGCCGTTAGGTTGATCAGATTCTTCTGGGCCCAGACCATTATTGGTTCCACCTCTTGTAGAAGAGACAGGCTTTTGGTACCCCCTTGTTTCCTTACATAGGCTACTGCCGTCGTATTGTCCAGCCTGAGTAACACAGATGTCCCTGCTATCAGATGACGAAATGCCAGCAGTGCCTGGAAGGCTGCGCGTAACTCTAGAATATTCGATACCAACCTCCGCGCTGGGAAATCCCAGGAGCCTTGAGCCACTTCCGCTAGGCAATGAGCACCCCAGCCTTTCTCGCTGGCATCTGACGTCACAGTGATCCAAGTGATGGGAAGGATGGAGTGGCACCGGCGTAGATTTTCCTTTTGAAGCCACCAGAGGAGGGAACCCCTCATGGTCTGAGAGATGTAGATACGCTGACTCTTGTCGCTGGACCACTGAAGAAGAAATCCCTTCTGAAAAGGACGCATCCTCCACTGAGCCCATTTTACCATTGGTATTGTGGACACCATGGTGCCTATGATTGTCAGACACTGGAGGGCCCGGAGATGAGAAGAGGAGAGAGCCAGGCGAATCCTGTCCCGAACTATCGTGATCTTCTCCTCGGGTAAGGAAATTGTACCTCTCGTTGTATTGAATAGAGCCCCGAGGAACACGAGAGACCGAGAAGGCTCCAGATGGCTCTTCTCTCGGTTCAGAAGCCATCCAAATTCTTGAAGAGTTGAGATGACCATATCTCTGTGATTCAGGAGGCAATCTCTGTCTTGGGCCAGTAGAAGGAGATCGTCCAGGTAGTGATAAAGACGGATCCCTCTGGTTCTTAGTAAGGCCACAACAGCCAACAAGACCTTCGAGAAGACTCTTGGAGAGGTGGATAGACCGAAGGGAAGGCATGTGAATTGTAAGTGTAGTTGGCCTATGGAGAAACGGAGAAAGCGTTGAAAATCTGCTGCCACTGGCACGCGGAAATAAGCGTCCTTGAGGTCTATAGAAATGAGCCAGTCTCCTGGTTGGACAGACTGTCGAATTGTGGACAGGGTTTCCATTTTGAACCTCTCTTTCTTGATGAAGCTGTTTAGGTGCGTCAAATCTATGACGGGTCGCCATGCCCCATTCTTTTTCTGGACCATGAAGAGAGGAGAATACATCCCCATGCCACGTTGGTCGTCTGGGACAGGAATGGCAGCGCCTTGATCTAACAAAGATCTCACGTAAGCTATAAGGATTTTTCTTTTTTCTTCTGTGGCTGGAAGAGATGTGGGGATGCACCTGAGCCTGGGAGCACTGCTGAAAACCCAGGTGTGGCCTGAGGAGATCGTTCTCACGGTCCAAAAATCCTGGATCGAGGCCGCCCAAACATGCCGGAAGCGAAGGAGGCGAGCCCCCACTTGGCCTGCCTGGGCGGGCCCCATCTCAAAAGGACTTGGTCGGTTCCTTCTCACCCGACACACTACTCTTAGCAGACTTCTTGAACGATGATTGTCTGGCCTTCCAAGATCTGGAGAACTCGCGGCCCGGCCTGTAACCACGTGCTTCCCTGGCACGATCCTGGTTCTGTCTCCTTGGAAACGGTCTTCTCTGGCCTTGTAATCCCCTCTCCTGAGGGAGGAACCCCGACTTACCCCCGGTGGCACGGGTTATGGCGCTGTCTAACTTATTTCCAAAAAGAGAGGACCCGTCGTAGGGAATACGGCACCAAACCTGCTTTGATGCTGGGTCTGCCAGCCAAGGGCGAAGCCAAAGGGCACGCTTGGCGGTAACTGCGGACAACATAACTCTAGCCACCAAACGGATAATGTCGATTGAGGCCTCCCCCAGAAAGGCTGAGGCTAATCTTAATTCCTGGACGGGCGAACTCCTGGCCACTTCCTCCGAGACACCTCTAAGTGTCTCGTCCACGCTGTCTGACCATGTCTCCATAGCCTTGGACATGGCGGCCAGAGCCAAGGCTGGTTTACACGCCATACCAGCTGTGAGATAGACTCGCTTCAAATCTGAGTCTATCCGTCTGTCCAAGGCGTCTCTGAACGAGACCGTGTCTTCCAGGGGAAGAGTCACATGCTTGACCAGTCTCATCACAGCTGCATCTACTAGAGGAGCCGACTCCAGTTGCTTAACCTCTTTTTCTTTGAAGGGATAAAGCCTCTGTATTTTAGAGAGAAGGGAGTTCTTTTTCTCTACCTTTCCCCACTCATCTGTGATAACTTCCCCTAACTCAGCGAAAAAGGGAAAGCTGACACGTTCCTTCTTCAGCTGCTTGAAGAACTTCCTCTGTTTTGCAGGGGCCGTCACTGGCTCTTCCCAGTTTAAAGTTTCCTTTATGGCTTTGATCAGAGGAGGAAGTAAGTCAAAACTAAATCCAGTATAAGGGTCTTCTCCCTCAGAATCTCTATCTGAGGAGACAGCAGACAGATGACTGGGCAAAGAGGACTCACAAGTGTCCTGAGTCTGGGTATCCCTTATTGGTGGGTCTTGAGGCTCTGCAGGAGAAACATGGGATTGGCTAGACCCCAGCTCCTTTAGATTCTCTTTCACGATCTTCTCCACTAGAGACTTGAGTTGCTGATCCGATCCACCCCTTTCACCTGTTGCTTTTATATAGCAGGTATCACAGAGGGATTTGCCTATAGGAACCTTTGCTCTACACCCCCAGCAGGATCCTTCCGCTGCATGACTGGAGTGAGACTTGGAAGGGTGAGATGGTTCCCGGCTACGGTGTCTCGATTTTGAGGAGGAACCGTGATGTCCGGATCTGGAAGAGGAATGCCGGTGCTGTGATCTAGATGAACCACTTCTGTGCGAGTTAGGTTGTTGAGTAGACCTAGAAGGGCTGACAAGAACACAAGGCACTTCCGTGTTAATGGGGACAAACAGACCACTGATGCCCCATACCCCCCCCCTCGCAACACCCAGGAAGGGATCCCCTACCAGGTACCTGATGCGAGAGGGCTGGCCAGAGGCAGGCGGTGAAGCGATCGTGCTCCCGGAGGGATCCATCAGGGCTGAAAATACAAGCAACCAGTTAGGAACTCTAGCAAAGCAGTAAGGGCAAGCCACAGACCTGTCCCCAGAAGCCCTCTCACCTGACACGACAGAATCAGAGCCAGGGGAGATACTGCTAACAGTCTACAAGCATTCCCAAGCTTGCAAACTATTTCCTGGAATTTAAACTGGCGCCCCTGTGACGTCACCGCCGTGGCCCTAGTGCGCACACGCAATTACCGCTATGCGCGTGCGCGAACCAAGCCTCGTTCTCGCGCCGGATCCGCGCATGCGCAGAACGGCCGCGAAAACGAAACCAGGAAGTGAACGGCGGCTGGAACGCAGAGGAGACCAGCCGCCATAACAGCCCATTACACTGTACCCGACAGTGCGGGGGAGGCACAGAATATAAGCACAACACAGAGGGAAGGGTAAACACAAACTGCTGCCATGAAAGGGAAATGGAACGGACTCACCACTCCTACTGCGATCGAGACCTGGTCAGGTAATACAGCACAGACCGGACTTATTCCTGGGCAACAAAGGTCACCTGCTAGTAGCTAGGCTGTATGACCAGTGAGGGTTTTGCCTGGCAGTGGCTAGGATTACACCGTCTTCAGCGCCTCTTCCGTATGCCCCTTCCATACCCTGCTAGTAGCTAGGGCTTATTGGAATACTGCGACCCTTGCATGAGCAACGCTCGCCAGATCTGACCGCAGGGAGAAATAATCTTCAGGTAGAAAGACCATCTTAGCTAGGTCCTTGGAGAAGGACAAAAAAAGAACACGGCTGTTGGTGAGGAGCAAAGATTTATGGGAGTAGTGTCCTATAGGGTAGTAGAGGCGGGACTAAACCCACACGTTGGCTGCCATGGAGTCTGTCAGGAAAGTTGTTTAATGGAGTTTTAAAAAAAAAATTTAAGCCACTGAGGAGAGTTTTTAAAAATATACATGAATTTGGGGAGGACCTTCATTTTAGACCCCTTTCACACTGAGGCGCTTTCACGCTAAAGAAAGCGTCTGAAAAGCTCATGAAAACCTATTTCCATTAAAATCAATGAATGCTTTCACATTGGGACAGTGGGCTGGCAGGGCGGTGAAAAAAATGCCCCTCTCCATTGAAATTAATGGAAAACTCTTCAAAAGCGCTCAAATGTTTTACTGGCAGTTTAGAAGCGCCTCAGTGTGAAAGGGGCCTTATCGAAGTTAATATGTCCAATTAGTGAGAGGGGTAGATTGCTCCATGCCTTCAGTCTAGTCTTAACCCCAGCCAGCACAGGATCCAGGTTGAGTTTCACAAAGTTCCTACTATGTCTGCATATCACAATTCCCAGATAGGTAAAGTGGTCGACCCACTGCAGCGGGAGAGAGGGGGGGTGAGGAAGATCTAGCCTCTTCGTCCACCGGAAACAGCTGGGATTTGTGCCAATTCACCAGTAAACCCGTGAAGGCTAGGAAGGTGTTCATATTTCTAAGGGCACCCTGCAGGGAGGCTCCAGCATCAGTCAAGAAAAACAGTAAGTCATCGGCATAGAGACCCACTCTCTCCTCCAGCCACCCCACCCGAAGAGCGCGGATCTCAGGTGAAATTCTGAGGGCTTCCATAAACATTTACTACACAAAATAAGGTCCGTTGGCATGGACCATAGGGTGAGTGCATAGATTTAAAACTGGCTACAAGGGCGAGTTCAGAAGGTGGTAATGGAGAGTACTCGGAATGGTCAGGGGTGGGTAGTGGGGCCCCCCCAGGGTTCTGTGCTGGGACCAATCCTATTTACTTTGTTCATAAACGACCTGGAGGGTGGGGTAAACAATTCACTCTTTGTATTTGCGGACGATACAAAGCTAAGCAAGGCAATAACTTCTCTGCAAAATGTGGAAACCTTGAAAACAGATCTGAACAAATTTAATACACTGGGGGGAGAAGCTCTGGGGGAATCTAGGATGGAAAAGGACCTGGGGTTCCTAGTAGATGACAGGCTCAGCAATGGCATGCCAAGCTGCTGCTAACAAAGCAAACAGAATATTGGCATGCCTTAAAAATGGGAACCACTCCAGAGATAAAACAATAATTCTCCCGCTCTACAAGACTCTGGTCCGGCCGCACCTAGAGTATGCTATCCAGTTCTGGGCACCAGTTACTGATGTCTGGCGTTGGAAAAACCCTTACCTTAGGAGATATACTTGCCACTCAGCTTCTTATGCTACAATGTCTCGTATAGATTTGGTTTATGTCAGCGACCAGGTCATCTCTAGGATACAAGACATAGCTATTCTCCCTAGGTGATTTTCTGACCACGCACCATTGTTGGTAAGGTTTCAGACCTTAGTTGCTCCTGAACTCCGCATGTGGCGCCTATCGAGATATTGGATCTCGGATATCAGAGTGGAGCCCCTAGTGGCGGGGGCAGTGAGGTAGTTTGGGACGCCTTTAAGGCATATGTACGAGGTCTGTACCAAACAGTTGTAGGATTGGTTCGCAGTAAGTCGACTTAAGCTTTGCTGACAGAGGGAACTAGGGCAGGGGACATGGAAACTCGCCATTCTGAGTCAGGTGATAGAAGGGTCTATAATGACTGGCAGGTGGTGTTACGGGAGGTCTCACTTCTTAGAGTGGCAATGGCTAAGAAACAGATGTTATACCAGTCCCAAAGAATCTTTGAGCAGGGGGAGAGGACGGAGAGGTAGCTGGCTTGGCTCTTCAAAGAGCAGTCCTCATCTACCCACATAGCATCCATTAACCACTATAGCTCCGGAAGGATTTGCCCCCTTCCTGACCAGGCCATTTTTTGCGATACAGCACTGCGTCGCTTTAACTGACAATTGTGCAGTCATGCGAAGTTGTGCCCAAACAAAATTTATGTCCTTTTTTTCCCCACAAATAGAGCTTTCTTTGCGGTTTTTATTCTTTGCGCTATAAACAAAAAAAGAGCTACAATTTTGAAAAAAAAACACACGATTTTGTACTTTTTGCTATAATAATTATTCAAAAAATAATAATTTCCTCATCAGTTTAGGACAATATGTATTCTTCATATTTTTGTTTAAAA
Organism: Lithobates clamitans; assembly: GCA_037952925.1. Taxonomy (NCBI): domain Eukaryota; kingdom Metazoa; phylum Chordata; class Amphibia; order Anura; family Ranidae; genus Lithobates; species Lithobates clamitans. The sequence continues at coordinate 798,351 of JBBGZY010001769.1, forward strand.
AAATCGCTATAAGCATATATTGGTTTGCGCAAAAGTTATAGCGTCTACATAATAGGGGATAGATTTATGGCATTTTTATTATTTTTCTTTACTAGTAATGGCGGCAATCTGCAATTTTTATCAGGACTGCGACATTGCGGCTGACAGATTGGACACTTGACACTTTTTGGGACCATTGACATTTATACAGCGATCAGAGCTAAAAATAGCCACTGATTACTGTATAAATGTCACTGGCAGGGAAGGGGTTAACACTACGGGGCAAGCAAGGGGTTAACTGTGTTCCCTAGGTGTGTTCCAACTGTGGGTGGGAGGGGACTGACTAGGGGAGGAGACTGATCAGTGTTCCTATATACCTGTCTCCCCTGACAGGACGTGGATCTGTGTGTGTACACACACAGATCCACGTTCCTGCTCTGTCACGCGTGTCCACCAGGCATGTGGATTGGCTCTGGGGACACACCTGCTAGATCGTCTTTAAAGGAGCAACGTATACCTATGGCGATTTGCACAGCCGTGCCAACTTGCCGCAGTATAACTGCGACAGCTGGTCGGCTAGCGGTTAAAGATGTGAATGGGTCAATTGTGACAAGCCCGACAGAAATAAACAAATGTTTTGCAAAGTATTATGAGGCCCTATACTCCTCTAACTTGGCTCATGATGAGGAGGGGCTGGACTCCTTTTTGGGCAGTATTGACTTTCCGGTCCTTTCAGACTAGTCTAGATGCTTGATGGCCCGCTGACTTCTAAAGAAATCCAGGGGGCTCTCTGCTCTTTGCAAGTGGGGAAGGCTCCTAGGAATGATGGCCTCCCCTCTGAGTTTTTTAAATGCTTTAGTGATATCATAGTAGATAAGTTACGGGAAATGTTAACATCTTCCTTGGCGGCTTCTTCCCTTCCTGAATCAATGTCAAGTGCAATTATAGGCCAAAACTGGGCAAAGACCTGAAGCTTTGCTCCTCATACCGCCCAATTTCCCTTTTGAAAGTTGACCCTAAGATGCTCACTAGAGTGCTAATTTCACGTTTGAATAAAGTGATACTTTCACTTATACACAGAGACCAGACAGGTTTTATGCCAGTGAAGGGCACAGACATTAATCTGCAAAGGCTGTATACTATAATTGCCAACTCCAGGAGATTGGAGGTCCCGGGGGTGGTGGCCTCCCTGGATGCAGAAAAAGCTTTTGACTCGGTGGAGTTGGAATATTTATGAAAGGTGATTCACAAATTTGACTTTGGCCCTAATTTTATCTCTTGGGTGCAGAAGCTGTACTCGGCTCCTTCCGCCAGAGTATGCACAAATACCATTCTATCTGACTCCTTCCCACTTCAAGGCATGCGACAGGGGTGTCCCCTTTCCCCGAGCCTCTTTGCTTTGGCCATTGAACCCTTGGCAGTTCTTAGAGCTTCCCCTAGCATTCAGAGCGTACAAGTGGGCCCTCTAGTGGAGAAGGTGTCGCTCTACGTAGACGATACCCTTTTGTACTTGACTGAGGTTCAGCATTCCTTACCAGCAGCCCTTGAGATTATAAACTTCTTTGGTTCCTTCTCTGGGGTCAGGATTAACTGGGGTACATCCGTCCTATTCCCTCTAACTCCTATGGCAACTTAAATATCTGGGAATTCAGATCCAAGCTGACCTTGCTAAATTCTTGGAGGATAATTTGTACCCAGTTCTAGAGCAATTTACTTAAAAATGTTGGATCTGGAAGTCCCTACTTCTTATGCCACGTACACACGGTCGGAATATCCGACAACAAATGTTTGATGTGAGCTTGTTGTCGGAAATTCCGACCGTGTGTAGGCTCCTTAGGACATTTGTTGTCGAAATTTCCGACAACAAAAATTTTAAAGCTGGATCTCAAATTTTCCGACAACAAAATCCGTATTGTCGTAAATTCCACGCATGCTCGGAATCAAGCAGAAGAGCTGTACTGGCTATTGAACTTAATTTTTCTCGGCTCCTTGTACCTCACCGCGTTCTTGGCGATCGGAATCTCAGACAACATTTGTGCGACCGTGTGTATGCAAGACAAGTTTGAGCCAACATCCGTCGGAAATAAATCCAGGATTTTGTTGTCGGAATGTCAGATCGTCTGTACGCGGCATTACTCTGGTGGGAAGAGTAAATTTGGGTAAAATGTCCTACCTCCCCGAATTTTTGTATATATTTAGAAATACTCGTGATGGTGCCTGTTATATTCTTTACCAAACTGGAACGTGTCATTTCATCTTTTATATGGGTGGGACAGACCCCCAGATTAGCAAAACCACTCTACAACTGCCACTGACTGAGGGAGGCTTGGCTTTGCCTTGCTTTAAGTTATATTACTGGGCCGCATATTCTGTTATGGGGTAACCCCATTTACGAACCATGCCGGATCCGCAGGTATGGGCTAGGCAAGGTGTGAAGACTTTGCAACATGTCATGCCCGAGGCTCAACTCCTGTCTTTTTCGGATCTGAAAAGTCTGTTTTCACTGCCCTCCTGGATGCTTTTCAGGTTCCTGCAACTGAGACATGCCGTACAGGCGCAGTTTCCTGATCTGGTTGTTTTGGCCTCCCACTCGGTGGAAAAATTGCTGACGGCACGCAACATAGATGGACCGTTGTCCTCTACCCCAGGCTGATTGTCTCTAGAGATTCTCAGACTGACAAGCTATTTCAGAAATAGCAGAGAGATTTGCCCAAACTGTCTAGGGAAGACTGGGATGCAGGGGTCCAACAGTACCTTCCTTTGATTTCAGCCCGAGATGGACTGGTACAAATGAAATTATTCATCGAGTCTGTTACACTGCCCTGAGATTGTCAATAATATATCGGACCTCACAAACCAAATGTCCTAAATGTCACACACAGGTAGGGAATTTCATTCATATGGTGTGGTCTTTCTCTCGAATTTAGGACTTCTGGAGGGAGGTGGTCGCTGACATAAACAGTCTTGGAGAGGTAAGGATCTCTCTGAACCCTTTAATTCTGTTGCTGGGTATAACTGACAACCTAGAGGCCACCACACATTAAAAGCTGTCTTGGAGATCAGTGGTTAATGCAGTACTCCCCCTCTGCTGTCTCACTTACATGGGGCATAATTGCCCCAAGAAGTTTGACAAAATTTGGTCTTCTTGGGTTCAGGACAGCAGCCTTAACTTTGAGGTTTAAAGGTTAGATCTGGCCTTTAGGGAATAGATTTTAACGGGTCAATTATCTGACTGTCATTCCCTCCCACCCCTGCCATCCTTTACACCTTTTCTTTCTACCCCCCCCCCCTTCCTTGCCCCACCCCTGCCCCCCTCCCCCTCGGGGTGGGGTTCGTAGTATAACCTATGTTTATGACTTGGTAGTACTAGAATGAATTTACAGGTGTTAATTGCTATGCCAACATTATGCTAGGAGGCAAAGCACATAAGAGAATATTGTTTAGAGGTATGACTAACTGCACTGTATTGAAACAAACTGCCTACTATTCCGCTTCTTGTTACACGTGTATTGCTGCAATTGTCCTAATAAAGTTTCACTGTTAAAAAAAGCTAAAAAAAACTCGGGAAAAGAAACTTGAGAGAAAGGAAAAGGGAAAAGAGAAGAAAAAAAAGAGAGGGAGGAGAGAAGAAAAAAAAAAGAGAGGGAGGAGAGAAGAGGGGGAGTCCATGGGGAGTGTGTTAAATCGAGAGGAGCGCGGTATAGAATCTGGAAGGTTGAATGTATGCAACCCACGGTTGCCAGACCCGAAGGAATTTATCATGTGTGTCTGAAAGCATAGCTGTCAACTTTTCATTTACCATAATATCATTCATGTGATTTTTTTTTTACTGAGTACAGCAGTTTTACAAGCCAGGTGCTTGATGGCCCGCTCACTTCTAAAGAAATCCAGGGGGCTCTCTGCTGTTTCGGAATGTAAAACATGCGAACCGCTGCTATCCAACAAACCAAGATAACGGAAGATGAATCCAGGAAGATAACATAGCTGACAGCTTTCTAAACAAAGGAGGATAGTTGGCCTGATACAATCCAGCATACGTTGGGAAGACAGCCATTGGAATGGAAAAGCATTTTTTAAAGCCACTAGGTCCAAAGGAGGAAGATTGATTGATATAGCTTTAGATTTAATGAGATTACTGGTAACGTGAAGTCCTAAAAAAAACGCAAAAGTAAATTAGGCAAGGAAATTCTAGGGGAAGTCAAGGTCATCAAGATGTCATCAGCAAGTAAGGATATCTTGTGATCTGAACCGGCAACCTCAATGCCCGTTATTTCTGAATTGGAACGAACCGCCTTTTCCAAGGGTTCCATTGCCAGGATAAATAAAAGCAGAGAAAGTGGGCAGCCTTGACGTGTCCCCCTCCTATTAGGGAAAAGAGAGGATTCAAACCCGTAATACTTAATTTTAGCCTGAGGTGAATCGTACAATGCCATTATGCATGAGGCCATGATAAGGTATCGAAGGCCTTATTCACATCAAGAGACAAAAGCATTGTCGCCATAATGCGGCTATGAGCTATATGTTGGAGCTGTAGAATTTGCCTAATCGTATATCCTGCCTGTCGTTGCAAGATAAAACCAACTTGATCCTTCTCGATCAAGCGAGGTAGAAAGGAATTTAAACGGTTGGCCGGGATCTTGGTCAAAATTTTCATATCTGTATTAACCACTTCAATACTGGGCACTTTCACCCCCTTCCTTCCCAGACCAATTTTCAGCTTTCAGCGCTCTCGCACTTTCAATGACAATTGCGCGGTCATGCAATGCTGTACCCAAATGAAATTTTTATAATTTTGTTCATACAAATAGAGATTTCTTTTGGTGGTATTTATTCACGACTCTGTTTTTTATTTTTTTGCGATATAAGCAAAAAAAGAGTGGAAATTTGGGAAAAAAAACAATATTTTCTTCTTTCTATTTTAAAAGAAATCCAATAAAATCGAATTTTGTCATAAATTTAAGGCAAAATGTATTCTGCTACATGTTTTTGGTAAAAAAAATCCCGTAAAGTGTATAATAATTGGTTCATGTGATCACGGACAGATGTACGCAAATGTTCATGTACAGATGTGCACAGGTGATCACGGACATATGTATGCAGATAATCATTGGGACATATGATTTTACTGTTGCATTTATGGGGGCAGGTGTTTTTACTATGTGAGGACATGTGTGTTTACTTTGTGTTTTTTTACATTGTGGGGACACTAGACTGGTGATCAGTGAGTAAAAAGCTGTAAAAAACAGCTCATACTCACTGATCACCAGCCGGCTGCAGCAATCCGCTCTCCTATCCTCACTGACAACTTCTGTGTGAGGAGAGGAGAGCCGATTGCCTATCAACCGGCTCTGTATTAACATCACATGACGGCTGTGATTGGACACAGATGTCATGTGATCAGGAGGGCCAATCACAGAGCCCTCCTGCCGATCGGAGATGCGCCGTGTCCGGGTGACGCCATCCTGCTCCTTCTGAGGGACGTTCCTGAAGGTCCACACAGAAGGAGAGAGTGCCCACCCAGCCGTTTATGTGCAGTGGCCGGGTGGGAAGTGGTTAATAAGCGATATGAGCCTAGAGTTGGCCCAGGATGAATGATCACGGTCGGGCTTCAGGATCATTACTATGTTAGCGGCCAAAAGGTTCAAAGTAAAGGCCTGGCCATCTTTAGCGGAGTTGTACATAGCCGCCAGATAAGGAGCTAGGCCTTTTACCCACCTTTTTAACTCCTTAATGCATTGAAGAACTTCAGATACTTGTATATCGCGGTCCATGAAGGACGTATGTGCATCAGATATCGTGGGTAATGATAAACCATTCAAAAAAGTATTAATGTCCTGGTTGGTAGTCTGATTGGGGGCTAAATATAAAGTAGTTAGGCTATGATGAAATTCATCTAAGACCCGCACTAGATTGCCTGTAAGAACATTATGACGGGTACGTAAGGTGATGGAAGTGAATTTAGGAGTGAAAGTGCGTAGCCTGTTAGCCAACATAGTATTTGGTTTGTTTGCTTTGGCATACCATTTCTGGCGAGCCCAGCATGAAGTGCGCTCTGCCATATCTGTTTGTCATAAGTCCAGCTCTGTAGGGGCTTGGTCCACCAGTTTGCGATTAGCAGGGGTAGGGGATTGCTTTGAATGTCGTGGAAAATGGCTGTAGGCGGGCTACTAGGGTACGCTGTGCTAATTGGCGCCCCCGTTTACATTTCGCTGCCAACTGAATAACATGGCCCCTAAGGAGCGCTTTATAGCTTCCCACAGAGTCACAGGAGAAGAGACTGAGCCTTCATTGAGGGGAAAATAATCTGCGGAGGCTTTCAAAATGTCAGCTTGAATCTCCTTAAATGACAAAAGCGAGTCATTCATAAGCCGGGGGAGTGCTGAAGTTTACAAAGAATAGAATGACAAACAACCAGAACAAGATCATGGTCCGACCACGGAGGCAGCTAAGATAGTAGCGGATACCACCAGAGAAAGATGTTTTTGTAGTACAAACATATGATCAATTCTAGAGTGGGAATGATGGGGATGAGAATAGTGGGTATAATCTTTACCCAAGGGGTGGAGCTCTCTCCAGATGTCTACCAGATCATGACTTTGTAGAGAATGAAAGAACTTTTTGGCGTTGGATGATGGAGCAGTGCGATCAGATGGACATTTGTCCTGAACAGGATTCAATGTCACATTGGAGTCACCCGCCAAAAGAAGGGTATCCCTCTGGTGGGACGTCAATAAAGAGCAAATATGGGTCAGAAAGGGCCCCGGATTTACGTTAGGAGCATAAGAAGTCACGATAGTAACATCAGTATCTTGACTAGTGGCTTGGAGCAAAAGATACCTATCATTTGAATCCGCTATCTGTTTACTGCAACTAAAGGGAACCGATTTGCAGACCTCTTTATTTAGTTGGCCCATTACCCAAAAAAAACACAAGAATGCTGGGCATCAAAATATTTGGGGCAGGAGGAGGATATAAAATGCGTTACTTGCAAGAAACCTATGTCTACCCACTGTTTCTTTAGATATTTAAAGACCTTCACCCTTTTTTGGGGGGAGTTCAGACCCTGAACATTCAGGGACAACCAATTCAACATCATGGTGGAAAGAAATTGAACCAAACATTATCCCCAACCGCATACCCCATGGACTCAAAGAAAAAGGAGGAAGGATAGAGGAAAAAGTCAAGCATAAGGGAAAAGAATCATATTAAAGAACATGAAGAGGCCGAGCATATCTCTGAGCATAATGAACCAAAACAGCTTAAATGCATCAGGTAGTGGACAAAAGGCCCACAAGGGGGTCCGAAGTTGGTCAAGACTGTTGTCTTAGCCAAGTGCCGGCACATTGGGGGACCAGTGGTCCATCTGAACCAAACGGCTATTTTAAATATTGAAATTAATAATAAACATAAGCACTCTAGTCTATTATAGAGGCACAAATGAAATCCTGGTTAAATGATACCGCTATAACGTTTGACCAAAAGTAGTATTCAGTCACCCAAGGCAGCCCCAATCACATGGGACCACCCAGGGTGAAAATGAAACCAGAACAGTATAGAATGACCATATGTGGCAGCTAGACTACTACAAAAGTAATTTTCAACAAAGTAGATAACATTACTGTAGGAAAAGGCACATAACAGTGTAACCCAGAACTACCCAGCCCCTGCCCAGGGATGGTAGATCATATCCGACACTCCACAGCACCTTGAAAGCTGCAAAGGGTCAGAGACAACCGCCAGGCTGGTAGTATGTAAAACAGCCTCGTCAGGCAATGAGGTGTCCAACCCTCCTATGTCACTCAACAGTTCCCCAGGATGAAGATAACGGTAGATTGCCAGAAAACTGGGCATAAACTGCCATGTGGGGAACAAAAACAGAACACATCACTAACTAATCAATAACCTGCTGGATGTCGGGATGTACGGCTGGGGTGTGTATCAACTCTGTGTCTAAGCTGTTGTCACTGCTGTCAATCCTTTACGGCCTTTCTGCCCTGACTGTGTGCACTTAGTATACTCAGGGTTTTCCATTTTGGGCCCCAGTATATCCTTCTGGCCATCCCTCTGCCTTGGAATGTGAGAGAAGCCTTTCTCTCGGGGACAGTATTTACAATACCAATCCCTCTTTTTGAAACTGTTTCTTTTTGATGCCTATATGCCTTGAAATAGCAATCCAATTGACACAGCTCTTAGTGCTACTTACCTCCATGTTTTTTTAAACAGTATATAATGGAATGTTGAAACCCGCCTTGCTATCAAACACTATATACACTTTCCTCTTCACACACCTCTGAAGAAAAAGAAAAATTGTACTCCGAAATGCGTTGGATGCAAAGAGGATATCCTATGTGTTCTAGGTGTTTTCTAACACGGTGACAATATTTGATATTGTTTAGACAATCCATTGTTTCATTTCTTTATGTACTTTTTAATGATGATGATGTTTATTAATAAAAATCTTTTTCTACTAAAAATACTTTGTATACTCCTAATAGATACTACTATGTGCTTTTAAAGTCTGCCCACGGGAAACCTCTCTCTCTCTCTCTCTCTCTCTCTCTCTCTCTCTCTCTCTCTCTCTCTCTCTCTCTCTCTCTCTCTCTCTCCTCTCTCTCTCTCTCTCTCTCTCTCTCTCTCTCTCTCTCTCTCTCTCTCTCTCTCTCTCTCTCTCTCTAATACTGGATGTGCATTATACTAGCATAATATTACCATTCGCCTCCCCTTCTTTTCCTATTGGATGATGAACCTTCGTCCCAGTATGAGGTCCAGAGCGCTCTGGAGTAGTTTTTCTTCAAGGATGTCTCTGTAAATTGCTGCATTTATCTTTCCCTCGATCCTGACTAGTCTAATGCCCCGTACACACAGTCGGATTTTTCGACGGAAAATGTGTGATAGGACCTTGTTGTCGGAAATTCCGACCGTGTGTAGGCTCCATCACACATTTTCCATCGGATTTTCCGACACACAAAGTTTGAGAGCAGGCTATAAAATTTTCCGACAACAAAATCCGTTGTCGGAATTTCCAATCGTGTGTACACAAATCCGATGCACAAAGTGCCACGCATGCTCAGAATAAATAAAGAGATGAAAGCTATTGGCTACTGCCCCATTTATAGTCCCGACGTACATGTTTTACGTCACCGCGTTCAGAATGATCGGATTTTCCGACAACTTTGTGTGACTGTGTGTATGCAAGACAAGTTTGAGCCAACATCCGTCGGAAAAAATCCTAGGATTTTGATGTCGGAATGTCCGATCAATGTCCAACCGTGTGTACGGGCCATTACAGTTTCTGCCACTGAAAAACATCCCCACAGCATGTTGCTACCACCACCATGCTTCACTGTAGGGATGGTATTGGCCAGGTGATGAGCGGTGCCTAATTTCTTCCAGACATGACGCTTGCCATTCAGGCCAAAGGGTTCCATCTTTGTTTCTCATGGTCTGATAGTCCTTCAGGTGCCTTTTGGCAAATTCCAGGCGGGCTGTCATGTGCCTTTTACTGAGTAGTGGCTTTTATCTGGCCACTCTACTGTACAGGTCTGATTGGTAGAGTGCTGCAGAGATGGTTGTTCTTCCGGAAAGTTCTCCTCTCTCCACAGTGAAATGCTGAAGCTCTGTCAGAGAGACCATCGGGTTCTTGGTCACCTCCCTGACAAAGGCCCTTTTCCCCCGATCTTTCACTTTGGCTGTGCGGTCCACTCAAGGAAGAGTCCTGGTGGTTCCAAACTTCTTCCATTTACGAATGATGGAGGCCATTGTGCTCATTGGGACCTTCAACGCTGCAGAAATTTTTCTGTACCCTTCCCAGATCTGTGCCTCGATGCAATCATGTCTCGGAGGTCTACAGACAATTCCTTGGACTTCATGGCTTGGTTTGTGCTCTGACATGCACTGGTAACTGTGGGACCTTATATAGACAGGTGTGTGCCTTTCCAAATCGTGTCCAATCAACTGAATTTACCACAGGTGGACTCCAGTCAAGCTGTAGAAACATCTCAAGAATGATCAGTGGAAACAAGATGCACCTGAGCTCAATTTTAAGTGTCATGGAAAGGCTGTCATAACTTATGTACATGTGATTTTTTTTTTTTTTTAAATAAATTTGCAAAGTTTTCAAACTAATTTCTTTCATGTTGTCAGTATGGGGTATTTGTAGAATTTTGGGGAAAATAACAAAATGTGGGAAAAGTGAAGTGCTGTGAATACTTTCCAGATGCCCTGTATATGTATGTATGTATGTATGTATGTATGTATGTGTGTGTGTGTGTTTTTATATATATATATATATATATATATATATATATATATATATATATATATATATGGGTATTATTGGGTAAACCTGCGTTTATATCTCCACATACCTTAAAACTGAACATTGCATGACTGCAAAAAAGCTTATTGGGTAAACCTGCGTTTATATCTCCACATACCTTAAAACTGAACATTGCATGACTGCAAAAAAGCTTATTGGGTAAATCTGTTTGTCACCACTGTTTCAACTCCATCTGTAGCCATGCTCACATTATTTCAATGTTTATTTAGCCATTAAGTCTTACCTAAATTATGGGTTGCCTTATCTTTACAATTTTGGCCTTTTAGTCCCCTTGCAGTTTGATTGTGGTGTGAAAGTTATGCCCTGCTAGCTGTGTTGCTAATATGCCCTCCTAATTGATTAATTGCCAGATTCAAACCACACCCAACACACAGTATAAAAACAAGGCCTTCCTTACGGGGGAACACATACAGGGGGCTGCACATACAGGGGGTTCTTCCAAAGAAGTGGCGTTCTTAAAATAAGTGGCACTTCTGCTCTTGCACTTCAGCGATTTGCACAAAGCAAACTATAAAAGACTGCAGGTGATCCCATTTCCTAATTTTATCATCTTCCTCTCTGAAACATGCACTCTTTACCTCTCCTCCTTTTCACAATTGCTGCCTCTCTCCTCAAACTCTCTTTTCTACATCCCTCTGCTCCACCCCACAACCTGTACATATCACCCTCACTTCTCCCCTCCCCCTATTACTGCACTCATCACCTCTTTCTAACTCTAAGCCCACTTGCTAACATACCCCCCAGGATACTGAAGCATGTCCCCTCATACAAATCATATTCTCATATTACCTCCCTCACTCTTCTACTTCTTCTAATCGCTGGAGATATTTCCCCAAACCCTGGGCCCACTTTATTTAACTGTGCCCAACACACCCATCACCATCACCCTACACCCTCTGGCAGTAGTCGCAATCTACACAATCTAGTCTCCATTCCTCTTCTTGCCAACACCAGCCTCACTCTCTCCTGCGCCCTCTGGAACGCCCGCTCTGTCTGCAACAAACTCACTGCTGTTCATGACCTCTTTGTCACTAATTCCTTTAATCTACTTGCTCTCACAGAAACCTGGCTCCACGAATATGACACCCCTTCTCCTGCTTCCCTCTCCCAGGGTGGCCTTCACTGGACTCACTCCCCCAGGCCTAATGGACGCAAGGGAGGTGGAGTGGGATTCCTCCTATCCCCCCAGAGCACCTTCCAGGTTATTCACCCTCCTCCCTCTTTTTCACTCTCATCATTCGAAGCCCACTGTATACGTCTATTCTCTCCCACTTCCCTGAGAATTGCTGTGATCTCCCGGCCTCCTGGACCATTATCGACTTTCCTTGATGAGTTTTCTGCCTGGCTACCCTACTTTCTCTCTTCGGAAATTCCCACAATCCTTCTCGGTGATTTTAACATCCCTGCTAATACAAACATTCCTGCTACTTCTAAACTTCTTAGTCTAACCTCTTCATTTGACCTGAAGCAATGGGTACAGGCTTCTACTCACTCTGATGGCAACACCCTTGACCTTGTATTCTCTTACCTATGCACCCATGCAACTTCTCAAACAATCCTTTTCCTCTCTCCGACCACCACCTTATTAGTTTCTCTCTCCCCCTGTCTTCCACCACCTTTCCCTCCAATCGCCTAACCGTCACCCGTTGAAACTTTCGCAACTTCTACTCCCCTTCTCTACTCTGCTACCGACCACCTCTATGACAAAATCTCCCCCCTGTCCTGCCCCAACCAAGCCATATCCATCTACAATAAATCTCTGTCCTCCACCCTGGACAAGCTCGCTCCCCTCACTACACGCAGAATCAAGCCTCGACCCCTACAACCCTGGCAAACAGATGACACTAAAATTCTCAAAAAACGTAGTCGCGCTCTTGAGCGTCTGTGGCACAAGACTAAGTCTCTCAAAGACTTCAACCAATACAAATCTGCCCTCCAAAAATACTATTCTTTCCTCCACACTGCCAAGCAAACCTATTTTACAACTCTTATTAATACCTTCTCATCCAATCCCCGTAAACTCTTCTCTACCTTCAACTCTCTACTTTGTCCTCCACCGCCTCCCCCCACTGATTTACTCACTGCCCGGGAAATCGCTAATCACTTCAAAAACAAGATTGATACAATCCGTGATGAAATCTCCACTCTACAGGTATCTCCCCCAGCTAAGACCCCATGTCAACAGATACAACTGACACTACCTCTATTCAAATCTACTACTCCTGACAAAGCTGCTAAACTCCTTTCTATCGCCCACCTAACCACCTGTCCCCTGGACCCTGTTCCCTCTCAAATGCTACGGTCACCCTCTGACCCCATCCTACACTCTCTAACCCACATCTTCAATCTCTCCCTCACCTCTGGAGTCTTCCCCGATGCTCTAAAACATGCACTGGTCACTCCCATACTCAAAAAACCATCCTTGGACCCTACCAATCTTAACAACCTACGCCCTATCTCCTTGCTCCCCTTTTCCTCTAAACTCCTTGAACGCCTGGTTTACAACCAACTGAGTGACCACCTCGTTAAAAACAACCTTCTTGATCCCCTTCAATCTGGATTTCGCCCTCAACACTCCACAGAAACTGCTCTTTTAAAACTCACAAATGACCTACTAACTGCAAAAACCAAGGGACACTATTCTGTACTCCTACTTCTGGATCTTTCAGCTGCCTTTGACACGGTTGACCACCCCCTCCTCCTCAAAAAACTTTACTCCATCGGTCTCCGTGACTGTGCTCTTCAGTGGCTCTCATCCTACCTATCCCAACGCACCTTCAGTGTCACTTACAATTCTTCTTCCTCCACTCCTCTTCCCTTCTCTGTCGGGGTCCCCCAAGGTTCTGTTCTTAGACCTCTTTTATTTTCAATCTACACCTCTTCCCTGGGTCAGCTGATAGCCTCTCATGGCTTTCAATATCATTTCTATGCTGATGACACACAAATCTATCTCTCCACCCCTCAACTCACTCCATCAGTCTCCTCACGCATCACTAACTTACTGACATATCTGTATGGATGTCACACCACTTCCTCAAACTCAACTTGTCCAAAACCGAGCTTATAATATTTCCTCCCCCACGTGCCTCTTCCCCTGACTTCTCTGTGAAGAGCAATGGCAAAACCATCCACCCGTCCCCACATGTCAGGGTGCTAGGTGTTATCCTAGATTCTGAACTCTCCTTTCAGCCCCACATCCAATCACTTTCCAAAGCTTGCCGCCTCAACCTCCGCAACATCTCTAAACTACGTCCCTTTCTAACCAGTGAAACTACAAAGCTCCTGATTCACTCCCTGGTTATCTCTCGCCTTGACTACTGCAACTCGCTCCTCATTGGCTTACCTTTAAATAGACTATCCCCCCTTCAGTCCATCATGAATGCTGCTGCCAGACTCATCCACCTTACAAACCGATCAGTGTCTGCCACCCCTCTCTGCCAATCCCTCCATTGGCTGCCACTCGCCCAACAAATTAAATTCAAAATACTAACAATAAGTTACAAAGCCATCCACAACTGTGCCCCCAGCTACATCACTAACCTAGTCTTAAAATACCAACCTAAACGCCATCTCCGTTCCTCCCAAGATCTCCTGCTCTCTAGCTCCCTCATCACCTCCTCCCATATCCGCCTCCAGGACTTCTCCCGAGCCTCGCCCATCCTCTGGAATTCCCTACCCCAATCTGTCAGACTGTCTCCAAATTTATCCACTTTTAGGCGATCCCTGAAGACTTTCCTCTTCAGAGAAGCCTATCCTGCCTCCATCTAACAACTGCATTATTTTCTCCATTAGCTCATCCCCCACAGTTATTACCCTTTTGTATAACTTGACCCTCCCTCCTAGATTGTAAGCTCTAACGAGCAGGGCCCTCTGATTCCTCCTGTATTGAATTGTATTGTACTTGTACTGTCTGCCCTAATGTTGTTGTAAAGCACTGCGTAAACTGTCGGCGCTATATAAATCCTGTATAATAATAATAATAATATTGCCGTAAATTTCTCAATGGGTCATCCTAATTTGTTTTCTTACTAATCTAGACATAAATATCAGATACAAGATATAAAGCTGTTGAAAGAAGATATGGATTTTTCTTTATTAGATTTAAAATTTAAAAAAGATCACACTGCTAACTCTATTAATGTAACAAAGCAAACAAGGCTATATTAAATTACAAAATAGGACTTCCTGTGCAGCTAATTGTATTAATATGAGCTTCACATGCAAGAAATGAATAGCTAACCTATGTAATTAGGACATGAAGATGGAGCAAAGGTACACTAAGGTGATTTGTAGCTTTTAAATATATTAAATTACCATTATGACACACAAAACTGAAGATACATCTTCTAAAAAAGCAAATCGCACACCAAGCAATGCTTTAACTACTACTCTTTAGGAAAGTGCCTATCCATAAGCTAGAATAGTCAGGGACTTACTTAAAGTGGAACTTCAACCAAAAGATGAAGTTCCGCTTTAAGTCCTCCACCACCACATTTTGGCAGGTCATTTTTTTGGGGGGAGGAGCAGGTGCCTAGTTTTGACAGGTACCCGCTCCCACTTCTGCTCGGAAAACACCTAGGTGATCAGAGTGGAAGTTTGGCCACCTCTCTTTCCCCCCCGTAGCTTTCTGGGAAACGTCACAGATCTCAGAAAGCTGCGGAAGCATTCACAAAGCACAGTATGGCTCGCACATGCGAAGTAGGAAGCCAGCTGTGAAGCTGCAAGCTGTCACAGCTGGCTTCCCACACTAAAGATGCCGGCACTAAGAACCTGGAGACTAGTGAAGAACTAACCCAGGTGAGGATGGGGGCTGGATCCCTGGACAGGTAAATGTCCTTATATTAAAAGTCATCAGCTACAGAATTTGTAGCTGCTGACTTTTTTTTTGTTTTCTAGAGTGAAGAATCACTTTAACTTGCAAAGAAGCGATAGCTATAATGCCTAACCCACATTATCAGGGCAGTGTGTACATAACAGAAAAAGTTTTCTCCATTTTTTTGAAAAGTGATATAACTCATGAACTAATTTCTGGGAGCTGTACCCAGAAAAGGGCAGGCAGAGGACAAAGGACTAGTCCTAGTTACCAGCATTTCCTATGCGGTCTTTAATGACAACTCCAGATCGGTTCACAGATTGCAGTGCGAACTGTGAATTCGGACAGGAATCGGATCACATGGGTCTGAACACCCATGCGATCCGATTTCAGTCTGGGGGAAAAAAAAGGTTCCTGCACTATTTTTGTGCGAGTTCAGCCATACAACTGTGTGGTTGAATTCGCATTGCACATACATCGCATTTGATCCGCACAGCAATGCGGTGTGAATCACATGCAATTTCTGATAGCTCATATGTGTGAACCCAGGCTAAATATGGTTCTAGAGCCCTAAGGTTTTTTTTACCATAATGCATTGTATGCATCAACCACTTGACCACTGGGGACTGAAACCCCCTTCCTAACCAGACCAATTTTCAGTTTTTGGTGCTTTCACATTTTGAATGACAATTACTCAGTCATGCAACACTGTACCTATATGAATGTTGTGTCCTTTTTTTTACACAAATAGAGCTTTCTTTTGGTGATATTTAATCACCGCTGGATTTTTTATTTTTTGCGCTATAAAAGAAAAAAGACCGAAAATTCTGTAAAAAAAAAAAAAAAAAAGGAATTTTTCTTTGTTTCTGTTATAAAAATTTGCAAATTAGTCATTTTTCTTCATAAATGTTGGGCAAAATTTATACTGCTACATATCTTGGTTGGTTATTGGTAAAAATAACCCAAATCTGTGTATATTATTTGGTCTTTGTGAAAGTTAGAGTCCACAAGCTATGATGCCAATCTCTGAAAATTGATCACACCTGATGTACTGATCTCATTTCTTGAGACCCTAACAAGCCAGGAAAGTACAAATAACCCCCAAATGACCCCTTTTTGGAAAGTAGACATTCCAATGTATTTAGTGAGTTTTTTGAAGTTGTAATTTTTTCCCACAATTCTTTGCAAAATCAAGATTTTTTTTTTCTTTTTTCACAAAATTGTTATATTAGCAAGTTATTTCTCACACACAGCATATGTATAGCACAAATTACACCCAAAACACATTCTGCTACTCCTCCTGAGTACAGCAATACCACATGTGTGAGACTTTTACACAGTGTGGCCACATACAGAGCACCAACATGCAGGGAGCACCATCAGGCATTCTTGGAGCATAAATTACACATATAATTTCTTGACTACCTCTTACACTTTTGAAGGCCTTGGAGCACCAGGACAATGGAAACGCCCCCAAAATGACCCTATTTTGAAAAGAAAACAACCCAATGTATAATCTGACGCATAATGAGTCTTTTGAACATGTCATTTTTTTCTACAAGTTTTTGGAAAATGTGTAAAGAAAATGAAAACTCTTTTTTTTTTTTTTTTTACTCAAAGTTGTCCATTTATACAATATTTCTAACACATAGCATGTACATACTGAAAATTACACCCCAGAATGGATTCTCCTACTCCTGAGTACGGCGATACCACATATGGGAGACTTTTACACAGCCTGGCCACATAGAGAGGCCCAACATGCAGGGAGCACCATCAGGTGTTCTAGGGGCATAAATGTAAAATCTAATTTGACTACCTATTACACTTTTTTGTGAGGCACTGCAGTGGCATGGATGAGAACTGATGTGGCATGGATGAGCATGAATGGGGATGGATGAGCCGTGGCTAGGGATGGCTGAGTATGGATGGGATGACCGAGCATGAATGAGTGGCTGAGTACGGCTGGGTATGGACAGGGGTGGATGGGATGGCTGAGCATGGATGGATGAGTATTGCTGAGGATGGATGGATGAGTATTGCTATGGATGGATGAATGGATGAGTATTGCTGAGTATGAATGGATGAATGAGTATTGCTGAGTATGGATGGATGAATGAGTATTGCTGAGTATGGATGGATGAGTATGGATGGGTGGATGAGCATGGATGACTGAGTATAGATGGATGGATGAGTATTGCTGAGGATGGATGGATGAGTATTGCAGAGTATGGATGGATGGCTGAGCATGGATGGCTGAGTATTGATGAGGATGGATGGCTGAGTATTGCTGATTATGGATGGGGATAGATGGGATGGCTGAGCATGGATGGATGGCTGGATGAGGCAGGAATTGTCACATATCAGCGCTGTGGGCACTACACATCCAGCCCACAGCGCTGCTGCCACCGATCTCTCCCCTCTCCACTCACACTGTACTGATCGGTACAGAGAGGGGAGAGATGAACTGGATATGACACCGGTTTGTTTACAAGTGGTCACTGTCAGCGGCCATATACCGTGATGCGACCCGGCGGTCACGGATATTCCCTGGGGCGTGTGGGAGTGCGATTCTGGGAGGACGTCAATGTACGCCAGAGTTATTGAGCTGCGCTGTAGCCTTCATTCGGCTATAGAGCGGTCGGCAATCGGTTAAGGTAAAAAAAAAAAACCTTTTGTGTGCAGCTCCTCTCTCGTCCCCCCTATACTTGAGCTTCATCTCGATCCAGCAATGTATGCAAGAGCAGCAGCTCTCCCAGGTCGCTCTCATTGGCTCACACAGCAACGGGAGTCATGGGCTTCTACTGCTGTCAATCACAGCCAGTGAGCCAATGCGGAGAGTGGGGGTGTGGCTCGGGAGCTAGCTTGCTCAAGAGGCTTTCTTTCTCTTTAGTTTGATGGGCACAGTGCTCCATTACTCCTGACTATAGGGCTATATTGCCTTCTGCAGGAGTAGGACTAGGCAGAACAAAAATCTTGGCTACGCCCATGGGCTGTCCTCAGCTGGTATATAACCCCCTCTCTGCTATCTGTATTCAGTTTGTTTCTGTCTAGGTATTCAGTTTGTTTCTGTCTAGTCAGGAGCGAAGCCCTAGGCTCCCTGCTGGGATATTTTGGTTATAGCAATTTTTGCCTTTTTCTCCTTCCATGCATCTTTTTGCTTTTTTCTCCTGGGAGATCTACATTCAACTGCTGGGCTGGGCGACAGGCTGGATAATCTAGATCCTGTGGTCTCCCCAGTCCGGCCAGCAAATGTGTGCAGACCGCAGCTACACACTAGGTCGGCCGCGACAAAGCTTCAACGGACGGAGGTTGTCCCACAAGCTAAATGTCTCACAGGGTGGCATACAACCGGGCTCTGATGTGATTTGTAGCATCCCCTGGCCGACAGGCCCCCACTTTGGTGGCGAAAGGTTCTGTCTGGAGCGATACCCGCATCCATGGAGAGTTAAGTACAGTCCCCCCTCTCCTCATTGTGTGGGGTGGGGTGGACGGCGGGTACCCTCCAGGGATTGTCAGACTTGCCTGCAGGTTTCCTCCTCCCTCTCATCCCAATCACTCAGTTAAACTGGACATTTTTGCCCCACATCTCCCCTCTGTGAATGTTCTCGGGGAGGTGCAGGGGCTCATATGGGAGTGAATGCACTGCCTTAAAACGTATGGGGTGCAGTACCTGGGGTCTGGTGGGGGTCTCAGTGCAGAGGGCGCAGCAGAGACTCCTGTGTGGCTTCCCGGCCTGCCAGCATTTAGCAGCGTTCGGCTGCCGTTTTCCATTGGTTTGGTCTTTGGCGGGCAGCCATGTTTGTGTGGTCAGTGATGTTGCGGCCGCCATTTTCCCTCGGTTTTGTTTGGTCTTTGGTCGGCGGCCATGTTTTGATGGTCTGTGGTGTCACAGCGGCCATTTTCTCTTCGTCCAGCATGATGCTGGAGACTGCCAGAGCCTCTTCCTTCTCCCGGATATAGGGACTGATAGCACATGGCAAGCTGCTGGGTCCAAACATACGGCGCTCCTCCGGCTGGTAGTGGTGAGTCCTTGGGGGGTCCCTTTCTCTCTCTCTCTCTCTCTCTCTCTCTCTCTCTCTGCTAGCAAGTGCCTGTTACATCTACCCCAACGCAGGTGGTCAGACACTATAGCTGGCTACTGTGTTCCTCACCTATAGCAGCCCCCTTTCCCATAAAAAAAAAAAAACTGCGCTACCTAATAGAAAATATCCCCCCCAAAAAGCAGCAGTTAAACAGTGAGATGTGCACTAAAATAACTAATAAAAAAGAAATAACCGCGCTAAATATAAGTAAAACACGTGAAACAATCTCCAAGACTTCTGTGAGGAAGTACATATATAAATACAAAAATGTTGAAAATTGTTAAAAATTAAATTGTGAAAAGTGCATGGGTCAACACATGTATGTATGAATCAAACATGAGTGTCCATATGTGATATTTGCGAATAAAAATAAGTGTCCATATATAGTAACAGAAAATAAAAATGTGAAGTATTGATCTGAAAACAGTCCAAGAAAGACCCCTTGGATGAATCCAACCAGAGTCAATGGTGTAAAAAATATGAGTGACAACCCATACAGTATCCACACATACCCAATAATTGCGCTTACCGCAAGGCAAGCGTACACCAGCCTGTATCACGTCTTGGTGTGGAGAATCCAGATGGTGCTCTTAGACTGTATACATCGTAGCTGAAAGGATGCAATGAGGACACCAAACTTCCATCACAAGGCAAGCCAACAACAGCTTGTGTTCAGTATTGGTTAACCACACCACACTACGTGATCCACCATCAGGCAAATAATGCGCTTACCACAAGGCAAGCCAACCACAGCTTATGTTCAATAGCAGTGTGAGAGATCCACTGGCGTTCTGGACTGCTTGCGGCAGGAACCGGGGGATACAGCAGAGACTCCAAAATGACATCTCACAAGCATGTAAATAAAAAGGAACTGGCCATAGTGTAATACTGATAAAAACTATTTAATAGATAAAGGTAGAAAACTCACATGAGTATGTAAAAATACAGCAAACAGCCGGCCGGCATAGCGAGCACCCGTCCACACTGAAAATGGCGATGACGTCAGAGCGTCAACCTCCCGACGTACGTTTCACCACAAATGCCCCTAGGTCTTATACACAATGCTATAGTCCTGGCCACCACACCAGGGCAGGCGTGACCTGAGCGAAGGTACTTGCGCTTGGCAGACAGGTAGCGTGGTTCTATGACAGTCCAGGTAAAAGGCAGGCTGAGTTCAGGGAATACTCCTAAATCTGGTCCAGGGTCATACACAGGGAAATCCAATCTAGCAGGACAGACAGACGGGGGGGCTTGAAATAACACACGTATCACTCTATCACAAACAGGCGAGTGAGGGTTTGGCAGGGAAATAACAGGTTTTTGGTTTCCACCCAGAGACTGATCACATTAATCACCTTGCAGGTGGACAAACAGGGAGAGTGCCATAGCCAAAACCCCGGATGCTGAAATGAGGAGCTCTAGATGCTCCTGACAGTGCCCTGAGTGTGTGTGGGGGGGGGGGGTGTCCATAGCGGTGCCAACTTTTTTGTTGCAGAGGGTTCTCCCTTGTCCTATGGAGCCTCAGGGTTACATCTCCCCCACTGACCCCCTCATGATAGCGCCAGGTCCCTCGGAAGCTCAGCTCCCCCTTGATGCTCTGATGGCAGTCCTACAGTCCTTGTTATCCCGGGTGGAAGTGGCGTGTGGGCAAAGGCCTAGCAGGAAGCATCCTCCGCCTTCTCCTGCTCAGTCTCATCTGATTCTGAGCCTGGTGTGGACGTAGCCTGTCCAGTGGGACTTGATCTCACTATCCCTAATCCATCCGATAATGAGGGTGACTCCTCCACGGTCACAGCAGCGAATGAGAAAACGCTGGTGGATGCACTTGTGCGTGCAGTGCGTGAGACTTTAAAAATGGTGGACATGGCTATTGTGACCACGGACGTGGCTGTCCCTTTTGGTACACACAAGATGCCTCGTACAGCTAAAGTGTTTCCTTATCTTCCTTATTTTGACAGTATTGTCTATAAGGAGTGGGAGCAACCCTTTGTGGTCCCCAAACAATTTGCAGTACGTTACCCTTTTGAGGAATCACTTTTTAAAAAGTGGACCAGTCCACCAGTGGTGGACCCTCCTGTTTCCAAGTTGAATAAAGCAACCATGATCCCAGTATAGGATTCCCCATCCTTTTGAAGGCCCGGCTGATAGGAAAGCGGAGTCGGTGGCACGCAGTATGTTTACTATGGCAGGTTAGGCATTGCGAGCGGTCCTGGCCCCGGCCCTGGTATCTCAGACCCTAACTGAATGGGGCAAACTTTAGCGCCAAAGTCTGGGGAAGGAGCAGGTTCCCTCTTCTTACGTTGATCTGTCGAACCAGTTGGTCCAGGGTCTGCAGTTTATATGTGATGCATCTTTGGATGTGTCACCCGTGCTGTCCAAGCTTTCCGTTTCAGCGGTAGTGATTAGGCGCGTGCTATGACTCAAGAATTGGTCTGCAGACCAAGCCTCCAAAAAAGCTCTCATCGATCTGCCCTCATGACATCATTAAGGGTCTCACGGGGGGGGGGGGGAGGAGGAGGAGAAGTACCTTCCTGCCACAGGAAAGGGAAGAATCCTTGTCGCAGACGTGGGCCCTCCTTAGCCGTTTTTTCATACTTCAGGGACTGCAGGTAAGGGAAATAGACCTTTCAAGTCTTCCCTGGGAGGTTCCACGCAACCTTGGTCTGGTAAGCCTAGAGCTGGCTTCTCCGGACTTGCAGACAAGACCCCTTCAGCATGAAGGTCTGCCCTCACCCATAACTGGGGTGGGGGGACATCTTCACTGATTTACGGACTCGTGGACCTCTTTCATAAGTGTCAAGGAGATCCAGAAAATGATCCTTTTGGGGGTACCAAAGTACGGGGCAAGTTCGTCTGTTTCGGGGTTTTTAGGCCCTGAGTCTCCTTGTGCAGTTATAATTCCTGAAAAGGTTCGGGTGAATTACCCAAGGCCCCTCCTATCCACGTCCAGGAAATTTAATCACCTGGGTCTTACTCGATTTAATGTTGACCAGGGTGGTTCTTCTGGTCAAACTTTGGGAACTACAAGCCGTGATTCGCCGGCTGCTGTCACGCTGACAGTCTTCTCTCCCGAGAAACAGGGAAAATAGTGGGTGTGGCGCTTTTTATGGGTATGGGTGTTTGAAAGTGCTATTAGGCTCAATGCACACTGGGCTTAAAAAAAAGTCTGTTCTCTCGGCAGTAAAAAAAAACCACTCATATAGAGCATTGTTTTGTACAAAGTTTAAACGAGTTTAGGAGAGTTTTACGTTTTTTCTGCCTCCAAGCTCCAATCAGAAACGCAAACCAAAAGGGTTTTTTATTTTTCTGCCTCTAAACGTTAAACTCAAAATATGCCTCTTAACGACCTAATGTGCATGGACACATAGGATAATATTGAGCTGCTATTACAGGCAGAACAAAAAAACTCCTGTTGAAGCAATATTTTTTAAACCAGTGTGCATGGAGCTCTACTGGTATACCTATTTTGATATATTGTGACTAACTTTATATACCACAAATAAAACACATTGTGTACATATAACAGGTGTCATAAAATAAAGTCCTTCCAATAAAGTGACAAGCGCTGATCAATATGAAAAATATTATGTGCAAACCATCAATAATAAATTAAATGAATTGAAATTAATTAACCAATTTATAACTTGTGATATCTCACAGTGATTCAAATCAATGTGTGAATAAACCAGTCCTGGTAATAGTAATCAGTCCTTTTATATGTTAAAATGATATAACAAACATTCAGATTCAAAGTGACAGTATCACGCCTCCGCAGCCAAACTGCTGTATTTGGGTCACAGATCCTTGTTGATGTATATTATTATTATTGTTATTATACAGGATTTATATAGCGCTAACAGTTTGCGCAGCGCTTTACAACATCGGGGAAAACTGTACAATTACAATACAATTCAATACAGGAGGGATCAGAGGGCCCTGCTCATTAGAGCTTACAATCTGGAAGGGAGGGTCAAGTGGAACAAAGGGGAGTAGCTGTGGGGGATGATCAGATAGACAAAATGAAAATACAGTTGTTATGTGTGGGTAGAATAGGCTTCTCTGAAGAGGAGGGTTTTCAGGGATCGTTTAAAAGTTAATAGAGTAGGAGATAGACATACAGGGGTAAGGAGTTCCATAGGCTTGGAGAGGCTCGGGAACAGTCCTGGAAATGAGCATGGGAGGAAGTCTTGAAAAGAACGAAGAGAACGATTAGGTTGGTATTTTGAGACTAGGTCAGTGATGTGGCTGGGGGCAGAGTTGTGGATTGCTTTGTAGGTAGTTGTTAGTATTTTGAATTTAATTTGTTGGGTGAGCAGAGGCCAATGGAGGTATTGACTCAGAGGAGTAGCAGAGACAGAGCGGTTGGTAGGGTGGATGAGTCTGGCAGCAGCATTCATGATAGACTGAAGGGGGGATAGAGTATACAGAGGTAGGCCAACGAGGAGGGAGTTGCAGTAATCGAGGCGAGAGATGACCAGGGAGTGAATTAAGAGCTTTGTGTCATTAGTTAGAAAGGGGTGTATTTTCGAGATGTTCTGGAGGTTGAGGCGGCAAGATTTGGACACTGATTGGACATAGGGCCTAAAGGAGAGCTCAGAGTCCAGGACTACTCCTAGTACCTTGGCACGTGGGGGAGGAAAAATGTTAAGTTCGATTTTGGATAGATTAAGTTTGAGGAAGTGGTGTGACATCCAGACTGATATATCTGATAGTAAAATAGTGATACGTATATCCTTGTTTCCTTATACAATCGGCCACTTCACCTCAGTAAATGCAGTATATGCAAAGAGAAATTGCATTCCGTAGTGCAATAACGTTTTAACTTCTTTTAATCCGTGTAAAAACATACATATATGCGCTTACATTTGTTAAAAAAATCAATAGACAGACCTGGGAAGTCCTGGTTTTCCATGTGTTCCACAGACCAAACAGGAAGTGTTCAGCTAAAGCTACAAGTTAGTGTAGTGCGACCTCTGCACAGTGTTCAGCTAAAGCTACAAGTTAGTGTAGTGCGTCCTCTGAACAGTGTTCAGCTAAAGCTACAAGTTAGTGTAGTGCGACCTTTGCACAGTGTTCAGCTAAAGCTACCTGTAGAAGGTTGGTGGTGTTTTCCTGATCCTATCACTACCGCAGGCAGCTAAAGTATTTACACGTTAGTGTAGTGCGACCTCTGCACCGTGTTCAGCTAAAGCTACCTGTAGAAGGTTGGTGGTGTTTTCCTGATCCTATCACTACCGCAGGCAGCTAAAGTATTTACACGTTAGTGTAGTGCGACCTCTGCACAGTGTTCAGCTAAAGCTACAAGTTAGTGTAGTGTGTCTTCTGAACAGTGTTCAGCTAAAGCTACAAGTTAGTGTAGTGCGTCCTCCTCACAGTGTTCAGCTAAAGCTACAGGTTAGTTTAGTGTGAGCTCTGCACAGTGTTCAGCTAAAGCTACAAGTTAGTGTAGTGCGTCCTCCTCACAGTGTTCAGCCTCTGCACAGTGTTCAGCTAAAGCTACTTGAGGGGAGAGCTCTCTGGTGAGTGCATTAACATAGGGGAGTGCATTAACATAGGGGAGCATGGCGTGGAGCACCTGCACTTTCAATATGTTTACAAGCATATAAAAGGCACTAGTCACTTTGACTACAAGGCTGGGTCTACTCCACTGCGAATTGGATGCGGGTTACCCACATTCAGTTTGCAATAGCAGGAGATTTTGACCAGCTCTCTATGGAGCCGGTTCACATATCTCTGCTGCGGCTCAGGTGCGAATTTGCACAGGAGCCCTGTGCGTCTTTTGGTCCGTTTCAGGTACGAATTCAGCCAAAAATTCTGGCTGTATTCTGATCTAAAAAGGTGAACCAGGACACACCGGACCCCTGCTGCAAGCCTCATGCAGCGATGACGTGAACCCAGCCTGAATGTGGGTTACATCATTTCAACATATAAAAGAACTGATTACTATTACCAGGACTTGTTTATTCACACATTGATTTGAATCACTGAGATGAGAGATTTCACCAGTTATCAATTGGTTGATTGATTTCAATTCATTTATTTATTTATTGCAAGTTTGCACATGTTATTTTTCACATCAATCAGCACTTGTCACTTTATTGGAAGGAATTTATTCAGATTGTCATATATTTTTATAGTGCCTGTTAAATGTACACAATGTGTTTTATTTGTAGTATATAATAGTCAGAGTTTATCAAAATAGGTATACCAGTAATAACACTTTCAAACACACATATTGATAGAGCAGCACCACGCCCACTATTTTCCCTGTTTTTCTATATAGGACCCTATCCACATAGGTGTCTCAGCGGAGGCAGCAGCTCTCATTACAGTATCCATATAACCATTTGCAAGAAAAACCCCTATTTTTATCTAGTCTTCTCTCCCAACTTGCGTACAGGTGCTGCGCCTGGAGTTGTCCACCTTCAAGGCAGTTCCATTTGCTCAGGCCTGTATGCGGCTTCTTCAGCAGGTTCGGTTTGTGGAGGGGTCAAGGGTTCCTCTGGTAGATGCCGCAGTCGTCCTAGTGCCACTCGGAGGCCAATACCTTCCTCTTCTCTAGCTTTTTCCACAGTTCCTGCGAGAAATCTCGGGCACAAAGGTCTTCGGGTCATTCGGGTGGCTGTAAATGTCCCTCGGGGGCTATCTCTCAGAGAGGACCAGTTGTCCCATAGGCTGAGCTTTACAGTCGCTAGTTTTGATGGCTTGGCTGTTTAAAGCCAAGTATTGAGCCATAGAGGTCTGTCTGGATCAGTGATCCCTACTATGTTGAAGGAGAGGAAGTCTACTTCTATCAAGATATACCATTGTATGTGAAAAGCGTACATTTCTTGGTGTGGTTCTGCCTATACGGTCTCTTTTGCCGCCGTGGAATTTAAACTTGGTGCTCTCGGTTCTCCAGAAACCTCCATTTGAGAATTTTGTGGAGATTACCTTGCTTACGTTGTCCCAGAAGGTGGGATTCTTGGTGGCTATTACATCGGCCCGTAGGGTGTCGGAG
This sequence comes from Lithobates clamitans, assembly GCA_037952925.1. Taxonomy (NCBI): domain Eukaryota; kingdom Metazoa; phylum Chordata; class Amphibia; order Anura; family Ranidae; genus Lithobates; species Lithobates clamitans. The sequence continues at coordinate 824,567 of JBBGZY010001769.1, forward strand.
TTGGCATTATCCTGTCATAGTCCCTATTTGGTGGTCCATAGAGAGAAGGTGGTTCTTCATCACTGTCCATCGTTCATACCTAAAGTTGTCTCGGACTTCTATTTGAATGAGGACCAAGGAAAGGACTGGCCGCTTCTTAGGCTACCATCTCCAGATGGATCAGACAGATGGTGACTCAGGCCTATTCTAATAAAGGTCGGGTTCCTCCTTTCCCTGTCACGGTGCATTCTACTTGGAAGCTTAGTACTTCTTGGGCCTTCTGTCCATCAAGCGTCAATATCTCAGGTTTGCAAGGTGGCCACTTGGTCGTCGGTGCATACTTTCACCAAATTCTTCAAAGTAGTTATTTTGGCATCTGCGGATGCTTCTTTTGGCTGCAAGGTTTTGCAGGCTGCTGTTTGAGGGGCTGTTCCCTCTTGAGGGGTGTTTTTTCTTTACATTTTTATTTCATATGGAGCTCCTGTAACCCAGTTAGGGCTCTTGTGTTTAGCCTTGGGTTATTTTCCCCGCCCCTCATTTTCCCTTTGGCAATGATTTTGGACACCCCTATAGTCGAGATTAATGGAGCGCTGTGTCCATTGATGAACTAAAGAGAAAGTAGAATTTTTGTACTCACTGTAAAATACATTTCTCTGAGTTCCACAGACACAGCACCCACCACTCTAAGGAGTTTTTGATACTTCTAATACTGCTTTCTACTAAACTGAATACCTATAGCAAAGAGGGGGTTATATACCAGCTGAGGAGGGCCCATGGGTGTGGCCAAGTTTTTTGTTCTGCCTAGTCCTACTCCCGCAGAAGGCCATATAACCCTATAGTCAGGATTAATGGAGCGCGGTTCCATCGATGAACTCAGAGAAATTAATTTTACGGTGAGTACAAAAATCCTATTCTTGGGGGCACTCGGTAGGGGGGAGGAGCCAAAAAGAAGATCAGGGCTGCTCTGTGCAAAACCATTGCACAGAGCAGGTAAGTATACAGTAACATGTTTGTTGTTCAAAGAAAAAACACCCTCTTTTAGAATCACTTAAAATGTACATTTTAACGCATGTGGAAAAAAATGGCAATAAAGTGGTTAATGTGATTGTAAAGTCTTGTGGTTTTTTTTTTTTAATAACAAACATGTCATAATTACCTGCTCTGTGCAGTTAGTTCTGCACAGAGCAGCCCGGATACTCCTCTTCTCGGGTCCTTCTTCGCTTGCTTTGGGGCCCCTCCCTCCCTGGCGAGTGCCCCCAAAGCAAGCAGCTTGCTATGGGAGCACACAAGCTGAGCTGCAGCTCCGTGTATCCATTCTGACACGGTCCTGCCATTCGGCCCCGCCCTCTCTCTCTCCTGATTGGTTAACTGACTTTGACAACAGTGGGAGCCAATGGCGCCGCTGCTGTGTCTCAACCAACCAGAAGGGGGATCCCGGAAGGCCAAAGGACTCGTGGACATCGGTGGATAGAGAGCAGGCTCGAGTAAGTATTAGGGGGGTGCTGGGGTAGCTGCTGCACACAGAAGATTTTATATCTTGATGCATAGAATGCATTACGATAAAAAAACTTCTGCCTTTACAGCTTCTTTAAGGAATGTTCTGTCTATGACCTGCAGCATCACAAGTGAGTTGTTTCCTAATAGTCAGAACTGAAGGTATTCATTGCTGAATAGAATAGTGAAAATAGTGCTTTTAGACTGGCAGATGCAAACACTTTATTGTTGCAATACCCAAGGCAGTTATGGGAACAGCTGAGTACAATCCCTTTCACACAGCCTAACCATGTCACCTCATAGAATCACTATAGTACCACAATATTTGAGATAATGTACACTGCACTATGTACACTAAAGATTCCAAAGTAGTCTCTAATCCATCTCAGAAGTGGGCAAGATAGGATGACTGCATTTCTTCATACAGGAGGCTGAGAGCCATGGAAGGTACTTTTGCGTTATAAATACATACTTGATTCGATTTTTATTTAATTTTTTTTAAACCAGAGTTTAGTGGCACTTTCAGCTAGTCTTTAGTTGTCGCCTACTTAAAGTCCATTTAAACTCAAATCTAAGAATACCCTATTCACAGGGTGACAATGCTGCTGCACAATTTCACTGTGGACCGAACAGCATTGTCGCCCTTTTTATAGCAAGTGAAAAAATAACAGATCTGCTGGCAGGATCAGCAAGTAATAACGGGTGAGGAGATTCAGAAAAACAAAAACAGCTGTGTTAAAGCGTAACTTCACTTTTGTTCAGAAGAAAAACACTCCCCCCTGGGTGATCTGTGTACATTGCAAGGACGATTACAGCCTTTGTTGCACAATCCTACTTTTTGTTATTCTGAAGAAATCCCTGTTGGTTCCTCTGCGCTGAGTGAGTCTAATGGGAGTGGTTTTATAATTATCAGTCAGCTGTGCAGCTGCGGGGCACTAATGAGGAAAGCTGCTGGGCCTGCATCCCTTTTAGATGTGTTCCTGTTGGGAGCATCTCACCAAAAATAAAAACATTTTTGCAGGAGATGCCAGAAATCTGACTTGTATCTTAGGCAGACTTCTGGGAAAATTGGTGAACGAATCACACAAACAGGAAGTGATGTTTCTGGGGGGTGGTCAGTACACAATATGTGTACAGAACAACTCCAGGTAGCCATATTGCATTTTCAGAAAATTACAGTGACATTTAATTACAATATGACTTGTGTCGCAATTGTATACGCTATATTATTTTTCTTAAGTTGCTATTTTTTTCCCCCACGAAAGTGGAGTTACCCTTTTAATGTTAAGGCAGACCTAAGCATAGACTGTATGGTAATTTGTATCTGTAGTTCCACTTTAACCACAAGTTTCTTACCTTGATCTTCCTCCTAAACGAATCTATGTCCTAAACAATTTGAGCTTCTCTAACCATTGAGTTGCTCATAGTAAGGATTTTTCCGCCCAACCTGCATATTCACTAACCTGTGCATATTAGATGAGCTCAGAATGAGACTGGATTTACTGAGCAGGGTATTCATTGCTGGATCTTTTAGGGAACAAAAAAAAATTCCACTGAAGTTCTGACACACAGAATCTTATACTTTCAAGGTGAACTATGATTTTGATTCTCCTAGACATGTGTACATTTGTTTGGTTGTTTGGTGGGTACATAGAAAACTGCCCAATGTCGGCATATTTCAAGTTACTGTTGATATTGCATAGCTTTCTGGCTCACATTTCCTTTTTTTCTTTCTCTTTTTCTCTAAGGCATACAAGGGACCCAATACATCTTACCGATACTCTGCCCTCCATTTGAACTGTGAATACCGATTTCGTGTATGTGCCATTCGCCAGTGCCAAGATGCTGCCGGACTACAGGACTTATCTGGTCCTTACAGTGCCACAGTCCTTTTCATTTCACACAGGAATGAGTCCCAATCCAACACCAGCAAAGACATTACTGAACCCACAAGGACAACAAGGACGCTCAGTGACGAGCAGTGCGCTGCCGTCATCCTTGTGCTTTTTGCTACTTTCTCCATCCTGATTGCCTTCATCATCCAGTACTTTGTCATAAAGTGAAGGAAAGCCAGTTCATCCACCTTGAATCACGTACATTATTTTTTTACTTTGCATCTTAGAAGGAAAGAATTGATTATTATTTTTTTTTTTTATTTCTTTTTTTCAAAAACATGGTGGCATCTAGCACAATGTCCAGACTACCGTAGCATGTCATGTTGTCTCCTTTGTCTGCCACAGTGCTTCTACCATCATATATATCCTAGGTCATGAAGGCACAAGCCTGACAGACCTTGGCTCTTACTATCGCCATCCGGTGTGATGTTTACATACATCCAGCGATTCTCACTTTCACAGTTAAGTTTTGTTTTGTGCAAGAATGATATGTAGAGTGAGCTATATTTAAAGGTCACCTCAAGTGCTGCAAAAAAATGATTAAGGGGGTGTTATGAAAGTGATATTGGCATTGTACTTCTACCTCCTCTTTGTCTTAATTCTACCCTGTTACCACCTGGCACATTGCCACTTGTAGGAGGTAGCAGGGTTTCTGCTAATCTGAATACAGTGATTCATTTTTGGAGGTTTAACTCAGGCAGTAAAAAAAAAAAAAAAAACTGGAATTCTAGATAATCATGCCAGATTCATGATAAACAAAAAAGAAAAATATAGATAAAAAAGCTTTTAATCTTATGGAAGATATTTATTTTATATATTAATGGTATGAAGATGACACAACTGGTGAAATCTTCCTAATCAGAAATCTTTCAGTAGAATTATTATGCCTTGCCTGTATATGTATATTAACGGTGTAAAAATGGCACAACTGGTAAAATCTGCCTAATCAGAAATCTTTCAGTAGATACATTATGCCTTGCAATTTGGGATAAGCATTGTCCCTTTTTAAGACTACGCAGGTTTACATTTACTTGCTTTTTAAGATACGGCTAACAACCATTTTATCTAAACTGGATGAAACACCTTTTTGAACAAAAGATGTTATGTCATAGGGCACTTTCTGCTGCTTAAAACAATGAATTGCTTCTGGCACATGGACATTATACAGAGAAAGGATTATGGAGATATGGTTCTTTGCATTTGTGCAGTAGTTGCTGGTCATTTGCTTAATTAAGGGTGCCCTCATGTTGACCTAAAGCTTAAGGCCGGCCCTAGACGGTTCAAATCTCGGCCGGTTCAGCGGGATTCAAAACCATGTATGGGCAGGCTGAATGTACCAAGTTTATCAACCAACTTGGATACAACCAGCCTGCCAGATTTTACATACGATTATCGCTAGCGGCTAGTATAACTGCTAGCAATAATCGTTGTCTTCTCCCGGCAGGGAAAATACAATGGCTCAGCGGGGGGATTCCCCTGTCAACATTGTCTGTGTTAATGGGGGGAATCAAGTGAAAGAAATTCACTCTGTATATAGGCTGCTTAAGGCTAACACTCTTCCTAAGTCCTAAGTCTAACCCTTAAAGCTAAGCCTGATTGTCTGCCTTAAACAGGGTTTACCTTCTGTGTGCATCTTTGAAGTATCAGGGGCAAGGCAAGAAAGTTACATAAAGCAAGGGCACAGGATGGGGAGAATAACTGTGCAAAAGATATCAACTCACGGCCAATTACACCAAAATTAAACATGAATTCCAGGAATGTATATTTTTGCATAGTTTAAAATTGGTCCAGCTTGGACCATTGTAACTTTACCAATACAATACCTGTGGGATTCCCCTGCAAGCTGCAAATCACTGTAGTAGACACTACTATGGTGATCTCAACTATATTCCAGGTCCCGTGCCGAGATTGTGACATCACAGCCCTGCCTCTTCACTTTGTCCAATCAGAGAATGATTTACATTGATTAAGAGCATGCAAAGTTTTCTCTGAATGGCGCCCATGCCAAGCGCTTGACCTTCTGTGTTCACAATGTAGAAGGGCAGCCACTCAGCAGGGCACCCAGAAACTATTGGCGATCACTGTAGTAGCAATACCTACTACAGACATTTCCAGCTTCCAGGTAAATCCTACACATCTGTTAAATGCATAGTTACATTGGTCCAAGCTGGATCAATGTGACTATGTAAAAATATCCATGCCTGTAATTCATCTTTAAATGATTTCCATGAACTGGTTTCTGTGAAAGAGGTTTTAAAATTGTTAATAGTAGGAAAAAAGGTGACTTAGATGGGAGCTTACTTCCTGTTCAGTATTTCCATTGGAAGAAACTGACAACTGTCATCCTATGACCTCTCTTTACAGCTTAGTGAATGAGCTTGCTGTCAGATGTTTCTGTACCAGTATAGGTACTTTTAAACACACTGTTTTAGATAAGATAAGTAGAGCTGTTTATAAACCATTACACCATTTTTGCTGAGTGGTGTTCCTTTAACTTGGAAGCCTGCTGCTGGTGGGATCAAGAAAGTTAGTTTTTAACTAGATGGTTTTAGTCAAAATAAAATTCCTGCTGTCAATAGATGTTCCTGTTGGGTAGATTTAATGTAATAGACATTAGACAGTCTGTATCGCTTCTGAAAGATCCTGCTATCGACATGTACACTGATATCGTATAAATGTGCATTTCTTTATAGTAGACACCCCTATTGCTGTTTTTTTAATTGTTTCCCTAAATCTGAGATAATGTATCCCCATTTGGCCGTTTTCAGTTAAAACTGCATAACAAAGTTTAATCTGATAGGTTGGAAAATCTGTTGTAACTGCTTTTGCCCAATCTTCTCCCCTAACTATGGTTAAAATAAAAACACTGCCAACCTGGCCACAGTGGAAAGGAAGGATTAAAAAAAAAAAATTTACTTAAACCTTTACATTGATCAGCCATAACATTATGACCACCCACCATAACCCATCAAGGCACGGACTCCACTAGACCTCTGAAGGTATGCTGTGGTATCTGGCACCAAGCCATCAGTAGCAGATCCTTTAAGTCCTGTAAGTTGCAAGACAGGCCCTTCATGGATCAAACTTGTTTTCCAGCACATCCCACAGATGCTTGATTGAATTGCGATCTGGAAATCAAGTAAACACCTCAAATTGGTTAATGTATTCCTCAAACCATTCTTGAATTCACCAGACCGGCCACCTTCATCCATTGCTCTGTGGCCTAGTTCTTATGTTCACATGCCCAATGTAGGTGCCTTTGATTGTGGGCACAGGTCTGCATGGGCACCCCCACACCAGTCTGTGGCTGCACAGCTCCATACCTATCAAACTATGATGCACTGTGTGTGCTGACTCCTTTCTATCAGAGCCAACAATAACTTTTTCAGCAATCTAAGCTACAGTGGCTCTTCTATTGGACTGGTCTACATGGGTCAGTCTTCTCTCTCCACATGTATCAATAAGCCCTGGCCGTCCATTACCATGTCACTGGTAATGGACAAGAGCTGCAGTTTGAGTTGCTCTAACCCAGTCATCTAGCCATTACAATTTGGTGCTTGTCAAAGTTGCTCAAATCCTTACGCTTGTCCATTATTTCTGCTATCAACACATAGGGACACACTTCAGGACACTTGCTGCCTAATATATTCCACCCACTTTCAGGTACCATTGTAACAAGATAATCCATGTTATTCACTTTACCTGTGATTGGTCATAATGTTATGGCTGATGGGTGTAAATGCTGACCATTAACCTTTATAAATATATACTTTTATGTATGAGGACCCTTCAATCATGTAAGCTGTGCCTTGGGCAGTTGGCACTGTTTTTTTCTATTGCTCAAGATGTGCATTACAGTAAGGGCTTATGTCAACAAGCATTGCTTGTGTTAAAACTGTTACTTTCCCTATACAAGTCTATAGGACTACACAAGAGATTAAAGCAGTTCAAATGTAAGTCAGGAAGAGGGCAAGTGCAGGTCAAATGCACCTTTCCATAAATGAGCGAAAACGTATATGAAAAGCCCACTCATCAAAAAAGCTCAAAGCCCCTCAACACTGGATCTACATGTAACCGAAAGCTTATACCTCAGGTCATAACATTTCTTAGAATTAGATAGACCGAATATGCAGCATTGAGAATTTTGCAATAAACGAGACACCTTTTGGGTTTCTAGTACCATGGAAGAACACCAAAGACCATTAAAAAGGTACCAGGCACACCATGATGTACCCCACAAGTAAAGTGACTTTTTAAACAGTCATTTAAGTAAACATCCTGAATAAAATAACATTTATAGAAATATTTCAACTGATCAGGTCCCTTCACGCCCCTATTATAGTATAAACATACTACAATGGCATTTTTTTAATCTAATGCAACTGAATATTTTGAGCCAGCGTTAATGGTCTTCAATAGGCAAATGTAGGGTGCTTTTGATTTTTAGAATCCATTGCAGGTGCAGTTGACCTGCTTCCTCCGATTTTGCATTTCCTTAGACTTTTATGGGAAGAAAGCAGTCCTGAAATAACTAAAGCCTGTCAATACAAGCCCTTATCCTGTTGCTGGCCTTGGCTTTGAAACATATTGAAATGATTGTGCTGCCAATGAGGCAATTACCTAAACAAGATGAAATCTCTCAGCATGAGATTAAAACTGAACATGTAGTGTCACCCTTGGGTTGTTATCCATAGCCAAAAGGCAGTGTTTGTCAGACTTGGGCCCCTTTCCAGTGGATCAGATGACAGTCGAGTGTAAAAGGACAGGTGGTCCGTTTACATCCGACCGCCCATAGAGAACAGCAAGCTGTGTCCGTGTCCATCCTGCGTCAGCGAAGCAAACTCAGATCTGTCCACCGCCTGCTCAGTGGGGATCAGCAGACAGATCTCCTGCTAAGCAAGCGGATCGCAGTCCACCGATATGAAAGGGGCCTAACAGCTAATTTGCTGTACAGACTTTTGTATGAACTAGTGTTTGCAAACTATTTTCTCTACAGAAAAAAAATCATACATTTGGAAATGCACATGTGGCACACTTAATAATGATACTGTGTTTCCAGGTACAGAATATATGCATGCATATCGTGTATGTATATTGTGTATGATGGCTCAATTCCCTTAAGATGTAAAAAATGTTAAGACAATTTGTCCAATGGAAACTGGCTGACAAATTCATAGATTGATTTTTCTGGTGCTTTTGCAAGCACTGCTTTACTAAAAAAAAAAAAAAAAAAACTGCAACTTGAAATTGCATATACCTTTAAAATATTGGCCTTAGAATATAGTTTCCAGGAGAATGTTATAGATCTTTGTACAGTTGGAAGCTAGAACACAAGACAGTTCAACGTGTCCTCGCTGCCTTGGATTTAGCATAACTCCAAGCATCCATGTATTTTTAAGGAGACATCTTTAAAGTGGTTGTAAAGGCAGAAGGTTTTTTACCTTACTGCATTCAAAACCTTCCGCATGCAACTTCCCCCACAGCCCTCCCTGAATACATATTAATAATAATGTCTATCTATTATAACCATAACGTCCTTCAATAAGTGTCTACACCAACATGGGAACTAAAGTGATTCCACATTTTAAACTGGTGTGTATAACAGACCGAGTGAATATCCACCACCACATAGATAGGGCGCTTACCAGCAAGCACAACCTAGGAATCTTGTGGCTGATATCCAGCCAGGGCCTTGTCCTTAGAGGATGTCATTTAACACTCAGGGAATGAGAGGAAACCTTTTACCAAGGATCAATGAACTTTTCGTGCATACCTGCTGAACTTGTTTGGCCTTAGGTGTTGGTATAAAGCAAGAAAATAGAACACCTTGTATGCTTCTTGTATTGGGCACTTATTGAAAGCTCAGAAATGCATTATTTCAGGAGCTCTATCCTATACTAGATGCCCTATAATTGGCCACAGCTGCCCTATAATTGGCTGCAGTGACTGATCAGTGTATTCTGACAGCAGCAGTACCCACTGGCAGAATACCATGTCCTGGCAGGGAGGGGGTATTCCTCCATTGATCTCATTTTTGTGGCTAAATGAAAAAAATACTGTGTACTGTGTATGGCCAGCTTTACACTGCCTGTTAAGTTGTCTCCAAAATGTGCGCATATAATTTGAGGGAATGTAAATAATCTCATAAAGCAATCCTACACAGAAGTCCTGAGCTGAGGGAATGTTCACTAATGTGGTTCACAAACACTGCCCTTCAGACAATTAAAGCTTGGCTATGGTGCTCGCAGTTGGTAAATTCAAATTTTCAGTTAGAAAGGTTGGAAGAATCTGAGTTTTAACTTGATTGATGGCAATGCAGACTGATTCAGACAAATCTAGGGACTACTCTACTATAAATGGTTTCTTAGATAATGCTTTCAATGTAAAAGCCCTTATTTCAATCAGGAGCCTCCTTTGTTTTAAGCAGCAGGAACTCCAAATATTAATTTTCTTTCGAAAAGGTTCACCATTACCTCCTTGCCTGGGCTCCCTGTGGCACTTAGTTCTGTTAGTTTCTTGAAGGGCATGAGGCATAACTTTAGACTCTTTGAAAATTCAGGTATACTTCAGCACTTTCAGCTAGATACAATGTATGTAGAGGGGCTACCACTAGTCTTACCGTATCTCTGCCTTTGCAGCCGACCTTCTCCTCCCCATCAACACTGAGCATCTAGTGTAGCCTTTTTTCTTTCCTTTGCCTCGTTTTTAAAAATAATAATTTTGTTTCTTTCTTTCACCAAAACCTAAATTGCAAAATGTTGTAATTTGCACCAGAAATCTTGTTAAGCTGCTTATTATTTTTGGAAATGAAAACTAATGTTTAATGTTTATGTTGTCCAGATTCTGTACCAAATTGTTGACTGCATGTAGTCAGTGTCGCAAAGATGCACTTTCTCCTGTTTTGTGAGCTTGCCTCCGTAAGTTCTCGAACGGCCAGGTTAAAGTATGATGTTACCTCTGCACAGGTATCAAAAAGCTGCCAGCTTATATAAAAAAACAAAATTATTTAACAAAAAAAAATTCACACTTACTTTGTTTCTACACACATTTTTGTGATTTTATTTTTTTTAATTTATTATGTCTGAAAGTAGTGACTCACTAATCTTTCATTTAGTTGCGATTAATATTCTTTTAATTACAGTAAACACTTCTTTATCGGTTTCAACAAGCGGCTGTTTTTGTGTTATGAAGATCTTTCAAGAATAGTTTCTACAATAGCAATGGGCATGTATTGTAATTGTTTGTGTCAAATAATGTGTTACTAGAATGTTTTTGTTTTTCTTTTGTTATCGTTCTGTTTTTGTTTTAACGGATGTTTGAACTTAGGTCTTCTAGTGGTAATATTGCTCTGTCTATTGAACTGTGACGTGTGTTTACTTTTTTCCTTTGTCACCTTTTCATGTATCAGTTAATATGTTCGCAAAGACAACTACAATATATTGAATCTATTTTTTTCTAGAGCCTTCTGTATGTGCCATGTCAGGCCAGTATAAATGAGGTTGTGTGTAATTGCCCTGAAATTTCCACGCGGTTGAATGTCTAAGGTTAGTGTCACCCGGAGGTGCATCCGCCGTGGCCTGTTTTTTCATAGCAAAATTCAAATTGAATTCCTATTTTTGATAGTAAATGTCATTTAATAGTGTATTTACCATTAAGACTCACTGCAGAACTCTGCAGTTAAAAAGAGGAAGAAAATATTTAAAAAAAATTAATGTAACCTTAATTTTACCTCATACATTGTACATTCCAAAAAATAAAAAAACAACGCTAAACTTTTTAAAATGTTATAGGTACACTACCAAACATGTCACTATAAATTGTACAACGTTGGACTTCATAAAGGAAAAAGTGTAAAATCTCATATAAATATACATAAACTATGTAGCAAAAATCTTTACAAACCGTGGAAAATAAAAGTTGTATAATTCTTTCTTGATTTGTACTAATTATTTCCAATTTACACTTCTGGTTTTGTTGAAAAAATTATTGGACAGCTTCAATAAAAGTACCATGTCTTTGAGGTCATCATGCCTTCAGGGAGCCTATTCCACATTTTCACAGCTCTTGGGCCCCTTTCACACAGGCGCCTCCACTAAGTGGAATCTGCTTGCTCAGCGGGGGGATCTCTCCGCTGAGCAGGGAGATGACAGGTCTGTGTCCTCTCCGCTATGCAGAGCCGACACGGACACAGCCTGCTCTCCTCTATGGGGAAATCAGATGGAAATGGACCCCCTGTCTGTTTCCAATTGATGCCATCTGATATGATCCATAGGAATATAGGACCACCATCCGTCTGCTTTTTGCGGACAGGATTGGTTTGGATGGTGGCTGGGGTCAGCAGACGTGTCCGCTGACCTTCGCAACTCCATAGAAGAGACTGGAGAGGGTCTGATCTGGTCTGCCTGTAAAACTGACAGGTGTACCATAATTGGACAGCCCGTGTGAAAGGGGCCTTACTATATGAAGCCTTTCTGTATGTTATCATTATTATTCACGATTTATATAGCGCCAACAGTTTACGTAGCGCTTTACAATGTAGAGGGGGGACAGCACAATTACAGTACAGTTCAATACAGAAGGGACAGGAGGGCCCTGCTCATAGAGCTGTCGTGAATAATAAGTCAGAATAAGTATGTGCCTTTTTAAGGACAGGTTTCCCGCACAATAATTATTATTGAGTAATTTTTAACGAAGATTTTTTAAGATACAAAATCAATCTATATGACACAGTCTATGCATGTGAAACTTATTCACGGAGACGTGTGAGCATACGAAACAGTCATTTTATTGGTTGACAAAAACAAATGATCACATGAAATTAAGATACCGATTGCGTTACATGAACGTCTTGAAAATCAATAAAAACACTTGCAAAAATGGGCGTACCGTCCCTTTGACATAATACCACCATGATAACTTCTCAGTAGAATCAATAACATTGTGAACTTGACAATTAAACAGAACGTCAGTATTTCACACGTACAACCGTTACTATACTGCAGGTAAGTAAGTGGTTAAAAATGTGAAATAAATTAGATGTTTGTTTTGTCAATAAATGTGGCAACTATGCAAAAAAAAAAATATAATGAAAAATTTTAATCTTTAGAGAAAAATCTACAAGGCGGTTATTGATTCGGGAGAAAGATTATCAATTGTATAATATTCAACACATCAATAAATGAGAGAACATATCAATATTTGAGAGAACATACAAGATAAAATCAACATGACATAATTACCCATTCCAGGATGGCTACTGTTCCTATTGGCTGGTTACCAGAGTTAAGATGGCTGCCGTAGTTTCAAAATGGATACTCTTAAAGAGGATTTACTTCTTGTGACCTCCGAGTTCTAAGTATTGTTGAGGAATCTTCATGAATGTAAAGATATGTATTCATGCTTGGTGCATGAGTGTCAGTCTGGGAGTGTGTGTATCTCCCAGTGTCCCCCCACAGGATGGATCCCTGAGCTTCCTTCTGAGCTCTCCCCCTGAGCTCACTTCCTCTCCATCTTTTTCTCTCTCCTTTTTTTTTCTTTTTTTTTTCCTGGCATCTTACTTGCCTCTAAATACCGTTTCAGATATTAAGACCATAAAAATTATAATGGCTCTGCCCAAAAGGACGTGGCCTTCTTTCCTATTGGTTATAAACTTAATCATTTACCTTTCTCGCAAAATTAGTGAGTTCAAATAATACCACCTTCAACCACCAGGTGTTTCACATGTGTTTTGAGTCTATCTTTTTAAGTTAATACGTTCTATTTTCATAATGTGTATAATGGTGATAAGAGTATATACCTTTAAATATTCTGGTAATCGGTCTAATATAAAATACACTCAGTACAATCTTGATTAATCATTTTTACATAACTGGTTATATATATATATATATATATATATATATATATATATATATATATATATATATATATATCTAAAATGTATCTTTATAAAAACTGGTCTACCTATAAAAGACACATGTTGTTATATATATTCATCAATACTACATAAAAATGATTATCTATATGGATACCTGTATAATTCTGGTATCTCCAATGAATATTCGTTTATCTAAGCATAGGCTACAGTCTTATATAGTTATAATTATAATTATATGTTTTTCCTAATACTAATTAGTTTCTTAAAACACTTCTACTTATAAAATCACACTTTCATATATATTTTCTTCATACCAAAGTTGTTGGGTCCGCAGATGCCAAAATTATAATATGTCTCTGTGACCTACAATGTCATAGATAGTTTGAAATGACTTATAATAACCTTATAGGTACTTTTTAAAATATTTTTGACTGGCACAAGATTCAACTCTTTCTAACGTGTTGAGATGGACGTTGACCATTCCCACTGGATGTTTAGAGATGACTTGTTTGTCTAAACCATTCCTAAAAACTCATATAATGGGTTTTGTTAGCCAAGGTGTTAGCTATTTAAACAGTCCCTCACTTGAACACAATGGGTTTAGGCCAGGTGAAGTTATTTCTATGTGAGAATAGTCTGTATAACCTTGTCTCCTATTTTTTTCGTTTATTCACTAATACCATGTAAATATCTCCTTGTTTTGTGACGAGAGCAGTCATTGTTCCAACGAGTTTTCCTCACAATACATGCTTGTAAAAGTCTTAAATATTTGAAGTAGTAGAAAAACTTGGAACAACATGAGAACGTCTATTTTTGTCCTAAAGGGTCTCCAAAAGGGCAACAGTTCAATTATTGCAACATCACAGTTAATCTACTTTTTGAGGTCTAAGCAACTCATGTTTCTGCCAGGAAATGTAATATATATTTCTTCATGAATTCACAACAGAGCTTACATTCTAAAGGGAGTGGGTGGTGGTACAAAAGGTAATAGATGCGGGGAATGATTTAATGGGATTGTTAGGTGGGTGTGGGAAAGGCTTCCCTGAATAAGTGAGTTTTTAGGGATCTCCTAAAGGTGGACAGGTTAGGGGCTGATCGAATATACCAGGGCAGGGAATTCCAGAGGATGGGAGAGCGATGTATGTGAAGATTAAATCTTTTCCCCCAGACATGCAGATTACCCCCTTCTTTGTGATGACCTTAAAAAAAAATAACTCTACACAAGGTTCACTAGTCTGTATTTATACACGGTGATCATATTCTCCCTTAATTGCATCTTCTCAGGAGAATAAATTAAATTCTGCTTATCTTTCCTTATAGCTCTTCCATGACGGTTTAGTTGCCCTTCTCTGCACCTTCTCCAGTTCCCCAATATCCTTTTTGTGAACTTCTGCCCAAAACTGAACTGCATATTCCAGAGGAGGTCCTACTAATAATTTGTACAGGGGCAAATATATGACTCTGTCTCTGGATTCTATACCTTTTAATACAAGAAAGTATTTTGCTTGCTTTAGTAACTGCAGCTTGGCATTGCATACTATTATTAAATCTATGAGCTACCAGAACACCCAGACCCTTATTGACCATTCATTCCCCCAGTTGTATGATACATGCATATTTTTAGCCCCCAAGTGCACAACTTTACATTTATCAGCATTAAATCACATTTGTCATCTAGTTCCCAAATTAAACAGTACACTAAGTTCTGCTTGTAAGTTGGAGACATCCTGTAAGAACATTATTCCACTACACAGCTTGGTGTTATCTGCAAACACAGAAATGGTACTTTTTTTTAATCCCAATCTCTATATAATTTACAGTGGTGTAACTAGAACCTTCAGGGCCCAGGTGCAAGAAACCATGAAGGGCCTCCCTGACCTCCGGTCGAGAAAGGGCCCGGTTGCTATTGCGACTTTTGTGACCCTGGTAGTTCCACCACTAATGTCAGTAGTTTTTTGTTTTTGTTTTTTTTTTTACCTTTAGGAGCCCCGTTGGGGGGCTTTAGTGAAATATCAGGGGTCTAAACAGACCTCTGATGTTCTACCTTTGGGACAGAGAAAGGAGATTGAGGACACAGCCCTCAATCTCCTTCTCCGCAGTCTCAGCAGCACAAAATTAATGGACAGGAATAGCTCTTTTACAGAGCTTCCCATTCATTCACAAACTGAAGCATAGTAAACACAGTTTATGTCTGTTCCAGTTTGCACCTCTCTGGGTCACAGATGCCCCAAATCTGTGAGTTCAGTTGATTGTTTCAAGGGGGTTCAAAATAGAGTTCAAAACTCTATCCCCTCACCACTTTCAAATCTCAAATCAACAAAAGACTGTTTAAGGGCAGCCATATTTTCAAAATGCCCTAAACTATCTCTTGTACCTGGGCGTAGTTGGCCAGTACCCCCACAATACAGGTTCAAAGGATTTTGTTCAAACATTTTTATGGTACCAAAGCCCAGGGGGGGGGGGGGGGTATTCATCCTAAAATCCCTCAACAATTACCATGAGATTCCAAATTGTTGCATTTAATCCACAAGGCTAGTAACTGTCTCTCTGATAGTAGGGGGATACATGGCATCCATAGACATCCAAGATTCCCATGCATGGTCCTTTTTATCCATTTGATAAGTGCTTTTTGCTGTCACACTGCCCTTTTACTTATCCTCTGCTCCCAGAGTATTCACAAAGTTTCTAGCACATCTTCTTGCCCTTCTCAGAACTCAGGGCATCCAGGTCATCGGTTATCTGGATGACCTTCTTACAGGTGTTAGCGAATGTCCACAGGATAATTCAGATGTTCCAGGCTTTCGGTTGGGTGATCAATTTAAAAAACAAAAACCCGCTCTCCAGCCTTCTCATCTGGAATACTTGGGTCTGGACCTGGACACATCTCAAGCAAAAAACATTTTTCCAGAAAAGAAAATCCTTTCTCTGAGTCCACCCTCAAGAAGTAAGGTTAAAAAGACATCAAAGAATGAGATTCTATTAAATTAAAAATCAATCACTACAAGATATTATATGTCATAATATATCAAAGCTTCAGATTTAAAAAGAATAAAATGACATTAACATATCAAAGATGATACAAGTCTTTAAAGGAGTTGTAAAGGCAGAAGCTTTTTTATCTTAATGCAGAAGCTTTAAGTGTGTGTGTAGCAGCCCCCCAGCACCCCCCAATTACCTACCGGAGCTCCTTCTCTCTCCATCAATGTCCACGATCCCCTCAGCCATCCAGTACACTCCTCCTGATTGGCTAAGACAGATCAGCAGCGCTATTAGCTCACGCAGCTGTCAATCAAAGTCAGGCAGCCAATCAGGGGAGGAGGAGGCGGGGCCAGGTTGGGGCACCGTGTCTGGATACACGGAGCTCTGACTCGGCTTGGGTTTCCCCCCTGTACCAAGCTGCTGGCTGAGGGTCACTCAAAGGAGGGGAGGGGCTAGGAGCAGAAAAGCGGGACCAGAGAAGAGGAGGATCCGGGCTGCTCTGTGCAAAACCAACTGCACAGAGGATGCAAGTATAACATGTTTGTCAGTTTAAAAAAAAAAACAAGCCTTTACAATCACTTTAAGATTCAGGAAGTTTTTTTTGGCTTTGACTGGCTGCTCATAAGTATTTAAAATGCATACATCCCGACACCATTTACCACAAAGTCTATTGGTAAAAGACGCCCCCCCCCCCCCCCAAATATAACCACAGTTCAGACAATAAAGAGTTAAAAAGAGGACTTGAACATTGAAAACCGTGCCAAAAAAAGGAAAGTGAAGGGCAAAGAAATAGTCACCAGTATTATAATACATGTCCCTCTGAGGACTGCGGGGGGAATATTGAAGAAGGGGCGGTGGAAGAAAGACAGATCCACACAGTAAATAAAGCAGGGAGATGCATGCACTACTGGTTCTCAGTCTAAATGAGCTTTTAGCGTTCCTGCCACTGCCAATTTAAACAAATTGTCAGCTGCAGAATTGCTAGCAGCAAAGTCACCCGTGTGTCATCAGTCTTAAAGACGAAATCACCTTTTCTCATAAATTGAAAAGAAGCACTAACTGCAAATATCCTATCCCCCCAGACCCCACTGCACATAGTGATCATGCTGCTGGTGTAGTGGTCAGTACACCGCAATAAATTGTCCCAGGGTGAGCATCCATTATAATGCTCACAATGGCAAGTGTAGATTGGTCAGTGCGACCATGTGACTGCACTGACCAATGAAAAGTGTTTCTTTCTTCTGGGACATCGTCCCAAAAGAAGAAATCCTCAGATGCACTTCTCGTTGGTCAGCAAGGTTGCACGGTGGCACTGACCATTGAGCGATTTCCATTGCAAGAACTATGAGGGAGACTCACTCCGGGGCTGTGTATTATGGTGTACAGATCGCTATACTGGCAGCATGGAACCCCACGGCCACTCTATGCAGCAAGTTTGGACAGTTGTTCCGGATATTTGGAGTTAATTCACTTTTTCATTAAAGGGTGAACTTGTTGTTAAGGACCACTTTAACCATTTTTCTATATAGAAGTCCATACATCAGACCCAAATGAAGGGCAAATAAGGAAGTAAAAGAGTCCGTTCCTCCATAAAAGGATAGTTGGGAGCTGTGATAAAATGTACTTGATATTAAAAAGTTGGCCAAAAGACTGGCTGTGTGTTGGCCTAAAAAAACACAACAGACTCCACGGAAAACGCCCTCTTCTTGAATAAATTCTGTTTCCACTGTTTACAATCTGATCCTCTGTGCATGTTCTGTTTTGGGATTTGTGTTTACTACATCTCTCAATAAATTTCAGCTGACTGCTAGTTCTCAGACTTGTATGTTGTTGACATTGTAAAAATAAAGTATTAATAAAAATATCCTGAGGGAAGATGAAGATCGGGAGGTTGTTCCCATCTGGGCCACCCGGGAACTCATGGAATGCGAATGGCAGCTCTGAACACCAGGGAATAAGTCCAGCATTTTAAACTGAACCACATTTCATCTTTTTATCTCAAATTCCCAATGAGAGTTTCTGATTGGCTGCCTGGGCCAGTCTTAATCTCTATGTGATAAGTGTACCAAGAGCTAATGGCTCATTCACATGGATGTAATATACACAGTGTACAGTTTTGTATACTAGTCTAGTTGCATATAGCAGCATAAAATAGGACACAGCTGCATCCAGGGCTTTTAATTTGACTGTATTTTAAGGTGCGCATTTAAAGGCTTATTCTGTTTACTTACAGGGACACTATTGGCCACTGCTGTTGCTCCTGGCCAGCATGTTAATAACAACGTTGTTGGCCTGAATGAGTCGTTTTTGCACTGGAGCAATAAGGGCCTTACAGAAGTTCTAAAAAAAAAAAAAAAATGGTTTTAGGACTCATTTACACCGATGTATCTAAAATATGCATGATTTTGCTTACAGAAAGATCCTGTGTATTTTCTGCATGCATGTAACATTTGTGCAATGTTTACATGTGTACGGTAGGCAGTACGGAGGGACCCTATTGGGTCGTTGACACTGTTTCAGGCTGACATGTCAATAACAATGTCAGTCAGAATAAGTCATTAATGTGGTGGAGGTGCACACTTCGAGTAGCTATTCTGTACATTTTATTATTGACAGGTCGGCCAAGAGCAGTAGCAGTGGCCCATTAGAATGGCAGTACACTGCCTGATGTAAGGATGTAAATGTTGCACAAACATTATATGCATGCAGCAAATATACAGAATCTTTCTTCCATTAAAGTGCATAGGACTAACTATTCTGCAACTCCTTGTAATGCCCACATTTGCAACGCAGTGTTTCAGGCTTTCACTAACAGATGTTCAAGAGGCGAT
This sequence comes from Lithobates clamitans, assembly GCA_037952925.1. Taxonomy (NCBI): domain Eukaryota; kingdom Metazoa; phylum Chordata; class Amphibia; order Anura; family Ranidae; genus Lithobates; species Lithobates clamitans. The sequence goes on from JBBGZY010001769.1 coordinate 843,622, forward strand.
ATCCAGTACAGCTTTTCAACTACCTGTCACATGCCTTGGAAGAAATATCCACTGTGGATTGGTTTTAAGTGGGGTGGTAAACCTCTCTTAAAAGCAATGTAAACAAGACCCTAATGGGACCACTCCCTCAAAGCCTCTTCTCTTTGTTGCGCCTGCAACTGTGATGTCATTTATGTATAATACTGGGCCATCAGACCTACATTGTAGGCAGGGATATCAAAGGACCACACACAACCTGGGGCATCGGAGAGAAGAGGTGAGTACTGGTTGCTGTCCTAGGCAAAAACAAGCATTTAAGCTTTGCAGGGCAGCAGGAGCTGAAGTACAAACTTTACTCAGGGGAACAGGGGACACAGCAGTCATTAAGCAGAAAACACAGTCTGCATGAGATTTAAATTCTGGTCACCTTAGAAATGAATGGTAATGCCATAGCAAACATGTAGTGCATTTCACTGTGTCTTGAAGCAGTATACCAAAAGAACAGCATGCAGGCCAGGTACAGTATATGGGGAAGGCAGCAATATGTTTTGGGTCTCTAGGGGCCAATGTAAACTGCATGGAATCGCATGAGGTGGTTTTAGGGCAGCGCACTCCACTTTATCCACTTCATCTATGTTAAACTGTGCAGCATTTCTGAGCCGGCAATGCGGAGCATGTACCGAATTCCACCAACTAAGTCCCATCACTTTCCCTAGTGACCTAGTTGACGTATGCTTTATTCTGTTCTTAAGGGATACCACCCTCGGACAATCCCAGAAAGCTGATACCATGCTTCTTCTCCTCGAGGCCTCACTCTTCCGTGACTTACAGGCCAGGTCTCTAGGAAGACCCATGCCGCAGCTGGACCCAATAGAGGGGGTTCAGGCTGCTAGGGAAGGGGCCTCAAATCACCTGCTTATGGCTTATTTCTCTGTACTGGCATTCGTGAATGTCTTCGGCCACTACACCAGCCACAGGGTTAATTTAGCCATACACTCATCTACAGTGTTCTCCCTTTTGATTCCAGATATTCTAGTGTGACCCCTCCCCACTGTGGTGCATGTAATATACCTCGCATACACGACTTGTGTGACTTTAACAAGTCCAGACAAGACAAGATTCTTCATTAACAGCATTCTATACTCAAGAACTTACTGTCAGAATATAGCTTAATCACACCTCCACAGTTCACATAACCCAAAGTGTTGCCCCTAGTAACCTGCCTCATTGTCCAGGCCATACCTGGTTAACGAAAGTCCAACAAAATAGCAAGTGTCCAGCTTCTGGTACTTCAATTGGGTTCACACCAGGGGGCTGCAGAAGAACAGAGTCCTCTTACATCCTGGCACAAGTCCTCTTTATTCTCCCCACAAATGGACCAATCAATGACCGGAGAGAACCCTCAGTGCCTACCTCCCCTGGTATTTATGTTCCACTGTGGTGGGCGGTGTCATGAACACCAAGAAGCAGGCTGGCAGAACACTTATTCCCCGCACTAACCAATATACATCAGCATACCACAGTAATACAATTTGCAGGGCAAAATAAATCCGAAACAGTAGAATAGAACAGTACAAAGTAAGAACGATACAAAAGGAGGTAGTACTTTTGGTAGGCACCCACCTACAAGCATGTAAAACACATCTGTGCTGGGAAACCTATGCCATAATGTGTGTTATGAATGCACAAACTTGTATGCATTGTACATACGTGTGAATCCAGTCTTGTGTGACCATTAGCAATAATTCCATCTGTAGCCACTGAGAATTTAATGGGTTCTTCCTATGTAGTACAGTCTATTCACTCCAGCTCCATTAAAAATTCTAAGGGGATGTCTTCTTTATGTTTTATTGCCAAATACATTTTAACAGGAGATGGATAAGGGAGTAGAGGATACTCCAAACGGTTTAAGGTCAGTAGACTGTGGACACACTGCTCTCTGAAAAAGGAAGCCCAGTCTAGCTCTCACAGCTGGGAACCATAAGATACTTCAGAATAAGTAAGGTCTCATAGCTGAGGACCATGAGGTAACTCCTTAATAGTTATTCACAGCTGGGGGCCATGAGGTAGCCCCAGAATAGTTAGTCTAATGGCTGGGGGCCAAGCAAATGATCATTGCTTCTATGATTACAGAGTAGGCCAAAACTTACATTTACCTAGCATCCTATATTAGGAGAGTGCTACGACTCTTTCCCCCATCGGAACACGAAAATAGCTCTTATCACCAAGAGCAGAGTATCCCACAATAACAGGGATGGGGAGGGGAATATGATCAGTGTAACAAAAATGTATGTGGTTTATGGGGACCCTGCTTCCCTTGCTTGCCCTTCTGTTCCCCAGTACCAGCCCTACAAGTGTTTGTGCCAAGTGTCACTGTGACGGGAGTCACTTTAGGTGTGGTTGTATTCCATTGTTTTGTTGTGTCTGGCGGCCTTGGGAGAAAAGTATATTATGGGTTGTATGTCTCCAGCAGCCCCTGGTCCAGGGGCTGGAGGAAAACCGCCAAGAGGAGTCAATCACAAATGGGGGGTCAGGCACTTCCCTGCAAAGACAGAACAGAGCCTCCCAGCCCAGTCAGCAGGAGCCCTTGGGTTGTCTGGTATGAGGAAGACATGGCCAATCTTGGGAAGGCTGCCACCACCGAAAGAAAGCTTGCAGCCATTGAAAAGGCACAAAAAAGACAAAAGGAATGGGAGACCGCAAAAAACCAAGCCACCACCCCTGTTTCTCTCCCTGCGGTATGGGAGACCCAAAGAATTTCCAGGAAGGACTTAAAGCCCTACGAAGACAATACACGGAATGTAGATGGGTTCTTTCAGGACTTTGAACATCAATGCGAACTACTGGGGGTCCCGCCCGCAGACTGGACCCGCCATGTAGTAGGACTGCTGGAGGGGGGGCGCTGAGGCTTATCGAATGATGAACCCTCTCAAGAAAAGTAGCTACGAGAACCTAAAATGGGCAGTACTGGACTATTACACTATATCGCCAGAGGTGTATCGGCCCAGTTCCGGACTACCCCTCGGATCCCCGAGACCTCCTTCAAAATGTTTGCACACAAGCTGCCCGTAGCATGCCGTCGATGGCTGAAAGGGGAGAAGGCCACCTCCCCTGAGGGGATCATACAGGCTGTCCTGAAGGGACGATTCTTTTTCAAGTGACCCCCTGAGCTCCGGGGGGTGCGGGAGCGAAAACCTGCCACCCTAGAGAAAGCTGCAGCCTTAGCAGATAAGGCCCTCTTGATCAACGCACAATGGCGGAAGCCCCCGGCTGAGGCACCCTGAGTTACCAGGGTGTCTAGCCCCACCTCTGGGCCCTACATGCCTCCCCATCATCGGATGAACCCCCAGGCAGCACCAACCCCTCGGGTCCCTTTGTCGGGGCCGTCACTTGAAATCAAGCTCATCAGGAATCCACCCAGCAGAAGGAGGAGCTCCAGCACCTGGATGGAAATCTGCCAGCTGCGGTGAGTGACCCTTCCCCAACGCCTGCCACTAGTGGAGTAACCTGGGATCGGGAGCAGTTTAAACACGACCCTACTCTGATGGGCTTCTGGACCCCGGTAGGGCTGCCAGGTTCGGGAGCGGGTGACAAGATTCAGGAAAACGGATTATTATACCGAATTGAAGAAATCACTCCCGCGGGCGGACCCCAGACCATTACCAAGCAGCTGATAGTGCTCCAGCAGTTCCGAGCCCAACTGCTACACCTGACTTACGACATTCCCATGGCGGGGCATCAAGGGAAGTTACGGACAGAAAAACTGTTAGCCCAGGCCTTCTATTGGCCTGGGATGTCCCAAGTGGTAGCCCACTATTGTCGCACCTATGATACATGTCAGCGACATGGGAGGATGGGTGGCCAACAAGCCCCCCTGCGACCCTTGCCCATCATTGAGGAGCCGTTCCAGCGGATAGCTGTTGACATCCTGGGACCTTTGGCTCGCCCCAGCAAAACTGGAAAGCGGTACATCCTGACCATGGTGGATTATGCTACCCATTATCCTGAAGCAGTGGCCCTCTCCAACATCACAGCTCCCAAAGTCACTGAAGCCCTAATTACGGTGTTCATGCAAGTGGGATTTCCAGCTGATATTCTGTCAGACCAAGGTACACAGTTTATGTCCGATCTGATTCAGTCCCTCTGGCAGACCTGTGGAGTGAGGGCCATCCGGACCACCCCCTATCGCCCCCAAACCAACTGACTGTGTGAGCATTTCAAGAGGACCCTAAAGGCCATGCTACGTGCCTTTATCGACCACTAACCAGACTGGGATCGGTACCTCCACCACCTTCTCTTCCCCTACCAGGAGGTCCCGCAGGAATCTTCTGGGTTTTCCCCGTTTAAGCTGTTCTATGGGAGGAAAGTCCGAGCGCCCCCTGACCCTGCTGAAAGAATACTGGGAGGGCCAACTACACAATATGGGGGTTCCTGTGGTCCCCTATGTCCTATAACTGCGTGAACAAATGGGTCAACTTGCTGGGCTCGCGGCAGACCATCTCAAGGCTGCCCAAACCCGCCAAAAGATGTGGTATGAGCGCAAAGCTTGAAACCGCGAGTTTGCCAAGAGCCAACAGGTCCTCATTATAGTCCCAAATCCCCAAAACAAATTACAATCTACATGGGAGGGACCCTTTCAAATGACAGAACTTAAATGGGACCAACTGTGTTCTCACACTGGATGATCGGGGGAAGCGGCAAAAAAACATACACGTCAATATGATCGAGGAATACCATGACAGAAACCTTTCCGTCCTAGCGGTCTGCCCCCTACCCTCTGAACAAGACGACAAAATTGTGCTTGATCTCCTGGAGGTAGCACGCCACTCGGCTGATGTACACCAGGTACCCTTGGGCCCCCAGCTCAGCCAGAAACAGCAGGTTCCATGAAAACCGTTGTGCACCATCACCGTCCCATCTTTTCCTTTCGGGCCAGAAGGATTACCCTCACCACTCATTATGTGGAAACCTTGCAAACCCGGCCCATCCAACAAGCCCCTTACCGAGTTCCATTAGCAGTCCGGAACACCATAAAACAAGAACTGAACGAAATGTTGGACCTGGGTATTATCCAACCCTCCCAGAGCCCCTGGGCCTTACCTGTTGTTTTTGTACCCAAGAAAGATGGCAACATTCGATTTTGTGTGGATTACTGACGTCTTAATGAATACATCGTTGGCGACGCCTAACCGATGCCCCGTATAGATGACCTGCTGGACTGTCTGGCTGGGGCCTGCTATGTCACTACACTGGACTTGAGCAAGGGTTACTGGAAAATCCCCTTTACCAGGGAAGGGAGGGAACGTTCCCCCTTCATCACCCCCTTCGGGCTGTTTGAATTTCTTAGCATGCCCTTTGGGATGAAGAATGCCCCTGTCACCTTCCAGAGCACGGTGGATCAGTTGCTGCAGGGCTGCCAAGACTTTGCCTGTGACTACCTTGATGACATTGCCATCTTCAGTGAAACATGGAAAGACCACCTCCAGCATGTGGGCACCGTTCTAGACCTAATTACAGGGGCCAACCTCACTATCCAGCCCGATAAGTGCCAGATGGGAATGGTCGAGGTCCAATACTTGAGACACTGGTTGGGTGGAGCCAGACTGCACCCCTAACCAGCTAAAATCGAAGCCCTTAGGGACTGGCCCAGTCCTCAGAATAAAAAGCAGGTTATGGCCTTTTTGGGCACTGCTAACTATTATCGCAAATTTGTTCCCCATTTCCGCACATCTGCCAAACTACTGACAGACCTGACCAAGAAGACTATGTCCAGGGTGGTGATATGGACCCCGGCCTGCCAGACCGCCTTTGACCAGCTGCAAGAGGCCCTCTCCCGTGACCCCGTCCTGGCAGCTCCAAACTGCAAGCAAAGGTTCATTGTACAGACGGATGCCTCCACATATGGGCTGGGGGCTGTCCTCAGCCAGGTAAATGAGGAAGGGGAGGAGCACCCAGTGGTCTTCCTTAGCAAAAAGTTACTGGACAGGGAGTTGGCCTATGCCACCATCGAAAAGAAGTGCCTGGCTATAGTATGGGCCTTGAAAAAACTGCAAACCTATTTTTACGGCAGGGAGTTCACCATTCTCACGGACCACAACCCCCTCATCTGGCTGAATTGGGTCTCAGTAAGACTGTTTACTGATGAGAAATTTGAATACACATGACCTGTGTGTCTATTGTTATTGGACAGTTTACTCTGCACTGAATCCAAGGGAGGAGTGTCCCTGAGTTGTAGATCTGTTGTTACATATGTTTGAATAAAGAGTCTGATGTTTTTCACCATACACTGAGTTACGCCTAGTGACTGGGTTGGCTAAAGGGTTTTGGATCGTGTGGTACCGGGCAGAGGAAGCATTCATGGCGGACATAGTTCTGTTGAGGACGGAGGTCTGTTACAGTGGCATACCACACAGTAAAAATTATTTTGGTCTAAAATGCTACATTTAGGTGCCAACTTTGTACATTTTGGGAGACTTGTGCCAGGCTAAATAAGTAGCTGTCAATGACAGAACTCTTTCAGATGTTTCAGATTTACGTATAAATATTTAGACAACCTAGCTAGGTAGAGCCCTACCTCTTGCTAGACAACAGTGGTTATACTTATGAGTGCAACAGAGCTTGATTGAAGTCATCTCTGATTAAATACATCCCACAAGGTAAACAATTTAGTGACACAGTAGTAAAGCTGGAGCACCATCTCCGTAGGGATTATCTTCCGTGTAGTTAACCACAAAGTGTAGCAGCAACAGTACTATACTCCTAAGCTAAAGTCCATGGCCTAAACTTTGACCATTTCCTATAATACTCCTAATGTCATAAATATAAGAAGTGACCTGATTTAAAGCAATCAGAAACATTGCAAAGATAATAATAATCATGACATGCCTTTATCCTTCAGAGCCCTGTAATAAAACAGAAAGATACATCCTGACTATCCTAAAAACTCTCTAGCATAACTAAGAACACATATGCTGCACATCAACATTGAATTCTGAGCTAGGATAAGTAGCATACGGTAATACCTTTTGATTTTCTGTACACATTTACATATGCATGAATACTCTCCGGCAATTGGCTCTGCAGGCTCAAAGTCCAATAGGCCCCCCCCAATAAAATGCTGGAAAAACCATTTGTGTTTTTTTTTTTGTTTTGTTTTTTTTTAGTTACTCCAGCAGTTTAGTTGTACATGCAGATGATCCCTCTGCAGAATTCAACAGGGGTAGTAAAAGTTTTCCGGCTGGGGGATGTACTTCAGGCAATAGTCAAGTTCAACACAAGCAACATCAGCAGAAAAACACAGCAAGCCAGTGGTTCAAACTGTGGCAAAAGGATCCCCTCTGTGAGATTCAGTGAAGTAAGGAATAAGACAACAATTCAGCTCTCAAACTCGATCTTTCCTAGCGGACCAGCAAACTAAAGTTGGCCCGTGGCATGCACAACAGATTTGAAAGTATAACATAGCAGCTCATCTGTAAAGATTCGGCTCAGGGACCTTCTCCATTCCATCAGGACCCCACAAATTAGCCGACCACTCTTGATCTCTGCATCCAGCCTTATTTATGAGATTTTATTTTTGTAAATGAAGCGGCCCAAACTCAATCTGGCCTTGATATCCAAGAACCTTAGCCAGTACACTGTGAAATTTGAGGTTCTGCATGTTCTTGGACACCTAGATGCTGCTAAATCATTTCCTCGCACTATCCTGCTCTCTTCTCCTCCTATTTCCTCCATAATAGCCCTGGGCACATAAGGGTATTTCAGCCCATACTCCAGTGCTACCTTCATTTGAGCTATTCTCTGGAATCTGAAGGCTGCGGTTTCTATAGGTCATGTCTAGTTGTAGTCAGGGGCGGACTGACAACTCATGGGGCCACCGGGCAATAGGAGATTATGGGGACCCCGGGCAATAGGAGAAGATTATGGGGCCCCCGGCAATAGGAGATTATGGGGCCCCCAGGCAATAGGAGATTATGGGGTCCCCAGGCAATAGATTATGGGGCCACACAGTATACACACACATGCAGTATACACACACAGACACGCAATATACACACACAGTATACACACGCAGAATACACATACACACACTGAAAAGGTACTGGAGAGGTGGGGCAGCTATAATCTTGGGATTTTTTTAAAAAAACACAGATTTTTACATACTGTCCCTGGTTTTATTGAAGCTGGCAACCCTGATGGGGCCCCTTAGTGGCATGGGGCCCTCGGGCAGTGCCCGAATGGTCAGTCCACCCCTGGTTGTAGTCTCTCTGTGCTTTCCATTCTTTGGGCTATGTATTTCCTGCAGCTCTTCTGATCCCTCCCAGGGGATCCTGTAGCTCCCCAGTCCTCCCAGTGACCCCACCAGGGCCAATCTGAGTGACAATGCTTGCTTTCACTCCAGTGATACTGCTTGGCTTTCTCTTCTGTACTGTCAGCCCCAAACTTGGGTGACTCCAGGTTGGTATCCCAATCGCTTACCTCCCCCCGCAGGCTCACTCTCCTCTGTCCAGCTGCAGCTCTACCGGTTCAGCAGCATCAGGACATGCAGCAGACTCTAGTTCTCCTGCTGCTGTAAGCACCAGCTTGCTGGCATAAGACTGAGGCAGAATCCAGAGCCCTGACAATACTCTGCTTGGCTCTGTCATGAACTTACCCCACCCTCTTCGGTCCTGCCCCTGAAGTGACTGTGGTGGATGTAGCAGTGTTGGTGGGATGACAGAAAAGTAGATGAGACTTCCTGCTTCCAAAGGTGGCTGAGCCCTGGCACCTCTGAACATAGTCCTGACTCCCAGTTTCTGCCAGTTGCCGCGGACTAAGCCACATGTAACGCTACCCCTGAAAGAGACCCTGAGAATTTAACGTGTTCTCCCTATGTAGTACAGTGATTGCCAGTTACACAAGCAACACCATTCACTCCTGCTCCATTAAACAGTCTAGGGGGATGTATTTTTTACCTTTTAATAGTGGAGGGATAAGGGGGTATGGGATACTCCAAACACTTAGGGTCAGCTGACCAAGGACACTCTTCTTTTTGAAATGGCAGCACAGTCTAGCTCTCCCAGCTGGGAACCATGAGATACTTCAGCATGGGTAAGGTCTCATAGCTGGGGACCATGAGGTAACTCCTGACTATTTAAAGTCTCATAGCTGAGGGCCATAAGGAATGTCTCTCTGGTTACGCTCTTTCAGAGAGTCAGGGTCCCTACTTACAAGTCCTTGAGCAGGCACCTCCTCAGACTTGATCCCTTGGCAGAGAAATCCAGCATTCAGTCCAAAGGTGTTTCAGTGGTAAGCAGCCCCCTGAAGCCCACAGATCCATCCTTGATGGAGAAAAGACTGTTTGCCCAAAGCTTCAGGCTATTTAGCACCTCCCTGGCATTGTAAATATTCAGGCTAGTCATTTGAACTTCCCACCCTAAGCTCTGGAAGCTTCTCAGAGGCAGGGGGAAATAAACAAACTCCTAGCCTCCCAGCCTGTGAAACCATGAGAAGACCAAGGCAATTGATTACTCCTTCTATGATTACAGAGTAAGCCAAAACCTAAATTTATCTAGCATCATAGGCGTCGCTAGGGTGTGGCTATCGAGGCTGGAGCCCCGATTGTGGAGCCCATAGCCCCGAGTCTCAGCGGGTCGTGGCTGAAGCGGGTGGCATGGCAAGTGACAATCTGCAAATGGTGGCAAGTGACAATCTGCAAATGGTGGCAGGTGATGTGCAAGTGACAATCTGCAAATGGTGGCAGGTGATGTGCAAGTGACAATCTGCAAATGGTGGCAAGTGACAATCTGCAAATGGTGGCAAGTGACGTGGCAAGTGACAATCTACAAATGATGGCAGGTGATGTGGCAAGTGACAATCTGCAAATGGTGGCAACTGACAATCTGCAAATGGTGGCAACTGACAATCTGCAAATGGTGGCAGGTGACATGGCAAGTGACAGTCTGCAAATAGTGACAGGTGACGTGGCAAGTGACAATCCACATCTAGTGGCAGGTGACAATGGCAAGTTAAAAAGCTGCATCTGGTGACAGACGATGGTGGCAAGTGCAAGTGATGATTGAAACGCCAACACCAGCCTTCCTTTGCCCGCAAAAAATTGCTTACCACCGGCGTGCGCCCCCCCCAGGTTGGTGACCGCTGCTATGAGCTCTAGCCCCAGATCTTTTGCAGACCTAGCAACGCCCCTGCCTAGCATCCTATACTAGGAGTTTGCTACACAACAATGTAAGGCTAGGTTTTGATCTATTTTTCGTATATAGTCCTCGTTGACAGTATGGCTTATTAAATCTTTACATTTATGTCCTTATATATGTTTGTACCCTGGTATTTGAATAAAAAGTTATTTTACTCCAAAACGTAACATTTTACTGTCCAGACAACTGGCAGCTGTGAGCTCCAGCAGAGAACAGTGTGATGCATGTTACTTTTTTTTTTTTTATCATTCTTTATTTAAGAAAGGGTTGCATCACAAACCTCATGAAAAAAAATTTTTTTATACAAGTCATGGTCACCAGAAAGAACAGAAAAAAGACTGCATTACCATGTTAATAGAAAGGCATGAAAAATACCAACTTTCAACAATATCATAAGGCAATTTGTACATGTATAGCAAAAGATATTATCAAAGAGGTACATAAGAGCGTGGACCAAATGTTCCGGTGCCACCCACATTTTTCAATCTGGAAATGGGAAAACACAGATCATGGGAAAATTCCCCAGAGTAACCGAGAAAGGGGGAGGAAGAAATAGGGTCTCCCAGGGAAGCACAGTCTGCAGCTCGGGAGGCTCAGCTTGCCAACTGGATAATGGGAAGGATAAAAAAAAGGGGGTGAGGAAGAAGAAAGAGGGGTCAACAGTAGAGTGCCAGCCATATACACATGTGGTCAAAACATGAAAAGAAGCCCATTCCACTAGGCCCCTCACCTCCAACCCTACATAACAAGACTTTGAAACAAGTGCACCCTCTACTACATGAGGAAGTGGGGGCACTTATAGCCACTGGTTGTAAGGAAGGAGTATTTAAAGTCAGTCCAATTAAACCATTTTGTATTCACATCTAAGGTTCTGTTCCTAATGGCCACTGTAAGATCTTCCATTTCTTGTATATCGTTCACCCTAGCAAACCATTGTCTCACAGTTGAAATGTTTTTCCACATACTGGGAATACAAGCATTAGTGGCATTAAGCAGTTGTATGAGCATAGCCTTCTTGTAATGTTTACTCGACATACAGTGGGGGTAAGGTGAAGAAATAAAGCTGCTGGGTTATCCTTCAGGGAGATGCTTGTAGTGTGATGTATGATCTTCAATACCTGCTTCCGGAAGGTATGTAAGACTTCCCGAAGCAGAAGATATGCATAAAGGTGCCAACATGCGTGCCACAGCACCAGCAGGCGAGGAAAGAGTTTGGCTAGAATTGTTGGCGTTCTATATGATCTGGTGACAATTTTCTAAGAGATTTCTTGGTATTTGTTACAAAAAGACCCCTTATGCACAAAAACTAAGATAAACCGTTTTTTGTTTGAAAATGTGAACCTTAAAACAGTCAACCACTTCTGAAGAATGGGTGCTACTTTATTTGAAGTGTCACATGGTGAGACTTCATTCATATCTCTGCACAGCAACACAGTGCACTGCGTTGCAGTGCGGTGACATCCAGTGCGCCCTATATGAAATATACAGACATGCACCGCACATAATGCTTTGGTTGTGGCAAGAATGTGGCAAGCAGAAAGTAATTGCTTCTTATGTGCCTTAGTGGTGACCTGCATTTATCCAGTGTCGCATAGCATGAACCAGCCATAAAATATGCAGGACAGGGAGGTGCTGTTTACCGGCATAGACTGCAGTGATGCCTGTGATCTCATCTTTGATGACGCATGACAACAGAGGGCAGATGTCATTGTGCCAGTCATCTGAAGCTTCCCTGGGCAACTCTGCCATGAGGGACTCTCTTGTTATAGCACTTCTCCTCCACGAGTGCTCTGCTTGATTGACTGTGTTACTAAAGGGTAATAGATGGGGCATCAAATGAGCAAAGATGAAGGTCAGTCCAAAGCTTCCATCCTTAGCTTTGCCTGTGTACTTGAACAGGATGATCAGCCCATAGTAGACAACACAGGCCTTAATGGATGTATGGACAGACATGTCCTCCTAGCAAATGCCAAAGCTGCCAGACTACCAGCATACTTGTTAAAGTGATATTAAAGCCGTGTTTTTTTTTTTTTTGTTTTTTTTTTAATAACAAACATGTTCTACTTAACTGCTCTGTGCAGTGGTTTTGCACAGATCAGCCCAGATTTTCCACTTCTTGGGTTCGTCATCCGTCGCTCCTAGGCCCTTCCTACTGCTGCGTGCCCCCACAGCAAACAGCTCGCTATGGGGGGCACTTGAGCTGAGCCGCTACTCTGTGCATCCATTCAGACACAGAGCTACGGCTCGGCTCCGCCCCCTCTTTAACCTCATTGGCTTACTGACTTTGACAGCAGTGGGAGCCAATGGCGACCACTGCTGTGTCTCAAACCAATGAGGAGGGAGAGTACTGGACAGCCGAGACTTTCGTGCACCATTGCTGGATCGAGGTGGGGCTCAGGTAAGTATTAGGGGGGCTGAAGGGGGCTGCTGCACACAGGTTTTTTATCTTAATCGGGGTCTCCAAAATATGTCCCTCCAGTTGTTCAGGAACTACAATTCCCATCATGCCTAGTCATGTCTGTGAATGTCAGATTTTCACAATGCCTGGGGACGTGTAGTTCTGCAACAGCTGGAGGGCCGTAGTTTGGAGATCCCTGTATTAATGCATAGAATGCATTAAGATAAAAAACCTTTTGCCTTTAGAACCACTTTAAGGCTGCAGAACGTGCCGGACTAACTCGATTAGTAACTGGTCATGGCTGGGTGATAGTGTGAGCGAGTCCGAAAAAGTCTCTTCCAGTGGTTTTCACCCAATGCCTTTTGGTCCGGCCTTTTGGTCTTTCTGCATGTTGATTTGGAAACTCAATGCTGCCTCTGCAGCCAAAGCTGACACTCTGACAGTTAATGTTCAGATCTATTGCTATTAACACACCCGATTGAAAACATAGTTACATAGTAGGTGAAGTTGAAAAAAAGACACAAGTCCATCAAGTCCAACCTATGTGTGTGATTATAAGTCAGTATTACATTGTATATCCCTGTATGTTTTGGTCGTTCAGGTGCTCATCTAATAGGTTTTTGAAACTATCGATGCCCCCCCGCTGAAACCACCGCCTGTGGAAGGGAATTCCACATCCTGGCTGCTTTTACAGTAAAGAATCCTCTACGTAGTTTATGGTTAATCTTCTTTTCTTCTAATTTTAATGAGTGGCCACATGCCTTGTTAAACTCCCTTCCTTCCGCGAAAAAGTTTTATCCCTATTGTGGGGTCCCCAGTACGGTATTTGTAAATTGAAATCATATCCCCTCTCAAGCGTCTCTTCTCCAGAGAGAATAAGTTCATAACTAATATCCCCCAGACCCTTTATTAGCTTTGTTGCCCTTCTTTGTACTCGCTCCATTTCCAGTACATGCTTCCTGAGGACTGGTGCCCAGAACTGGACTGCATACTCTAGGTGCGGCCGGACCAGAGTCTTGTAGAGTGGGAGAATTATCGCTTTATCTCTGGAGTTAATCCCTTTTTTAACACATGCCAATATTCTGTTTGCTTTGTTAGCAGCAGCTTGGCATTGCATGCCTTTGCTGAGCCTATCATCTACTAGGACCCTCAGGTCCTTTTCCATCCTAGATTCCCCCAGAGGTTCTCCCCCTAGTATATAGATTGCCTTCATATTTTTGCCACCCAAATGCATTATTTTACATTTTTCTACACTAAACCTCATTTGCCATGTAGTTGCCCACCCCATTAATTTGTTCAGATCTTCTTGCAAGGATTCCACATCCTGCGGAGAAGTTATTGCCCTACTTAGCTTAGTATTGTCCGTAAATACAGAGATTGATCTGTTTACCCCAACCTCCAGGTCCTTTATGAACAAATTAAATAGGATTGGTCCCAGCACAGAACCCTGTGGGACCCCACTACCCACCCCTGACCATTCCGAGTATTCCCCATTTATCACCACCCTCTGAACTCGCCCTTGTAGCCAGGTTTCAATTCATGTACTCAACCTATGGTCCATGCCAACGGACCTTATTTTGTACACTAAACGTTTATGGGGGAACTGTGCCAAATGCTTTTGCAAAATCCAGATACACCACATCTACGGGCCTTCCTTTAGATGGCAACTCACTTCCCCATAGAAGGTTAATAGATTGGTTTGGCAAGAACGATTCTTCATGAATCCATGCTAATTAATGCTATTGATACAGTTTTCATACTAAAATCTTGTATATAGTCCCTTATCATCCCCTCCAAGAGCTTGCATACTATTGATGTTAGGCTAACTGGTCCATAATTCCCAGGGATGTATTTTGGGCCTTTTTTAAATATTGGTGCTACTTTGGCTTTTCTCCAATCCGCTGGTACCATTCCAGTCAGTAGACTGTCAGTAAAAATAGGAACAATGGTCTGGGAATTACTTGACTGAGTTCCATAAGTACCCTCGAATGCAAGCCATCTGGTCCCGGTGATTTATTAATGTTAAGTTTCTCAAGTCTAATTCTAATTCTGTCCTCTGTTAACCATGGAGGTGCTTCCTGTGTTGTGTCATGAGGATAAACACTGCAGTTTTGGTTACTAAAGCCCCCCCGATTCCCTCGTGAAGACTGAGAAGAAAAAATGAAATACCTTCGCCATCTCCCCATCCTTTGTAACCAGATGTCCTTCCTCATTCTTTATGGGGTCAATATGGTCTGTTCTCCCTTTTTTACTGTTTACATACTTAAAGAATTTCTTGGGATTTTTTTTGCTTTCCTCCGTTATGTGTCTTTTGTGTTCTATCTTAGCCGCCCTAATTGCACCCTTACATTTCTTGTTGCATTCTTTATAAAGTCTGAATGCTGATGATGATCCCTCAACCTCGTATTTTTTGAAGGCCTTCTCCTTTGCTTGTATATGCATTTTTACATCAGAGCTAAGCCATCCAGGACTTTTGTTCGCTCTTTTAAATTTATTACCCAATGGGATGCACTGGCTAATGCCCTTATTTAATATGCTCTTAAAGTGAACCCATCTCTCCTCCGTGTTCTTTGTTCCCAAGATTTTATCCCAATGTATGCCTTCCAGCAAGGTTCGTAGTTTAGGGAAGTTGGCTCTTTTGAAATTCAGTGTCTTTGTATTCCCCTTATGTTTCCTATTTGTGATCAAGTCTGTATTGTTGGTAATCAGTAGATCTAGTAATGCTTTATTTATAGATGGTGCATCTACCATCTGACCCATGAAATTGTCCTTGTTCTCCTAAAAAGCGTTGGCTCGATATACTCATTTCTATTTTAAATAAATGCCTTTCAACTCACCTTTAGACTTGCTTATTATTAGACTCCGGGTTTTTCTTTCCACCATGTCCTGCTTGTGCTGGCTACAAATAATTATTGTTTTTTTTGTTTTTTTTTCAACTGATGCACAAAGTGGATTATGTTCACCTTTACCTATATAAAGCAATCTCTTCTACTGAAAAATCCCTGCTGTTAAGAGGAATGGTCCCACGGATGATAAATATGTAATTCATGCTTAGAATAAACACAACGTGGAGTTCCAGTGAAATGTTACAGCAATATGCGGTACACAGCAGTGACATGCTTTCACCACATTAAAGATAATGTCGTTACAGACCACATACTGCACTCCTTTTTATGTTATCATTAGAGTGATCATGACCTTCTGTATGTTTTCTGTGTTTCATGAACCTGCTGCTTTATATGCATTATGTTTCTATTTCTAATTAAGCATATTGCACATTTCCACCTGTCAGGTAAGTGAGTGCACGTACTGGGTATCTTCTTGTTCAGTACCCAAGAAGTGATTAGCCATTCATAAAAAATAAAATCGCTAATTTATTTTGTATCATTTGTGAAAATTAATAGCCGCCATACAGTCCATTAGCTGGTATCATTCAAAAATCTGAAGATTTCAAACACAATAATCCCACAACATAACATATTTTTCTAATGCAGGTAAGCGGCAATAGTTCATTCCAAAGACCGCAAGGTCCCTTTCCGAATATATATTATGCAGACTCTGTGATTCATTTCAAATGGTATGTACAAGTAGTTATCTGCATCTTGATGTTTCACATGCTTAGGGATCATATATTCTCCTGCTGGCAGCTTGTTATTGCAATTCCTTGGAAAAATCCTTGACTACAAATTTCAACCCAAACAGGGTCTTTTTCAAGACATGAAGCAAATGATCAGAAACATATAGGAAAAGAGAGCAGCACGCAGAAGAAATTAAAGCATAAAAATATATATACACAGTATCTCACAACAGTGAGTACACCCCTCACATTTTTGAAAAATATTTTATTATATATTTTCATGTGACAACACTGAAGAAATGACACTTTGCTACAATGTAAAGTAGTTAGTATACAGCTTGTATAACAGTGTAAATTTGCAGTCCCCTCAAAATAACTCAACACACAGCCCATAGGCGTCGGCACGGGGTGTGCCGGGTGTGCCTGGGCACACCCTAATCACCCCGAGCGCAACACGTACAGCAGCAGTTTGGTGGCCAGTGCTGGAACTCTCTGTGTTCCAGCAGCGGCACAGAAAGGAGAAGCAAGAAGCGTGGCAGCGGAAGCTGGGCGCTGGAACCCTCTCTGTGTACCAGCACCCGGTACAGGAAGGAGTACACTGTCGGCGGCTGGGTTTTACCATCGGAACCTCCAGCGCTGGCCTCTAGTGTCTGCACACACAAATCCCTACCTGCTCTCCCTATACAGCAGAGGAGGGGACTGGGCGGAGTATTCACTCGGCCGCTCTAGCCTCACACCTGCAGCATCAAGAGAAGCCCGTGGCAGCAGCCTGACCAGCCACAGTAAGTTTAAGTTTCTGTTCTGCAGGGGAGAGGAGAGCTGCTGTGGGTATAGGACAGGGAAGGTTGAAGAGCTGTAACTCCAGCTGCACTGGAAGGAGAGGAGAGCTTTCGCTTGGGGAGATATTGTAGGGGAGAGCTCTGTACTGGTGGGAGGGTCTGTAAACTGGCGTAGCATCCCCTGAACTTTTTACAATAGCAAACGTCTGAACTCTGCAGCCTGTGCATAGGGAATTCCTGAACTCTGCACTCTACATAGCACACTTCTGAACTCTGTACCCTGCGAGCAGCTCACCCTTGAACTCTGTACATATCACACACATGATTTCCGCACCCTGTACCTAGCTCACTCCTGAACTGTGCACCCTGTGTGTAGTGCACGCCTGAACTCTGTACTCTTTGCATAGTGCATACCTGAAATTTGCATTCTGTGCATAGCGCACTCCTGAACTTTGCACTCTACATACCGCACTTCTGAAAACCTGCACCTTGCACGTAGCTCATGTCTGAACTCTCTACATAGCACACGCATAATCTCTGCACCCTGCGTAGCTCACTCAACTGTGCACCCTGTATGTAGTGCACACCTGAACTCTGCACTCTATGCATAGCGCCCTCCTGAACTCTGCACCCTGCATGTAGCTCACGTCTGAACTCTGTACATAGCACACGCATGATCTCTGCTCACTCCTGAACTGTGCACCCTGCGTGTAGCGCACACCTGAACTTTGCCCTCTACATAACGCACATCTGAAAGACGGAACTTTGTACATAGCACACACGTGAACTCTGCACCCTGTACCTAGCTTACGCCTGAACTCTGCACCCTGTGCGTAGCGCACGCCTGAAGTCTGCACTCTGTGCTGGTGCACTTCTGAACATTACACTCTGTATGTAGCATTCTCCTGAAACCTGCACACTGTACCTAGTGCACTCCTCGCCCCTGCACTCTGTATGAAGCAAAAGTTAACCCCCCTCACCCTGCCACACACACTTTTTGTTTCCATCTCCCTGGTAGGGGCCCCAGTGTATCACTTTGTCCAGGGGCCCATGATACTTTTAAGACCACCCTGGCTCTGTGTGTAGATGGGGAAGATCTCCCACTGATGGTTCAGCTTATAAGAGAAGTGTGGAAGCACGGGTGTGTGTGTATGTATATATATATATATATACACACACACACACGTGTTTGAGCTTTGAGGTGCACACCCTAATGCAATAGGCTGCGCACACCTATGACACAGCCATTAATATCTAAACGGCTGGCAACAAAATTGAGTACACCCCTAAGTGAAAATGTCCAAATTGGGTCCAATATGCCATTTTTACCTCCCCGGTGTCATGTGACTCGTTAATGTTACAAGGTCTCAGGTGTGAATGGGGAGCAGGTGTGTTAAATTCTCATTCTCTCATACAGGTCACTGAAATGGCAAAGAACTCTCTGAGGATCTGAAAAAAAACAAATGTTGCTCTACATAAAGATGGCCTAGGCTATAAGAAGATTGCCAAGACCCTGAAACTGAGCTGCAGCACATTGGCCAAGACCATACAGTGGTTTAAAAGAACAAGTTCCACCCAGAACTGGCCTCACCATGGTCGACCAAAGAAGTTGAGTACACGTGCTCAGCGTCATATCCCGAGGTTGTCTTTGAGAAATAGACATATGAGTGCTGCCAGCATTGCTGCAGAGATTGAAGGGGTGAGGGGTCAGCTATCAGTGGTCAGACCATATGCTGCATACTGTATCAAATTGGTCTGCATGACTGTCGACTAAAGATGATGCACAAGAAAGCCCGCAAACAGTTTGCTGAAGACAAGCAGACTAAGGACATGGATTACTGGCACCGTGTCCATGTCACATTTTTGTAATGTATCCGTTTCATGACTAAGCCTATTTTTGATATTTGGTATTTACAAGTTAAAATCCGTATTTTTTGCTAGAAAATTACTTAGAGCCCCCAAACATTATATATATATATATTTTTAGCAGAGAATCTAGAGAATAAAATGGCGATTGTTGCAATATTTTATGTCACACAGTATTTGTGTAGCGGTGTTTTAAACGCAACTTTTTGGGAAAAGGGACACTTTCAGGAATTTAAAAGAAATGAAACAGTAAAGTTAGCCCAATTTTATTGTATAATGTGAAAGATGATGTTACGCCGAATAAATAGATACCAAACATGTCATGCTTTATAATTGCACGCACTCGTGGAATGGCGACAAACTACGGTACCTAAAAATCTCCATAGGCGACGCTTTCATTTTTTTTTTTACGGTTACCAGGTTAGAGTTACAGAGGAGGTCTAGTGATAGAATTATTGCTCTCGCTCTGGCGATCGCGGCGATACCTCACATGTGTGATTTGAACACCGTTTACATATGAGGGCGCGACTTCCGTATGCGTTTTCTTTGCTGCGCGAGCTCGCGGCAACGGGGCGCCTTAAAAAAATGCTTTTACTTATTTATTTTTATATTAATAAATTGTTTTTTTTTTTTTTTTAAATGTTATCACTTTTATTGCTGTCACAAGGAATGTAAACATCCCTTGTGACAGTAATAGGTGGTGACAGGTACTCATTATGGAGTGATCGGGGGTCTAAAAGACCCCCGATCCTTCCTTTGCACTTCAAAGTATTCAGATCGCCGTTTTTGGCGATTCTGAATGCTGTATATTTTTTTAAAATCGGTGCCATTGGCAGCCGAGTAAAGGGGAAGTGACGTCATGATGTCGCTTTCGTGTTTACAATTAGGAGGCTGGAACGAAGCCGTAAGTGGTAAGTGGACTGTAACTATCCGCCGGAGGTGGTGGATTGTTGATCGGGCCTCCCAGTGAAGGCCCGGTAAGAGCGGCGGCGAGAGGGGGGCGTCCCCTACCGCTCCTCCGGTATAACAGCTGAGCGGCTTTTAGCCGCATTGGTTGTAATCGCTGGAAAGCCGATCGCCGGCGCTAAAAAACAGTACCGGGATGATGTCTGCAGCTGCGGGCATCATCCCGGTATAACCCCCGAAAGCCGAGTACGCACATCTGCGTACGCTGGGCGGCAAGGGGTTATTATATCTTTTCATGTGACAACACTGAAGAAATGACACTTTGCTACAATGTAAAGTAGTGAGTGTACAGCTTTTAAAACAGTGTCAATTTGATGTCCCCTCAAAATAACTCAACACGCAGCCATTAATGTCTAAACCGCTGGCAACAAAAGTTAGTACACCCCTAAGTGAAAATGTCCAAATTGGGGCCAAAGTCTCAATATTTTGCGTGGCCACCATTATTTTCCAGCTTTGCCTTAACCCCCTTGGGCATGGCGTTCACCTGATCTTCATAGATTGCCACTGGAGTCCTCCTCCACTCCTCCATGATGACATCACGGAGCTGGTGGATGTTAGAGACCTTTCGCTCCTCTACCTTCCGTTTGAGGATACCCCACAGATGCTCAATAGGGTTTAGGCCTGGAGACATGCTTGGCCAGTCCATCACCTTTACCCTCAGCTTCTTTAGCAAGGCAATGGTTGTCTTGGAGGTGTGTTTGGGGTCGTTATCATGTTGGAATACTGCCCTGCGGCCCAGTTTCTGAAGGGAGGGGATCATGCTCTGCTTCAGTATGTCACAGTACATGTTGGCATTCATGATTCCCTCAATGTACTGTAGCTCCCTACTGCCAGCAGCACTTATGCAGCCCAGACCATGTCACTCCCACCACCATGCTTGACTGTAGGCAAGACACACTTATCTTTGTATTCCTTACCTGGTTGCCGCCACACACGCTTGACACCATCTGAACCAAATAGGTTTATCTTGGTCTCATCAGACCACAGGACATGGTTACAGTATATCCTTAGTCTGCTTGTCTTCAGGAAACTGTTTGCGGGCTTTCTTGTGCATCATCTTAAGAAGAGGCTTTCTTCTGGGATGACAGCCATCTAGATCAATTTGATGCAGCGTGTAGTGCATGGTCTGAGCACGGACAGGCTGACCCTCCACCCCTTCAACCTCTGCAGCAATGCTGGCAGCACGTATACGTCTATTTCCCAAAGACAACCTCTGGATATGATGCTGAGCACGTGCACTCAACTTCTTTCGTTGACCACGGCGAGGCCTGGTAAACCGCTGTATGACCTTGGCCACCGTGCTGCAGCTCAGTTTCAGGGTCTTGGCAATCTTCTTATAGCCTAGGCCATCTTTATGTAGAGCAACAATTATTTTTTTTCAGATCCTCAGAGTTCTTTGAGGATAAGGTGCCATGTTGAACTTTCAGTGACCAGTATGAGATTGCTAACACCAAATTTAACACACCTGCTCCCCATTCAGACCTGAAAACCTTTTCACTTAGGGGTGTACTCACTTTTGTTGCCAGCGGTTTAGACATTAAAGCGGAGTTCCGCTTAAAAAAAAATTAAAAGTGAACAGCTACAAATACTGCAGCTGCTGACTTTTAATAATCATACACTTACCTGTCCTAGGGTCCAGCGATGCGGGGGATCGGAGCCCCGCACATCTCCCCCTCCGCTCGGTGGTGCCGGCATTGGAACCGTAGGCGCCCGGCTGTGGCTGCACAGCCGGGCACCCACTGCGCATGCGAGAGCCGCGCAATCATCTGGGACCTGTGACGTGTCCCAGATGATTGCCTAGAGGGAGGGGGGGAGAAGTGATCTTACTTCCGGCGCCGAGGGTGAGCCAGAAGGAAGTGGGGGCTAGAACCCTCTGAAAAGAGCGTATCCGCTCCCCCCCCTCAAAAAAAAAGGACATGCCAAATGTGGCATGTTAGGGGGTCACCTTCTCTTAAAGCGGAAGTTCCATTTTTGGGTGGAACTCTGCTTAAATGGCCGTGTGTTGAGTTATTTTGAGGGGACAGCAAATTTACACTGTTATCTAAGCTGTACACTCATTACTTTACATCGTAGCAAAGTGTAATTTCTTGAGTGTTGTTACATGAAAAGATATAATAAAATATTTACAAAAATGTGAGGGGTGTAATCACTTTTGTGAGATACTGTTTATATGTATATAGGGATGAGCCGAACACTCCTCGGTTTGGTTCGCACCAGAACATGCGAACAGGCAGACAATTTGTGCGAACATGTGAACACCGTTAAAGTCTATGGGGCACGAACATGAAAAATCAAAAGTGCTAATTGTAAAGACTTATATGCAAGTTATTGCCATAAAAAGTGTATGGGGACCCGGGTCCTGCCCCAGGGGACATGGATCAATGCAAAAAAAGTTTTAAAAACGACCGTTTTTTCAGAAGCAGTGATTTTAATAATGCTTAAAGTGAAACAATAAAAATGAAATATTCCTTTAAATATCGTGTCTGGGGGGAAGGGGTCCCCTTAGTCTGCCTATAAAGTAGCACATCTTTCTGATGTTTATTACAGTACCGCATCAAAATGACTTTTCTAAAGGGAAAAATGTAGTTTAAAATTGCTTGCGGCTGTAACGTATTGTCGGCTCCCGGTAATGTAGATGAAAAAACCATTGAAAAAAAAAACGTGTGGTTCCCCCCCAGTCCATACCAGTCCATATCAGACCTGAACTCCATACCAAAATAAAATAAAATGGGATGGGGCCCCCCCCAAAATCCATACCAGGCCCATCAGGTCTGGTATGGATTTTAAGGGGAACCCCGCACCAAAATAAAAATAAAATTCTGTGGGGTTCCCCCCAAAATCCATTCCAGACCCTTATCCGAGTAAGCAGCCATGGCAGGCCAGAAAAGGGGGCGATGCGCGAGTGCCCCCCCTCCTGAACCATACCAAGCCACTTGCCTTCAACATGGGGAGGGTCCCCCCCAAAGCACCTTGTCCCCATGTTGATGGAATGATATTGATTTTGGAGGGGACCCCCACACAATTATTTTTTTTAAATTTTGGTGCGGGGTTCCCCTTAACCACTTCAATACACTGTGTAATATATACTACACTGCCTCCACTGACTGAATATAGAGTCTACACTGAATATCTAGTCTACACTAAATGCAGAGTATATATATATATATATATATATATATATATATATATATATATATATATATATATATATATATTAGACTGTATATCTATATTAAATGCACTGCCATTAACTAACCTGCCTGCCTAATGTAGCTCTATCTCCATCCACAGTCACACACTATACACGGCCGCTATGTAAGCAGCCTTATATAGTGTGGGGCATGGACTTAGTCCCCCTGAGCCATGATTGGCCAAAGGCACCCTGCCTTTGGCCAATTATGGCTCTCGCAGCAGAGCGCACTGTGATTCATCAGACATCAATGCACTGCAAACTTGCAGTGCATTATGGGGCGTTCCGTGGCGTTCGAATTTGCTGCAAATGCCCCATAGTAATCACTGTTTGGCAAACTGGCGAACACCCGATGTTCGAGTCAAACTTATGTTCGAGTCGAACATCGAGCTCGTCCCTGTGTGTGTGTGTGTGTGTGTATATATAAATATAAATATATATATATATATCTATATATATAGATTATGTACGTTTGCCCACTTACAAAGAAGTGGTGGGTCTATCATTTGTATTATAGGTGTTTTTTAAATGATAGAGACAATATATCAACCAAGAATCCAGAAAAAACACGATACAAATGTTATAAATTGAGTTGCTGTTCAGTGAGTAAGATAAGTATTTGATTACCAAGCAAAACATGACTTAGTACTTGGTGGAGAAACCTTTGCTGGCAAGCACAGAAGTAAGACGTTTCTTGTAGTTGGTTACCAGGTTTGCACACATCTCAAGAGGGATTTTGGTCCACTCCTCTTTACAGATCTTCTCTAAATACTTAAAGCATATGTTAACCCCCCAAAAAAAAAAAAAATGGATCCCTGCTCCTTTAAAGCATGTTATATGACACAGTGCATACGCTGTGTCATTTGGACCCCTGTAACACCTAAAAAACCTGGCTGATCCTGCCAGTTTCTCCCCTATGTAAACTGAGGATGGCAATCATGGCTGTTGGGCCCTGACACCGTGGTCAGTTTGCGTGCCTCCGTCATCTGCAGCCCTGCTGTCTCTCCTCTCTGCTCGTGTCCTCCTCCCCCCTCTCCTCCCTGCCTGTTGGCTCCTGTGTCAGGGCCCGCCCCCCTGCTGCTGATTTAATAACATGTCTTACTTTATATAATCTGCTCTGTCTTCTAAGGATATGTTCCCCTGTGTGTGTGTTGTATAAAAAAAAAAGCCATATATACCTCATCTGTGAGCGCTGAACAGCAGTCATGTGATGCGCTGGCTCTCTCCTCCCCTCCAGACTGACATCAGCGGGGGAATCTCGGCCCCTCCCGCTTCATCTGTCAGACAGGGAGAGGAGAGATGTGGCTGATCAGCGCTCACAGATAAGGTATGTACGGCTTTTTTTTAATACAAAAGACAAAGGGACATATCCTTACCAGACCGAGTGTATTATATAAAGTATGAAGAAAAAGGGGGGAACATTTGGGACTTTAAAGTGAGACGTAAGGGAAGGTTTACGCCTCCATCCCTGTGCTGTATGCAACTTAAGAGGGGGGAGGTTTGGGACTTTGAATGAGATGTGTATGGTGAAACCAAACAAATCGTGTAATTAAAAACATCCATATGTTTATTACTAAACCATTAAATAGCATGACATAATACAGCATAATATGCATAGTACAGTTGTCAAATAACATTGGAAATATTGTTAATGGCATGGCACAACAACAGTAAAAGATATGCATACTAGATATTAGGCAGAATGTAGTCTGGTAAAAACGTAAATTGGTAAAACCATTTAGAATATCACTAAAAGGAGGGGGGATTTTGGGACTTTGAATGAGGCACATATGTGGTGTGCCTCCATCCCTGATTCGAAAAATTTAATGGGAAGGTTGGGACTTTTGAATGAGGCCATGAACAAAGTGGAGGTGACTTGAATGAAAGTACATATTTATTGATCATAGTGAGATGCATAAAACATGTCAACGACAGAAAACACATATAGAAACAACATTGTAATATAATTTCATGAAAATTCACAAACACATATGTATGTGCGTATGCAATATGGGCATCTAGGGTACATCAAATATATATCAACTTGGCGCCACATAGTGGTCCCAATTGATAGATTATACAGTACATTCAATAATTTCATATATGTACATGTAATATTCCAGCAGCGCTTGCGGAGGGAATAAGAATATAAAGAACTGTAAAACCATGATTGAAGGATGAAAGATGTTCTGAGTTGGTGGTATACTATAAACATATGTCTGCATCCCAAATTTACTGACGCGTTTTGTGTGAAAACACTCGTCAATGCCAAAAAATCTTTTTGGCCTTGGCTCTATACCTGCTACACCTCATTGCACTGACTCCATGTAAGTACTCAGGGTGGGCTTACCCGCCTTTCCCTGTCATGATCAATTACAATCAGATTAATTATATTTTATCATATTTTTTAGATATCTGAGCATCCGCCCCTGATGAGTGTTTTCACACGAAACGCGTTGGGATATTTGGGATACAGACATATGTTTATAGTATACCACCAACTCAGAACATCTTTCATCCTTCAATCATGGTTTTACGGTTTCTTGTATTCTTATTCCCTCCGCAAGTGTTGCTGAAATGTTACATGTACATATATGAAATTATTGAATGTATAATCTATCAATTGAGACCATTACGTGGCGCCCAGTTGATATATATTTGATGTACCCTTGATGCCAATATTGCATAAGCACATACATATTTGTTTGTGAATATTCATGAAATTATATTTATTACAATGTTGTTTCTATATGTGATTTCTGTCATTGACATGTTTTATGCATCTCACTATGATCAATAAATATGTACTTTCATTCAAGTCACCTCCACTTTGTTCATGGCCTCATTCAAAAGTCCCAACCCTCCCATTTTATTTTTTCGAATCCGGGATGGAGGCACACCACATATGTGCCTCATTCAAATGATTTAGAATATCAATGTAAACTGGATGCATCAAGGTAGGCTCGATGTGTTTCCTGGACTTCATCCACTCATAAGGAGCCATGCTTCCATGTTCTAAAAAGGGAGGGGATAATCACATCACAGAAACTATCTCCTGTGATCCTGATCCTGTTCAAGACATGTTTTGCTGACATCCCTTCTGGTTCCAAATCCTGCTTGCAGTTCCACTACATTGATCACTGACTTCGGGCTTGGCTGACTATCCGTTCCGGTTACTGAACTTTGGCTATGTTTAGTG
This sequence comes from Lithobates clamitans, assembly GCA_037952925.1. Classification (NCBI taxonomy): domain Eukaryota; kingdom Metazoa; phylum Chordata; class Amphibia; order Anura; family Ranidae; genus Lithobates; species Lithobates clamitans. The sequence continues at coordinate 869,766 of JBBGZY010001769.1, forward strand.
GTGGTAGTGGTTTTCCAAAAAAGGGGTATAAGTTGTCTGGCTGCCGATAGGAAAAATCGTAGTAGAGTATGTTTTTGCGAGGGTATGGAGCCCGGGAGCATAGACAATAGAGCTACCTCTGGTGTGGGTGTCGTTGGTCGATCGTAAAGGCTACTGTAGATGGTGAAAACCTGGGACCAGAGGGGTTGAATGGCTCTGCACTCCTACCATATGCGGAGATAACTTCCCTCTGTGTCGCCGCATCTCCAACATGAAGTGGGGGTAGAGGGGAAGATTCTATGGAGTGTTTGAGGGTCATTGTACCATGTAGACAAGAGTTTAAAGTTCTTTTCTTGTGTATAACAAGAGATGGAGGATTTATGCGTGAAGTGGAATGACTTTTGCCAGTCAGCCAAAGTGAGATCCTTTCTTAGGTCCGTGGCCCACCCCCTGGTGTAAGATGGCAGTTGGTCATGGGTCTGTGAGTGTTGTAATTTATAAACGGTGAAGAGTAGATGTTTGGGTGTATCTGAAAGAGAGCACAGCTGCTCGTAGCCTGTCAAGGGCCTATGTATTTGGGAAGAGGAGAATAGGTCCGAACAGAAGGAAGATATGCGGAGAGCTATAAGCCAGTTACCCTGTTCTCCTGGTACAATGGGTGTGCCCAAGGTTGGGTGTACAAATGAGCTTGCTATAGGCCATGTAGAACGGAGATGTGGGCCCACCGTGTTGGATCCCATACCCTGGGGGAGGGCAGGGTGGTCAAATTGTGATGTGAGTGGTGAGGGGTCTGTGGATAATAGCGATGACAGTCACTTTTTGTACCATAGGTGTAGTGCTGCAATTGTTAAGGGGGAGGAATTTGATAGGAGGAACAGTTTTTGTCCATATGCCCATAGCAAAGCCCGGAGGTCAGAGGTGGAGAGATCTTGGTCATGGTGGATGCCTTGGGGAAGGGTCGGGGGAACCATTTCAGGATCCTGGAGAATATGGCAGCCCTGTGGTACAATTCAAAGTCCGGAAGACCTGCTCCAACTCCTATTTTGGGGTATGTCAACAAGGTATGGCGGATACGGGACATCCCTTGGTGCCAGATGAAGCGTATGGACATGGATCTTAGGGAGTTAAAGAATTGTTTAGGGACATTTATAGGGACTGTTTGGAATAAGTAAAGTAATTTGGGAAGGGTGTCCATTTTGAGTGTGTTAATGCGGCCAAACCAGGGCAATGGTGTCGTGTTACAAGTGTCTAGTTCCTTCCGGAGTCGGGACAGTAAGGGGAGATAGTTTAGGTTATAGAAATCTAATAAGTTGGATGGGATTGTGATCTCAAGGTAGGAGATGCCCTTGGATCCCCACTGGAATGGGAAATTGGACTGTACTTGAGTAAAGGTGGTGGGTGGTAAGGATATATTGAGGGCCTCTGTCTTGGACATATTAAGTTTAAAATTACTAAGTTCTCCAAATCTATGGAATTCCTGCATCAAATTCGGTAAGGACGTGTGGGGTTGTTGAACATAAATGAGAAGATCATCTGCGTAGAGCGAAAGTTTGTGAGCGGAAGATGGTGTCTGTATCCCCACTACATTATTGTTTTGTCTAATGGCTGTTGCCAGGTGTTCTATCACCAGTACAAAGAGTAGGGGGGATAAAGGACATCCCTGGCAGGTTCCGTTCGAGATTTGAAACGAGGAGGACGAGGAGCCATTGACCAGGACAGAGGCCGCGGGGCGGGAGTACAGTGCCATTACCTTGGACACCAATTTAGGGCCATGGCCCACAGTTGTGCTCATAAGTTTACACACCCTGCCAGAATTTATGATTTCTTGCCCCTTTTTCAGAGAATATGAATGATAACACAAAAACTTTTCTTTCACTCATGGTTAATGTTTGGCTGAAGCCATTCATTTTCAATCAACTGTGTTTACTCCTTTTAAATCATAATCACAACAGAAACTACCCAAATGACCCTGATCAAAAGTTTACATACCCTGGTGATTTTGGCCTGATAACATGCACACAAGTTGACACAAAGGGGTTTGAATGGCTATTAAAGGTAACCATCCTCACCTGTGATCTGTTTGCTTGTAATTAGTGTGTGTGTGTAAAAGGTCACTGAGTTTCTGGACTCCTGCCAGACCCTTGCATCTTTCATCCAGTGCTGCACTGACGTTTCTGGATTCTGAGTCACGGAGAAAGCAAAAGAATTCTCAAAGGATTTGCGGGAAAAGGTGGTTGAACTGTATAAAACAGGAAAGGGATATAAAAAGATATCCAAGTAATTGAGAATGCCAATCAGCAGTGTTCAAACTCTAAGCAAGAAGTGGAAAATTAGGGGTTTTGTTGAAACCAAACCATGGTCAGGTAGACCAACTAAAATTTCAACCACAACTGCAAGGAAAATTGTTTGGGATGCAAAGAAAAACCCACAAATAACTTCAGGTGAAATACAGGACTCTCTGAAAACATGTGGTGTGGCTGTTTCAATTCAAGATGCACAATAAGGAGGCACTTGAAGAAAGATAAGCCGCATGGTCGAGTTGCCAGAAGAAAGCCATTACTACGCAAATGCCACAAAGTATCCCACTTACAATACTCCAAACAGCACAGAGACAAGCCTCAAACCTTCTGGCTCAAAGTCATTTGGAGTGATGAGACCAAAATTGCGAATTTTGGCCACAACCATAAAAGCTACATTTTGAGAGGAGTCAACAAGGTCTATGATGAAAGGTACACCATTCCTACTGTGAAACACGGAGGTGGATCGCTGATGTTTTGGGGATGAGCGAGCTACAAAGGCACAGGAAATTTGGTCAAAGTTGATGGCGAGATGAATGCAGTATGTTATCAAAAAATACTGCAGGAACATTTGCATTCATTAGCCAGGAAGCTGCACATGGGACGCACTTGGACATTCAAACATGACAATGATCCAAAACATAAGGCAAAGTCGACCTGTCATTGGCTACAGCAGAATAAAGTGAAGGTTCTGGAGTGACCATCTCAGTCTCCTGACCTCAATATCATTGAGCCATTCTGGGGAGATCTCAAATGTGCAGTTCATGCAAGATAGCCCAAGAATTTACAGGAACTGTAGGCTTTTTGCCAAGAAGAATGGGCAGTTTTACCATCTGAGAAGATAAAGAGCCTCATCCACAAATACCACAAAAGACTTCAAGATGTCATTGATGTTAAAGGGGGCAATACACAGTATTAAGAACTGGGGTATATAAACTTTTGATCAGGGTCATTTGGGTAGTTTGTGTTGTATTATGATTTAAAAAGAGTATACACAGTTGATTGATAATAAATGACTTCAACCAAACACTAACCATGAGTGTAAGAAATGTTTTTGTGTTATCATTCATAGTCTCTGAAAAATGGTCAAGAAATCATAAATTTTGCCAGGGTATGTAAACTTATGAGCACAACTGTATCTGTTCCAAGGAAAGGCGTAAAAACTGCCAATTGACCCAGTCAAATGCTTTCTCGGCATCAAAGGAAGAGATGCATGCTTTTAGATTGTGTCGACAAATGTAGGAGATTAGGTGGATCGTTTTAGTTGTATTGGCCAGGGACAAATCCCACTTGATCTTTGTGTATGATGGAGGGCAGGAGGGGTGGGAGACGGTTCGCTAAAATTTTCTCGAAAAATGTTTAACGTCCAGGTTAAGAAGGGAAATCGGTCTGTAACTACTGCATTAAGAGGGGTCTTTTCCTGGTTTGTGTATGACCGAAATATTGGCAGATAAAAGGTCTCTAGAGGGCGGGTGAGCATCATCTATGCAATTGAATGCTGCCGTAAGAAGTGGGGCTAGGGATTGGGCAAATGATTTATAGAATCTAGGGGAGAAGCCGTCTGGCCCTGGGCATTTACCAGATTTCAGTCCTTTAATGGCAAGTAAAAAGTCTGACACCGTAAGGGGGTTATCTAGATCCGCAGAGTCAGAGGGATCTATTTGCGGTAGAGCTGTCTCTGAAATGTAGTTTTTCATGTCGCGGTGTTGTGTACCGTCTTTGTGTTTCTGTCCTGTCCGTGTGGGGAGGTTATAAGGTTGGGGGTAGTATTGCTGAAAAGCATCTGTGATACTCAGGGGATTTGGAATTTTTAGTTGGTCGGTGTTGCAAAGGTGTGGTATTGGGCGGCATGGGAGACGGGGGTGGAGAACTCTAGCAAGGTGTTGCCCACAATAAATGTAATTAAGTATTTAAAAGAAACAAACATATAGGAAACAATAGGATCCCATTACCAAATACTGAATATTTAACTTTAACCCGTTATCTGTTCATTCGAGGTCTCTCTACTGTATGTAAGAGCTTATCCCCCCCCCCTTATGTAGAACCCTCTGAAATTCTTGCAGACATTAGACAAGTTAGTACATTTAGGATTACTTACTCCCTTTTCTTTTTTTTCAGAAGGTGTGTAGTAGACCCTACATAATGCATATTACATTTCTATTACTATTATGTTTTATTTCTATTACTATTATACATTACTATTAGCATGTGCTCTCATTGTATACTGTTTCTTAGTTATTTGTGGGACAAGGCTCTGAACAAGTATTTTATATTTACAACCATTACATGTTTGCCCCACAACATCTGTAAGTGTTCTTAGTGTACCAAGGAGTACATCTTATATGTTCTAACATCATATTACCCTTAAAAAACATATTCCTCAACATATGAGCCATTCTACTCATATAATGACATCCCTTCAAGAAAATCTTAGAAATTGTATTAGTATAGAGTACAGAGTATAGAGTATTTTTTTCTTTATTGTTAACAACTTCCTCACTGCAGGTTGAAGAAAAACAGGCATAGTACCTTTTTCTTATACTAAATATAAAATTGATGCGCTTTTTACAAATTGTTAAAAGGGGAACATATATTTATAAATACATATTATTTTAATATTTTTTTAATATAGACCGGGAGTTTGTGAGTGTATCTCTTGTCCCTGTTTTGCTTATGTACTATCTAGTAAGTTCACTGCACAATGATCTATTTTTTCTTTGCTTGCTTTGCATAAAACCTTTATCCTGAGAGCCGAATCACCAGCAGTATTATGGCTAAAGTGGGATGCAAGAAAAACGAAATATCCTGATACAAACGATCTAACCCAGTGAGTTAATCAATCTGGATTAAGGGAAGGAACTGTTTAATTATTTTTACTTTCTCCCACTATTTATCTCTGCCTGGACATTGTTCGCAGAGTGTTATTATTATTTTATTTATATTCACCGTCACATCACCAATTTGAAGATTTATTTTGGCAATTTTAACACATGTATTAGCACCATAATTATTTATTTATTTTATTCACATGTATGCATTTTTTATTCCTGGATTTAAGCTTAGTCGCAGCAGCATATTGTGCATTATTTATTTAAAGTGCATCAATTTTATATTTAGTACTATTTGTTTGGTTATCTGATCACCCTATATTGATAGCAGCTTTAATTTACTGATTTTTTCATAGCACTAACTATACTGGTATATATATATTTTTAAGCACAATTTATTTATATCACACATATCTATCCACATCAGCGCTTGGTTTTTATTCATTTTTTTAGCACCTTTTTCTTATATATTGTCTATTCTTTTTTTTTTTTTTCATTTGAATCTAGATTTACTAGCCAATGGTTTGTCATCCATGTATCCTTTATCTTTAATTCTATTAATCGTGAAACTGTAGTGGAGTGCCCATTGACTCACCATGCTCCGATGCCAGTAAAGGTTCCTTTAACTCTTTTTCCTACTCCTGGGTTCTTGGACAAGTCAAGAGATGACAAGTTCCTCTGCTTGCCTCCGTAAGCAGCTCAGAGAGCACACGTTTGGTGAGGCAAAGTTAGCTGGGCAAGTGATCTGCAACCAGATGAGAAGCTCTCTACTGTCAGAACCAGCATGCGGGCAGCCAGGCCAGAGCCTCATAGCACACAGCTTCTCCGAAAGACCCAGCTACTGTGGAGAGTACCTCCCCCCCAATTCCTACTAAAGTACTCTAGTTCCACTTTGGTGGCCCCCTGTGTCCTCAGGCCTGGGATCCCCCCAGCTGTTAACCTGTGTTACCAGAGCTACCCCAGACTTTACTGAGGGATGCTGTTTATGAGGATAATCACAATGCTCCTACAGGTATAGACCTGATGCAATGCTTAGGATGGCAATTTTTAGCTCTTAAAGTGTTTCTTCTGCTGTTGCCTTCCTATAGGAACTAGTTACAATCTTCTCTTATATCAGATCCCCCTCTAACAATACACTGTCTGTCCCAGGCAGGGGAGGATCCAGTGGGGGGGGCAACAGGGCAATTGCCCCCCCGAAATAGTAGCACTGACATGTCATTGAAGCCAGTGCCAATGCGGCTGCTGCTGCCTCTACCCGAGTCTCTCTCTCACATCAGCCGATCAGCGGCGCCGAGAGAGAGACTCGCACTGACATGGCAGGATACCAGGAGGAGGAGGAGGTGGGTGGAGCCTCTTCCTTGCACTCGTTGCTAACACCAGGGCCGCCTGGCGTCTACCAACGAGTGACGCCAGTGAGTCACGTCGGACTCGGACTCGAGTCTGAAAGCCGACGTGACTGTGACAGGTCAGACGGAGCTGTTGCCTGCTGAAGCCTCAAAACAGTCGGTGTGTAAGTGAGTGGGCAGCGGGTGAGCCGCCGTGCTGCCCCGCGGCTCACCCGCTCAGCGCTTGTACAGTCACACTGAGCGGGGGGGAGGGATGGATGGGAAGCTGCCAGCTGGGAGGCTCGGTGGGTGGAATGGCCAATCAGTGGGTGGTGGAGCAGAGAGATGACATCATCTCTCACCGCCCGGCGCCTGCCCTGCATCCTGGCAGTTCCGCCTTCACTCACTGTGCAGGCAGCAGAGAGATTAAATCATCTCTCTGCTGCCTGACTCAGACTGAGAATTGACAATCCCCATTCCCCACCTTAGCAGGAAAGTGACTATCTGCAACTTGTGGCAGGTGATGTGGCAAGTGGACAATCCGCAATGTGTGGCAGGTGACGTGGTAAGTGGACAATCCGCAACTTGTGGCAAGTGACAATCCACAATGGGTGGCAGGTGGACAATTTGCAACTTGTGGCAAATGGACAATTAGCAATGTGTGGCAGGTGATAGTGGACAATTTGCAACATGTGGCAAGTGACAATCCGCAGCTTGTGGCAGATGACGTGGCAAGTGGACAATCCGCAACTTGTGGCAAGTGAACAATCCACAACTTGTGGCAGGTGACGTGGCAAGTGGACAATCAGCAATGTGTGGCAGATGTTAGTGGACAATTTGCAACGTGTGGCAGGTGACGTGGCAAGTGATAATCTACATCTGGTGGCAGGCGATGTGGCAAGTGACACACTCCGGGCTCCCACTGATTCTGCATTATGGTGAGTTGAACTATTTCATTTTCTATAACAATGTAATAATAGAAATAATGTGTTTCAAACATCCTGACGCTATAATAACCATGGTGCCGTGATGATTGAAGCGCCAACATCAACCATTTCTCTGATAAATGGCCCCAAAAAAACGTATTTTCTGGCAGTGCCCCTCCCGAGACTAGACTCTGGATCCGCCCTTGGTCCCAGGCAGCGGAAAACACAATATTATTTTGGTTGTTGAGGTAAGTCGTGCATTTAACTACCCCCTCTATTTGATTCACACAGATGAACAATGAGTCACCAATGTAGCAGCCATACCACTAAATGTTTTCTATGAAATTTATTGATTAACCCCTTTGTTACCAAAATAACTGTAGATACAGGGTAAGTTGCTTTTTTAAGGTATCCTAGTAAAAAAATAGCATTTAACCCTTGGCAGTGTGAGACAGCCTTACTGCAAGAGCAGAATTGAGCTTTAAAATGTATGTAATGAATGAATGAATGAGTGATTTGTAAAGCGTGGCAAATGCGAACTGAATCGCTGAAAAGGTGAACTGAATCGCCTCAAGGCGCTAGATGTAAAGCCACACCTTTTCTTTTTTTCTTAGTTTTTGATAGGGTAAGGATAGTTAAAACTCATATCACTTTATTTTTTTTGATCTGTGTCCTGTTGGGAGAGATTTACCTTCATTTGCTTTCCTAGAGACAAAAAAGAAAGTGGGAGGAACTACAATATGAGGGATGGGGGTCTCCTGAATACAGGTTCACCCCATCCAGCCTCCTGCCCAGTGGCATGACTGGGGTCAGGGCAGTTTTTTCCACTGGGCAAGCTGGGCAGTTGCCCGGGGGCCCCACTTGCCTGGAGGGCCCCATCCAGGGCCGATCCTCAGCGCTGCAATCTGCTGCTTAAGTTGACTGACTGCACTGGTTGCTCACTTGCTGGAATTGCCGGCCGCCCGGCGTCTAGCTAGCAATCAGTGACGTCAGCCGGCCGCCCCAGCATTCATAGCGCGTCGCGGCCGCCCCTAGCGGCTAGTGAACAAGCTCCACCCACCTCTGCCATGTTCTTCAGACAGCGTGTAGAGGGAGCAGAGTGGAAAGACGGCCCTGATTGATAGCTGGCGCTGCCTTGCTGCTGTGAGTGACACACTGTACTGCACCAGGCCGGCGGTCTCAAGTAAGTCTAACACTGTCTACTTAAGTAAGTTCAAGTTGTGCATCAAACACAGCCACTGTCTGTGCCCCTCAAAAGATGCCACTGTGCCCATCAAACACAGCCACTGTGCCCATCAAAGCTGCCACTGTGCCCATCAAAGCTGCCACTGTGCCCATCAAACACAGCCACGGTGCCCATCAAAGCTGCCACTGTGCCCATCAAAAGTTATACTGTCCAAACCTTGTGTTAATGTTTAAACACTGATTTTTTTGGAAGTACCAATAAATATAGCCTTATTGATAATTTGCATTTTTATTCTTGTGCGTGATTGTGTAGACAGGGCCCCAGTGCACTGTATTGCCCGGGGGCCTATAATGCTCTTAAGATGGCCCTGACTAGGGTTGGTGTCACCTGGTGTGGTTAAACATGGTGTCACTCCCCCCCTCCACCAAGTATAGTCCCCCCCAGTACAGACCCTCCTCTTCACTAAGAATTGACCCCCCCCCTCAGTACAGACCCCCCTCCCTCAGTATAGATATCCCTCCACTAAGTGCAGACCCCCCTCCCTCAGTATAGATCTCCCTACACTAAGTACAGACCGCCCCTCCCTCAGTACAGACTCCTCTCCCTCAGTATAGATCTCCCTTCACTAAGTAAAGACCCCCCTCCCTCAGTACAAACTCCCCTCCCTCAGTCCAGACCCCCCCTCCACTAAGTACAGACCCCCTCCCTTAGTACAGACCCCCCTCCCTCAAAATAGATACCCCTCCCTCAGTATAGATCTCCCTACACTAAGTACAGACCGCCCCTCCCTCAGTACAGACTCCTCTCCCTCAGTATAGATCTCCCTTCACTAAGTAAAGACCCCCCTCCCTCAGTACAAACTCCCCTCCCTCAGTCCAGACCCCCCCTCCACTAAGTACAGACCCCCTCCCTTAGTACAGACCCCCCTCCCTCAAAATAGATACCCCTCCCTCAGTACAGACCCCCTTCCACTAAGTCTAGACCCCCCTCCCCATCAGTACAGATGGGCCCCTCCTATTTGCAACTGGAACATGTGTCCTCATTCTCCTTTTTACAGTATTTCAGTTCCTTTGACAACTGTAATAGTATTAAAATTTCCCATTACTTTCTGTCCCAGTGAGTCAACTGGGCAAATAGGGTGCCTCCCCCAGTTGAGCTTTATGTACACTTTAAAGTGCAAGTTCACCTTTTCAGTAAAAATTAAAAAGTTAATTAACACTGTACACCCTCCCCACCCCCAGTCCCCACTGTACTTACCTCTGTGGGTAATAAACTGTCAGTGCCCACACAGCCTATAAGAGGGGCTTCATGGTTGGCTGGTTTTGGTACCAGAAGCATAAATCCCTGCCCCCACTCAAGCCCTTCTAGAACACTGTCTCTCATGCTGAGGCCAAACACTCTGCCATCTTGTGCCTTGCTCCTTGCCATAATCCTCCACATGACATTCCGGGCTATAGACCTTTGTATTCCCAAGGAAGGAATGTCCACACAAGAAGTAGTTTTGCTGCACTTTACTGGTGGTATTCAGGAAACGGCATTACAGTCACTTCACTAGGACATACAGTACATTCCGGAGTCACTTGATGTTACACATTTAGTGGGCAGTCCACAGTAGTCACAAGTGAAAGCATGTGTAGTACCTCAGCACTTTACTCCTTTATTGGACTTGTTTTATACACCAGGGTTTAAGAACGGTATATGCATATTTCTGAACCCAGTTTCACAGCAACAATATACACCAGTCATATATGTTGAATTTTTTTGCACAGAAATGTCACTTTGAATTGCAGGTTTTGCACAGGATTGTGTTTATTTTATTTTCGTTTGAACATAACAATATGTGTTGTATATAAGCAGTTAGGAAGTTTACACAGTAGGATTTTTTTGTGGATTTTTGTGAATATGTGAATATACAAATATTTATTTTCTGCACTTTTATTGTTACTTTTTGCACTAAATGCACCTGTGACACACACCCCTAAAGCATTTAGAGGTTGTAGGTCACCTCTTAATAAGAGCAGCGCCATACCTATCCCCTCTTTTTCACATTTCTTATAGATATACCTTAGTGTGAATTTATCGATAGAGGCTGCAGCTCCTCATTTTTCATTTTCACCATAAGTGTGGGGGTCTAATAATTTTTTCATTATTTTCTTTGACCCCTCTAGGGGTATCAAATACATCCTGCAGCTATGGACATTTTTAAGTATATGAACACCAGAACTGTAAATCTGATAGAAGTCTTCAATCCTACTAGTATGGTAAACAAACAGGACATGGATAGTTTTTTTAAACAATTAAAACATAGTATGGAGAAGCAATTAAGGGTATGGTGGGACATGGCCACGCTATAGATGTATGTTGCAGAGAAAATTGCACCCAGAAGGCTTAGGTGGGATGTCTCACCAAATGATGGGGTTAATGATAAAGGTCTAATGGATGAATGGTATACGTTTTTTAACCAATGTGAAACAGACCTTCTGCAGAAAATAATCATTAGGAGACAATACAAATTAAAAAACATAGAAACAGAAAGACAACTTCTAAGAGAACAACTCCTCCCATTTGCTGATTTCAATGAATTTAAGGAGAAGAAAACCAACCTTCAAGAAGCAATTAAAAAATATGATAAGGAAATACAACAAAAGAAACAAAAGAAATTCCACAGACATGTACTAGATTATAGGAATCAACAGGTCTACAAATGGCAGGCAGATGACAATCATCTGGAGGAAGATAATAACATCTCTATGACAGAAGAATCTAGGAACCCTTCATTAGAAAGAGAAACAATAGGATGGAATGAATTCAGACCACAGACAGCAGAAACCCCCGGACCTGCAACAAGGAATGAAAGAAGTCCCACACATGGAGTAGGTGAAAGAACTCCCACATACAGAGATTAGAGAGATCAAGAGCGATTAGAATGACTACCATCGTGGGAATGCTCAGAGAACACCAAGGTTTCAGAGGCATCCCAACAGGTACTTCCCCCCCTAGACATATCAATCAAGGTTACCCTCAAAATGAACCACAACAAAGGAAGGATTTTTTTCCCAGAGGGAACAGGGGGAGATCCCCAAGAACAAGAGGCGGTTTCGGACCACAAAGACCACAATGGGAAGAAAGACCCCAAAGAAATTATTATCAAAATTGGGGACCACGAAAGAACCATGGAGGATACAACACACAGAGACATCAGATGACCGACTACCCAGAACAGAGAGAAGTCAACTGGGATTACGGAAAGACCCCATCAGGGGGACAGGCAAGAAGCCCCCCAGAGACCCCAAAGATGGGAAAGAGAAAGCGGACTAGAGGTAAACGAGGGGGGACAAAGAAAAAGAATAAAGATAAAGATCTAGACAAGTTCGAAGTGTACATTGACCTGCAGAAATTTATTAGGAAACTAAACATAAAAAAGTTTTTTGCATCAAAACAAATCCCTCAAAGAAAAATAGTTGATACAGAGTTTAAACATACCCAATTAAGAAATAATTTCATTTTTAATCCCAAATCTAAAAATAATGAAAGTTTGGAAGTTTTTAAAAAAATGGTGGAGGAAGATGTAAAGAATTTAAAGGTGAAGAAATTCAGAAAAGAGAAAATATGGAAAACAATAAAGGAAATAGAGAAAAAGAAGGAAGTGATCATCCGCCCGGTGGATAAAGCAGGGGGGTTGCTTATCATTAGAAAAACAGACTATGAAGAAGAGATGAAAAAGTTGATAAGTGTCGCGGATACGTACAAAAAACTCAAGGGCAACCCGAAAGAGGACTATGAGAAGAAACTGAAAGCATTTGTACAAAAAAGGAAAAGATAAGAGGATTCTATCCAAGAAAGAAGCAAAATTTCTAGTTCTGGAAGCCGCTAAAACCCCAATTATTTATTATGTCCCCACGATTCATAAGAACCAAGAAAAACCACCGGGCAGACCCATAATAAGTGGCATAGACTCCCTATTTTCCAGGCTAGGGGAATACTTAGACACTTTTCTACAGCCACTTGTACCAGAGGGTAAATCCTATCTGAAAGATAGCAAACAACTAATCCAGGAGTTGAAAAACATGGAATTAACAGATGAGGATTTTTTAGTAACAATCAATTTCAACTCACTCTATACCAACATTATACAAGAGGATGGTATTAGCAGTGTAGAATGGGCTCTGCAGACCCAAACACAGCTAAAACAAGCCCAGATCAACTATATTTTAGAAGGCTTAAGGATAGCAATGAGCCACAACTTCTTTTGGTACAAGGGAGAATATTACACGCAAACTAAGGGAGTAGCTATGGGGGCCAAATATGCCGCCAGCGTCGCGAACCTGTTTCATAATAGATGGGAGGAGGAACAAATTTATGGTGTGAGAAGAGAAAATCTAAAATTGTACAAACGGTACATTGATGACATCATTATTATATGGAGAGGCACAGAAAACGGTTTGAAGAGTTTCCTTGAAGAAATAAATCACTATATTTTTTGGCATTACGTTCACAGGAGTATGGGACAAACAAAGCATTGATTATCTCCTAATTTTTAAGGCAGGAAGGGAATTACACACCAGAACTTTGTTCATGAAGACCGATCGCAACGGATACATTCCCCCTTATAGCTGTCATCACCCCAAATGGGTAGGAAATGTACCAAAAGGCCAACTTATGCGCGACCGACGCAATTGCAGTACCCTCAAAGACTATGATTACCAGGCCAATATACTCATTGAGAGGTTCTTGGAAAAGGGATACAAAAAGAAGAACCAGGAATCCCTAAAGAATCAAATCAGAGCAATTGACAGAAATAACATGATAGAGCAGAAGAAGATTGAGAAAAATAATCGGTACAACGTTATGGCCTTTCTCACAGGTTTCAGCCGACAACATTAATTAGTAGAAAAGGTTCTTAAAAAAACACTGGCCTGTTCTACAGTCAGACAACATTTTAAGAAACTTACTTCCAAATAAACCCTCTTTCATTTACAGAAGAGCTCCTGCTCTAAGAAATAGGTTGGTGCACAATGCACTAGATCCCCCTAAACAAATCAAGATTTCCAAAGATCTAAAAGGATTTTTTAAATGTGGAAAGTGTCTTCCCTGCAGGAAAAGCAAAAAACGGAACGAAAGTAGGTGGCTTTTAGATCGATTACTACAGAGAAAGAATACAAAATAAAGGAGTTAATAACGTGCACCAGCACACATGTCACATATGTTCTGGAATGCCCTTGCCACAAGCAATATGTGGGCAGAACTACCAGACCCTTATTCGTCAGAATTAGGGAACACATAAACAATATCAAAACAGGCTTGCTGTATCCAGACACTTTAAAGAGTGCCACAATGAGGACCCATCTGGTCTCATTTTTTTTATGGTATAGACAAGATAAAGGGACATTGGAGATAATAAAAGAATAAAAATCTCCCAAAACGAGACCAGGTGGATCTTTACTTTAGACACCCTTCAGCCTAAAGGCCTGAACATTGACATGGATTTAAACTGCTTCCTCACCAACTTCTAATGTTATCTCCTTTTGTCTAAGTTTTTACTATAAAGGGTTCCCCTATCAACTATGGTCTTCATCATATGTTTTTAAAGCATTGCTGTACGCATGTGATACATCTGACATACATTTCTCAGCAATTTTAGCTATTTGCGGCTTTATGCGATTAGTGTTTTTTGCAATTTTTTGCAATTTTTGTTTTTTTTGCACTTTCGCCGCGATTATACCCCCTTCTTTTTCCTATTTCTCATGACCTATTGATGTTACTACACTATACATCACTTCCACCTTTAATCTAAGATGCCACTAGTAAAACACCATTACACTATTTTAAATGATGAAGGCATTTTTGTATGTATAAATGCACTTTACATACTTTTTAGCGATTTTTAGCATCTTTTTTGCAGTTTGCGACTTTATGCGACTTGCTGCGATTTTCTGCCTTTTTTTGCATTTTTGAATGATAAGGGCATGTATAAATACACTTCACATACTTTTTTAGCAACGTTTAGCAATTTCTAGCAATTTTTTGGACTTTATGTGACTTGATGCGATTTTTTGCCATTTTTTGCATTTTTTATCGCGATAATACCCTCTTTTCTCTTATGTCCACCTTCGGTCACTATACATCCTCTAACATCATTTTTTTACCTCTAGTCCAGCAGAATACCATATTGCAATTATATTTCTTACCCATTTTTTAACTTAAATTTTATTTTGTAATATTGTGTATTATGATATGTATTTTGGTATTATGCGGTGTGTCCATTACAACTTGGAGTTAAGTAGTCCTTTTAAAATTATCCCTCACCATGTTGCAGAGTAGTGTTGTCTATTGGCATTTTAAATCACACTACTAGCAATAGCATCCGCCATGCCGAAGCCTGGACTAACCAAAAATGGCCACGGTCACATGGCCATCAATTTAGGACACACCTCATACCATATAAAAACCGGATGGTGTAGCAGGATGGCACCACTCCAGATGACGTCCCATTGAGGAAAAACACGTAAAAAAAGGGCGGGACTTTACAGCATCATTGCATCACTTCCGGTTTCGAGCCGTGGAGCGCAGATCACTCCGGTTTACTGTTTT
The DNA here is from genome assembly GCA_037952925.1 of Lithobates clamitans. Classification (NCBI taxonomy): domain Eukaryota; kingdom Metazoa; phylum Chordata; class Amphibia; order Anura; family Ranidae; genus Lithobates; species Lithobates clamitans. The sequence goes on from JBBGZY010001769.1 coordinate 884,898, forward strand.
GAAACACTGTTGGGTCGCTTTTAATTATTTTTATTAAATGTGAGTACCCATCAGTATTACTAATAAATTTTTGTATATTTGTACAGTATCACACTATGGAGGCTCTTTCCTCTCTACATGTGGGCAACATCTAAGAGGTTAACAGTGAGGAGACCACTTACATCGCAGACAAGGAGGCACTTGGAGAACACAGGACAGGAAGTTTCCTCCCACTCCACAGGCTAGGCAGTGGCTCATACTGTGAACGTGAAATACCTCCTTGTGGGGTGAATAATAGCAGTGAGTGCGTTTCTTATGGGGCACTGTTTTCCAAAAAGCACAGAACAATTTGAAGGAGCACATTGTCACTTTATTGGACTTTTTTTTATACACCAGGGTTTAAGGACGGTATATGCATATTTCTGAACCCAGTTTCACAGCAACAATATACACCAGTCATATTTGTTGGATTTTTTTGCACAGAAATGTCACTTTGAATTGCAGATTTTGCACAGGATTGTGTTTATTTTATTTTATTTTCGTTTGAACATAACAATATGTATTGTATATAAGCAGTTAGGAAGTTTACACAGTAGGATTTTTTTGTGGATTTTTGTGCATATACAAATATTTATTTTCTGCACTTTTATTTTCACTTTTTGCACTAAATGCACGCGTGAGACACACCCCTCAAGTATTTATAGGTTGTAGGTCACCTCATAATAAGAGCAGCGCCATACCTATCCCCTCTTTTTCCCATTTCTTATAGATTTACCTTAGAGTGAATTTAATGATAGAGGCTGCAGCTCCTCATTTTTCATTTACACCATAAGCACGGGGGTCTAATAATTTTTTCACCCCCACAGTACAGACCCTCCTCTTCACTAAGAATTGACCCCCTCCCTCAGTACAGACCCCCCTCCCTCAGTCCAGCCCCCCTCTACTAAGTACAGACCCCCTCCCTCAGAATAGATACCCCTCCCTCAGAATAGATCCCTATTCCACTAAGTCCAGACCCCCCCATCAGTACAGACCCCCCCTCAGTACACACACCCCTCTTCACTGGTGCTTATAAGGAGGTGGGAGGGTCCGTTATGTGCTGGGGGGGCACGTTGGGAGGGGGGAGGACTTATGCTAGTAGCGAGGTGAGGAGGCCAGATATGTACTGGGGGGCTTTTGGAGGGGAGAGGGCTTGTACTCTTGTGGGGGGGGGGTCAGATTTCAAATCTTCAAATCCATCCCACTTCTAGCATAGGTTCTCTCCCCTCCCAAAGTTACCCCCCAGTACATATCCTCTTAACCCCCCCGAATTACTCTATTTTTTTTAACTTGCCCATCCCCCTCCTTCCTGGTCACTCTGTCCCCCTCCTCTGTCCATCTCTAATATAATACAGTACAGACCTTAGCTCGACATGCACAGCGGTATCTCTTCTCTGGTCTGTGCACATGTAAACAGCTGAGAAGGGGGAGGCAGCTTTGGTCTGCTCTGCTGTGTGAGACAGCGGGTCAGCCGGCGGGAGATGCAGATGCTGGTGCGGTGTTAGCATTGCCCCTGCCAATAGGTGTCACCCAGGTGCAGTCCGCACCCCCCTAGTGATGCCACTACTCCTGCCCTGTTCAGGGCCTGTGTGTGCTGGCTACATCCTCATAGGTGTGGGTTATTCAGCTCCCATGCCCCTTCCTACCTGACTTATGTATGGGTGCTGCCTCACCGCTGACATCATGTTAAGAGGGCTCTATCTAAAAGGGCCTAACACCTTATGACCTTGCTTACTATAACCGGACACTATTCTGTATAGAGCCACCTAAGTAGCTAACTGCACCTGGCTACGCAGCCAGTGTAGTGGTTCAGGGTTTCCCCTCTCTTCATCCCCTTCTTTCTGTAGGGCTTCTGGGATGGACCAAAGCAATTGCAATTGATTAGGGCCACCACGTGATCATTGGGAAGCGCTCTGAACTGTCCCAGAAGCCCTACAGAAAGAAGGGGAAAAAGAGCAGGGATTTCAAATCTCCAGACTCCTGTATCGGCTGCAAGGGCACTGACAGCTCATCACCCACGGAGGTAAGTACAGCGGGGACCGGGGGAGGGTGTACAGGGTTAGTTCACCTTTTCATTTCTTCTGAAAAGATAAATTATCACTTTTAAGCGATGCAATGTTGCATCCCAGCCGAAAATTTCATCTAGATTTAAAGCCGTGTCATAAAAAGAACAAATGTCTGCTTTCTAAATTGTCCGGAATGCACCTGTCCGGAATGAACCTGTCCGGAATGCAACTAAGGCTGGCTCATAGGGCCAAGAAAAAGGTGGGGAGTATGACTGTACCCTGCACCACTCTGGCTAAGTACAAAATCACAGCTGGAGCAATCAAAAGCCTGAAAAGAACTCATCAGGAAGAATAAAAGGAGATGCTGAGTTCAAAATTTAAAATATGGAGGGGCTTTTATGTTATGGCTGTTTTGTGATGCCCCTCATATTTTGGAATAATTGTTTAGAATTGCAAAAGAAATCCTACGCTGCCGAGTGCACCAGTACATAATCAGTCTACATCTCAAACTGTGTGTTATTTTAATGGGAGTGGCATCACTAGATTGAATTTTCTGAAGCACAGACACCAGAGCAGGAAGCTTATTCTGTAAGCAGCAGATAAAGCTGAAGGGTGGAGAGATTGCTGCTACCATAAGCATCAATGTTAAGACCGACAAGAGCACAGAACAGCACAGCGTGCATCCTCATTTGATTAGGAGGTCTGGTGGTTATAAAGAACCATTATGCAGTGACCTAAAGAAGTGCAAAGCAGCTGTTAGTAGGAGATGGTCTTCTTCAAACTAGTTACATGAAGCCAAGTAATATTTAATTGGTGAGTGCATTTTTTTTTTTTTACACATAGTCCAACTTTCTTCAACTGAAAATAGCACAAATAATGTGCTCACTTTGGGAAAAAAGCTAAACATATTTTTACAGTTCAGAGCTCTTGAAACAATCTTTGTGACAAACCTGGATTCTCCCCAATGGACAACTGGGATATTGCTCCCATTTAAGATGCTTTTGGATCACTGGTTGTCACCCATTACTTGGAAAATTGAAGATTGAAAATTGCACTCTAGAACCTTTCCATTACCAACAAAATAATTTTTTGAGTTGAAGACCAACAGAAAAGACACCCCATAACATGATTTCTGTTTGATCTGCTCAATGAGAACTAAATAATGAAGAATCTTTCTGTATACGATGATGCAAGCTCATCAGACGTCTATGACAGCAATCTCTTTCCTCCATGTACAGAGACTGTATGTTCCCTTTTCTCCATCAAAATTCTCATCCCTACCACAACCGTCTGCCTGTTTATAATGGTTGCCGGAATCATTGGGAATACCATTACAATTCTTATAATCAAAAAATACAAAGAAATGAAGACAACCACAAATTTCTACTTGTCCAGCATGGCTGTTTCAGATATGATCATTTTATTGTGTTTGCCCTTTGACTTGTACCGTCTTTGGAGGTCTAAGCCTTGGATCTTTGGGGTTTTTCTCTGTAAATCTTTGAGCTTGATTAGTGAAGCTTGTACCTATTCCACTATTCTCCATATCACAGCTCTGAGCATTGAAAGATATTTAGCCATCTGCTTTCCTCTGAAAGCCAAAGTCTTTATTACTAAGAGGAGGGTAAAGATTGTGATTGTATTTTTGTGGGTTGTAGCCCTCCTGTCTGCTTCTCCTCTTTATAACATGTTTGATTATATAGAAACTATTAATGATACTGGACCCTTCAACAGCAGCTGGCAGTGCCAGTACACAGAGAACGCTTTTAATTCTGGTCACCTGAAGATCATGATGTGGGTGACCACGGTGTACTTTTTCTTACCCATGTTCTGCCTGACTGTCCTCTATGGCTTTATTGGAAACACACTGTGGAAAAGCAGAAATTCCATTAGAGGTCCTAATGCTGCAAATCGGGAAAGAAGTCACCGACAAACAGTCAAGATTCTAGGTAAGTGTCCAACCTACTCATCTTCTAGATATTAGCATATTTCATTGATACCAACAAAACTTTATAGATTACCTAGTTCAGTGGTGCCCAACCCATGGCACAAGCACAAACAGCCCTTTAATACTTGCTGTGTTGCCCTTGACCTCCAGCAATCAGTAGTAGGCATTGGGTCATTAATTTATAAAAGAACCTTAATGACAGTGATCTCAAGCTATAAGTACTTGGTGGTGCTGCTCTATGCTGAGGTGTAGATTCCCATTCACTCAGGATAGTAGTAATGCCAGCAAAAGAAAAAACTCATCCAGAGAGCAATGAACATTTTAACTTGAAACTGCTGCTTGCCATAGCCGATCCTAGTATGGATGTATACATGCGAAAGCCTCAGTCAATGCCGCTCCTCGGGCCACCCTGACATGTTTTGCCTCACCCACCGGTGCTTGATAATAGGGGACCCACTATGGCAAGCGGCGGTTTAAAGCTAAAGTGATCTCTAGCTGTCTCATATAACATATCTCCAGTCTCTGACTGTCTGCTCCAGCACGTCTAAACTGTCCAGCCCCTCTCTACGACTATTATTTTTTATGAAAGAAGCAAGGTCAGCAGATATTATGTGTATGGAATAAAAAGGTGATCAGAGTTTCCCTTGCTGGTACAGGAAGAGTGGAACTCTATGGCTCCACTCTACCCTTTAAATCCACCAGTATTTCTCTAAAAGCACCATTTATTATATATATATATATATATATATATATATAAATTTTTTTTATTTATTTTTTCCTACCATTTATGGTAGTCCACACCAAAACTCTCCCACCACTATATCTATTCTTAGCTGCTTTATAGATATCACACAGGGGAGATATACAAGACAACACTTGCAGTATGTATACAACACTTGACCTCTGTGAGCTAATCTCCATAAAAATAAAGTCTAATATAAAGTACATATAACCATGCAATCCCAAAATGCCCCTATTATTCCAATAGATAGGTAACTATATGTGTAAAAAAACAGGGCAAGTACCAAAATGATTTTCCATATAAAAATTACAATACAATATATACATTGCAAAGTACACCCAGGTCTTTAAATTGTTCCAAAGTGTCAAAAACAATTTATCTATATACACCTTTAAAGTGCACCTCTAAATAAAATGCCTCATACAATGAAACAAATCCATGAATTCATGAATCTTCAGCGAAGTGTTCAATCTGTTTTAATAAATGTCCAAACACTTCCATCACCTTGTGTTCTCCTCCACCTTTGGGGGCTGGAGTGTACACAGGTAGCACAGAATAGGACATTTTGCATTTACTGAATTGCAAAACAAGAAACGACAAATGTCCCTACAGCTGAAAAAATTTTGTAATTATTCGTGCAAGTAGCCCTTAGGCCTCATGCACACTACAGCTCGAAAACGCCTGTTTTAAAAGGCGTTTGATGTTTTTTTTTTTTCTTCTGCCTCTAAACACCCCTCCATGTTAGTTTATGTATCCATAAGCGTTTACAGGCAGGAGCATTTAGAGCAGGGGTCCCCAAACTTTCTAAACAAAGGGCCAGTTTACTGTCCTTCACACCTTTTAGAGGGGCTGGACTGTGATCAGTAGGAGTAGAAAATGCCCTGGCATCAATAGGAGTAAACAATGCTCCATCATTGGTATTAGTGGGAGGAATATTGCCCCTTTGTTGGTATTAAGGGAAGAAATAGTGCCCCATCATTGGTGTCAGTGGGAGGAATAACGCCCTATCATTGGTGTCAGTGGGAGGAATAATGCCCCATCATTGGTGTAATTTGGAGGAACAATGCCCTATCATTGGTGTCCGTGGAAGCAATAGTGCTTCATCATTGGTGTCAGTGGGAGAAATTGTACCCCATCATTGGTGTCAGTGAGAGGAATAGTGCCCCATCATTGCTGTCAGCGGTAGGAATAGTGCCCGATTGTTGGTAAGAGTAACAAGAATTATACCTCATTGTTAGCGTCAGTAGAAGAAATAGTGACTTGTATCAGTGGGAGGAATAGCGCCCCAAGGGCCTGATAAAGACAAGCAAGGGGCCTGCATCTGGCCCCCGGGCCACAGTTTGGAGACCACTGATTTAGAGGGAGAAAAAACCCCATCACTTGCATTTAGTGAGGAGCTGTGTGGCAAAAAAAAATGCAAACGCACCCATTTATGCTCTTTAATGCATTCTAATGGTCAGAAAAAAATGAATAATGGCCAAAAGAATGTATTAATGCCAAACGCGCATAAACTCACATAACAGCTTGTGAAAAACACAGCTTTTACCGCACTTTTCTAAGCTGCATTTCTCACTGGCATACAAAGGAACACAGCGTGCATAAAGCCTAAAAGTGTGGGGTTGATTTACTAAACCTGGAGCACACAAAATCTGGTGCAGCTGTGCATGGTAGCCAATCAGCTTCTAACTTCAGCTTGTTCAATTAGGCTGGGTTCACACCATTGCAAATTGGATGCGGATGCTCTGCATCCAATTCGCAATAGCAGGAGATTTTGACCGGCTCTTTATGAAGCCGGTTCACATATCTCCTCAGCGGGCCCGGTGCGTTTTGCACAAAAACAGTGTATCTTTTGGGCCATTTCATTGCCGAATTCAGCCAAAACTTCGGGCTGAAATCAGACCTGAAACGGTGAACGAGGACGCACCAGACCCCTGCTGGGAGCCACATGCAGCTCATATGTGATCCTAGTAAAAAAACCTGGAAGCTGATTGGTTTCTATGCAGAGCTGCACCAGATTTGCCACCCTCCAGTTTTAGTAAATCAACCTCAGTGTGTGCTAATTATCTTTTGGTGCTCATTAATAGAAAATGAATTGTGTTTTCTATAGTAACCAATCAGATATTAGACTTTTATGTCTTAAAGCAGTAGTAAACCCAAAAGCCAACATTTATTATATTGCAGCTCGCCAATTCTTAGAAGTAGTGTCTGCATTCGTTTTCTTTTTTAGGCTTTCTCTCCTTTTTTTCTGACCTGATGATCTAGCCCAGGGATCCTCAAACTACGGCCCTCCAGCTGTTGCAGAACTACACGTCCCATGAGGCATTGTAAAACTCTGACATTCACAGACATGACTAGGCATGATGGGAATTGTAGTTCCTGAACAACTGGAGGGCCATAGTTTGAAGACCCCTGATCTAGCCAGTAAGTCTGTTATTTTTCAACAAACCAAGCTGTCCGGCAGATGTAGCAGTAGCAGATTTTGGACAAACCATTTAACACCAACAGGGGTGCTTTCAATTGTCATTTTTTATTTATGTAAAACCTTTTTCTCAAAATTAAAAAAAAAAACTGTTGCTGTAACTGCTTATAAGTATAAGCTGGAGTTTGGCTTCAATTTGTTAGTGTATCTAAATCAGCTAGTATACATTTAACATTCCCCAGATTAACAATGCTCCTGTCCAAAGGTGCCCCAGTGCTCCTTCATACAGAGTGGGGGCACTCTAATACAGGACGTGTGTTACTGGTCAGATCACCAGGTGAAAACAGAGGGGGGGAAAAGCCTAAAAAGAAAACGAATGCAGCCATCACATCTAATGATTGGTAGCTTCAATATAATAGATTTTTGATTTAGGGTTTAATACTGCTTTAAGTAATTCTATAAGCATGATAATGCTCAAGTTTTATTCTTCTGTGCCAATTTCATTGAACCTGATTGTGGTGTCTCTTCTGCTTCCCTGTTTACCTTGAAGCGGTGGTCGTGCTGGCTTTTGTCATCTGTTGGCTGCCTTTTCACATCGGAAGACTCATCTTTGTACACACCACTAACATGGAGGTGATGAGAATTTCCCAATACTTCAATATTGTCGCCATGCCGCTCTTCTACTTGAATGCCTCCATCAATCCCATCCTCTACAATCTTATCTCCAAGAAATACAGGACTGCGGCCTACAGGCTTCTGCGACTGGCCCGGCCTGATGAGCGGGCTTACAATGCCATCAAGGATGAAACTGGAGGTCACACAGAGATCAGCACATTTACTCACAATGAGTATATTACCCAGATCTGAAGGAGCAACCTTTATGATTGTAAGGTGGGACATTACTGTAGAAGGTCATTCCACTGTCTCTCATCTATCTCTAAAATTCAGGGTAAAATAAAATGCCATGTATTGTGTCGTAAATATTTCTGGTTCCAGAAGATGATGTTAAAGTAGATGTAAACCCTACATAAAATGGCATTTAGTTTGCTAAATTACTGTACGTCATAAACAATGCCATTGTTAAACTAGTTGTAAACTTCAGATATGAAATATGAACACAGCATATCCTTCTATAGCGTGTACTTGTCTCAATTCAGAGCACTAAGTGTCATTTCTGTCTGCTGCCTCGTTCCTCTGCTATCAGCATGAATCACTTTTGTCAAGTTTTCCTGACACCAAGAGAAAAATGGTGACAGGAGAGGGCACAGGCTGTGATTGCCTGCCTCAGCTTTGTTGCTGTGTGGATGGGGTATGTCCCTTCCCTCCAATCAGCTCTCAGAGCTCTCCTCGTGGATGTAATTTCAGCTCTCCGCCCCCTGCTTTTCAGAGCTGAGGGATCTTGGTAAATTCTGCACTTTGATTGGGTGTAGAGGAAAGACGTCTGTGTAATTAACAGGTACAATGTTGTAGGAGGATTTGTTTCATCTCTGTGTCTCACCTGAGGGGTGAGGCCAGTCACTTCATTCGATATATGTAAGGGTTTACATCCACTTTAAATAAAATATTGTTTTTACCTTGTTTTTTTTTATAGCATCTCTGTGTTGCTGATCTCCCATGGTGTCTTTACAGCCATTTCCTGTCTACATGCATACATTCCAGCAATGGCTGTATGGTATTTTACAGATGGGTTTCCTGATGGTGACAACAGTGGACCATGCCTGGGTAATGTGTGCTGAAATGGTCACTTGTAGTCTCCCTCAGAAGCCCATGTAACAACACAGAAGCACACATGGGAGACAGGGACAGAGCATTGCCACCCAGTGTAACAGGACGTACCTAGACAAGGACCTTGTCATAATCACCAAGTATGATTTCAAGGAAAGCTGCAGATTTCAAGACATTGAAAGTGGCTTTTTAATTTACATTGAGACTTTAGTGATTAGGTTTACATATACATTAAAATTTCCATACAGGACAAATGTGTTTACGTAGTCATTGATAGTAGTAGTATTTGTATTTATTAAAATATACGTAAAGGGACTAAACATAACTCAGACATACTGTAGCTTACAGTGGTGCAAGGATACATTGCTTAAAGTGGTACTAAACCCCTAAAAATGTAATGTAAACCAACTCACCAATCCTCAGATGTGATGGCTGCATTTGTTTTCTTTTTTCCTTTATTTTTGTTTGGTGATTCAGCCAGTAATGCACTACCTGCCCTAGGGTGTCTCCTCTCTAGATGGAGGAACAGTGGAGCTGCTCTTGGACAAAAGCTTGTTAACCTGTGAAGATTTTTCATTAGCCTGGCCGAGATGGTGTCATTCCCCCGCATGCACAGGAGTACATTCATCTCTGCCGAAATTGTACAGTGAACTGTGTGCGAGCAGCTCAGTGAACATTACGAACACGCAGGTAAGAATACTTTAATGCAGAAGAGACATAGTAGGGTTGATTTACTAAAGGCAAATAGTCTGTACATTTTGCTAGTTGCACTCATTTTTCCCACAGCTTAGTGAACGTGGTAAAGATCTGCTGATTTCCATCATCCAATCATGTGCAAGTAAAATGCTGGGTTTTTTTTTGTTTTCTTTTTTTTTTTTTTTTTCTTCCTTGCACCTAATTGGGTATACTTTACAAATTGAAGCTTCAACACAATTACTAAGCTCTGGGGAAAATAAGTGCAACCTATTATTTGCCTTTATTAACCGCCTTACACATGCGCTATAGCCAAAAGATGGCTACAGCGGGGCGAGCGGCTCGCTCTGTGATCAGAGAGTCAACGAGACTCAGGTGATCACAGATCGGAGTAAGGGGCCAATCCTGACCCTTTACCACGTGATCAGCTGTCAGCCAATGACAGCTGATTACGTGATGTAAACAGAAGTTCATAATCGCCTTTTCTTTCCCTCACTCTGACAGCATGAGGAGAAAAAAAAAGGCGATTACCGTCTTCTGTCAGAGGGACATCGGTCCCGCACACGCACACCCACTGCTGCTAAGCAGTGCCCACCAGTGCCACCTACTAGTGCATATCAGTGCTGCCTATCAGTGCCCACCAGTGCCACCTATCAGTGCCCATCAGTGCCACCTATCATTTTTGCCTATCAGTGTCCCCTACAAGTGCCCATCAGTGCTGCCTATCAGTGCCATTCAGTGCCACCTATCAGTGCCCATCAGTGCCACCTATCAGTGCCCACTAGTGCCGCCTCATCAGTGCCGCCTTATCAGTGACCACCAGTGCAGCCTCATCAGCGCACATCAATGAAAGATAAACATTTTCTGTTTGCAAAATTTTATAACAAACTACTACTTTATTCTTTTTTTTTTAGCCCAAAAAACTAAAAACCCAGCAATGATTAAATACCAACAAAAGAAAGCTCTATTTGTGTGAAAAAAAAATTATATTTGCATATGGGTACAGTGTTGTATGACCACGCAATTGTCATTCAAAGTGTGACAGCACTGAAAGGTGAAAAATTGGCCTGGGCAGGAATGGGGTTTAAGTGGCCAGTAAGCAAGTGGTTAAATCAACCCCACTATGTCTCTTCTGTATTAAAAAAAACTGCCAGTCCACACAGCTGCTGCGTCCCAATAGATATGAATGGGACTGCCTGCACACAGATGCCTGCAATATGACGCATGCATCCTATGCAGGTGAAGATGGCCTTTTGCACAGTTGTACAGATCAGTACGCTTGTGTGAATGAGGTCTTGGTGGACAGCTTGGTCTGTTAAAGGAAGTTGAAAAATATTAAACTAACTGGCCTGATCAAAGTAAAATAGCCTTAAAAAAAAAGAAAACAACCATTTAATAAATGGTAAGCCTCATTATATTACATATTTGCTTTTTGGTTTAGATACACTTTAAGCCTTATGCCACGTACACACAATCGGAAATTCGGCCAGCAAAAGACCGATGAGAGCTTTTGTTCGAAAAATGCGACCGTGTGTATGCTCCTTCGGACTTTTGCTGGCCGAATTCCAGCCAGCAAAAGACTGAGAGCAGGTTCTCAATTTTTCAGTCGGAAAAAGTTCCTATCCGAAAATGCGATCGTCTGTAGCAATTCCAACACGCAAAATTCCTACGCATGCTCGGAAACAATTCAAAGCATGCTCGGAAGCATTGAACTTCATTTTCTCGGCTCGTCATAGTGTTGTACATCAACGTGTTCTTGACGGTCGAAAGTTCAGCAAACTTTTGTGTGACCGTGTGTATGCAAGGCAAGCTGATGTGGAATCCCGTCGGAAAAGCCATTATATCTTTTTCCGACCAAAATCCTGATCGTGTGTACGCGGTATTAGAAGCATAGAAGAGATAAAACCATTAATATCCACCTGCTAAATGTGTAACTCACTACAGGCACAACAAAGCATAATAACTGAGTCTATGTGCCATTGTCTTGCTTGATGAACATTTTCCCACATTTCCTTGCTGCACTTTTTCCCCCTGAGATTGGTGGCTACAATGTGGACTCCAAGGGCTAGCAGCTTAAGCATTTAGCTTTTTCCTTAAAAAATTTAGAAAAAGAAAATATAAAATTCAACAGTTTTATACTAAAAGCAAGCATGTGGTTAGTTACATCATTAGCCTTTTCCTGTTTCATAGAATATCCATTATGAAGATCAGTTTCAGAACTTGGGCACAGTCACATCTCAGTGTGGGACTGTGTGTTTTCAGTGCTGATTTATCTGATGCCCTAGTGTACTTTTAGGGGTTTCATTTATGTCCTATTCACACCATCTATTGGTGGTAACACACAAGTTACGGCAATGCATTTTAATGCATATTAAGTGCATTGGTGCGCTGTGGTGTCATTCATTATGAATTATTATTATCATTATGAATAGCCCCCACAATGCCCCTGTCAACAGACAAAATGTAAAATCATGCTTTAGGGCTTCATGCACACTGGGCTTAAAAAAAATGACAGTTCTCCTGGCAGAAAAAAATGCCCAGCATTTTTTGTACAGAGTTTAGAAGAGTTTAGGAGAGTTTTGCGGTTTTTCTGCCACTAAACTCCATCCAATCAGAAATGCAAACCAGAAGGTTTTTTTTTTCCTGCCTCTAAATGTTGAGCTTAAAATATGCCTGTAATCGTCCTAATGTGCATGGACACATCGGATAACATTGAGCTGCTTCTACAGGCAGAACACAAAACTCCTGTAGTAGCAGCGATTTTAAGCCAGTGTGCATGGAGCCTTAGTGTTAGTGGTAAAATTAGCATTACTGTTAATGTTATTGTAAAGTCTCGTTTTTTTTTCAATAAAAAAAACAATATACGTACCTGCTCTGTTCAGTGGATTTGCACAGAGCAGCCCAGATCCTCCTCTTTTCCGGTCCTTCTTCTGTACTCCTGGCCCCTCCCTCCTATCTAGTGCCCCTACAGCAAGCAGCTTGCAATGGGGGCACCCGAGCCCCGTCACAGCTCCCTGTGTCCATTCACACATGTAGCTGCAGTCCGGCCCTGACCCCCCTCTCTCCTAAATGGCTCACTGCCAATGGCGCCACTGCTGTGTCTCAGCCAATCAGTCATTGTTGGAGAGAGATGAGGCTCAGGTAAGCATTAGGGGGTGCTGGGGCGGCTTTTGTACACAGAAGACTTTTTATCTTAATGTATAGAATGCATTAAGATAAAAAACTTCTGCCTTTACAGCTCCTTTAAGGTAAAAGAGTATCCCACATTTTTGACATGCACCCTCACTCTAAACATGTTAAAGTGGTTGTAAACCCAGATGAAAAACCTGCAAGACAAAGGCATTGCATACTAGATCATTATGAAATACTTACCTTAGAACGATGTTGTTGCAGCGGTCCCGGCACACCGCTGTGACCAGCGACATGTCATCCGTGCGTTATTTCCGGGTTCGTGGGCTCCAGCGCATGCACGCGGGAGCCGCTGGTAACGGCACAGCAGCTGAAGAAACGGCACGAGCATGTTGTTTCTTCAGTGCGCATGTGCCAATGACGTCGGCACATGCGGATACAGTGAATATCTTTATTATAGGCTTACCTGTAGGTAAAATTGGCTATACAGGGTTTAAAACCACTTTAAACAAATAAAGACAAAAATAGTAACCCCCTCAGTTGGGACTTTAAATAGACCACCCACTCAAAAATGTATAAAAAGTATTCTTTAATAATATGGAATAAAATGCATATAAAAACCACATATGACAAAGATGCACAACATGTGCTACATGAGAAATCAACCAATTACTGTACATGTAGTTAGCATACAATATGAATGCCCAAATGCCCGACACGTTTCCGGTATAAGGTGTTCCAATACCTTCCTCAGGGACCGAGGGTTCAAAAAGTTTTTTAACATTCAATTAAATTCCAATGTGATGATTCCATGTCAAAAATAGGCACTAAGGACCAATGAGTCCATATTGGCATTACACAACTCGCCACCTGTAAGTGTTGTGAGTATTGGGTACGTTCTGAAGGTGCACAATACCTGCAATATCTATCAAGAAATAACCATGTGGTTCACTTCAGTTGGGTGGGACAAACAGCTGACTGAAAACAATGCTGTTAGGCTGAATAGCCCAGGAATCAATGTCCTAACTTTCCACCACTGAATGAAACCTACGGATATAACGATCTGGCGTGCGGTGTGTGGTCACTGGATGAATGCATTCATCCAGCGGTTATAACCACATGGTTTTTTCTTGATAGATATTGCAGGTATTGTGCACCTTGAGAACATACCCAATACTCACAACACTTACAGGTGGCGAGTTGTGTAATGCCAATATGGACTCATTGGTCCTTAGTGCCTATTTTTGACATGGAATCATCACACTGGAATTCATTTGAATGTTAAAAAAACTTTTTGAACCCAAGTAATTAGTTGATTTCTCATGTAGCACATGTTGTGCATCTTTGTCATATGTGGTTTTTTATATGCATTTTATTCCATATTATTAAAGAATACTTTTTATACATTTTTGAGTGGGTGGTCTATTTAAAGTCCCAACTGAGGGGGTTACTATTTTTGTCTCTACTAAAGGGGATGGGACCACCATGCTCTATATGATATGATGGGAGCCTCTATCTTCTCTACCTTAAACAAATAAGAACTGTAAAAGGTGATAACAAGGCGCCGAAATAATTTTCCTCTTTAAAATACAAAAATAGTTTGTTAGAAATATAAAGAATACTAATTAAAAACAAATCACATCCAATTTTTAATTGTGTGAATGTGATTTTTTGGTACCGTATATACTCGAGTATAAGTCGTTCCGAGTATAAGTCGAGGCCCTAATTTACCACAAAAAAATGGGAAAAACGTATTGACCCGAGTATAAGACGAGGGTGAGAAATGCACAGCTACTGTAAGTGGAAAAGAGGGTCAACAATGCCCATTTGCAGCATCACTGTGCCCATTTGCATGCCTCACTGTGCCCATTTGCAGCCATAGGTCCCCTGAACTTTAAACTCTGTAGTTAAGGGTTCCTAGATGCCCCCTAGCTGCAGCCAAAATATGGGGTCTCTGAACCCAAAGGGTCCCGAAATGACATTGCTGCAGATGGACACAGTTGACCAAATTTGGGGCCCCATATCTCGGGGCTACTTAGTGCTAAGAACCCCAAATTTGGTGTGCAAACCCAGTGGAACTAGCCCCATAAACTTTCCAAAGCTGGGGTTTCTAGCACCAAGTGGCCCCGAGATACAGGGCCCCAAAAATCAGTTCAGAAAATGTCAAGCACTTTTCTGCAGCAGAGAATGACATTTTCCAAACCGGTTTTGGGGCCCCGTATCTCAGGGCCACTTGGTGCTAGGAACCCCAGCTGGATATGTTATGGTACCAGTTCCACTGGGTTTGCACGCCGAATTTGGGGTTCCTAGTACCAAGTGGCCCTGAGATACGGGGCCCCAAATTCGGTTTGGAAAATGAAATTTTTTGCTGCAGAAAAGTGCTTGACTCGAGTATAAGTCGAGGGGGGCACTTTCAGCACAAAAAAATGTGCTGAAAAATTCGACTTATACTCGAGTATATACGGTATATTTTTTAGATCTAAATAAAATATTTTTATATTTTATAGAGGCAAATTATTGTTGCGCCTTGTTTTACCATTTCCAATCTTTATTTGTTTAAATGTTAATTTTAAGATGAAGGGCTCATATTAATGTTAGATTTAGGTTACACACTCAGCTCATTGTTACACTCTTAATAGTACTACATTCCAATGCCACCAACAGCACTGATAACTGATATACCATTATGAATGTCATTATTATTATAATTATTATAATAAAGAATTTTTAAAGCACCAACATTTTCACAGTGCTGTACAAAATAAAAGGAGACAGTGGAGTTAAAATACAATTTAAGACAAAAGGGTTAGGAAAGCCCTGCTCCTAAGAGCTTACAATATGAAAGATATGTGGTAGTAGTTCTGAATATTCCTCTAGGACAGGGCTCTCAAACTGGTGGACCTCCAGCTGTTGCGAAACTACAAGTCCCATGAGGTATTGCAAGGCTAACAGTTACAAGCATGGCTCCCTCAGGCAGAGGAATTATGGGACTTGTAGTTCCACAACAGCTGGAGGGCCACCAGTTTGAGACCCCTGCTCTAGGACATAACTCAGTAGGCTTAATCACACCAGTGAAGTAGAGAGTATTGGTAACTATTAGAAAGCGCACATCAGTCTTAGAACAGTAAATGTTAACAAGAAGGGGTGGCAACTAAGGGACATAATTATAAAGCAGTGAATTTAACTTGAAACAAACATTCACTGCAGATGAATCTTCCTGGTGCATGTGTTTTAAATTAAAGTGATTGATTAACCTGCAGTGAAGGTTAAAGGCTAAGTTCACCTTTTTTTTTTCTAAATTCCAGCTCCCCTATGTACAAAAATAGCAGTAATGTACTCATTTCGCAAAAATAAAACAACTTTCCATTAATTCTACACCTGCTTACCTCACTCTATTCATAACTGTTTAAACACACTGCGTGATTACTTTTGCCTTACTTGCTGGACAGACTTTAGGTCATGACACAGGAAGGAATTGACCAGCTGATCTCATTAGCACACACCCCGCATCATCACCCCGGTCAACTCCTTCCTGTGTCATGACCTAAAGTCTGACCAGGAAGTAAGGCAGAAGTAATCGATCAGTGAATTTAAACAGTTATGAAGAGCGTTAGGTAAGCCGGTGTAGAAATAATGGAAAGCTGTTTTATTTTTGCGAAATAAGTATATTAAAGCTATATTGCTACATAGGGGAGCTGGAATTTAGAAAAAAAAAGGGAACTTAACCTTTAAGTCCCATTCACTGCTTTTATAAGTATGGCATGCCGAGTCTTCTTTGGTCTTTCAGATAATTTTTTAATCTGAAAGCAAAGGAAACATTTTGGTAGGTAATGGGTCTGGGTAATGAAAAGTGTAACAATTGGAAACCACCTAATTAAAGAAGTAACAATCTTTTTGTTAATTGTTAATTAGTTAATTGATTGCTTTGGGTAGCAGCTCTTCTTTTGTTTGCAGTTTTTTTATACAGTAGGCCATTTTTTTAATAAAGTACCTGTGGTGTTAATATTTGTTTATGTATTTATCATTCGTGTATAATATTTGGCAGTATTTAATACATTAATGTGTCTTTGTGCATTTGTGTATTGTACCAACCGTGAGGGCTAAAATGATCTTTTGTGGCAATGTAATATATTGGTCTTGTCTTGAAATGTTAAACTAACTAGGCGATATTAGACAAATGAGACTTATAGAATGTGTAATGTTTAGTACTATATTAGTCTGGAAATACGTAGCTTGTTCAGTTTGTCAGTGGTAATCATTCTATTTAAGGTCTATGATGGTAATTAGTAACGGTAATGCTAAGGTACTAGTTCACATAAAACATCATCACATGGCTCAAACATATAAGTTCCTGTGCACCAAATTCCAAAGTAGTGTTTTATGCCATGGCAAAATACTAGGAGGTGACTGTTATTAACACATGTAAATGCTGGAGTTTGAAAGCAGAAGGGTCTTCTTCAGTGTTGCACATCGTCAATGTATTGTAGCTGTGCATGCTTACTGAATTATCATCCAGATCAGGGATTCCTAACTGGGGTATTGATACCCTTGGGGGTTTGAGAATCAAATGATGGGGTTATGGGAATGAATATATGAATAAATAAAAAGATTTAAACAGGATTCTCTGCAATATTAAACCAAAAAAGGGGAAAACAATATGATGTGTCAGATGCGAGAGATACGAAAAAAATTGTCAGTGACCATACTCCTATTCTATGCTTTAAATGCAAAAAAAAAAAGCAAACGGCAAAAATTTTGCAAGTTGTAGCTAGTTTGTTTTATATTTCCATTTGGGCAATCCAGTGGGGCAATCCAGTGGGGGTCTGCGATTATAAAAAGATTTAGATCCACTGATCTAGATAGTTACTATCCATATCTTTAGTTACATGACAGGTATCAAAACAGTTACATGCTGAGACTAAAAAATATATCTGCAACTTCATTTTTTACATTTACAGCAAATTGCATAACTTCATATTTTTTCCCTTTAGGGCAGTATGTATTTCCACATTTTCACTGCTAATACGTAAAGGAAGAACCCTTTTTGTAAAGCTGGAAATGTTAACTTTTTTTTTTCTTTACACCACAAGGGTGTCTTCAGCTGTAACCTTAAGGTGAACATATGCTTTGTTCTTGCAGGGCAAAGCAACGGGTTAACTTAAAGCAAAACTTTACGCATAATAACTTTAAAATAATGTTCTTTAGTAAGGAACATACATTCCACATTATTAATTATGCTACCAAAATGAGTGTGTGCTGTAATTGCCTCCAGCATTGCTCCTATTTATTCTTGCTGGAGGCTGCCATTTTGCTGAAGCCCAGAGTCCCTGAACAGCAGTAAATCATAATGCAGAACTAAACCCTTTCATTTAATGGTTTCAAAAGCAGTTACATTCCTGGAATGCCGGGATTGCCAACTGTCACATTTGCTTGTTTCATTAAACAAACTGTCAAACCATCAAATGGCTGGTGTCATAACTGATCACATGTACAGCACCATGACAGTTGCAGATCAAACAGAAGAAGCTTCCTTGGCTGTAAAGCAGAGGTAGGCAACCACGGCACTCCAGCTGTTGAGAAACTACAAATCCCATCACTCCTCTGCCTCTAGAAGTCATGCCTGTGATTGGCAGGGTCTTGCAACGTCTCATGGGACTTGTAGTTTCACCACAGCTGGAGGGCCGAGGTTGCCTACCCAAGCTGTAAAGGATGGGAGAGTTTAACTCCGCTTTATTGCTTCAGCAGATCGGCCTCTACAATTTCAGCAGTGCCTAAAAATGCCTAAAAATAGAGAGAAACTGAGCATGTGCAGAGCAGGGGGAGACAGTGTATTGGTGGATTTTAAACAGAATAGGCACTTATTTTTAATGTTTTTACATAGCATTACCTGCAGAAGGGGCCAGCCTGAAGTCATCTAGCACTACTTAATTTTCTGACTAAAGTTCCACATTTTACCCCTGCGTGGGTAGCATGTGTTTTTCATAACTTAGTTTTTGTTTTGATTGTTTTGTTTTTTGTTCTTTGTTCTCTTGTGTATGTGAAGAAAACTTCAATAAACACATTTTCAAAAAAAAAAGTTCCACTTTAGTTCTTCCCCAGCAGCACATACTTCCTGCTACACCATTTAACTGCTGGGAATGTAGCCCAGGTAGCAAAGTGTAAGCTCTACGTTGTGAGCTTACATAGAGCTGTGAACATGCACCCCCAATTAGAGAGCACTGGACAAATCTCAAGTACCTGCATTGTCATGTGGGAGGAAGAGTTATATCCCCTCCCATTCTTGGACGTTGCGCTTTGAAAGGGAATTTTAATGAATGAAATTTTTCTTCACAGACAACACCTAATCATGCGCAGGGAAAATAGAAACAAAACAGCATTTCTGCTTACTAATTAATTGGGTGATGGAAGTTAGTAGAGATTCACCTGATTTACTAAGCTGGGGAAAATTCCCTTGCAAAGTGGACAGTATATTTGCATTTAGTAAATCCACCCAATGTTCTTGTATGTGGTCTTTTACAGTTCCTCAAATACAATTCCCCAGATATCTTACAGGTTGGGATTCATTGGGTATAGACCTGGGTATTTTTTTTAACTATAATCATTGTCTATTGATCCACATTCAGCCTGGGTTCACACTTGTGCGATGTCAGACATCGCATGTGATTCGCACCCGCACTGAGGTGCCAATCACATGCGATGTCTGTGCCAGTATGGTTGAACTCACATTGGATTTGCATAAAAATAAGGTGCAGGGACTCCCCTCCACCGCCGCAATGGAATCGGATTGGATGGGTGTTCTCACCCATCCAATCCGATTTCTGTCCAAAACCAGAGGTCGCACTGCGTTCTGTGAACTGATCTGGGGGTGTCATTAACATTGTATAGACACCCGCAGCAGTTCGCAGAAGGCAGTGTGAACAGCCTGCGGGAGAGATGCAATGCGGGAACCAGCGCTGGAATGGATGGTTCCCGCATCGCTACAGTAGAATTGCTATAGAATAGGGGAGATCCGTAGGTCAGCTATCACAAGCATGTAGTCCTTGAGAAAAAATTGGGAGTCGTTGATGTGAGCGGCCTATTATCCTATCTAGAATAATATTAGATTATGAGAATTGTTCTACTAGCACACATCTTTTGGCCAGGGGACTATCTAAAGAAAACCAGGCTCAGGATCATGACAAATGCACATTCTTTTCATTATTCATTGTATTCTACAGTAATCTCTTCACTATGCTTAAAGTAATCTCCTGTTACAATTATAATTCCAATGAATGTGAAGGAGGACATCCAGGAATGTATCCTTTACTTGTAAGCTCTTATGGGCTGACCCCGACCCTCCCAAACTTGTTTAATTGGAACAAAGGACACATTTCTAAACATATTTTCCTCACCTGCTATGAGAATATATATACATTATATATATTTTCATAACAGATGTATATATATATATATATATATATATACACACATTATCTCACAAAAGTGAGTACACCCCTCACATTTTTGTAAATATTTTATTATATCTTTTCATGTGACAACACTGATGCCCAGCACCCACCCAGGACTGGCCCTGAGTATGCCAACATGATAACCACCCCAAACACACCTCCAAGATGACCACTTCCTTGCTAAAGAAGCTGAGGGTAAAGGTGATGGACTGGCCAAGCATGTCTCCAGACCTAAACCCTATTGAGTATCTGTGGGGCATCCTCAAAGGGAAGGTGAGAGAGTGCAAGGTCTCTAACATCCACCAGCTCCATGATGTCCTCATGGAGAAGTGGAAGAGGACTCCAGTGGCAACCTGTGAAGCTCAACCATGGAGTTGGGCATGGAGTTCAACCTGTGAACTCCATGCCCAAGAGGGTTAAGGCAGTGCCTTCAAAATAATGGTGGCCACACAAAATATTGACACTTTGGGCCCAATTTGGACATTTTCACTTAGGGGTGTACTCACTTTTGTTGCCAGCAGTTTAGACATTAATGGCTGTGTGTTGAGTTATTTTGAGGGGACAGCAAGTTTACACTGTCATACAAGCTGTACATTCACTACTTTACATTGTAGCAAAGTGTCATTTCCTCAGTGTTGTCACATGAAAAGATATAATAAAAAATTTACAAAAATGTGAGGGGTGTACTCACTTTTGTGAGATTATATATATGTAGCACTAACTCTCGGTGGAGCTGCTGGTTTAAGCGGGCTGTTACCTTCACTCTCGATACCTCTGTTTCACCGGCACCGGGTCTAGGGTTCCGTTGAGTCTACCTCTGGACGATATAAGCACCAACACTTGAGTACGTTTTCAATGCTCTATTGAACCAAGTAACGAAGGAAGTAGCAGGAAAGAGGCAGGAGGAAAACGGCAGGGAAGCTCAAATACCTTTCTTTAGGTTTCTTTAGAACAGCCTTTAAAGTTGAATACGGTAATTGAATGCAATCCCCTTTTTGTGGGACACGCCTGGATAGGCCTCTCTCACTTGCCTAGCATCCAGTACGTAGCACAAACAAAAGTCTCTGCCACAGACTTACTTGAAATAAACCCGTACGATCCTCTGCCACAGGATGTATTGGTTCACGATGAATGTCAGACACAGTACTTGGACCTCTAAGCCAACCCGGCAGTACCATGTAATAAGACTACTTCAGGATACGTCCTCCAACCGAGTCACCAGGCCCCTCTCCAGACCAGCACTCTGCATGATCCTTCCATGACAGGTCCTCCCCTGGGATCTTCTCGGTTGTCCAGTTTCTTTCCTCTGGACAGTGGATAAAATAAGTATTGAACACGTCACCAAAGAAACCAAAACAAATAAGTTCAGAAATTAAGTTATATGTAATAAATGGAATGACACAGGGAAAAAGTATTGAACATGCTAACTGAAATGTATTTAATACTTTGTACAAAATCCTTTGTTGGTAATTAAGGATGAGCTCCGACATGTTCGCACACTCCACGTGCAGAGCCCACCAGGAAGTCGGCACTGCGCTACGCTAATCACAGGCAGTGAGACATTTCCCGATCTCTGCAGCCGCACATCGGGAAAATGTCTCACTGCCTGTGATTAGCGCACCGCCGTGCCGACTTCCTGGTGGGATCTGCATGTGGAGTGTGTGAACACGCTGGAGCTCATCCTTATTGGCAATGACAGCTTCACGACACCTCCTGTATAGAGAAATTAGTCACATGCATTGCTCAGGTGTGATTTTGGCTCATTCTTCCACACAGTCTTCAAATCTTGAAGGTTCCATGGGTCTCTTCTAGAACTCTGATCTTTAGTTCTTTCGGATTCAAGTCAGGTGATTGGCTGGGCTATTCTAGCAGCTTTATTTTCTTTCTTGGAAACCAATTGAGAGTTTCCTTGGCTTTGTGTTTGGGATCATTGTCTTGCTGAAGTGTCCACCCTCGTTTCATCATCCTGGTAGATGGCAGCAGATTTTTATCAAAAATGTCTTGGTACCTTTTTTCATTCATCCTTCCTTCAACGATATGAAGTTTGCCAATACCGTATGATGAAAAACAGCCTCACACCATGATATTCCCACCTCCAAACTTCATTGTTGGTATGATGTTTTTGAGGTGACGTGCAGTGTCATTTGACCTCAAATCATTTGAGACTGAACCAGCTGATATTAATTTGCACTGACAAGGGGCAGGATTGCTTTCTAATTACCGTATATACTCGAGTATAAGTCGTCCCGAGTATAAGTCGAGGCCCCTAATTTACCACAAAAAACTGGGAAAAATTTATTGACCCGAGTATAAGTCGAGGGTGAAAAATGCAGAGGGTCAATAATGCCCATCTGCAGCTGCATGCCTCCCTGTGTCCTGTGCAGCCTACCTGTACCCTGTGCATGTGTCCTGTACATGTGTGTGTGTCCTGTACATGTGTGTGTGTCCTGTACATGTGTGTCCTGTACATGTCCTGTGTCCTGTACATGTCCTGTACATGTGTGTGTGTGTGTGTGTCCTGTACATGTGTGTGTGTCCTGTACATGTCCTGTACATGTGTGTGTGTGTGTGTGTGTCCTGTACATGTCCTGTGTCCTGTACATGTGTGTGTGTGTGTGTCCTGTACATGTGTGTGTGTCCTGTACATGTCCTGTACATGTGTGTGTCCTGTACATGTGTGTGTCCTGTACATGTGTGTGTGTGTGTCCTGTACATGTCCTGTACATGTGTGTGTCCTGTACATGTGTGTGTCCTGTACATGTGTGTGTGTGTGTCCTGTACATGTGTGTGTGTCCTGTACATGTCCTGTACATGTGTGTGTGTCCTGTACATGTCCTGTGTCCTGTACATGTATGTGTGCATGTGTGCATGTGTGCATGTGTCCTACCTGTGTCCTGTGCAGCCTCCCTGTGGCGATCTCCATCCTCTCTGTGGCGATCTCCATCTTCAATCGGCGGCCGGCGTGTGATGATACCTTTCGGCGGCCATTCCACAGTTCAAAAGCCGCGCCTCCTCCTCGTCTGTGATAGGCTGACCGCTGACTGCCTATCACGGACATTCTCTCATTCTCATACCACGGACGAGGATGAGAGAATGTCCGTGATAGGCTGTACACTGACAGCTGTTCAGCCTATCACAGATGAGCAGGAGGCGCGGCTTTTGAAAGCTGCAATAGCCGGCGAACACTACGCCGGCCGCCGTCTGCCTGCATGACACGCTGATCATGCAGACAGACGGCAGGTACTCGAGTATAAGTCGAAAGGACACTTTCAGCCCAAAAAAAAGGGCTGAAAAATTCGACTTATACTCGAGTATATACGGTACTGATAGATTTCAGCTGGTGTCTTGGCTTTCCATGCCTTTTTGCATGTGTTCAATACTTTTCAATACTTTTTCCCTGTGTCATTCCATTTTATTACACATAACCTAATTTCTGAACTTATTTGTTTTGGTTTCTTTTCTATGTATGGATTGCATGGGTTGTTAGCAACATGTGGTGAACATTTCATGTCAATAGCACCTTTAGAAATATATTTACCTAGAAAAATAGTGATGTGTTCAATACTTACTTTACCCACTGTATATGTTTTCACTTTATTTTTAAATCCTGCCATTATTATGATTTTAGAATATTTTAATAATTTGTCTCTGGTCGCATCAGTACTAGAAGAGTGACAGTAAAGCCTCGCACACATGATCAAATTTTCCGACGGGAACTGTGTGATGACGGGCTGTTGGTGGAAAATCCGACCGTTTGTACGCTCCATCAGACAATTATTGTCAGATTTTACGCGGACAAATGTTGGATAGCAGGCTTTGAAACTTTCCGCAAACAAATGTCTGTTGTCGGATTTTCCAATCGTGTGTACACAAGTCCGTTGGACAAAAGTCCAAAGTACAAACACGCATGCTCGGAAGCAAGGACGAGCTGGAAGCGGTCGGTCTTGTAAACTAGCATTCGTAATGGAGAATTAACATTCGTGACGTAGCAAATGATAAAATCTCAAAATGCAGCGCACAATTCTCTTCTTCTTTAATGGGATAATAATGAATCTGCTTTACTGGTGATGCTGATGGAGTTATTGCAAACAAATTTTCAAAGGCTTTTTTTGTGATATTGAGAATAATATTATTATGCTTTTTTTGGGCAGGTTACCACAACACCATTATCCCGTAGTTTTTAAGATCAAAGATACAACAACAATGTCGGTGTTCCTTGTCAATTTTACATTGTATGTTTTTAACCACTTAAGGACCGCCTCACGCCGATGTACGTCGGCAAGGCGGCACGGGCAGGCAAAATCACGTACATGTACGTGATTTGCCTCCCGCGGGTGGGGGGTCCGATCGGACCCCCCCGCCGCCCGAGGCGGTCCCGTTCTGTCCCCCGGCGATCAGAGACGAGGGGGAGGCCATCCGTTCGTGGCCCCCCCCTCGCGATCGCCGCCGGCCAATGAGAACACTCCTTTGCTGCTGTATGCTAAACAGCAGCAAAGGAAGTGATGTCATCTCCCCTCGGCTCGGTATTTTCCGTTCCGGCCCGAGGAGAGAAGACATCTATGTGAGTGCACCAACACACACACACAAAGTAGAACATGCCAGGCATACAAAACACCCCGATCCCCCCCCCGATCGCCCCCCGATCCCCCCCCAATCACCCCCCCCCCCCCCCGTCACAAACTGACACCAGCAGGTTTTTTTTTTTTTTTCTGATTACTGCTAGGTGTCAGTTTGTGACAGTTACTGTGTTAGCACAGTTACTGTTACCCCCCTGTAGGTCTAGGGTACCCCCCTAACCCCCCCCTAATAAAGTTTTAACCCCTTGATCACCCCCCGTCACCAGTGTCGCTAAGCGATCATTTTTCTGATCGCTGTATTAGTGTCGCTGGTGACGCTAGTTAGTGAGGTAAGTATTTAGGTTCGCCGTCAGCGTTTTATAGCGTCAGGGACCCCCATATACTACCTAATAAATGTTTTAACCCCTTGATTGCCCCTAGTTAACCCTTTCACCACTGATCACCATATAACCGTTACGGTTGACGCTGGTTAGTTCGTTTATTTTTTATAGTGTCAGGGGACCCGCCGTTTATTACCGAATAAAGGTTTAACCCCCCCGATCGCCCGGCGGTGATATGCGTCGCCCCAGGCAGCGTCAGATTAGCGCCAGTACCGCTAACACCCACGCACGCAGCATACACCTCCCTTAGTGGTATAGTATCTGAACGCATCAATATCTGATCCGATCAGATCTATACTAGCGTCCCCAGCAGTTTAGGGTTCCCAAAAACGCAGTGTTAGCGGGATCAGCCCAGATACCCGCTAGCACCTGCGTTTCGCACCTCCGCCCAGCCCACCCAAGTGCAGTATCGATCGATCACTGTCACTTACAAAACACTAAATGCATAACTGCAGCGTTCGCAGAGTCAGGCCTGATCCCTGCGATCGCTAACAGTTTTTTTGGTAGCATTTTGGTGAACTGGCAAGCACCAGCCCCAGGCAGCGTCAGGTTAGCGCCAGTACCGCTAACACCCACGCACGCAGCATACGCCTCCCTTAGTGGTATAGTATCTGATCGCATCAATATCTGATCCGATCTGATCTATACTAGCGTCCCCAGCAGTTTAGGGTTCCCAAAAACGCAGTGTTAGCGGGATCAGCCTAGATACCCGCTAGCACCTGCGTTTTGCCCCTCCGCCTGGCCCAGCCCAGCCCACCCAAGTGCAGTATCGATCGATCACTGTCACTTACAAAACTCTAAACGCATAACTGCAGCGTTCGCAGAATCAGGCCTGATCCCTGCGATCGCTAACAGTTTTTTTGGTAGCGTTTTGGGGAACTGGCAAGCACCAGCGGCGTAGTACACCCCGGTCATAGTCAAACCAGCACTGCAGTAACACTTGGTGACGTGGCGAGTCCCATAAGTGCAGTTCAAGCTGGTGAGGTGGCAAGCACAAGTAGTGTCCCGCTGCCACCAAAAAGACAAACACAGGCCCGTCGTGCCCATAGTGCCCTTCCTGCTGCATTCGCCAATCCTAATTGGGAGCCCACCGCTTCTGCAGCGCCCGTACTTCCCCCATTCACATCCCCAACCAAATGCAGTCGGCTGCATGAGAGGCATTTTTATGTCCTCCCGAGTACCGCTACCCAACGAACCCCCCCAAAAAAGAGGTAGTGTCTGCAGCAAGCCCGGATATAGGCGTGACACCCACTATTATTGTCCCTCCTGTCCTGACAATCCTGGTCTTTGCATTGGTGAATGTTTTGAACGCTACCATACACTAGTTGAGTATTAGCGTAGGGTACAGCATTGCACAGACTAGGCACACTTTCACAGGGTCTCCCAAGATGCCATCGCATTTTGAGAGACCCGAACCTGGAACCGGTTACAGTTATAAAAGTTAGTTACAAAAAAAGTGTAAAAAAAAAAAAATATATGAAATAAAAAAAAATAGTTGTCGTTTTATTGTTCTCTCTCTCTCTATTCTCTCTCTCTATTGTTCTGCTCTTTTTTTACTGTATTCTATTCTGCAATGTTTTATTGTTATTGTTATTGTTATTATGTTTTATCATGTTTGTTTTTCAGGTATGTAATTATTTATACTTTACTGTTTACTGTGCTTTATTGTTAACCATTGTTAACCATTTTTTTGTCTTCAGGTACGCCATTCACGACTTTGAGTGGTTATACCAGAATGATGCCTGCAGGTTTAGGTATCATCTTGGTATCATTCTTTTCAGCCAGCGGTCGGCTTTCATGTAAAAGCAATCCTAGCGGCTAATTAGCCTCTAGACTGCTTTTACAAGCCGTGGGAGGGAATGCCCCCCCCCCCCACCGTCTTCCGTGTTTTTCTCTGGCTCTCCTGTCTCAACAGGGAACCTGAGAATGCAGCCGATGATTCAGCCAGCTGACCATAGAGCTGATCAGAGACCAGAGTGGCTCCAAACATCTCTATGGCCTAAGAAACCGGAAGCTACGAGCATTTTATGACTTAGATTTCGCCGGATGTAAATAGCGCCATTGGGAAATTGGGGAAGCATTTTATCACACCGATCTTGGTGTGGTCAGATGCTTTGAGGGCAGAGGAGAGATCTAGGGTCTAATAGACCACAATTTTTTCAAAAAAGAGTACCTGTCACTACCTATTGCTATCATAGGGGATATTTACATTCCCCGAGATAACAATAAAAATGATTAAAAAAAAAAAAATATGAAAGGAACAGTTTAAAAGTAAGATTAAAAAAGCAAAAAAAAAAAAAAAAAAAAAAAAAAAAGCACCCCTGTCGCCCCCTGCTCTCGCGCTAAGGCGAACGCAAGCGGCGGTCTGTCGTCAAACGTAAACAGCAATTGCACCATGCATGTGAGGTATCACCGCGAAGGCCAGATCGAGGGCAGTAATTTTTCCAGTAGACCTCCTCTGTAAATCTAAAGTGGTAACCTGTAAAGGCTTTTGAAGGATTTTAAACATGTATTTATTTTGTTGCCACTGCACGTTTGTGCGCAATTTTAAAGCATGTCATGTTTGGTATCCATGTACTCGGCCTAAGATCATCTTTTTTATTTCATCAAACATTTGGGCAATATAGTGTGTTTTAGTGCATTAAAATTTAAAAAAGTGTGTTTTTTCCCCAAAAAATGCGTTTGAAAAATCGTTGCGCAATTAATGTGTGAAAAAAAAAATGAAACACCCACCATTTGAATCTGTAGGGCATTTGCTTTAAAAAAATATATAATGTTTGGGGGTTCAAAGTAATTTTTTTGCAAAAAAAAATATTTTTTTCATGTAATCAAAAAGTGTCAGAAAGGGCTTTGTCTTCAAGTGGTTAGAAGAGTGGGTGATGTGTGACATAAGCTTCTAAATGTTGTGCATAAAATGCCAGGACAGTTCAAAACCCCCCCAAATGACCCCATTTTGGAAAGTAGACACCCCAAGCTATTTGCTGAGAGGCATGTCGAGTCCATGGAATATTTTATATTGCGACACAAGTTGCGGGAAAGAGACAAATTTTTTTTTTTTTTTTGCACAAAGTTGTCACTAAATGATATATTGCTCAAACATGCCATGGAAATATGTGAAATTACACCCCAAAATACATTCTGCTGCTTCTCCTGAGTACGGGGATACCACATGTGTGAGACTTTTTGGGAGCCTAGCCGCGTACGGGACCCCGAAAACCAAGCACCGCCTTCAGACTTTCTAAGGGCGTGAATTTTTGATTTCACTCTTCACTGCCTATCACAGTTTCGGAGGCCATGGAATGCCCAGGTGGCACAAAACCCCCCCAAATGACCCCATTTTGGAAAGTAGACACCCCAAGCTATTTGCTGAGAGGTATAGTGAGTATTTTGCAGAGCTCACTTTTTGTCACAAAGTTTTGAAAATTGAAAAAAGAAAAAAAAAAAAGTTTTTTCTTGTCTTTCTTCATTTTCAAAAACAAATGAGAGCTGCAAAATACTCACCATGCCTCTCAGCAAATAGCTTGGGGTGTCTACTTTCCAAAATGGGGTCATTTGGGGGGGTTTTGTGCCACCTGGGCATTCCATGGCCTCCGAAACTGTGATAGGCAGTAAAGAGTGAAATCAAAAATTTTCACCCTTAGAAATCCTGAAGGCAGTGATTGGTTTTCGGGGTCCCGTACGCGGCTAGGCTCCCAAAAAGTCCCACACATGTGGTATCCCCATACTCAGGAGAAGCAGCTAAATGTATTTTGGGGTGCAATTCCACATATGCCCATGGCCTGTGTGAGCAATATATCATTTAGTGACAACTTTATGAAAAAAAAAAAAAAAAGTGTCACTTTCCCGCAACTTGTGTCAAAATATAAAATATTCCATGGACTCAATATGCCTCTCAGCAAATATCTTGGGGTGTCTACTTTCCAAAATGGGGTCATTTTGGGGGGTTTTGTGCCACCTGGGCATTCCATGGCCTCCGAAACTGTGATAGGCAGTGAAGAGTGAAATCAAAAATTTACACCCTTAGAAATCCTGAAGGCGGTGATTGGTTTTCGGGGCCCCGTACGCGGCTAGGCTCCCAAAAAGTCCCACACATGTGGTATCCCCATACTCAGGAGAAGCAGCTGAATGTATTTTGGGGTGCAATTCCACATAGGCCCATGGCCTGTGTGAGCAATATATCATTTAGTGACAACTTTTTGTAAATATTTTAAAATTTAGAAAATGTACCCTAGTTTGTAGACGCTATAACTTTTGCGCAAACCAATAAATATACGCTTATTGACATTTTTTTTACCAAAGACATGTGGCCGAATACATTTTGGCCTAAATGTATGACTAAAATTTAGTTTATTGGATTTTTTTTATAACAAAAAGTAGAAAATATCATTTTTTTTCAAAATTTTCGGTCTTTTTCCGTTTATAGCGCAAAAAATAAAAACCGCAGTGGTGATCAAATACCATCAAAAGAAAGCTCTATTTGTGGGAAGAAAAGGACGCAAATTTCGTTTGGGTACAGCATTGCATGACCGCGCAATTAGCAGTTAAAGCGACGCAGTGCCAAATTGGAAAAAGACCTCTGGTCCTTAGGCAGCATAATGGTCCGGGGCTCAAGTGGTTAAATGTAACTGCCTACTCCCAAAATGTCATTTGAAGTAAAACACATAGCCAAGTATTTTTCTACACAGTTTTTTTATTGTGCATTAAAAAAAGAAAACAAATAAAATTAGACATGCCATCTGTTAATAGAACTTAACCAGAAAGTGCATTCTATGCTTCCAAAAATATAGAAAATATAACAAATCAAATCATCATTATTCAACCAAAAAATAAAATAAAAGCCTCATGCATGTGTCCTGCTTCTTAATATAGGGGGTCAACAATGCCAAGAGTTGGTGAAAGCAGGGGTCCATCATCCGGAGATAATTCTGAAAATCATCTGGATTATTCTCCTGGAGCTCCCGCAGCAAAGGCATATGACATACAGTAATTGGTCACGATTAATAAAGTCACCAATTTTTGGTCCAAGAGATCCTTCTCCACCTGTTCCTGGACTGGACTTGGTTCAAAGTAATAACTCCAAGGCCAATAATAAATAACACGTTATCTCCTCTGATTCCGCAACATGGCTGGTTGACGAACGGCCTTTCAGAAACAAACTGAAAAGCACAAAATTAAAAGCATGAACTGAAAAGCGCTAAATGAAAAGGACGAAATGAAAAGCGTGAATTAACACTCACCAAACTTCTACTAACACGAAATTATCAGAAGGAGCCCAAAGGATGGTGCTAAAGCACTGAAAAACCATGTAGTACGTCAGTACGTTCGTGTTTGTTGGGCCGTATGCCGTATGCAAGACAAAATCCAGGCACACGCCTTCGGACAAAAAGTCTGAGGTTTTGTCTATGGAAAATTTGATTTGATCGTGTGTACGAGGCTTAAGGCCCCATGCAGACTGAGCGTTTAGCCCTAGTGCATGAGGCTCTGGCATTTAGCTGCAGGCAGATAGGACAGCTGCACCATCCAGCTCTACTGCAGGTAGCATGTCCAACTCTATGAGAGTCTGACAGCTGCTGCAGCTGGGCTGGGCTGGATGATGCAACTAGCGTTACTTACATTTAGGCAGGGCTTTTTCTCACAAAGAATAGGAACTCAACCATTTGTTGTCTATCTCTCACTGGAAAGATTTTCCGCCACCTCCTTTCCTGGGCATGCAACAGTAAATGAAAGAAATCCTCTCCAAAGTGAGAGGAACTTCTATCTAAGGCAGTTGTCAACAGAACATTTCTCACCATTGGATGATTTAAACCGGCCATAGACAGTTCGTATCTTGGTTGGTTCAGCAGGGACCGGACGAGATTTGAACCATGTATGGGAACCCTTATTGTACCCAAGTTGATCAATTACCTGTTGGATTTTTCATGTGATTATTTTTTTTTATGCACCCATGGTTGCAGGAAAGAAATTGCACTGTCTATGGCCAGCTTTAACCTGTTGCTCTGATGAGAAAAATACGACTTTGGATTTCCCTTCAATTCAGAGGTCTGACCTCTCCACATTTTATCAATAAACCCTTTATGACCCTTTATGACCAGAGTTTTTTTTGAAGCTTAGATGCCCAGAGAAAGGTATGAGGACTAAGAACTTACACGGTTGCATATTCCTAGTTCTATGGTGCAGGGTTAATTAACCTTCAAAAGGCAAGGGGCATTTTACATTTCTAAAGTCATATTGTGGTCCTAAAGGGGGTACTACTTGATATAAATTATTGGTTGATTATAGATATACCCTTAACATGTTGGGTTTCACTCTATGTCTGTATGACATGCTTCTATCTGTATATAAGACATATGTAGCTGTCATTGGTGTCTCCTTTATTTCCTACCTGTTTAACAGTACACAGAAGTGAACTGAGTAGGACTGATAAGACGGCAGACCAAAGTGAACCGGACAGAGGACAACCCTGGATTTGTGGCAGGATCAAGAGCTATTTTTCTGCAATCATCAGATATAGTCAAATGCTTTCAATGGTATATTTAAGAATCCAAAACGACTCATACACTTTGCATATACTTTAAAATGACCCTGTCATATAATCTGAACTGTGAGAGAACAGTAGGTAGGTATTGAAGACAGTTGTCTCAAAATACTCTGTAACTCAAGAAAAATGCAACAAGTTTTTGATTGGAGGATCATAGGTGTTGATTTGCTAAAGGCAAATAGACTGTGCACTCTGCAAAGTGCTATTGCTCCAGAGTTTAGTAAATAAGGTAAAGCTTTACACAGAATACCCAATCACATGCAAGGAACATAAAAAAATTGCATTTTTGCTTGCACGTGATTGGATGATGGAAGTCAGCAGAGCTTCTGCTCATTTACTTAGCTCTGGAGCAACTGTGCTTTGCAAAATGCTCAGTCTTTTTGCCTTTGGTAAATCAACCCCATAGACTCTAGTGGTTGCTGTGCATGTAAATCTTACAACATATGCCTCGGTTTTGCTCTCTGAAGAGTGAACCATGGTGAATTGCATTTCAGAGGGAGTTTGGCTGGCAGTGGTAGGACTTTATGTGGCCTCCTCGTTGTCTGTCTTAACTCCCAAAAACCCACATCACCGCACTGCCACTGTGTGCATTGCAAGCAATTGCATCTCATGGCATAGTTAAACCCCCCCCCCCCGTCCGCTACCTTTGCAGCTTAAGGGGGAGTAGTTGAACAGGTGGTTAAAATGCAGGTCAACCGCGTATTTTTGCCACCACCCAACCAGAAGTGTAAATGAGACTTCAGAGGATATTAGTTTGAACTGAGCAACAATGATCATGTAATATAGTTACAGTGACAGTGTTGCATAATCAAATATTTCCAACCAAACACATACCTGTAAAGAAGAGACTGAATACTTCCTGCCACCCGAACTGCTAAACCACTGCTCTGCCAGTTCTAGTGATCAGAGCTGTGCTATGAGGTGTGTGTGCCAGGAAAGGTAAGTTTCCAGTCTTTTTTGTACAGGCATGTGATTGGTTGAAAATATCTGATAATTTGACAGTGTTACTTTACCTATGTTACAGGATCATTATCGCTCAGTTCAAACCAGAATTCTCTAATGGAGGCACATGTTGTAAGCTTGACATGCACAGCAACCATTATGCCGCGTACACACGAGCGGACTTTACGGCAGACTTTGCCCGGTGGACGGGATTTCGTCCGACAATTCGATCGTGTGTGGGCTCCAGTGGACTTTGTTTTCTCAAAAGTTGGACGGACTTAGATTTGAAACATGTTTTAAATCTATCCGTCGAACTCGAGTCCGGTCGAAAAGTCCGCTCGTCTGTATGCTAGTTCGACGGACAAAAAGCCACGCTAGGGCAGCTATTGGCTACTGGCTATGAACTTCCTTGTCTTAGTCCGGTTGTACGTCATCACGTACGAATTCAACGGACTTTGGTGGATTGTGTGTAGGCAAGTCCGTTCATTCAGAAAGTCCGTCGTAAAGTCCGTCGAAAAGTCCGCCGGGCAAAGTCTGCCATAAAGTCCGCTCGTGTGTACGCAGCATTAGAC
This sequence comes from Lithobates clamitans, assembly GCA_037952925.1. NCBI lineage: Eukaryota > Metazoa > Chordata > Amphibia > Anura > Ranidae > Lithobates > Lithobates clamitans. The sequence continues at coordinate 918,032 of JBBGZY010001769.1, forward strand.
TATTGGGTTGATTTACTAAAGACAAATAGCCTGTGCACTTTGCAAGTGTAGATGCACTAATTTTCTCCAGTGTTTAGTGAATGTGGTAAAGCTCTGCAGATTTCCATAATCCAATCATGTGCAAGCAGAAGTGTGTTTTTTTTTTTGTTTTGTTTTTTGCACCTGATTGGGTTTTTCGTCATAAACTGAAGTTTCATCACATTCAAAAATCTCTGGAGAAAATGACTGAAACTGCACTTCCAAAGTGCACAGTCTATTCGCCTTTAGTAAATCAGCCCCTATGATCCTCCAATCGTTAAATTGCTAGATTTTACTTTAGTTACAGAGAATTTTGTGACAACTCTCTTTAAGCCCTACCTACTGTGCCATTTAGTTCAGTCACTGGATTTTCCTAGAAGTTTATTGTGGTGTCCAGACAAGATAAAGATAAAAGGAGAAGGTACATCCAAATGATAAAAGTTGTGTTGGCATTAAACCCCTTTTTACCCTTTGACTTGCCTTGATGGTAAGAAAAGCCCTGACTTTCGCTCTCCAGCAACTCTATGAAAATAGTACTACTCTCACAGGTCTACCTTTCCTCTAATGCCCCGTACACACGGTCGGATTTTCCGATGGACAATGTCCGATCGGAGCGTGTTGTCGGAAATTCCGACCGTGTGTGGGCGCCATCGGACATTTTCCATCGGATTTTCCGACACACAAAGTTGGACAGCAGGAGATAAAATTTTCCTACAACAAAATCCGATCGCGTCAATTCCGACCGTGTGTGGCCTGTTCCGACGCACAAAGTGCCACGCATGCTCAGAAGAAATTCCGACACGGGACAGCTCGTTCTGGTAAACTTAGCGTTCGTAATGGATAAAGCACTTTCGTCACGCTGCAATGTAAAAAATGGTTTAATACAGCGCACTCTCTTCTTCTTTATAATGTGACAAGAATTAAGTCGTTTTGATGCTCATATTCACACACACTTCTCACAAACTTCTTTCGTTACTATTTATCGGGATTCCCTCAATATATTTTGATTTCTCACATCTGACAACATATTTTTTTTTTTTTTTTGATTTTGATTTGTACTCCCGAAAACGTTTGTGTGTTTTTTGTGACAAGTTCCCACAACACCATTGATATGTTGTTCTATTTAATCTGTAGGAGGAGATTGTTTGGTGTTGTTGTCCCTTGTTAATTTCACATTGTACTTTAGAAATGTACCTGAATACTCACCAACAAACTGTCCTTTTTGGATGAAAACACACACAGGAGAGTAGAATTTACCTAAAAATATTTTATTAAGGGGTCACAACTATAAACAAAGAGGGAGGCAACGCTGGAGAAACTGCAGAAGTGGGCGAAGCCTTGGACTCCCAGGGCAGACATCAATTATTTAAAAGCAAAATTGGTGGCCTGAGGAGTCCATATCTAAGGGAGGGCAGACTGGTCCAGAAGTCCCAGAGATCCGGAAAGCAGCAGATGACATCTGTGTCCCCAGGCTGTGGTCATACGAGAGACTGCATCTTCTGTCAGACCAGACTGAACCCAGGTCATCACTCTCAGGTCTTCTTTCCACGCTTCCTTCCAGCCTTTGGCTGTGGTGGTGGAGTTGTGGCAGCAGTGTGTCAGTGTGTCAGTTCCCCACTCTCCCCCTTCCAAAGGACTTTATAAATCAGGTCCTCAGAGATCTTGCGTTGGCCCTCCTGCATGCCCAGCAATTTGGTGGCAGCCATGCAGGCAAAGGCCTCTGCAGGACTGGGGAAGGCTCTGAGGGACGCCGAAGCCTCCTGGATCAGCCTGTACGCTGAATCCTGCACAGGACTGGGAGTGGCCTTCCTGGCCCTTTTATATGGCAGGCGGAGGGGAGGGACCTGAGACTCAGTCAGGCTGCGACTTGTTCCAGGCTTCTCTTGGCTGCCACTTAGCCCCGCCTCCTCCTGGCTGCCACTAATCCCCGCCTCCTCCTGACTGCCACATTCCACAGCCTCCTCCTGGCTGAGGTCTTCCTGTGTATGAAAAAGGGACATAGTTTTAGTATTGTTTTCATCAATCACACACAATTTTCACCTCCTGACTGCTGCAAATTCAATGTTAACAAATATAACAGACTATCCTTCTGAGCCCAGCATTTTGCATTCTTGTCCCAATTATTTTTGCCCACTACTGTCTATTGATATGTAAAACACTTTTTTTAATCAGCAATTAGTGATCAATAATAACATCTAGTAAACATCATTTCTTTATTGCCCAGAAATCTGTAGAAGAATGCTATACCTGACTCCAGCTGGGCTCCTCCGCTTCTTCCTGGCTGGAAGGCCCAGGTTGGACATTGGAAGCCTCAGCTGGTATGGAAGGAAGCGTGGAAGGAAGAGTAGAGAGGGATTCCCTGACTTCAGTGTGGTCTGACAGAAATCGCAGTCTCTCATAGTACCACAGCCTGGGGACATAAACGTCATCTGCTGCAGCTCCGGACCTCTGGGAATCTGTGACCTTCTTGCGCTCCCTAAGATATGTGCTCCTCAGGCCACCAATTTTAGCTTTTAAATAAGGGATGGTTGCTGTGGGGACCACCGGCTTCACCAACTCCAGCAGTTTCTCCAGCGCTGCCTGCCTCTTCTGTTTGTGATTATAGTGGGGGTGTCTGACCTGCCACAGACAGGGCAGCTCCCTGTACTTGTCAATAAACAGGGGCAGGAAATTGTGGTCGTTGAACCCATCCATTTTCTCTGCAAGACACAACACAAGACAAACCCTAATGTCAGGCCAAACTCCCCTAATCTTGTTACAATATAGGCTTCAATTTCGAAGCAGTATAGGCCCAAGTTTAGATCCTACCTTCGTTAGCACGATCGGCGTCTCCGATGCTCCTTCCTCCGCTCACAGATCGTACGTAAGACACGCGCGTTACGATTTATACACACTGCGCATGCGTATAACTCCGCCCGCCCCTGACGTTCTTTCTATTCTATTCCCCGCCCCTTTTCGTTCTGCGCAGTGGAGGAAGAGCACATGGCGGAGAGACAGCAGGATAGTGCTAAGTACAGCAATGAGGAGGAGGAGGAAAGGCTGGAGCCTAAAACGTCCCGATCCAGAAGGAGATTGAAGGACTCAAATATGTCCTTTGGGGAGATGTTGGAAATGGTGGACATCCTGAAGAGGGCCGACTATGATGGAAAGTATGGGCCTTACCCCAACCACAATGTCCGAAAGGCCAAGATCATGGCGAATGTGGTCAGGAGTCTGCAACGGAAATTCGGGGTACGACGATCGAAAGATCAGCTCAGGAAGTGGTGGTCGGACCTGAAATTACGAGAACATGAGCAGTACAGAAAGATCCGGAGAGTGCTGCAAAAAAGTAAGTAGTTGTGCTGTGTTCCTATTGTTCTTGTGTTTATTACGTTCGTGCTGCTCCATGTGCTTTTAGGAACTGTTGTACAGTTTAAAATGGCAACTTTCATGTTCAAGGGCACATTATTCGTTCGGATCACACATTTTTCGTTGCAAATATAAAATACCATTGTTTAGCCCATATGCATTTGGCCACCATTTTGACGCCCTATACTTGTCTTCAAAGAATTGGGTTGTGTAGATGGCTTTGTTACTAGAATGAAATGCAAACTAGATTCTTTGTAAGGGGAGGACACTGAGCAGCTGTTTTCACATCTGGACACTGGAGCACTATAGTGTGGGACCCCAGAACACCCTTTTTATTAGGGGGGCCACACAGGTGCTCCAGTGTATACTATAGGGGGGTCTCCATCTGTGAAGCTTGTACAAAACAGGTAAAGTATTGCAGCTTGACAAAGGACACTAAAAAAGCTACATCTTGGAACTCTGCTAAAATAGATCATTGTACCCCACTTCCAAGCAATGTTTCATCTTTATAGTTCTGCCATCAAATATCTGTGTGCTAATTATACCATTTTTGTTTTACATAGGGGAGAAAAGACTCGGAGGACACCCCTCATCCGAGGAGACCAGAGCCCCCCCCCTCTGGAGGAAGGGGAAATCCCACAAAGACAAGATGAGCAGGAGGATGAAGACGTGGTGGAACTAGTCACCACAACAGGTGAGTGTCTGCGACCACAGGCTCAGATAGGAGATGGATGGCGGCATTTTTTTTAGACCAAATTTATTTTGGTTTTCCTTTCTTTTTAGGTGATCGTGAGGTTGTGGATCCAGATCCTTTCACATCCGAAAGTGCCCAGATCTTGATCGGGGAGATCATGGGGTGTAATTTACAATTGGAAAACATCCAGCAAAACATCAATGATGTTATTCCAAAATATAAAAACATCATTGATGTTTTTGGGGAGAGTTTAAAGCCCCTCCAAATCACTTTCTTCTTTTGTCTGCTACAATGTGCGAAATGTTTTTGTGATTTTTCCCAAAGCCAAATTTGGAGGATGCACACAGTGTGTCAACATGTGCTATCTGCCATCACGGGAGATCAATGGACGCGTTTTGGGGGTGCAACCCCTTCCTCAATAATAAAGTAGCGGTGAGGAAGGGCTTTCTCCCCCAAAACACGTCCCTTGATCCCCCGTGATGGCAGATAGCACATGTTGACATTGTGAAATTTGTGTGCATCTTTCAAATTTGGCTTTGCCAGGGGTGATTTCCCCCCATCTGAACGCAATATCAAACACAGTTCCTAAATACTCATGTCTGATATTGCCTTCAAGTTCTACCAAATGTGAACTTTGTAAGATCAAGATTTGTGTCTTTCTTGTGGGTTTTACACAGGCCTGTTTTCTATAAAATGCACATTTTGATTTTGGATAATGACACCACAAAATATGTTATACAACAAACATGTCGGTTTGTCAGAAAAACCTTTGGTAAATGCACATGTGATTGTGCTGGTATTAAAAAGATTGTTCATCAAGAATGTGTGGATTATTGTCTCAACGCTACAACACTTTTGGGGTGATGTAATTGTTGTTTTATGAGAAAATGGGGGTAATTTCCTAAGGGCAAATCCACTTTGCACTACAAGTGCAGTTTCAGTGCAGTTGCAAGTGCACTTGTAGTGAAAAGTGTCTTTGCATTTAGTAAATAACAGCCAACAGTGCTTTGTATAAGGTTACACAATCACGCCATTTTCTGGACTCCACACATTTCTGTCAGGGTCAGCTAAAACAAACACAAGCAGTAAATGTCCACAAAGAAGAGCCTGGGGGGAGATGCCTATCGATAACTTGAGGTCCTGCAGGCTTCTCCCTGTGGCCAAATACCGCAAGGTAGCGACCAAGAGTGATGGCTTGCCTCATGCAGGTATCCTGCCTGCTGATATAGGGGGTCAGCGAAGCCAACAAACGGTGAAATACGGGGTCCGTCATCCTGAGAAAATTCCTGAAATCACCAGGATTATTCTCACGGATCTCACGGAGCAAAGGCATATGACAGAACTGGTCACGCTGAAGCAACCAATTCTTGGTCCATGAACTCCTCCCCACCCTGTTCATGGACTGGACTTGTGTCAAGGTCAGGACCCCAACACCAAGCCCCCGCACAGCACGAACTGTACGAGGAGTACGCATACGAAACATGGCTAGAAAACGGTCGGCTTGCTCAGAATGAAGTAACAGAACGCACTGAAGAACAGCAAGGCCTGTGAAGAGCGACCTGAAAAACAGCAACGAGCGGACAAGATCGCACAGAAAACTCCGATACGAACTGACTGCACGCACTGAAGAGCAGATACAAACCCACAAGCACAAACTGAACGGCAGAAAACGATCTGAAAGCCACGAGTTTAAAAAAGCGCGAATCGTCTCTCACCAAACTTTTACTAACACGAGATTAGCAAAAGGAGCCCAAAGGGTGCCGCGCTTGGTTCTGAACCGGCCTTTTCTAGTCTCGTCGTACGTGATTGACGTCACCGCGTTCTTGGCGATCGGAAATTCCGACAACTTTGTGCGACCGTGTGTAGGCAAAACAAGTTTGAGCCAACATCCGTAGGAAAAAATCCGAGGATTTTGTTGTCGGAATGTCCGATCAATGTCCGACCGTGTGTACGGGGCATTAGTGTTATCGTGAAATGTTTTATTAACATGCACAAAAGTTTCCTTTCTTTTCTAGTTTCTCATATAGCTTGGCTCATCCGCCGCAGCTAGATTGTTCCCCTACCCACTCTCGGAGCCTGATATTGCCCCTCTACATCAGGGTCATCACCTGGGGCTCATAAGGTGGGCATAGGACAGATGTGTCCTCACTTTTGTTATTTGTGGTCAAGTACATGTTGTCACTTGACCCCCGAATTTTACATTTTTCATATTTCCTGGCCGTTTTGGCCTATATTTTTCAGTTCCTATGCAATGGAAGACACAAGTTATCAACGCATATCCCTAGATCTGTTTTGATGGCTATCTCTTCAAGTTACTTCATGTTTTTGGAACAATGCTGTTTACTAGTGCAATATGCTACACAAATACACATTGGTAATCCTTGGTATCATAGAAATATCTTTAAGAATATCCTTCACCACATACACCACCAAATGATTTCCTTTGAAACATCACACATAGGTTTAGCCCCCACCCCATTTAGCTAGCGCCTAAATGACTCACTGCTAACAGACCCTTCTATCATAAAACAGATTACCACACATATAGAGGAATACTTCTCACATAATTCAATAGAAGATATACCTCCCTCTTCACTTTGGTCGGCTCATAAGGCAGTTTTAAGGGGTCACTTAATTAACATCGCCTCTGTTAAAAACAAAACCAGACTATCTGACGTTAAATGCCTCACTAAAGACCTAGATAGCCTCTACAACAAAATCAGTCAAACCCCATCCCAAGACCTTACTCACCAGATCCAAACCAAACGTCAAGAGTTAGACTCAATCCTCCCAACAAATATAGAAAAATTCCTTAGGTTTTCCAAAGCTAAATACATACTTCATAGCAACTCTACCTCTACTATGTTTGCAAGGAAGATAAACCAAGGTCAAAAACCACCCCATGTTTACAAATTAAGAGATCAGAGGGGTAATCTAGTTACCCACCCACAAGAGGTTCTTGAGATATTTTCTAACTTCTATAAAAATCTCCTCTCAGGTCCACAAACAAACCTTTCAACATCCTCACTCAATTGGCTGGATGGTTTACAACTCCCTTCACTATCTAGCCAGCAAATAGCCACTCTTAATGAACCATGTACAGACCTTGAAATCAATAATATCATTAAATCTCTAAAAACATCCACTGCCCCAGGTCCAGATGGATTCACCACCTCCTATTACAAAAAATTTACACCATTATTAACACCCAAACTAACTAAACTGCTGAACCATATTCTACAAGGCAATCACTTCCCCGATGACATGCTATTAGCTAACTTATCTCTAATCCCTAAACCACACAAAGACCATTCAATCCCATAAAATTTTTGGCCAATTTTGGTCCTTAACAACGACCTAAAAATCTTTGGTAGAATTATATTAGACTGATTAGCCGCATTTCTCTCATCTTTGATTCATACTGACCAAACCGGCTTTATCCCTGGTAGACAGATAATAGACAATATTAGACTGGTCTCAAATATTATCCAAGACGCAAATCTACATTCTCCCCAGGTTTGCTTATTAAGCCTTGACATACACAAAGTGTCCGATAGTGTAAATTGGTCATACCTGAACCACTTACTCCCTGAATTTGGAATATCAGATAAATTTATACATGGATTCAACACCCTATACCACACACCCCAAACTAGAATCAAAATTACTAACCAAATGGTGGCGGGGTCTGTCTCTATGTGAGAAGTGATCTCAAAGCAAGTGTGAAAGAGGACCTGATTGATGGAGAGTGTGATGAGTCTGAAGCATTATGGGTGGAACTACATATAGATGGGCGTAGTTCAAAGTTAATCATTGGAGTTTGTTATAGACCACCCAATGTTAACGAGGAGGTGGAGACTCAGCTCCTTGCACAGATGGAAAGGGCTGCAAGGGCTGGGACAGTGATAATAATGGGAGATTTTAACTACCCAGAAATTGACTGGAGTAATGGCACTGCTGGGACAGTTAAAGGGCAAAAATTCATAAACCTAGTACAGGACAATTTTATGGTCCAGTTTATTGAGGCCCCAACTAGGAATGAAGCTCTGTTGGACCTGGTAATCTCAAATCATGCAGAGCTTATTACTAATGTGCAGATAAAGGAACACCTGGGTAGCAGTGACCATAACATGATTTCATTTGATGTTAGCTGTAAACAAGAAATACATAAGGGAAAGATAAAAACACTTAACTTCAAGAGAGCAAATTTTCCAAGGATGAGGGCTGCTCTCGAGGACTTAGACTGGGAGGGAATATTGGCAGCGATAAACACAGAACAGAAATGGGAATTCTTCAAAAAGACTGTTTGGGACCTCACTGCAAAGTATATTCCCATGGGCAATAAGTTTAAAAGGCTAAAAAGAAAACCTATGTGGCTCACGGTCAAAGTTAGAAAAGCTATAAACAATAAGAAAAGAGCTTTTAAAAAATATAAAAATGAAGGAACACTAGTGTCATTTAAATGCTACAAAGAATTTAACAGAATATGTAAAAAGGAAATCAAGGGTGCAAAAATTCAAAATGAACGAGAGATCGCAAAAAATAGTAGGACAAACCCCAAAAAATTCTTCAAATATATTAATAGTAAAAAGGTCAGGTCTGAGCATGTAGGCCCTTTACAAAATAATCTAGAGTGGGTGACTGGGGACAAGGAGAAGGCTAATTTATTAAATACTTTCTTCAGCTCTGTGTATACAAAAGAGCATGGGGAAGTTCATGTCCATAATGGGGGTGGTATTGACACAGCCCCCAATGATCCACAATGGCTCAAAAGGGATATGGTCCAGAAATATTTAGACAGAATAAAGGTGGATAAAGCACCTGGACCTGATGGCATCCACCCACGGATCCTAAAAGAATTGAGCTCTGTAATTTCAAAGCCATTGTATCTAATTTTTAGGGACTCGTTAATGACAGGAATAGTACCGCTGGATTGGCGCAGGGCGAACGTGGTGCCTATATTTAAAAAGGGATCAAAGTCTTTACCAAGTAACTATAGACCTGTTAGTTTAACTTCTATAGTCGGGAAGATACTGGAGCGTTTAATAAAAGACCACATAGACGAGTTCTTGCTGGAAAAAAACATTTTAAGCAACAGACAGCATGGGTTCATGAAAGACAGAAGTTGTCAGACAAACCTGATTTCTTTTTATGAAGAGGTAAGTAAAACCTTGGACAGAGGGGTGGCTGTGGACGTGGTTTATTTGGATTTTGCAAAAGCGTTTGATACAGTTCCGCACACACGGCTCATGTGTAAGTTAAAGTCTACAGGCTTGGAAATATCAGTTTGTAAATGGATAGAAAACTGGCTAAAAGACAGAATTCAGAGAGTAGTGGTTAATGATTCTTACTCTGAATGGTCTAAGGTTATCAGTGGTGTACCCCAAGGTTCAGTGCTGGGACCCTTACTCTTTAATATCTTTATAAATGATATTGGGTCTGGGATCAAAAGTAACATTTCTGTCTTTGCAGATGACACCAAGCTATGCAGTGGAATAACGTCCTTACAGGATGTCTCCAATTTACAAGCTGACCTCAATGCTCTGTCTAATTGGGCGACTATGTGGCAGATGAGGTTTAATGTTGAGAAATGTAAAGTTATGCACTTGGGGGCTAAGAATATGCATGCATCATACATGCTAGGGGGAGTACAACTGGGGGAATCTGTAGTGGAGAAGGATCTGGGGGTTTTGGTAGATCATAAGCTCAATAATAGCATGCAATGCCAAGCTGCGGTTTCCAAAGCGAGCAAAGTTCTTTCTTGTATTAAGAGAGGTATGGACTCCAGAGAGAGAGATATCATTTTGCCCCTGTTCAAATCATTAGTAAGACCTCATCTGGAATATGCAGTTCAGTTTTGGACACCAGTTCTCAAAAAGGATATCGGGGAACTGGAGAAAGTGCAGAGAAGGGCAACCAAACTGATAAGAGGCATGGGGGAGCTCAGCTATGAGGAAAGATTAGAGGAACTGAATTTGTTCACTCTTGAGAAGAGGAGAATAAGGGGGGATATGATCAACATGTTTAAATATATAAGGGGTCCATATAGTGAACTTGGTGTTGAGTTATTCACTTTACGGTCAACACAGAGGACAAGGGGGCACTCTTTACGACTGGAGGAAAAGAGATTTCATCTCCAAATACGGAAAGGTTTCTTCACAGTAAGAGCTGTGAAAATGTGGAATAGACTCCCTCCAGAGGTGGTTCTGGCCAGCTCAGTAGATTGCTTTAAGAAAGGCCTGGATACTTTCCTAAATGTACATAATATAACTGGGTACTGACATTTATAGGTAAAGTTGATCCAGGGAAAATCCGATTGCCTCTCTGGGATCAGGAAGGAATTTTTTCCCCTGCTGTAGCAAATTGGAGCATGCTCTGCTGGGGTTTTTTGCCTTCCTCTGGATCAACTGTGGGTATAGTATTGGGTATATTGGATTGTACGTTTTTTTTTTTTTTTTGTTTTTTGTTTTTTATGGTTGGACTGGATGGACTTGTGTCTTTTTTCAACCTGACTAACTATGTAACTATGTAACTATGTAAATGGTATTTGACCCCTCAAAAGATCCATAACTTCTATCCTACAGTCTCCCCTAATTGTTTTAGAGGCTGCTCAGAACAAGGGACTCTCGTACACATATTCTTGAGCTGTAAGTTCCTAAAACCAATATGGCAAGCTGCGAATAACAGAATTAAAGAAGCTTCAGGCCAAACAATTGAACTTACACCCAAAATATGTCTTCTATTTGCTTCCATACCAAATATCCCTATTCCTTGCAACAGACTTATATACTCATTATTTAGTGCCATACAATGGATGATCGCTTATAATTGGAGATCAACTAATCTCATCTGGTCGCAAGTACTATCTAGGATGGAACTGATGAAACTCACTGAGAGAATCCATCACACACTTTATGATAATATGCATATTTTCAACAAAAAAATGGTCATATTGGGATCCTCCTTAATCATATAGATTCTCCAACTACCTATACACCACTATAATCACTATAATTTGAATCCCTTTGCTTCCCTTAATTTAATTTATTGTAGAACATCATATTATTGTATGTAACCTTTCGCTCTGTACCACTTTTTTAATTATTGATCTTCTAATAAAAACTTTTGTAAACAAAATAAAAGCCCTGGTTTAATAACCAAAAGTTGAAATGATCTTTTTTTCCCCTTGTTATAAAATGCATGCATTTTAGGGTGTTTTCAGGTGTGCAACTATACTGTATATGTGTATATAGGAAGTCCCCAATTTACAAACACAATAGGGACTGTAGGTTTGTACATAAGTCGAAGTTGTTCGTAAGTCGCAACACTGCATTTGTAAGTGTAACTACCGGTCGGAACACTGCATTCGTAAGTGTAATGTCCGCCTGTGCATGGATGTGGGATGTTCCGGCCGCTTGTTATGTTATCTGGGGCTCTTCTGGCCATGCAGTACATGTAGTACTGCAGTATGGGATGTGTCCAGGACCAGCGTGGAGCAAAAGTGACCAGCATTTGAAGCCGTTCGTAAGTAGGAGTCGCTCGTAACTCGGGTGTTCGTAACTCGGGGACTGCCTGTACACGTACATCAAAATGTGTGAGTTGTATTTTCACAATGTTTTTGGGTACTTTGCACTTTAATGTAATGCATTTAAACTGCACTAAAAAGTAATGTTATGAACTGTAATTATATAATATTGTAAATAATAATATAATAAAAATAATAATCCAGATGTGGTCAAGACCTTGTGACTGTAAAAATGAAATGGCTCCAGTTGTATTGGCTCTGTGTTGTTTTTCTCTATAATGCTTGCTCTGAATTTTAGATTGATGACTTCTCTTGCCTTGTTTACAGAATACAGGGAGCCAGATACATACTGAGGTAGTAGAAAGTGAAAAATTAGTTTCATAAAAGAGTTTACATAAGGCAATTTTTTAAAGGACAGTTTACATTGTATGACATGAAACAGAAAATAATTTGTGTGATGAATTCATGTTTCTTGTCTCTGATAATGAAACTTAGCGGAGCATTAGCTGCAGGTATTTTTTTAATTCTTTGCTTTTCCAAAATATATAACTAATTTTTAAAATAGTGCTGTAGGTTATCACAATATTGAGTTCCTGGAGGTACTTATATTTTTTACTCACAGTATTTACTATAATACAAAGCTCAATCATTGTGCACACAGATAGGATGCTATGTCATGGCTCTCTGCCAGGTACCATTAGTAAAAGTATGCAGCTCATTCAGACACTGGTTAATGCAACCATGTTCATACTGGCCTGCATAAATGAGGCCATCTATATGAAAGTCATTGAGATGGATGTTGGCTCCTAACATGAATGTAGCAAGGTCCCAGGTCCCCAGAGGCCTAATGGTGACCTCCAGAGTTAGAGACAGCTGACATCCTTATATGTAGAGTGGGTTACAAGGCATGGTGGGTGTAATGTAAGGTAGATTCATGGGCACCCAGGGGCAGATCCAGAGTTTAGTCTCGGGAGGGGCACGGCCAGAAAATATATTTTTTGGGGTACATCTATGGGGAAATGGCTGGTGTTGGCGCTTCAATCATCACGGCACCATGGTTGTTATGGTGTCAGGATGATTGAAGCGCATTATTATTAATATTACATTTTTATAAAAAATTAAATAGTTTAACTCACCATAATGCAGAATCAGTGGGAGCCCCGAGTGTGTCACTTGCCACGTCACCTGTCACCAGATGCAGATTGTCACTTGCCATATCACTTGCCACGTCACCTGTCACCAGATGCAGATTGTCACTTGCCACGTCGCCTGCCACATGTTGCGGATTGTCACTTGCCATGTTGTCTGTCACCAGATGTAGATTGTCACTTGCCACGTCGCCTGCCACATGTTGCGGATTGTCACTTGCTATGTCGCCTGTCACCAGATGCAGATTGTCACTTGCCACGTCGCCTGTCACCAGATGCAGATTGTCACTTGCCACGTCGCCTGCCACCAGATGCAGGTTGTCACTTGCCACACATTGCAGACTGACAGTCACTTGCTGTGTCACTTTCCTTCGAAGGTGGTCTCTTGTGTCCCAGAGTCAGGCAGCAGAGAGATGATGTAATCTCTCTGCTGCCGCAGCTGCCTGCATGGTGAGAGGGGTACTGCAGGGATGCAGGGCGGGCGCCGGGCGGTGAGAGATGATGTCATCTCTCTGCTCCCCCGCCCGTCGGCTCCCTGATTGGCCAGCAGCCCACAAACACATCGAGCGGCACATCTCACCAACCGAGCCGCCCGCTGTCTCTCTCCTGCGGAGCCGCCCGCCGGCTCTCTCACTTACGGAGCTGCCCGCCGGCTCTCTCACCTATGGAGCCGCCCGCCGGCTCTCTCACTTACGGAGCCGCCCGCCGGCTCTCTCACCCGCGGTGCCGCCTGCCGGCTCTCTCACTCACCCTTATTTCTCGGAGGGGGCAATTGCCCCGTTGCCCCCCCTGGGTCCGCCCCTGTGGGCACCAGACACTTCTTGAATGCAAAGAGATTTATTGTCTCTTAAACAGAACTGTGGGAGAGAGAGCGTTAGGGCCAGGACACCCTTAAGTGGTTGCAACGTTAATTGGCAGACTCCGAGACTTTTATAGGCAGATAGCCATGCAGGGAAAGACATCCAGCAAGACACCACATCTGCATGAGCAGGATCGCGGTCTTCTATGGCAACAGTCTTTTAACAGTTTCTAACACAAGTTGTAACAAACTCCTTTACTTCCTCTACAATCTCCTCTTGTAGATCTTCACTCAGCTGAGCTCCCAGTCTCTCTCACTAGACTTGCTGATCCACTGCCACTGGATCTCCTGAGCTCCTCCAAACTTCTCACTCAGTAACTTCCTCAAGCGTCACCCCCCCCACTTCCCTGCTGGGTCCCTAGCTTGGCATTCACAGATACTCCTCAAGCGTCACCCCACTGGCCTGCTCGGTCCCTAGCTTGGCACACAAGACTGCTCTTCAAGCGCCACCTCCGCTGGCTGGGTCCCTGGCTTGACACCTTGCTGAAGTTTCCCAATTCTTCGCCGTCCCTGGTTGGTGAGAATACTGCTCTGGTACTTGCTTCAGCTACTCACTGTGGTCCCCTCAGGCTCTGGCCTAGCAGCCCGGGGCAGCATAACACACGTCCACCCAGACAGCCGTTCAGGTGGCACAGAACCTCAATTACCTGACTCCACCCAAATAAATAGGCTATCCCAGTAGGCCAAGGGATTCTAGAAAATCCCTGCCCATTGACTGAAATACCCCATATACTCCTAACCTGTCCTTATAATGCCCTTGTCTCATCTAATGTCACCAGGTACCCGGCCACCTAGCGACAGAAGAGAGAAGTGCACCAATTCCAGGATTAGGGCGAAGTCAGTTGGCCAAGACAACTATCCCCTAGCAATTGGCGAAGACAACTATCACTTGGCAGATAAATTTAAGAGCAACCCTGCCTAAACATCAGGGTGCTACATTCTCCCCCTGCCTACAAAGAGCCGGAGTCCGCGGCCCCAGAAGGAAAAGGAAGGGCGACGATGGACGTGGCCTGCACAGGGGACAGCATGGGATTCGTTTGCAGGTAAGTGTCACATAATGGGCTAGTATGCAATGCATACTAGCCCATTATGCTTTTAATTTTCAGGGTTTGCAGGGAGCAAAAGAGGAAGTAAAACCCATCAGGGTTTACTTCCTCTTAAAGAAGTTGTTAATTGTTCTCAGCCGAAAACAGCATAGCAGTGTAAATACACCCTATATTATGTCTAAACTACACGCATATAAATTAAAGTGGGTCCCATCCTCGTCCGAAGATGCCACCCCTTCCACAACTAGTCTACAGAAACTTTCCTTATTCTGTCAAGTACTCATAACATAAATAAAAGTTCACGCCACCTGGTGACCAGCATAAGAACAATCCCGGTACATTGATCAGTCCATCATTCAAATGTAAGGTAAGAATTTGCCCCTTTGCAACAGCTCACTCTACCTACCTAGCTAAGCACCCCAATGTCCTTGAAGTTTCACAGTCCATCAAAGTTGTTTCATGCGGTGTAGAACAATACTTCCCAACAGTTACCCTTCTTCTTAAGGGTAACTCCGGGGACAAAAGGCACAGCTGCATTCATTTTTGAATGCAGGTCCCCTTGCAATGGTAGCCTCAGTCTGTACGCATGACAGCCGGGGACTGAGAAATATCTCCTCATCATTTGAAGAAATAACCTGCTAAACATTACAGGTCACTTTTCAGAGGGAACCACACTGGCAATTTCACAGTACTTGCCAGCGCAATTCAAGTGGGTACACCCTGTATCTGCCGGCAGCATTCAGTCCAGCACAATCTCAGCAGTACAGCCAGCAGGAATGTTCTCCACTAGCAATCATTTTTGTGCAAAAAGTGAAGTGGCTTCCAGCATAGCGTCCTTAACTCCACACAGCACACATTTGTAATCCACAAGATCTGGTGAACAGATGCAATTCTATAGGAGTTACCAGTAGTACCTGGGATCTGGCAACGTTACATCCTCTCCTTTGGCATTTACTGTAATGATGTAGTGTCGAATATCCTTCTTATCAGGCCTGGGGATGATCACACTGTCCAGGTTGACTTTACGGCCGTAGCCCCAGGTGTGCAGCACTTTCGGCTATCTTAGGTGACTGTTTTGGAAAGTCCACTCTCAGAGGGATTCTAAGGAAACTGCGTACAGCTTCATCTACCCACTAGGTCTCTTTATCTAGAATTTCCTCTTCTAAGTGAGCCGGTATGTAAGGATACAGGTATCCGTATTCCTCAGTCACTTTCTTTATGATAATTCATTGCACCTTGGACAGCCTAGGCAGGGTCTTGGGATCTTCATATCCAGATAGATTAGCAGACAGTTCAATCTTAACACTTGTGTTAGGCCCCGGAGGAACCTCATCCTCTCCCAAATCACACAACTGCTCTTCTTCACTTTCACTCCCCTTTCCAGTCCACGACAAAATGTCCGAGAACAGTTCAGAGATCCCGTTAGAGGGGATATCAGAATCGGAAATTCTTGGCACTGGCTTTAACCAGCACAACCATGTTGTCTCCCTTAATGGCCACAGGTATCACCTCCCCCCACTGGCACACTGCTTTTACCCCTTGCAGGCTTACCTGACTCTGGTATTCTTTTCCTCGAGGACTCCGACATCAAAGAGAGCAGTTGGGCCCGGCTTCTGGGGCAGTCATTGAAATAGGGAGAGCAGCTTCCCGCACGACTCGGGTGATGGTAGGTGGACTTTTGATATCACTCCCACCCGGGATAGCGACATTCTTGTCCCAATCTGCCTGCAGTGTCCACGGAGGTTTAACTGTGAGACTACCTCAAATAGGTGTTCCCCACAACGTCCGCAGACGATCTAAGACCTCAGATGCGTGGCCAGACCGGAACACTTCCCGCAGATCAGTCCCAAGGCCTCATAGCCTCCAAATGTAAAGAGAAAGATTTCACCGCACAGGTCTGGTTCCAGACCAGGAGTAAACGAAGCCTCCAGAAAGAAAGAGCCCCAGGTGCTGGCTAATAATGAGCCAAGCAGAAGATATACAAGAAAATCTGGACAGCCGCACTCCGGGAGAAAATGCAAGTGTCTTTTATTGTAAAAAAATTGGATCATGGAGCATACAAGACACCACAGCGGAAAAAGTACAGGAAAACAACTGACGCGTTTCACACTTGTGCTAAGTGCTTACTCAAAGCCTCCAGCCGTGTACAGGGCAAGACTACCCTTTGCTATATACCGCACTACAGTGTCAGTCAGAGCGCTTTTTGACTCGCTCAGACCAAAGCCAACACCCTGAGCGTACATCTTCCAATTCGCCATTGCACTTCCAAACTGCACCAACTTCTCCAACCTACAACCAGGCACACGTGGCAGCGCTTCCTTATCCTCCTCTGCAGAGTGGGGGCTCCTCTCCCTGCCAACGGATTGGTGCAGATACTTCATGAAAACTTTAGCGCCCAACTTTAGCGCATTCAGACTTTATAAAGAATGCAACAAGAAATGTAAGGGTGGCTAAGATAGAACACGAAAGACACATAGCGGAGGAAAGCAAAAAGAATCCCAAGAAATTCTTTAAGCATGTAAACAGTAAAAAAGATAGGACAGACCATATTGGTCCCATAATGAGGAAGGACATCTGGTCACAAAGGATGGTGAGATGGCGAAGGTATTGAATTTATTCTTCTCCTCAGTCTTCACGAGGGAATTGGGGGCTTCAGCAACCAAAACTGCAGTGTTTATCCTCACATCACAGAAAGCACCTCCATGGTTAACATAGGACAGAATTAAAATTAGACTTTTGGAAACTTAACATTAACTAATCACTGGGACCAGATGGCTTGCACCTGAGGGTACTTAGGGAACTCAGGCAAGTAATTGCCAGACCATTGTTCCTAATTTTTACTGACAGTCTACTGACTGGAATGGTACTAGCTAATTGGAGAAAAGCCAATGTAGCACCAATATTTAAAAAGGGCCCACAATACATCCCTGGGAATTACAGACCAGTTAGCCTAACATCAATAGTATGCAAGCTCTTGGAGGGGATGACAAGGGACTATATAAAAAATTTTAGTAATGAGAATGGTATCATTAGCAGTAATCAGCATGGATTCATGAAGAATCGTTCTTGCCAAACCAATCTATTAACCTTCTATGAGGAGGTGAGTTACCATCTAGATAAAGGAAGGCCCGTAGACGTGGTGTATCTGGATTTTGCAAAAGCATTTGACACAGTTCCCCATAAACGTTTACTGTACAAAATAATGTCCGTTGGCATGGACCATAGGGTGAGTACATGGATTGAAAATTCAGAGGGTGGTGATACATGGGGAGTACTCGGAATGGTCAGGGGTGGGTAGTGGGGTCCCCCAGGGTTCTGTGCTGGGACCAATCCTATTTAATTTGTTCATAAATGACCTGGAGGATGGGGTAAACAGTTCAATCTCTGTATTTGCGGACAAAAGCTAAGCAGGGCAATACCTTCTCCGCAGTATGTGGAAACCTTGCAAAAGGATCTGAACAAATGAATGGGGTGGGCAACTACATGGAAAATGAGGTTTAATGTAGAAAAATGTAAAATAATGCATTTGGGTGGCAAAAATATGAATGCATTCTATACACTGGGGGGAGAATCTCTGGGGCAATCTAGGATGGAAAAGGACCTGGGGGTCCTAGTAGATGATAGGCTCAGCAATGGCATGCAATGCCAAGCTGCTGCTAATAAAGCAAACAGAATATTGGGATGCATTAAAAAAGGGATCAACTCTAGAGATAAAATGATAATTCTCCCACTCTACAAGACTCCGGCTACACCTAGAGTATGCTGTCCAGTTCTTGGCACCAGTCCTCAGGAAGGATGTACTGGAAATGGAGCGAGTACAAAGAAGGGCAACAAAGCTAATAAAGGGTCTGGAGGATATTAGTTATGAGGAAAGGTTGCGAGCACTGAACTTTTCTCTCTGGAGAACAGACGCTTGAGAGGGGATATTATTTCAATTTACAAATATTGTTCTGGTGACCCCACAATAGGAATAAAACTTTTTTGCAAAAGAGAGTTTAACAAGACTCGTGGCTGCTCATTAAAATTAGAAGAAAAGAGGTTTAACCTTAAACTACGTAGAGGGTTCTGTACTGTAAGAGCGGCAAGGATGTGGAATTCCCTTCCACAAGCGGTGGTCTCAGGAATATTGGAATATTTTCCCTCTTTTACTTTTCTGGGGACAACCCAAAAAATGTTTTTTTTTTCAATGATAATGATAAACAGGACAAATAGAGAGGGTGAATCTCCCCAATGGGGGCAGAGGCAGCAATAAAAACTGACAGGTGTTCTAATCCCTCTCCATTCTATTCAAATCTAAAAAGAAAAGTTTTGCCTTTAATGTTTTTTTTTTATTCCTTTGTATTTTTTTGCATTACTGTTCTGTACAGAATCATAATAAAAAGTGATTACAAAAAAAAAAAATATGTTTTTGCTTGCTCACAATTGGATGATGGAAGTCAGCAGAGCTTCACTGCTTTCATTGGGATCTCCAGAATATTCCCTTGCAAAGTGCAACTTCCCTTGAAACGTGAACAGTCCATTTCCTTTAGTAAATCAACCCCAATGAGTAATGAGCTGATTTAAAGTGAAATATGGGAACATCAGGGAATCCTAAAAGTGATGCATGGGCTGATGATGGGACCCTAATTACATGGGTTTGTCTGTAGAAGAAAAGAACAGTATTCCTTTAAAGAATATAATTAAAAGTAGTGCACCAGCAATGGGGGGAGATAGGCCCCCTTATCAAGGTTATGTATATAACTGTGAAAATCGGCATATCTGGAAGTTTTTGCAACACCATGAGCTTGAGATTATCTGGGGAGTAAGCAGATTGTGTAGTGTACCTCTGATTCCCTCCTGTTAATTAAAGGTCACAACTCTTAGTAGAGAAATAGTTTGAACTCTCTGCATTCTCTGAAGTTGTTTCCCATTTATCACACTCCCCTCTGTAAACAGGAGTGTGCCTTGGACTGTAAATAGTGGATTAGTGAGAGACAATTTACAGAGTACAGGGGCAGAACGCCTCTTGTGAATAATTGGCTCTTGAATAGAGAATGGGAATAATACCTGTGAATGATATGCCTAATGGACAAATCCTGATTTCCAGAACGATGTTGACCAGTGCTAGTCAGGTCTACTGGGTTCTCAAAATAAAAATACTTCTCCCAGATATATTATCATTAGAGGGAGGCACACATGTAATATTTAGGCTGCTCAGCTTCACCCACCTCCAGCAGCTTTCTCTTTTTGGGATGCCAATCAATCGGACAGAGATTAAGCTGGAACGTCACCTGGTATGGGTATTTGTAAATATCTGTTTGTGTACTATGGAGGCTTTACTACTCTAACTGGCCTTAAGACACAACAGGAAGTAAAAACAAATTACAGACAGTCCCCGGGTTACAAACAAGATTTCTGTAGGTTTGTTCTCACAAATAAATATGTGAAAAGTGCGGCGTGCGTTTGTATTCAGCCCCCCTGAGTCAATACTTTGTAGAACCACCTTTCGCTGCAATTACAACTGCAAGTCTTTTTGGGTATGTCTCTACCAGCTTTGCACATCTAAAGAGTGACATTTTTGCCCATTCTTCTTTAAAAAATAGCTTGAGCTCTGTCAGGATGGATGTAGAGTGTCTGCAAACAGCAATTTTCAAGTCTTGACACAGATTCTCAATTGGATTTAAGTCTGGACTTTGACTGGGCCATTCTAACACATGAATATGCTTTGATCTAAACCATTCCATTGTAGCTCTGGCTGTATGTTTAGGGTGGTTATCCAGCTGGAAGGTGAACCTCCGCCTCAGTCTCAAGTCTTTTGCAGACTCTAATGGAAATGCCGCCAGCAAAACTAAGATGAGAGCTTTTGGTCGGAAAATGCCACCGTGTGTATGCTCCATCGGACTTTTACTGGCGGAATACCAGCCAGCAAAAGATTGAGAGCAGGTTCTCTATTTTTCGGTCAGAAAAAGTTCCCATCCGAAAATGCGATCGTCTGTATGCAATTCCGACACGCCAAAAATCACCCATGCTCAGAATCAAGTATGAGACGGAAGCGCTTGGTCTGGTAAAACTAGCGTTCGTAAGGGAGATAGCACATTCGTCACGCTGCAAATTATTGGATCTTTTAATGCAGCGCATTCTTTTTTCTTTATAATGCTAGAAGAATGAAGTTGTTTTGCTGCTGATATTCACACAGAGTTCTGACAAACTGATTTCTTTATTATTTCTCGTGATCTCCTGAATAATCTTTATTGTTTTTAAAGCCAGATCTCCATAATAATGTTTAGAATTATTTTTTATAGTCATCTTTTTTTTATTTTTAATCAAGATCTTCTGTTTTTTGGATTATTTTTAAATTAGTTTCTAGTGATCTCCATATTTTTTTTTTTTTAGCGTGTGAAGTTTCCACAACAACATTATTATCTTATATTTTTTATAAAGCTCAAGGAGGTTGGTGTTGGTGTCCCTTGTTAATTAGACATTGTATTTTTGAAATGTACCTGCCTACTCACAAACAAACTGTCCTATTTAAAAAAAACACATAGGCAAGTATTTTCATATTAAAAAAAAACCTTTATTCTGGCTCATAATAACAAAATAAAGAGGGAAGGCAACGCTGGAGAAACTGCTTGAATTTGCGAAGCCTTTGGCCCCCACGGCAGACATCAACTCTTTGTAAATTAAAATTGGTTGCCTGAGAAGTCCATATAATAGGAAGCACAATCTGGTCCAGGACTCCCAGAGATCAGGAACAGCAGCAGATGACATATATGTCCCCAGGCTGTGGTACTACAACAGGCTGCATCTTCTGTCAGACCAGTCTGAACCCAGGCCATCACTTTCTTGTCTTCCCTGCAGCCTTCCCTCCACGCTTCCCTGCAGCCTTTCTTTGAGGCTGTGGCTCTGAAGGTGGACCTGTGGCAGGAGGAGGAGGATGGGTGAGCGCACATAAGTGCACGTTATCTGTCATTTGGCCCCTCAACCCCTTATGAATGCCCTCAAAAATAATTTTTTCACAGATGAGGCATTGGCCCTTCTCCATTTGCTGCAATTTGGCAGCTACATACCAGCCATAGGCCTCTTCAGGGTCGGGGGGTGTTTTCAGGGCAGCATTAGCGTCCTTAATGAGGCCCGGTGCTGCCTCCTCCATGTTATTACCCTTCCTGGCCCTTTTTGTTGGAAGGCGGAGGGGAGGCACCTAAGATTGGGTGAGGCTCCTACTGGGCCTGGCCACCTCCTGGCTGACACTTACACCTGCCTCCTCCTGTGTGCCACATTCCAGAGCCTCGTCCTGGCTGAGGTCTTACTGTGTATGAAAAAGGGACATAGTTTTAGTTTTTGGTTCATCAATCACACACAATTTTCAGCTCATGACTGTTGCAAATTGAATGTTAATAAATAGAAAAGACTATCATTCTGAGCCCAGCATTTTTCATTCTTGTCCCAATCATTTTTGGCCCCTACTGTCTATTGATATGCAAAACACTTTTTGTTAAATCATTCATTTGTTATCAAAAATAACATCTAGTTAACAACAATAAATTTCGGACAATAAATATGTTAAAAAATACTATACCTGGCTCCAGCTGGACTCCTCAACTTCTTCCAGGATGGAAGACCCAGGTTGGTCCTCGGAAGCCTCAGCTGGAGTTGAGGGAAGGGTTGAGGGAAGGCTGGATGGAAGTGTAGAAAGTAATTCCCTGACTTCCATCTGGTCTTCCAGAAACCGCATCCTGTTGTAGTACCACAGACTGGGTACATACACATCCTCTGCTGCTGCTCCTGATCTCATGGATGCCTAGACCTTAGTAAGCTCCATCCTATACGTGCTTCTCAAGCTACCAATTTTCTTCTCCGCAAACTCAATGTCTGCGTCGGGCACCTGTGTCTTCATAAATTGCAGCAGTTTCTCAAGCGATGCCTTCCTAGCTGGTTTATTGCCATATAAGGGGTTTTTTACTTCCACAAATTACACATATCCCTGTATTTGTCAATGAACTGGCCCATGAATTCAGGGTCTTTGAATTGTTTCATATTTACTGCAAGTCAAAATACAAGACAAAAACACTAATATCAGGCTAAACTCTCCTAATCTTATGCCAATATAGGTCTCAATCTCGAATCAGTATTGGCCATTGATGTCCCGAGTTAAAATGTTACCTTCGTTAGAACGTTCGCTTCCGGTTCTCCTTCCTACGTACACAGAACGTAGGTACGACACACGCGCGTTAGCTTTATATACACTGCACATGCGTGAAACTCTGCCCGCATCACCCGACCCTGACATTCTTTCTAGAATATTCCCTGCCCCTTCTCTTTCGGCACAGTGGGAGATGACATGGCGGAGACACAGCAGGTGCGTAATAGCAGTAACGAGGAGGAAAGCCCGGAGCCAGAAACGTCGCGATCCCGGAGAAAAGGTATAAGGCCTCAAATATGTCTTTTGTAGAGATGGTGGAGATGGTGGACATCTTGAAGAGGGCCAACTATAATGGGAAGTATGGACCTTATCTAAACCCAAATGTGGAAAAAGGCCAAGATCATGACTAAAGTTGTGAAGAGTCTGCACCGGAGTTTTGGGTTACGACGATCCAAGGAGCAATTGAGGAAACGATGGTCAGACCTCAAATTGAGGGAGCAGGATCAGTACAGAAGAATCAAGAGAGTGCTTCTAAAAAGTAAGTATTTGTCGTGTGTCCCTATTATTATTATTACTTGCATGCTGCTCCATGTGCTTTTCTTTACTGTTGTACAGTTTAAAATGGCAACTTTCAGGCTCGTGGGCACAGTAATTGTTCGCAGTAAACATAGTTCGTTCACCAACTAAATACGATGTTTTTGGTAGATACAGGATTTACTACATTTGGTCATGCTAATTTGTATTAAAAGAAGTTTAGGACATTGTTGTCTAGATGTGTTTGTAACTAGAATGAATAGCAAACTTGATTTAGTGTAATGTAAGAAGAGGACACTCAGCAGCTGTTTACACATCTGTATTCAGGAGCACTAGTGTGGGACACAAGAACAAACTTTTTAGGGTGTCCCACACAGGTACTCCAGTGGATACTTGGGGTGTCTCCATGTGTGAAACATGTCCAAAAAAGGTAAGTATTCCAGCTTTGTTAAGGGAATAAATCTTGTCTTCAGCTTGGAACTCTGCCCAAACAGACAATTGTACCACACTTCCAAGCAATATTTCACATTCATATTTCTGGCCACAAATATCTGTGTGCTAAGTATACCTTTCGTTTCATTCTCATAGGGGAGAAAAGACTCGGGACGTCTGAGAACTCCAGGAACCCCCCATCTCCTGAAGAAGGGAAACAGACGACACCACAACCTCAGGATGTGGAGGAAGGAGAGGTGGTGGAAATTGTCACCACAACAGGTGAGTGTCTGAAACCACAGAAATTAAAAACCCTCTTCTCCGGGGTGAGGGTCCTCTGGGGGGAATGGCCTCATCAGGTGATCACCCAGACCAAACACTTCATCAGCAATAAAAACAAAGGGGAGTCCTTCCACGTTCTCTTCAGCAGGTGGCAATCCCAAGTCACCACTCTGGAGACATGTGTAGAACCCTGTCTGGGCAAAGACTCCACCATCCGAAATCCGGCCATTCTTCACCACGTCCACATAGAGAAACTCGTAAGTTTCCGACACCACCGCCATTAACACAATACTATGAAACCCCTTATAATTTAAAGAGTATGAACCCGAATAGGGTAGTGGGACAATGTGGACGTGCTTCCCATCAATTGCCCCTCCACAGTTGGGAAAGTCCCAACGGTCGGCAAAGTGGGATGCCACAGTCTGCCATTCCTGTGGCGTTGAAGGAAACTGTGGAGTCAAAACATTAAAAAAAAATTAGTACTTTTGCACATAACATTGCAAGCAGATTAGACACAAACATTCTTGGCCAACATTAGTATAACATTTATTTTAAAGAGTATTTAAAGGCAAAAATATAAGGTCCACTTATCAGATTCCTCACCCCCTCTGATGGCCCATTATAAAAAATTTTAGGGGGGGGGTCCTAAATGAGTTTGGGAGCCAAAAAAAAAGCCTCTGGCACTCTGCATGAATTTAAGCACACTAATAACATTGTACACATTTTAGGGGTGTTTAGGGTAAGCACTACAATGGAGCTGACAAAATACATTGTTAAGTGACTAGGCTATAGGTGTGTATGGGCCCAGGATAGCATTCTGGGGAGGTTAGTGAAGGCAAATATGCATAAAGGCCAAAAAAGGAGCATTAAAAGCTTCCAGCATGCATGAGGACAAAGGGGACATTCACAGCATATTTCAATCATAGTAATTAGAGAATGATGAAAGAAATACAATACATTAGCAAACATTAAATACATAGAATGTGATGTTAAAGGAGAAAAATTACCCTAATATAGTACTTCTGCAGGACCTGAATGATGGCAGAACAGGTCTCTGGAATAATGGTCCCCAGAGCCTGGGGGGAGATGCCTGTAGAGAATTTGAGGTCCTGTAGACTTCTCCCCGTCGCCAAGTACCGCAACATGGCGACTAGCCTCTGCTCCGGAGTGATGGCTTGCTGCATGCAGGTGTCCTGCTTCGTAATATAAGGGAACAGCAAAGCCAACAGACGGTGAAAAACGGGGTCCGTCATCCGGAGAAAATTCCTGAAATCATCAGGGTTATTCTCCTGGATCTACCGCAGCAAAGGCATATGAGAGAGTTGGTCACGCTGGAGCAACCAATTCTTGGTCCATGAAATCCTCCTGTTCATGGACTGGGCTTGGGTCAAAGCAAGAACCCCAACACCAAGCCTCCTCTATAACGAGTACGTACTCGCAACATGGCTTCAAAACGGTCGGCTGGTCAGAACGAACTAACAGGACATACTGAAAAACAGCAAGGCCTGTGAAGAGCGAGCTGAAAATCAGAAACGAGCGGCCAAGAATGCACTGAAAACCAGATACGAACTGACTACACGCACTGAAAACCAGATACAAACCCACAAGCACAAACTGAAGAGCAGTAACAGACTGAAAAGCACGAGGCTAAAAAGCGCGAGTCGTCTCTCACCAAACTTCTACTAACACAAGATAAACACGATATTAGCAGAAGGAGACCAAAGGGTGGCGCAGTGGCTATTGAAATTCCTTTTTATAGTGCCGTGATACGTGTTGTACGTCACCGCGTTCTTGACGGTCGGAATTTGGTGTGACCGTGTGTATGCAAGACAAGCTTGAGCGGAATCCCGTCGGAAAAGCCATCATACCTTTTTCCGACCAAAATCCCGATAGTGTGTACGCAGCATTACAAGTTTTCTTCTAAGATTGCCCTGTATTTGGCTCCATCCATCTTCCCATCAACTCTGTCTAGCTTCCCTGTCCTTGCTGAAGAAAAGCATCCCCACAACATGATGCTACCACCACAATGTTTCACGGTGGGGTTGGTGTGTTCGGGGTGATGTGCAGTGTTAGTTTACCACCACACATAGTGTATTGCTTTTAGGCCAAAAAGTTCAGTTTTGGTCTCATCTGACAAGAGCACCTTCTTCCACATGTTTGCTGTGTCCCCCACATGGCTTCTTGCAAACTGCAAATGGGACTTCTTATGGCTATCTTTCAACAATGGCTTTCTTCTTGCCACTCTTCCATAAAGGCTAGATTTGTGGAGTGCACGACTAATAGTTGTCCTGTGGACAGATTCTCCCACCTGAGCTGTGGTAAATCAGCTCCTCCAGATTTACCATGGGCCTCTTGGCTGCTTCTCTGATTAATGCTCTCCTTACCCGGCCTGTCAGTTTAGGTGGACGGCTATGTCTTGGTAGGTTTGCAGTTGTGCCATACTCTTTCCATTTTCGGATGATGGATTGAACAATGCTCCGTGAGAGGTTCAAAGCT
Source organism: Lithobates clamitans (assembly GCA_037952925.1). Lineage (NCBI taxonomy): Eukaryota > Metazoa > Chordata > Amphibia > Anura > Ranidae > Lithobates > Lithobates clamitans. The sequence continues at coordinate 944,533 of JBBGZY010001769.1, forward strand.
TGGGATATTTTTTTATAACCTAACCCTGCTTCTAACTTCTTTACAACTTCATCTCTGAACTGTAGTAGAAAAAGTCGCGCTAATAATGTGATGAAGGCAACAGATAAATGCCTTAAAACCTCGTGAAGGAATATAAATACAAATATAAGCAATATTGAATGTGCAAAATGAATTATGAACAAGTGATAATCAATGTTATAAAACAAAACTTAAAAAGCGCAGATAATGTCCATATAATCTGTGCGCAATGAACAGTGATTAATTGAAGTCCATATACTGTGTATATCAAAATCCAAAAACCAAAAAGAAGGACCAGAAAAAAGGACCAAAAAAAGGAAATATCCCCAAGTGACAGGTGAAAAAGACTCTTGCTGCAGTGAATGGGGTGCGTAGATGAAACCTCCACTTTCAAAAACTGCTGCCTCTTACCAGAGAATGTTGGTCCCTTAATTATAGGAGACCTCACTGGGCAGATGGCTGTAACCCCAGCCCAGGATCTCAGAGACAGGCACTAGATGTCATCAGGTCCACAGGAACCCTCTCCACAGACCGCAGCAGGATGGGTTGGGTGTGTCAGCGTGAAAAAGATAAATTGCTCCACATAGCATAAGATCTTAACATCTATTGAGTAAAATAAAGCCAAAGATACACTTACAAAACAGCAGTTGTAAATAGGCATAAACAGAAAGCCGGCCGGCTCCGGAACAGCCCGTAACTTCCGGGTACTCGAATAGCGGTGTCGTCAGGACGTAGCTCCTCCTCCCAACCCATCCTGCTGCGGTCTGTGGAGAGGGTTCCTGTGGACCTGATGACATCTAGTGCCTGTCTCTGAGATCCCGGGTTGGGGTTACAGCCATCTGCCCAGTGAGGTCTCCTATAATTAAGGGACCAACGTTCTCTGGTAAGAGGCAGCAGTTTTTGAAGGTGGAGGTTTCATCTACGCACCCCATTCACTGCAGCAAGAGTCTTTTTCGCCTGTCACTTGGGGATATTTCCTTTTTTTTGGTCCTTTTTTCTGGTCTTTCTTTTTGGTTTTTGGTATTTGTTATACACAGTATATGGACTTCAATTAATCACTGTTCATTGCGCACAGATTATATGGACATTATCTGCGCTTTTTAAGTTTTGTTTTATAACATTGATTATCACTTGTTCATAATTCATTTTTCACATTCAATATTGCTTATATTTGTATTTATATTCCTTCACAAGGTTTTAAGGCATTTATCTGTTGCCTTCATCACATTATTAGCGCAACTTTTTCTACTACTTATCTGATTGTGCTGTATAATACTCTAATTGCAGCTTACACAATTTTTTTTTTTGATTGTTAGCGCAGTATTATATTTTTTTTCATTCATCTCTCTGAACTGTCTGGTGCATTCCTTGGCCTTCATGATGCTGTTTGTTCACTAAGGTTCTCTAACAAACCCCTGAGGGCTTCACAGAACAGCTGTATTTATACTGAGATTGATTTACACACAGGCAGACTCTATTTACTAATTAGGTGATGTCTGAAGACAATTGGTTCCACTAGATTTAGTTAGGGGTATCATGCCACGTACACACAAGTGGTTTTGCCGTCGGAATAAACTCTGAAGGTTTTTCCGACGGAATTCCGCTCAAGCTGTCTTGCATACACACAGTCACACCAAAGTCCGACCGCCAAGAACGCGGTGACGTACAACAGGTACGACGGGACTAGAAAAAGGAAGTTTAATAGCCAATGCTCCCCCCTTTGGGCTCCTTCTGCTAATCTCGTGTTTACCTTATGTTAGTAGAAGTTTGGTGAGAGACGATTCGCGCTTTTCAGCTTTCGTGCTTTTACTGCTTTTACTGCTGCTCAGTTTGTGCTTGTTAGTTTGTATCTGCTTTTCAGTGCGTGTAGTCAGTTCGCATCTGTTTTTCAGTGTGTTCTTGTCCGCTCGTTTCTGATTTTCAGCTCGCTCTTCACAGGCCTTGCTGTTGTTCAGTGGGTTCTGTTAGTTCGTTCTGACCAGCCGACCGTTTTGAAGCCATGTTGTGGGTACGTACTCATCATAGAGTTTGTGCTGTGTGGGGGCTTGGTGTTGGGCTTCTTGCTTTGCCCCAAGCCCAGTCCATGAACAGAGTGGGGAGGAGTTCATGGACCAAGAATTGGTTACTCCAGTGTGAACAATTCTCTCATATGCTTTTGCTTTGTGAGATCCAGGAGAATAATCCTAATGATTTCAGGAACTTTCTCAGGATAACGGACCCCGTTTTTCACCGTCTGTTGGCTTTGCTGACCGCTTATATTTACAGGCACGATACCTGCATGAGGCAAGCCATCACTCCAGAGCAGAGACTAGTCACCACGTTGCGGTACTTGGCGACTGGGAGAAGCCTGCAGGACCTCAAGTTCTCAACCGGCATCTCCCCCCTAAAATTTTTACAATGAGCCATTAGAGGGGGGGAGGAATCTGATAAATGGGCCTTATATTTTTGTCTTTAAATACTCCTTAACCACTTCCCGACCGCCGCACGACGATGTACGTCGACAGAGCGGCACGGGCAGGCAAAAGGGCTTACCTGTACGTCCGATCGGACCCCCCCCCCGGTGCCTGCGGCGGTCGGCAAATGTCCCCCGGCGATCGGTGGTGAGGGGGAGGCCATCCATTCGTGGCCCCCCCCTCGCGATCGCTCCCAGCCAATGGGATCATTTCCCTGCCTCTGTATTGTACACAGAGGCAGAGGAAATGATGTCATCTCTCCTCGGCTCGGTATTTTCCGTTCCGGGCCGAGGAGAGAAGACTGAACTGTGAGTGCACAACACACACACACACAGTAGAACATGCCAGGCACACATTTCACCCCGATCCCCCCCCCGATCCCCCCCCCGATCACCCCCCCCCCCGTCACAAACTGACACCAAGCAGGTTTTTTTTTTTTTTTTTTCTGATTACTGCATGGTGTCAGTTTGTGACAGTTAGTGTGTTAGGGCAGTGAGTGTTAGGCCCCCTTTAGGTCTAGGATACCCCCCTAACCCCCCTAATAAAGTTTTAACCCCTTGATCACCCCCCGTCACCAGTGTTGCTAAGCGATCATTTTTCTGATCGCTGTATTAGTGTCGCTGGTGACGCTAGTTAGGGACGTAAATATTTAGGTTCGCCGTCAGCGTTTTATAGCGTTGGGGACCCCCATATACTATCTAATAAATGTTTTAACCCCTTGATTGCCCCCTAGTTAACCCTTTCACCACTGATCACCGTATAACTGTTACGGGTGACGCTGGTTAGTTCGTTTATTTTTTATAGTGTCAGGGCACCCGCCGTTTATTACCGAATAAAGGTTTAGCCCCCTGATCGCCCGGCGGTGATATGCGTCGCCCCAGGCAGCGTCAGATTAGCGCCAGTACCGCTAACACCCACGCACGCAGCATACGCCTCCCTTAGTGGTATAGTATCTGTATGGATCAATATCTGATCCAATCAGATCTATACTAGCGTCCCCAGCAGTTTAGGGTTCCCGAAAACGCAGTGTTAGCGGGATCAGCCCAGATACCCGCTAGCACCTGCGTTTTGCCCCTCCGCCCGGCCCAGCCAAGTGCAGTATCGATCGATCACTGTCACTTACAAAACACTAAACGCATAACTGCAGCGTTCGCATAGTCAGGCCTGATCCCTGCGATCACTAACAGTTTTTTTGGTAGCGTTTTGGTGAACTGGCAAGCACCAGCCCCAGGCAGCGTCAGATTAGCGCCAGTACCGCTAACACCCACGCACGCACCGTACACCTCCCTTAGTGGTATAGTATCTGATCGCATCAATATCTGATCAGATCTATACTAGCGTCCCCAGCAGTTTAGGGTTCCCAAAAACGCAGTGTTAGTGGGATCAGCCCAGATACCTGCTAGCACGTGCGTTTTTCCCGTCCGCCCGGCCCAGCCCACCCAAGTGCAGTATCAATCGATCACTGTCACTTACAAAACACTAACCGCATAACTGCAGCGTTCGCAGAGTCAGGCCTGATCCCTGCGATCGCTAACAGTTTTTTTGGTAGCGTTTTGGTGAACTGGCAAGCACCAGCCCCAGGCAGCGTCAGGTTAGCGCCAGTACCGCTAACACCCACGCACGCAGCATACGCCTCCCTTAGTGGTATAGTATCTGATCGGATCAATATCTGATCTGATCAGATCTATACTAGCGTCCCCAGCAGTTTAGGGTTCCCACAAACGCAGTGTTAGCGGGATCAGCCCAGATACCTGCTAGCACCTGCGTTTTGCCCCTCCGCCCGACCCAGCCCAGCCCACCCAAGTGCAGTATCGATCGATCACTGTCACTTACAAAACACTAAACGCATAACTGCAGCGTTCGCAGAGTCAGGCCTGATCCCTGCGATCGCTAACAGTTTTTTTGGTAGTGTTTTGGTGAACTGGCAAGCACCAGCGGCGTAGTACACCCCGGTCCTAGTCAAACCAGCACTGCAGTAACACTTGGTGACGTGGCGAGTCCCATAAGTGCAGTTCAAGCTGGTGAGGTGGCAAGCACAAGTAGTGTCCCGCTGCCACCAAAAAGACAAACACAGGCCGTCGTGCCCATAGTGCCCTTCCTGCTGCATTCGCCAATCCTAATTGGGAACCCACCGCTTCTGCAGCGCCCGTACTTCCCCCATTCACATCCCCAACCAAATGCAGTCGGCTGCATGAGAGGCATTTTTATGTCCTCCCGAGTACCCCTACCCAACGAACCCCCCCAAAAAAGATGTTGTGTCTGCAGCAAGCGCGGATATAGGCGTGACACCCACTATTATTGTCCCTCCTGTCCTGACAATCCTGGTCTTTGCATTGGTGAATGTTTTGAACGCTACCATGCACTAGTTGACTATTAGCGTAGGGTACAGCATTGCACAGACTAGGCACACTTTCACAGGGTCTCCCAAGATGCCATCGCATTTTGAGAGACCCGAACCTGGAACCGGTTACAGTTATAAAAGTTAGTTACAAAAAAAAGTGTAAAAAAAAAAAAAAAAAAAACATACAAAAATATATAAAAAAAAAAAAATAGTTGTCGTTTTATTGTTCTTTCTCTCTCTCTATTCTCTCTCTCTATTGTTCTGCTCTTTTTTACTGTATTCTATTCTGCAATGTTTTATTGTTATTATGTTTTATCATGTTTGCTTTTCAGGTATGCAATTTTTTATACCTTACCGTTTACTGTGCTTTATTGTTAACCATTTTTTTGTCTTCAGGTACGCCATTCACGACTTTGAGTGGTTATACCAGAATGATGCCTGCAGGTTTAGGTATCATCTTGGTATCATTCTTTTCAGCCAGCGGTCAGCTTTCATGTAAAAGCAATCCTAGTGGCTAATTAGCCTCTAGACTGCTTTTACAAGCAGTGGGAGGGAATGCCCCCCCCCCCCAACGTCTTCCGTGTTTTTCTCTGGCTCTCCTGTCTCAACAGGGAACCTGAGAATGCAGCCGGTGATTCAGCCAGCTGACCATAGAGCTGATCAGAGACCAGAGTGGCTCCAAACATCTCTATGGCCTAAGAAACCGGAAGCTACGAGCATTTTATGACTTAGATTTCGCCGGATGTAAACAGCGCCATTGGGAAATTGGGAAAGCATTTTATCACACAGATCTTGGTGTGGTCAGATGCTTTGAGGGCAGAGGAGAGATCTAGGGTCTAATAGACCCCAATTTTTGCAAAAAAGAGTACCTGTCACTACCTATTGCTATGATAGGGGATATTTACATTCCCTGAGATAACAATAAAAATGATTTAAAAAAAAAAAATGAAAGGAACAGTTTAAAAATAAGATAAAAAAATAATAATAATAAAGAAAAAAAAAAAAAAAAAAAAAGCACCCCTGTCCCCCCTGCTCTTGCGCTAAGGCGAACGCAAGCGTCGGTCTGGCGTCAAATGTAAACAGCAATTGCACCATGCATGTGAGGTATCACCGCGAAGGTCAGATCGAGGGCAGTAAGTTTAGCAGTAGACCTCCTCTGTAAATCTAAAGTGGTAACCTGTAAAGGCTTTTAAAGGCTTTTAAAAATGTATTTAGTTTGTCGCCACTGCACGTTTGTGCGCAATTTTAAAGCATGTCATGTTTGGTATCCATGTACTCGGCCTAAGATCATCTTTTTTATTTCATCAAACATTTGGGCAATATAGTGTGTTTTAGTGCATTAAAATGTAAAAAAGTGTGTTTTTTCCCCAAAAAATGCGTTTGAAAAATCGCTGCGCAAATACTGTGTGAAAAAAAAAAATGAAACACCCACCATTTTAATCTGTAGGGCATTTGCTTTAAAAAAAATATATAATGTTTGGGGGTTCAAAGTAATTTTCTTGCAAAAAAAAATTTTTTTTTATGTAAACAATAAGTGTCAGAAAGGGCTTTGTCTTCAAGTGGTTAGAAGAGTGGGTGATGTGTGACATAAGCTTCTAGATGTTGTGCATAAAATGCCAGGACAGTTCAAACCCCCCCCAAATGACCCCATTTTGGAAAGTAGACACCCCAAGCTATTTGCTGAGAGTCATGTTGAGTCCATGGAATAATTTATATTGTGACACAAGTTGCGGGAAAGAGACAATTTTTTATTTTTTTTATTTTTTTTTGCGCAAAGTTGTCACTAAATGATATATTGCTCAAACATGCCATGGGAATATGTGAAATTACACCCCAAAATACATTCTGTTGCTTCTCCTGAGTACGGGGATACCACATGTGTGAGACTTTTTGGGAGCCTAGCCGCGTACGGGACCCCGAAAACCAAGCACCGTCTTCAGGCTTTCTAAGGCTGTAAATTTTTGATTTCACTCTTCACCGCCTATCACAGTTTCGGAGGCCATGGAATGCCCAGGTGGCAAAAAAAAAACCCAAATGACCCCATTTTGGAAAGTAGACACCCCAAGCTATTTGCTGAGAGGTATAGTGAGTATTTTGCAGACCTCACTTTTTGTCACAAAGTTTTGAAAATTGAAAAAAGAAAAAAAAAAAATTTTTTTCTCGTCTTTCTTTATTTTCAAAAACAAATGAGAGCTGCAAAATACTCACCATGCCTCTCAGAAAATAGCTTGGGGTGTCTACTTTCTAAAATGGGGTTATTTGGGGGGGGTTTGTGCCACCTGGGCATTCCATGGCCTCCGAAACTGTAAAAGGCAGTGAGGAGTAAAATCAAAAATGTACGCCCTTAGAAATCCTGAAGGCGGTGATTGGTTTTCGGGGTCCTGTACGCGGCTAGGCTCCCAAAAAGTCCCACACATGTGGTATCCCCATACTCAGGAGAAGCAGCTAAATGTATTTTGGGGTGCAATTCCACATATGCCCATGGCCTGTGTGAGCAATATATCATTTAGTGACAACTTTGTGCAAAAAAAAAAAAAAAAAAAAATTTGTCACTTTCCCGCAACTTGTGTCAAAATATAAAACATTCCATGGACTCAACATGCCTCAAAGCAAATAGCTTGGGGTGTCTACTTTCCAAAATGGGGTCATTTGGGGGGGTTTTATGTCATCTGGGCATTTTATGGCCTTCAAAACTGTGATAGGTAGTGAGGAGTAAAATCAAAAATGTACGCCCTTAGAAATCCTGAAGGCAGTGATTGGTTTTCGGGGCCCCGTACGCGGCTAGGCTCCCAAAAAGTCCCACACATGTGGTATCCCCGTACTCAGGAGAAGCAGCTAAATGTATTTTGGAGTGCAATTCCACATATGCCCATGGCCTGTGTGAGCAATATATCATTTAGTGACAACTTTTTGTAATTTTTTTTTTTTTTTGTCATTATTCAATCACTTGGGACAAAAAAAATGAATATTCAATGGGCTCAACATGCCTCTCAGCAAATTCCTTGGGGTGTCTACTTTCCAAAATGGGGTCATTTGTGGGGGTTTTGTACTGCCCTGCCATTTTAGCACCTCAAGAAACGACATAGGCAGTCATAAATTAAAGGCTGTGTAAATTCCAGAAAATGTACCCTAGTTTGTAGACGCTATAACTTTTGCGCAAACCAATAAATATACACTTATTGACATTTTTTTTACCAAAGACATGTGGCCGAATACATTTTGGCCTAAATGTATGACTAAAATTGAGTTTATTGGATTTTTTTTAGAACAAAAAGTAGAAAATATCATTTTTTTTCAAAATTTTCGGTCTTTTTCCGTGTATAGCGCAAAAAATAAAAATGGCAGAGGTGATCAAATACCATCAAAAGAAAGCTCTATTTGTGGGAAGAAAAGGACGCAAATTTTGTTTGGGTACAGCATTGCATGACCGCGCAATTAGCAGTTAAAGCGACGCAGTGCCGAATTGTAAAAAGTGCTCTGGTCAGGAAGGGGGTAAAACCTTCCGGGGCTGAAGTGGTTAAAATAAATGTTATACTGATGTTGGGCAACAATGTTTGTGTCTAATCTGCTTACAATGTTATGTGCAAAAGTACTAAAAAAATTTTTTTCTGTTTTGACTCTACAGTTTTCTTCAACGCCACAGGAACGGCAGACTGTGGCCTCGCATTTTGCTGACCGTTGGGACTTTCCCAACTGTGGAGGGGCTATAGATGGGAAGCACGTCCACATCGTGCCACCACCCCATTCGGGGTCTTACTATTATAACTATAAGGTGTTTAATAGTATAGTGGTGGTGGTGGTGTCGGCACAATATGAGTTCCTCTATGTGGACGTGGGGAAGAATGGCCGGGTGGAGGAGTCTTCGCCCAGACGGAGTTTTCCCAACGTCTCCAGACTGGTGGCCTGGCATTGCCTGATGCTGACAATGTTGAAGGACTCCCATTCATCTTTCTTGCTGATGAAGCATTTGGTCTGGGCGAGCACCTGTTGAGGCCTTTCCCCCAGAGGACTCTCACCCCGGAAAGGAGGGTTTTTAAAGTGGATGTAAACCCGAAATTTTTTTTTTTATGTCATAATGTAGAGTATAAGATTTCCTATCATTTGAGCCCAGTCTTGCCACAAAGAGTTAATCCAGCTCTGAGCAATCCTCTTTTATTGTTTAGTGAGATAAAACTTGACAAACAGAGAAAAACTTTGTCAAATCCTCCCCCTTGTTGTGAGTGACAGGTGATTTACATATCTCGTGTACTAGCCTAAGACATGCATTATTTTTTAATTCCCACCCCCACTCCTTTCTTTGGCAGCTCTGCAAGGATTGGCTGTTCCACACCTCAGCATGATTGGGCATGCTGAAGTCATGTGGTTACTTTCCTGTCTTTTCACTGGATGTTAGAGATCATAGCAGAAGTTCAGTGTAAGAAATACACAGGAGAAAATGCATATTGACAAGGGGAGTGTAGAGGTGCGCGGGGAGTCTACTGACATCACGACTCCGAGCTCCAGACAACAGACCCACCCACAGAATCTGCAGTTTTTCGGGTCTCATAACAGACAGAGGGGAGACATTTGACAGGTAAAGATACATGCAGGAGGCATGTATATCCTTATAGATAACCCATATGGCAGTAGTTTAGAAAGGATGACATTGGGTTTACATCCACTTTAACTACCGGCTAGCCAGAGCCAGAAGAGTCTTTGAGAATGCCTTCGGAATAATGGCCAGCCAGTTCCGCTTGTTTCTGACAGCAATACACATGGCGGACTACAAAATCAACCACATCATCTTATGCTGCTGCATATTGCACAATTTTTTAAGGAAAAATGCCCACAATTATCTAGCCTCAGTTGGGCCTGAGGCCGGACTTCCTGCAAATCCCCTGACGGGCCTGGATACTGGCCATCCTGGCTTGGCACCCCAAAGCGCCCGTGAAGTTCGGCAAAAATATGTAAATTATTTTACGGGTAGGGGGGCCATTGCTATGCCTTACAATGTGTAAATATTTTTTTGAAAAAAAAAATATCTGATAAAATCTTGAATTTTCTTTATTGCTTGTGTTTCTTTTTAGCTGTCTCCTAGGTTCTCCTAGTGCACTTGTAGTGCCAAGTGGATTTTCCTTTAGTAAATAAGCCCTATTTTCACTGTAAAGACAAAACTACTTCCAAAACTTGTATTGAACATTGAAAGAAGAAGCCACACAGTGTTGATTATCAAACTTTTTACTCTGTGCACATTCACATGTGCGTTATAAAATTTTGGTGTAAAATAAAAAAAAATGTTCTCAAATTTTTAAATTTTTTTTTTTTTGGTATAAACAGGCATGTTTCAAAACATAACATACACAACTCTGGAACTTACAAAGTTCAACGTATAAAAACTGAAGGCAATATCAGACATTATAGTGTCAAAAATGTGTGGATATTGCCTTCATCAGATGGGGTAATGTCACCCCTGTAAAAGCCAAATTTTGAAGATGCACACAATTTGGGAGTCAAAATGGGTATTTCCCTCCTGATCCCATGCCTAATGTCAACATGTGCTATCTCCCATCATGGGTGATCAATGGACGTGTTTTGGGGGTGCAACTCCTTCATCTCACCTACTAGAGTTATGAGGAAGGGGTTGCACCCACAAAACGCGTACATTGATATCCCCTGTTGGCAGATAGCACATGCTGACACACCGTGTGCATCTTCAAAATTTGGCTCTTAAAATGTACAACAAATATTTTCGTTTAGTCCAAAACAATTAAAATGGTGGCATTTGGAAGATATTTAGATTCTCCCTAACACATCAATCATGTTCTTCATTTGTTCTTCAAGAACATTGAGTTTATTCCTTATGATGTCTATTTCACGATTCCACACCATGATGTCCTGGATTAGCCTTTGTGCACTGTCACTTGTGAAATGTTGAGCTTGCTCTTCCACAACCAGCACATCACCTAAAAATTGGAGTAAAAACATGTATTATAAATATGCAGGCATACATATATTACCTGAAGCTGGGGTGTCAGACACTGACCTGTTGTGCTGACAATTTCACCCACTTCTTCCACCTGTGCGGTTCCTGGTGTCCTCTGAGTGGTGTCCTCCGAGTCTTTTCTCCCCTATGAGAATGAAACAAAAGGTATACTTAGCACACAGATATTTGAGTCCAGAAATAGGAATATGAAACATTGCTGGGAAGTGAGGTACAATTGTCTGTTTTGGGCAGAGTTCCAAGCTGAAGACATGATTTTTTACCTTACCAAAGCTGGAATACTTACCTTTTTGCGACAATTTTCACACATGGAGACACCCCAAGTATCCACTGGAGCACCTGTGTGGGACACCTTAATTAGTTTGTTCTTGTGTCCCACACTAGTGCTCCTGAGTCCAGATGTGTAAACAGCCGCTGAGTGTTCTCTCCTTACATTACACTGAATCAAGCTTGCATTTCATTCTAGTTACAAACACATCTAGACAGCAATATACAAAACTGATTTTTAGACAAATAGGCATGACCAAATGTATTTAACCTATATCTGCCCAAAACATCGTATTTAATGAGTGAACAATGTTTCCTATGACCGATTACTGTGCCCAGGAACATGAAAGTCACCATTTTAAACTGTACAACAGTAAAGAAAATCACATGGTATAACATGCAAGTAATAATAATTATAAGAACACAGGACAACTACTTACTTTTTAGAAGCGCTTTCTTGATTCTTCTGTACTGATCCTGTTCCCTCAGTTTCAGGTCTGACCAGCGTTTCCTCAGTTGCTCTTTGGATCATCGTATTCCAAAATTCCTGTGCATACTCTTCACAACTTTAGTCATGATCTTGGCCTTTCTCACATTTGGGTTTAGGTACGGTCCATACTTCCCATCATAGTCGGTCCTCCTCAAGATGTCCACCATCTCCACCATCTCTATAAAGGCCATATTTGAGGCCCTAAATCTTCTCCTCTGGGATCGTGACATTTCTGGCTCCGGGCTTTCCTCCTCCTCATTACTAGAAGTAACACACACCTGCTGTGTCTTCGCCATGTCGCTCCTACAGTGCGCCGAAAGAGACGGGGTGGGGAAAATTCTACAAAGAACGTCAGGGGCGGGCGACGCATGCTGAGTTTCACGCATGCGCAGTATATATCAAGCTAACACGCATGTGTCGTACATACGTTCTGTGTGCGGAGGAAGGAGGAATGGAAGTGGCGAGCGTCCTAACAAAGGTAAAATTTTAACTTGGGCCATCAGTGGCTCAAGATTGCGGCTTATAATGGGATAAGATTATGAGAGTTTAGGCTGACATTAGTGTTTTTGTCTTGTGTATTGTCTTACAGCAAATATGAATCCCTTTAAAGACCCAGAATTCATGGCCAGTTTTCATAGACAGGTACAGGGAGATGAGGAATTTGTGGGAGGTGAAACAGCTTATATTATAATAAACAAGCTAAGAGGTCAACGCTGGAGAAACTTCTGGAGTTTGTGAAGACTCGGGTCCCTGATGCAACCATCGTGTTCTTGGAAAAGAAAATTGGGATCTTGAGGAACATGTGTAAGAAGGAGCATAATAAGATCCAGAAATCACTCAGATCAGGAGCAGCAGCAGCGCAAGTGTATGTACCCAGGCTGTGGTACTTCAACAAACTGCAGTTTCTGGACGACCAGACTGAAGCTAGGGAATCACTTTCTACCCTTCCCTGCAGCCTTCCCTCCACCCTTCCCTCCACCCTTCCCTCAACCCCAGCAGAGGCTGACGAGGAACAACCTGGGCCTTCCATCCTGGAGGAAGTGGATGCACCCAGCTGGAGCCAGGTATATTATTTTTATACATATTTCTTGTCCTAATATTAATGATGTTAACTAGATGTTATAATTGATAACAAATTAATGATTAAAAAAAAATAGATTTATATATCAATAGACAGTAGTTGCCAAAAATGTTTGGGACAAGAATGAAAAATGCTGGGGTCAGAATGGTAGTCTTTTCTATTTATTAACATTCAATTTGCAAGTCATGAGCTAAAAATTGTGTGTTATTGATGAACCAAAAACTAAAACCATGTCCCTTTTTTATACACAGGATGAGCTCAGCCAGGAGGAGGGTCTGGAAAGTGGCAGGCAGGAGGAGGCTGTGCCCAGTGTCAGCCAGGAGGTGGCCGTGCACAGTGTCAGCCAGAAGGTGGTCGGGCCCAGTGTCAGCCAGGAGGTGGGCGGGCTCAGTGTCAGCCAGGAGGTGGCGGGCCCGGTGGCCTCACCCAATCACAGGTGGCTTCCCTCCGCCTTACCACAAAAAGGCCCAGGAAGGGAACGATCACGGAGGAGGCAGCACTGCGCCTCATTAGGGAAGCAAGTGATGTCCTCAGAAGCCCCCCCGACGCTGAAGAGGCCTATGGCTGCTATCTAGCCACTAGATTGCTGAAATTGGAGGAGGGCCAATGCCTCCTCTGTGAGGGAATTTTTTCTCAGGCCCTTCAGAAGGGGTTGAGGGGCCAGCTGACTGAGAACAACCACATATGTGCGCTCGCCCATCCTCCTCCTCCTCCTGCTACAAGTCCACCACCAGAGCCACAGTCTCAAAGGAAGGCTGCAGGGAAGGCTGCAGGGAAGGGTGCAGGGAAGCGTGGAGGGAAGGCTGCAGTGAAGAGAAGAAAGTGATGGCCTGGGTTCAGTCTGGTCTGACAGAAGACGCAGGCTGGTGTAGTACCACAGCCTGGGGACATATATGTCATCTGCTGCTGGTCCTGATCTCTGGGAGTCCTGGACCAGATTGGGCTCCAAATTATATGGACTCCTCAAGCTAACAATTTTCTTTTCGAAAGACTTGATGTGTGCCCTGGGGGCCAAAAGGCTTTGCAAATTCCAAACGTTTCTCCATTGTTGCCTTCCTCTTTATTTTGTTACTCAGAATGAATGGATATTTTCTTTTCTGAAAATACTTGCCTATGTGTTTTTCTAAAAATAGGACAGTTTGTTTGTGAGTAGGCAGGTACATTTCAAAAAGACAATGTCAAATTAACAAGGGACACCAACCAGCCTCCTTTAGGTTAAAAAATACAAGATAATAATGTTATTGTGGTACCTTGACACAAAAACACAAAACAATTATGGAGATCACTAGAAAATAATGTTTCAATAATCCAAAAAAAAAGATATTTTGATGGAATTAAAAAAAAAAAAAAGATGACTATAAAAAATAATTCTAAACATTATTATGGAGATCTGGCTTTAAAAAAATAAAAGATTATTCATGAGATCACGAGAAATAATAAAGAAATAAGTTTGTGAGAACTCTGTGTGAATATCAGCAGCAAAACAACTTCATTATTCTTTATTATTCATTATTCATTATTCTAGCATTATAAAGCACAAAAGAATTTGCTGCTTAAAAGATCACAGAATTTGTAGCGTGAGGAATCTGCTATCTCCATTACCAGACCGAGCGCTTCCGTCTTGTACTTGCTTCAGAGCATGCGCCGTTTTTGGTACATCGGAACAGCATACAGACGAGCGTTTTTTCCGATAGTAAGTCGTTCCATCGGAAAAATATAGAACATGTTCTCTATCTAAGTCCGTGTGAATTTTCGACGGGAAAAAGTCAGATGGGGCTTACACACAGTCGGAATATACGATGAGAAGCTCCCATCGGACTTTTTCTGTCGGAAATTCCGCTCGTGTGTACGCAGCATCAGAGTAAATGGGGCTGAATACAAATGCACACCACACTTTTCATATATTTATTTGTAAACAATTTGGAAAACCATTTATCATTTTCCTTCCACTTCACAATTATGTACCACTTTGTGTTGGTCTATCACATAAAATCCCAATAAAATCCATTTAAGTTTTTGGTTGTAACATGACAAAATGTGGAAAACTTCTAGGAGTATGAATACTTTTTATGCAAGTTGGAACAGTTACATTTGTGTAACTAAACACAAATAATTATTTTTATCTTTTTTGAATAGCATAGGGAAGGGTGAACACCCCTGTAACGTTTTTTTTTTTTTTTTTTTTGCTGTCTGTGCCCCTGTTCAGAAGATTTCACCTCACTTTCTTTCCCTGTGACAATTGTATTTTGAAAATGTTGGGTTGATGTGGAAACAAGGATCGGTGATGAAGCTTCAGTGGAGACACCTGTTTCCCATGATAACTCTTACAGGAATTAATTTACCTTCATAGGGGTAGATTTCCTTTCACTTCCTGTTGTCTCCCTCCATTTAAAAGTATGTGTTGTATGTAAGTCGGATGTTTAGAACTCTGGGACTGGAGAGGATAGTGCAACATAACCTTCAGCATAACAACAGAAAGTGAAAGTAAACTGTTGTAAAGTGGGAAATATCTCCTTCTCCATGTTTCTGTAGTCCAGCACCTAGCTATAATAATGGATATTGTGACAGACTCACCTGGGACAGAGGCTTTTGGAGGGGACTGAATGCTAGCCTCTTGCCTACCGACTATGGGCCCTGGCATTTGAGGGAGCTACAGGCATTTAGGAAAATATTCTATTATGTAACGCAAAAGGGCATTATTAGGGAGGCCATGATGGTCTCTGCCGTTTGGGGTGTGGCTGTATTCCAATGTTCTATTGTGTCTGTCTGCCTTGGATATTATGGGATGTGTATGTAGATTAGCTGTGAGATTGGTGGGGGCGAATTCCTCCAATAGCTCTCACTGCTGATTGGATAGTCTACCCTGCCCGGAATGCAAAGGTGGGGGGATTGTCCAGAGTATTACCTGTGTACCTGTGTGTGATGGACTCACAGAGGCTTTTGGAGGGGACTGAATGCTAGCCTCTTGCCTACTGATTATGGGCCCTGGATTTTGGGGGAACAGTGCTCTTTGTGAGCTGTATGCCTGGGGACCCTTGAGGTGGTGTTACTTTGGATTCAGGTCCATGTCCCCCCAAGACACACAGACTCTGGGAACCCTGTATATGCCATATTAGAACTAGTGACTGTGTCATGAAGATCCTGCCAGTAACCAGCGTCCCAGGCGCACGGGAGCTCGACCACGGGTTCCATTGCGCATGCGCGCACGTTCACGGGTGCGGTCACGCACGGGCACGCGCGCGCGCACTCCCGCTGGTGTCAGGCGGGCTATTTAAACCGGCCTGTTACACTCCATCCCTGCTGTCTGCTCTACAGCGTTCTGTGTGTGTTTCCTGATCTGATCTGTGTATCCTGTTATCTGACCCGGCTTCCTGTTTGACCATCCTGCTATCCGCCTGCACCAGACCCTCTTGGCTTGCCTGACCATCCCTCTGCATTACCCCTGGTACCTCTGCTGTCCGACCACTACCGACCACCGGCTTGTTGACCCTCCGCTGTATATACCGGCTTCCAGTCTGCTACCTACTGCTTGTTCCTGGTTCCAGTCCAACATTCCAGGCTACTACCTGCTGTTGTTCCTGGTTCCAGTCCAGCGTTCCAGTCTGCTACCTACTGCTTGTTCCTGGTTTCAGTCCAGCGTTCCAGGCTACTAACTGCTATTGTTCCTGGTTCCAGCCCAGCGTTCCAGTCTGCTACCTGCTGTTGTTCCTGGTTCCAGTCCAGAGTTCCAGTCTGCTACCTACTGCTTGTTCCTGGTTCCAGTCCAGCGTTCCAGGCTACTACCTGCTGTTGTTCCTGGTTCCAGTCCAGCATTCCAGGCTACTACCTGCTGTTGTTTCTGGTTCCAGCCCAGCGTTCCAGTCTGCTACCTGCTGTTGTTCCTGGTTCCAGCCCAGCATTCCAGTCTGCTACCTACTGCTTGTTCCTGGTTCCAGTCCAGCGTTCCAGGCTACTACCTGCTGTTGTTCCTGGTTCCAGCCCAGCATTCCAGTCTGCTACCTGCTGTTGTTCCTGGTTCCAGTCCAGCGTTCCAGGCTACTACCTGCTGTTTTTCCTGGTTCCAGTCCAGCGTTCCAGGCTACTACCTGCTGTTGTTCCTGGTTCCAGTCCAGCACCCCACTATCCGGCCTGCTTACCTTTTGGGTTCCTGGTCCTACCTGCATTTCAGTTTCTGTCTTCAGGTTCCTGATTCCGAGGGTGTTACCACTACAGTACTTCTAGCAGCTGTTGATCCTGCCAGGCACCCATACCACTCTTCACTCCTGACCCTCTGTTTCCATTCCAGGGGAATGGGAGTGGGAGCTGTAAGGGAGGTCTTTCTCTGCACTTCAGGCTCACAACCTACCAGGTACGTGACAGACTGATTCATACTGTTGGGACACATACTTATTTATTTATTTTATTTCAGTTACTTATATAGCGCCATCAATTTACGCAGCGCTTTACATATACATTGTACATTCACATTAGTCCCTACCCTCAAGGAGCTTACAATCTAAGGTCCCTAACACACATTCATACATACTAGGGACAATTTAGATAGGATCCAATTAACCTACCAGCATGTCTTTGGAGTGGGGGAGGAAACCGGAGCACCCGGAGGAAACCCATGCAGGCACAG
This sequence comes from Lithobates clamitans, assembly GCA_037952925.1. Taxonomy (NCBI): domain Eukaryota; kingdom Metazoa; phylum Chordata; class Amphibia; order Anura; family Ranidae; genus Lithobates; species Lithobates clamitans. The sequence goes on from JBBGZY010001769.1 coordinate 961,784, forward strand.
GGAGAACATGCAAACTCCAGGCAAGTAGTGTCATGGTTGGGATTCGAACCAGCGATCCTTCTTACTGCTAGGCCAAAGTGCTATGCACTACACCACTGGTCGCCCACATATACTGTTAGAAGATGCTGATGTCATCAACTCCAGCCACCTGTCTGTCTGTTGTCTGCTATAATGTAAATAGTATGGCTTATAAGAGTCTTTTACCCATTGTTGTTTGTGCTAATTAACCCTGCAATTGTATGAAGGAGTTCTGTGTTGATATTTATGATAATGTTTATTGTATAGTCGGTGAGCTAGGAGACATCAAGGCTGCCCAAAAAGGTCATATCTCTAAGTCACCTGTCTGGTTAAAGGATTAGTTAGTTAGCTCATGTTAATTAGGTTTCTGGTTACCGTTTGTATTGTCATCCTTGTGTATATATTTGTGTGAGATCTCAAATAAAGCAGGCGATTCCTGATGTACTCCAAGACTGGTGTTGTCTGGTTCTTGGGGGTTACTATACCCAGATCCATTGGTCTCGTGCTCCGGGACTTAAGAAGCGATATACTAACAGAAGCACTCAAGCAGAGTGTGTTACGTTCCGTCGCACTGTGTTTTCAATAAACAGTCCATTTTCAGCAACCAAACGAGTATTGTCTTTTTTTGTGGTTGTTAGCGGTTGGAATATCTGATATCTATATTCAGACTGGGAGGAAGTAGTATATGACGAAAGCACTCAGGCAGAGTGTTGGGCGTTTTTTCACAATTGGTGGCAGTGGTGGGATGTTTCGTTACATTGGTGGCAAGCAGTGGGATGCTTCCTGCAGTCTGGGACATCCAAACCTCCACCTGGATTCAAGGTCCGGATAGCAGAAGAGGAGGAGAGGTATAGATACCAGCCGCCATGGAAGAGGAATTCTGGAAAGGAGGTTGCGAGAGAAGCAGATAGAGCACAGAGGACCAGTATCAGAGCAGGTCCTGCTGGGATGGTATGATTCTATCCGCTGGGAACTCTGGAAGGAAGCACTAGCCCATGAGCAGCGACACCAGGGGAAAATTCTCTCCTCCTTCCAGGAAAGGTACTCGTCGCAGTACGAAGTGCGAATTATGTTTTTGAGGGAACCACCGCATAAGGAATGGAAAGCTGAGTTAACCAGGCTGGTCCAGGTGGAGAGCTGGAAAGCAGCAGACTGAGGTGTAATGAGTGCTCCTCTTTCTCAGAAGTAACTCGGCAGAGGTTGTCCACTGCGGTGCATTCTGGGAGGGGGTATTAAGGGACAGATGCCATATTCCTGGGTCTTTTTCGTTCCACCTGCTGGCCCTCCTGGCCGATAGGTATGTGTTAGGAGTCCTACCTCGTGGTCCTCCGGGCCAGAGGACTGCGATGCTGCAGCGTGTGGGTGGGCCCAGAAGTCTGTCTGGGGCCTACTACAATGGCTGTGTAGATAGTCCTGTGCTGTCTGTCCTGCGGGAAGAAGCTGGACAATTGAGAAGAATCCAGGGGAGGATCTGTCATGGAAGGATTATGCGGAGCGCTGGTCTGGAGAGGGGCCTGGTGACTCAATTGGAGGATGCATCTTAAGTTAACCTACCACATAGTACTGCTGGGTCGACTTAAAGGTTATGGTACTGTGTTGCTGTTCACTGAAAACTACTACATCCTGTGGCAGAGGATCGTACAGTTTGTTTCACTCAAGTCTGTGGCAGAGACTTTCTGTTCGTCCTGCGCACCGGCTGCTAAGTTAGTGAGAGGGACCTATCTGGGCGGGGAAAGATTTAATCCTGAACTGAAGATACATTCATCCCTGAGATTTCAATTCCTTATTGCTATACCAAGAAAAGGTATTTGAACTTCCCTGCAACTCTTCTTCTACCTCTTTCCTGCTACTTCTTCCAGTTATCTCCCATTAAAGCATTGGAAAAGTACTAAAGTGACTGGTGCCTAAATTGTTAGCTGATAAGTTTAACGTGGACTCTAACTCTGGTGTTGGTGAAACTACAGGTAAAAAGGTGACAGAAACAGCCCGCTTTAAATCAGCAGCTCCACCGTGAGTTACTGCTACAGTGGTAATGTATTAAAAAAGGTCCTACAAAAGCTCCAGAAGAATCCATGTTTGTGGTGAAACATGTAGAGGCAACCATTATTTTGTATTTTGACTATTGGGCTGTTTTGGTCCTAATTTTATAAAAAGTTTTATACTATCTATGTAATAAATAATTAAAAGTTTCTATTTTTTGTCAATTTGATTTTGATTATTTTCTTGCACCTTAAAACTCCATTCTTTGCTCTTTGGGTATATACCTTTTCTCCCTAATATTTTAGTTTTCTCTTCACATTCTGCTTTGGTGAATTCCCCCCCTGTGTCACATTTGGCACAAGAATAGATACTTAGCTGATGTTGTCATGTGGCCGGTAGGTAAGCAACACATTGGTGTCCCAACATCAGATGCAGAGTTTGAGTTTCTTGAGTATCACAGCAGGACCCTTTACCAGACAAGGTTTTTCATTGTAGCTCAATCACTGCTACCCTGAATGCCACATGGTCTCCAGCAAGCAGTATCTATCGGCCCATGGCCGCATTATTTGTGTCCCATCAATGTTTCCATGTCATCTGGGGGATATAATTAATTGGTGCCTGTGGATTCTAAGAATTCATTATAAGTATGTGTTAACAGATACATTGGCTTTAATTACATCCTTGCCCACTTTGCTCAGTTTAATCCTACTAATTACATTAAATCACCAATCACACATTTACCAACCTATCAGTCAATTAGGCTCATTGATTAATCTTGCTAGAAGTGAAGTGACTGGGAGATAAGCATAGGGTACAAAATGGCTAGACAGATTTTTATCTGCTGCTGACAGCTCTATAATCCTAGTGGTATATTCTAAAAAGCTAAAGGTAATTGATTCTTGTTCTGAGCTATGGTATAACAAAAATATTCATACAAATGTTAAGACACCCTACAGAAATCATAGAAACCATATTTTCACTATATTCTTCCTATTAATGGAAAACAGACTTTTTCTCATAAGGGCTTCTCTTGTTCTAAAGAATGAGACTTATCAATAGACAGCAGTCATGGCCTACACTTATACAAGTCCAAGGACCCTTCTTATTGCCACATGGGTAATATTTTTTTTGAACAGTGGGCTCTATCAGTAAAACACAACTTGCAAACCTAAAAGGTTTGTGAAACTAAATACTTATTTTTAATGCAGAACTAAAGGCAAAAAAAATTTCTTTCATTTTGGATAGAGTAAGAGAGGGTTATAACCCTATCAGTTTTGTGTCCTCTGTGTCCCGTTGGGGAGATTTCCCTTCATTTCCTGTCCCTAGGGTTGCCACCTCACATTTTAAACCCAAACACATATGAAGTACACAGATTCTGAGGCTAATTTAATGTAGATAAGGCACCAAGTGAGTTTAATTACCACCTTAATCAGTCACAGAACCTGTTTATTTAGAATGTGTTCCATTTTAGGGATGAGGTGGCAACTCTACCTATCCCATATGACAACCTAAAATGTGGGATTTTCTTTCAATTTCACTATTGGTTATAATGGTAAACATGACAAATAGAGAGAGTGAATCTTCCTAATGGTAACACAGACAGCCATAAAAACCCTACAAGTGTTGTAATCCCTCTCCGCTCTATTCAAAACTAGAAAATAAAATTTTGCTTTTAGGTATACTTTAAGGTGAATTATATTAAGTGCCAACAAACTCTTCCATGCCAAAGAAAGCCCACAAGTGATATTGTAAACAATATAAGGCCCTTCAGGTGCAGAATTTAATTTGTTTAACTGCTTTCCGTCTGTCCACAGTAGTTGCACTGGTACCTTGTGGCCTTTCTTTCGGGTATGGGATGCGCATGCGTGCCCCCTGACGACCCGTGCTGTTATTGGACACAGCACAATTTCAGGCCAATGACTTTGCCTAGAATTAGCTGATCGCCTGTGGCTAATCACACAGGACTCTGTGTACTACTTCTTCCATTCAATAATCATTTTTCATAGAAGCTATAATACACTTTTTATGAATTGAGAAGAGAGGCAGAAAGGGCGGGTATAGTTGACATTCTTAATGAATGTATAGGACAGGTCCCTCAGCTCAATTAAACCCTGCCTTACCAGAAGATTATGCTGGCAGGGATACAAAGGGCACATCACATTGGTAGTAAGTAATGTCCCTTGTGCTGACTTTTATTAAATAAACTTAGGCTTTAATCTGCTAGTTTATTAATATATTTATATTTACATACATTTCATATATTTCCATATATTTAATTATATATATATATAATATATATATATATATATATATATATATATATATATATATATATATATATATATATATATATATATATATATATATAATTTTTTTTTGTGAAAAGATGCCCATATTTTTCCATATTCAGCATTGCCTACTCAAACCACTGATAGATAAAATCAGCAAGTGACATACTTATGCTGGCCATACACTATACGAAAAATTGGCCAAAATTCGGTCATTTAGACAGTTTGTTCGTTTTTCGGGCAGTTAATAGGCACAAAATTACTAATCGTTGGGACGTATTTGAGACGAAAAAACGAAGGACAAGTTTGAAAATTTTCTAACGATAAATTGAAAGGTTAATGTGTTTCCCGTCCGAACTGTCTGCACTAGGTATATGTAAAAAAACAAACAAAAAATGCATTCATTTATGCCCACTGAATGATTTATCGGTCATTACACGATGGCACCATCATTTGCGCTCACGGCCGAATGTTCGTTTTTCGAAAATGGATTCGGACGATTTTTCGCATAGTGTATAGCCAGCATTTGTTTCAGATCTATTCTTTGTAGACCAAGAGCGGCAGCAGTTCATGTAACCCTATGGTGTGTTACTGATATGGAAACATATATTTTCACATTTACATTTGCAGTACTTTCATGTCTTGACAAAAATGAACTGATCGGTCTACCAACATTAATATAATAAGGATAAACCATTAGGTGTTAAAACTGTTTACTCTCTCATTTGTGTTTCTCTCCGTGCAAATATTTGCTGGATCGGATCTGCGATAGTGTAACCAAACAGACATAAATCAGCTTCACAGGAATTGTAATGCACAAAAAAGCAAGGGAAGTCTTAACACCACTTGTGTCTTTTATCAGAGGAACATGTACAGTACAATGTACACCACAGCAACATGCTAGGTTGATTGTCTCTTATGCCGCCTTTAGTTTGGATATCTAGAAACAACAAGCTTAGAATAATGCCTTCGGCAGCCTGGAATTTCTGGATATTTACACTGTGAGATATGAAACAAGGGGTCCAGATGTTGACATATCAGAGTTGGTTTGTCAGAAAAATGACCAATCCTTGTGACTTGTCTACAAAGTCTGCAAAACAGTAAAATGAATTGTGAAAATAAAATATTTGATTTTTCTTTGCACTGGTATTATGTCATGATAACTAATGAGTGGACTAAGCTGGATTCAAGCGGAACTCCTATGGGTATGTAAGGGTACAGATACATAAAGATATTTTTTTTTTTTACATGAGAATGCACTTAAAATCCTTCAAATGTTATACATTTTCTCAAAGTATAGGTCCTATACAATAAAATGATGGTAGCTGCATTTTTTTATTTGGCATGATTTCTGTGCTTCTGTTTATCAAATCTAAATTTCCAGTAAAAAATACACTTATAGCCCAGGGGGGTGGTTATGAGAGATGGTCCTTCCCAAACAGGATATTGCACTAAGCCTTTGCTAAGTGGAAGAGTGAGTTTGATAATAAAGGTGACAGTGCCTCCAGCCAGGACAGAGGAGTCACGTCCTAGGATGATAACCAGTAATCTAATCAAAGTAATTGGGAGCAGAGCAACTTCTGCAACCCATATATAACATTAATCATTAGTATATAGATGCATGCCAGTAATGCAATAATACAAGCTTTAAATAAGAAAAAAAAAATAACAGTGTGTACATCCAATGTAGAAACAGGTATTTTCAGCAAAGGGCCCAACAAGAGTCCTGGCTGAGTTGTGCATATATGCCTAAATATATACAGTATATATAGTTACTAATAAGGATACGTCCAGCTGAATGTTGCAGAAAAATTCATTTGCAGGAACCCCTGAGGATTATACGCCATCTGTCTTTGTGTCGGAGACCTGAAAACAAGACCAGCGATGATGGGGACATCCTCCAACCGTTGTCCAACCAGCCTGGAATGCAGCTTCTCACCAGCAGAGACTGTGGTGTGGCACTAGAACTCAGAGTCAGCCTATCTACCCTAGCAGTTTCTAATCTATCATGCAACCTAACCTCTAACTAACAGAAGTGGCCGTCAGATGCCTAACCTGGCTTTAGCACGTGCTGGTTTCTGAGCCCTAAGCTAAAACTAGGTATAAAATCCCTGACCAGAACAGGCAGGGTTAACTAAAATAACAGGAGCTGTATTATAATAAAGAGGTTCACCAATTAATATACTGGAAGGTGACCACTACATACAGTTGTGGTAATAAGTTTGCATACCCTGGCAGAATTTATGATTTCTTGGCCATTTTCAGAGAATATGAATGATAACACAAAAACATTTCTTTCACTCGTGGTTAGTGTTTGGCTGAAGCCATTTATTATCAATCAACTGTGTTTATTCTTTTTAAATCATAATGGCAACAGAAACTACCCAAATGACCCTGATCAAGAGTTTACATACCCTGGTGATTTTGACCTGATAACATGCACACAAGTTGACACAAAGGGGTTTGAATGGCTATTAAAGGTAACCATCCTCATCTGTTTGCTTGTAATTAGTGTGTGTGTATAAAAGGTCAATGAGTGTCTGGACTCCTGACAGACCCTTGCATCTTTCATCCAGTGCTGCACTGACATTTCTGGATTCTGAGTTATAGGGAAAGCAAAAGAATTGTCAAAGGTTCTGCGAGAAAAGGTAGTTGAACTGTATAAAACAGGAAAGGGGTATAAAAAGATATCCAAGGAATTGAGAATGCCAATCAGCAGTGTTCACACTCTAATCAAGAAGTGGAAAATAAGGGGTTCTGTTGAAACCAAACCACGGGCAGGTAGACCAACTAAAATTTCTGCCACAACTGCAGGGAAAATTGTTCGGGTTGCAAAGAAAAACCCACAAATAACTTCAGGTAAAATACAGGGCTCTCTGAAAACATGTGTAGCACTGACCCCCGAAGTAACTGCTGATTTAAATTGGGTTGTTGCCGTCACCCCTTAACTGTAGTTTCACCACATCAGGAACTTAGAGTCTATATTGGGCCTTGCGCCCTCCAATGTATGCACCAGTCACTTAGTTCTTTTTCCAATGCTTTATTACAAGACAACTTGAAAGAAGTAGCAGTAAAGAGGTTGGGGGAGTTGCAGATACCTTTTTGTAGCAGATCACTTACAGACTCTTCAGAATAAAAAACAAACACAGTTTTCTCTCTGTAAATCTTGTATGGCTGGGTAGATCTCTGCCACAGACCTAGCAACCTGCAAGATGTCTGGACAAGCCTCTCTCACAGGCTTAGCAGCCAGCGTACGCCTGGATAAGTCTCTCTCACAAACTTAGCAGCCAGACAGTTAGTTACCTTGATTGAATTGTGGAACAGCTTCTTCACAGTACCAGAACCTTTAAGCCGACCCGGCGGTACTGTAAGTGTAGGTTAGAGATAGGTGCTTCCTCCAAGTAAGTCACCAGGCCCTTCTGAGAGACCAGCCTTAGCGCAGCTTTAGGCACATTTTTTAGAATATAAAAATAAAGAAAGAGCTGCGCTAAACCAAATAAAAATAATAAAAGCAATGAAGTGACCAAAGCAGCTGACACACAAACAAACCAAGTCCACTAAGTATACAAAAAACCAAAGTGCAGCGCTAGAAGTATCCAGCATATACTAGACACATATGTGAAAAACAAATAAAATAATTTTTTTAAGAATGCTTTTCTCCTACCAGTAAGCATTTAGAAGAGCGGGGGGGGGGGGGGGGGGGCATGAGCCCTTACAGTGGCAGTATCTGCATGTAAACAAACTCATGGCCACTTAGCCACTCGACCTCTGGAAGGTTTTACCTCCTTCATGACTAGCATTCTAAAAAAAATAATTTTATTTGTTTTTCACAAATGTGTCTAGTATATGCTGGATACTCCTAGCGCTGCACTTTGGTTTTTTGTATACTTAGTGGACTTGGTTTGTTTGTGTGTCAGCTGCTTTGGTCACTTCATTGCATTTATTATTTAATTTGGTTTAGCGCAGCTCTTTCTTTATTTTTATATTCTAAAAAACGTGCCTAAAGCTGCGCTTTGCAAAGTCATTTAGACAGGTTCAGGCCCATCAGACGTTTGGGCGTTTATTCATTTTCTTGGCCAGAATATTAATTCATGTGCATAAAGCCTTATATTTATGACCCCAACAGTAAAAGGGATAAAAGGCAACTGCACCTTTGTTTTAAAAAACAATCTTAGAATAAGCCTAGAACACGTATTAAATCGGTAATACATATACAATACAATTTCTGCACAAAATGTTGCCATTATCGGCTTACCTTAACACTGTTGCTATAATCAGCCTAAATAGTGCCCACTTACATTATCACTAATTGCCCATCGTGGGTCTTGTGAAAGAGTACATTTGAGCACATAATAAGTACTATCCTAAATGACTGTTCAAGTTTCAACCAGCTGGCTCCCCCTCATTCCACCCACCTGTTGACCAATTGGTTGGCTGAATTTTACCTCTCACTTCAGGAGTATTGATGGCCAGTGGTGTCACTAGGGGGTGGCTATTGGGGCTATCTGGGGCCCATAGCCCTGAATCCAGGGCTGGCCCTGCCATGAGAGTGTCCCGGGCTGCCTGACACAGCCATTCCCGCATAGCCGTGGCACTCTCACTGAATCTGCAATCCGTCTGTGCTTCAGTGACAGCCAGAGAAGGGAGATGAGTGTGAGAGCAAGTCTCCTCCTTGCTCTGCCCATATCATAGAGCCAGAAGGAGGTTTCTCACACTGAGCTCCTGAGCAGGTGAGTGCAGACCATGGAGGGGGGGGGGAATTCTGTACTACTCTAGCCTGTCTTCTGTATACCCAGCCTCTCTGTATATACCCAGACTCTCTTCTGTATACTCAGCCTCTCTGAATATACCCAGCCTCTCTGTATAAACCCAGCATCTCTGTATAAACCCAGCATCTCTGTATATACACCAGCCTCTCTGTATATACCCAGCCTCTCTGTATACCCCAGCATCTCTGTATATACCCAGCCTCTCTGGATATACCCAGCATCTCTGTATATACCCAGCCTCTCTGTATACACCCAGCATGTCTGTATATACCCAGCCTCTCTGTATATACCCAGCCTCTCTGTATACACTAGCCTCTCTGTATATACCCAGCATCTCTGTATATACCCAGCCTCTCTGTATATACCCAGCATCGCTGTATACACTAGCATCTCTGTATATACCCAGCCTCTCTGTATATACCCAGCCTCTCTGTATATACACCAGCTTCTCTGTATATACCCAGCCTCTCTGTATACCCCAGCATCTCTGTATTTATCCAGCCTCTCTGTATATACCTAGCCTCTCTGTATACACCCAGCATCTCTATGTATACCCAGCCTCTCTGTGTATACCCAGCATCTCTGTATATACCCAGCCTTTCTGTATACATTAGTCTCTCTGTATATACCCAGCCTCTCTGTATACCCCAGCCTCTCTGTATATACCCAGCATCTCTGTATATACCCAGCCTCTCTGTATACACTAGCCTCTCTGTATATACCCAGCCTCTCTGTATATACCCAGCATCTCTGTATATACCCAGCATCTCTGTATATACCCAGCCTCTCTGTATATACCCAGCATCTCTGTATATACCCAGCTTCTCTGTATATACCCAGCATCTCTGTATATACCCAGCCTCTCTGTATATACCCAGCATCTCTGTAAATACCCAGCCTCTCTGTATATACCCAGAATCTCCGTATACACTAGCCTCTCTGTATATACCCAGCCTCTCTGTATACACTAGCCTCTCTGTATATACCCAGCATCTCTGAATATACCCAGCCTCTCTGTATATACTCAGCCTCTCTGTATATACCCAAAATCTCTCTATACACCCAGCCTCTCTGTATACACTAGCCTCTCTGTATATACCCAGTATCTCTGTATATACCCAGTCTCTCTGTATATACCCAGCATCTCTGTACATACCCAGCCTCTCTGTATATTCCAAGCATCTCTGTATATACCCAGCCTCTCTGTATATACCCAGCCTCTCTGTATATACCCAGCCTCTCTGTATACACTAGCCTCTCTGTATATACCCAGCATCTCTGTATATACCCAGCCTCTCTGTATATACCCAGCATCGCTGTATACACTAGCATCTCTGTATATACCCAGCCTCTCTGTATATACCCAGCCTTTCTGTATATACACCAGCTTCTCTGTATATACCCAGCCTCTCTGTATACCCCAGCATCTCTGTATTTATCCAGCCTCTCTGTATATACCTAGCCTCTCTGTATACACCCAGCATCTCTATGTATACCCAGCCTCTCTGTGTATACCCAGCATCTCTGTATATACCCAGCCTTTCTGTATACATTAGTCTCTCTGTATATACCCAGCCTCTCTGTATACCCCAGCCTCTCTGTATATACCCAGCATCTCTGTATATACCCAGCCTCTCTGTATACACTAGCCTCTCTGTATATACCCAGCCTCTCTGTATATACCCAGCATCTCTGTATATACCCAGCATCTCTGTATATACCCAGCCTCTCTGTATATACCCAGCATCTCTGTATATACCCAGCTTCTCTGTATATACCCAGCATCTCTGTATATACCCAGCCTCTCTGTATATACCCAGCATCTCTGTAAATACCCAGCCTCTCTGTATATACCCAGAATCTCCGTATACACTAGCCTCTCTGTATATACCCAGCCTCTCTGTATACACTAGCCTCTCTGTATATACCCAGCATCTCTGTATATACCCAGCCTCTATGTATATACTCAGCCTCTCTGTATATACCCAGAATCTCTCTATACACCCAGCCTCTCTGTATACACTAGCCTCTCTGTATATACCCAGTATCTCTGTATATACCCAGACTCTCTGTATATACCCAGCATCTCTGTACATACCCAGCCTCTCTGTATATTCCAAGCATCTCTGTATATACCCAGCCTCTCTGTATATACCCAGCATCTCTGTATATACCCAGCCTCTCTGTATATACCCAGCATCTCTGTATATACCCAGCATCTCTGTATATACCCAACTTCTCTGTATATACCCAGCATCTCTGTATATACCCAGAATCTCTGTATATACACAGCTTCTCTGTATATACCCAGCCTCCCTGTATATACCCAGCATCTCTGTATATACCCAGCCTCTCTGTATATACCCAGCATCTCTGTATACCCAGCCTCTCTGTATATACCCAGCCTCTCTGTATATACCCAACATCTCTGTATATACCCAGCATCTCCGTATACACTAGCCTCTCTGTATATACCCAGCCTCTCTGTATACACTAGCCTCTCTGTATATACCCATCCTCTCTGTATATTCCAAGCATCTCTGTATATACCCAGCCTCTCTGTATATACCCAACATCCCTGTATATACCCAACTTCTCTGTATATACCCAGCCTCTCTGTATATACCCAGCATCTCTGTATATATACCCAGCCTCTCTGTAAATACCCAGAATCTCTGTATATACCCAGCCGCTCTGTATATACCCAGTATCTCTGTATATACCCAGCATCTCCATATACACTAGCCTCTCTGTATATACCCAGCCTCTCTGTATACACTGGCCTCTCTGTATATACTAGCCTCTCTGTATATACCCGGCATCTCTGTACATACCCATCCTCTCTGTATATTCCAAGCATCTCTGTATATACCCAGCCTCTCTGTATATACCCAGCATCCCTGTATATACCCAACTTCTCTGTATATACCCAGCCTCTCTGTATATACCCAGCATCTCTGTATATATACCCAGCCTCTCTGTAAATACCCAGCATCTCTGTATATACCCAGCCTCTCTGTATATACCCAGTATCTCTGTATATACCCAGCATCTCCATATACACTAGCCTCTCTGTATATACCCAGCCTCTCTGTATATACCCGGCATCTCTGTATATACTCAGCCTCTCTGTTTATACCCAGCATCTCTGTATATACCCAGCCTCTCTGTATATACACAGCCTTTCTGTATATACCCAGCATCTCTGTATATACCCAGCCTTTCTGTATATACCCAGCATCTCTGTATATACCCAGCCTCTCTGTATATACCCATCATCTCTGTATACCCACCATCTCTGTATATACCCAGCCTCTCTGTATATACCCAGAATCTTATATACCCAGCATCTCTGTATATGCCCAGGCTCTCTGTATACCTAGCCTCTCTGTACACTAGCCTCTCTGTATACTCTAGCCTCTGTGTATTTACACTAGCTTATCTGTGTACCCAGCCTCTCTGTATATACACTAGCCTACCTGTATACCCAGCCTCTCTGTATACCTAGTCTATCTGTATATACCTAGCCTCTCTGTATACCCAGTCTCTCTGTATACCTTGCCTCTCTATATACCCAGCATTAGGGATGAGCTGTCTGTTCGGGTCAAACATGAGTTCGACTCGACAAGTGCTTGGAATTGGCACCGATACCAGTATCGGTATCAGTGCAACCCTAGTTCAAATGCATCAATTGTTTGGCATTCAGACTTCCTTAAGGTCCAACTTTCACACCCGTAGGTTACTACTGGGAATACCATAGCTTTGACTATATGACACTTTGTTGGTAGGGTGATGTCTCTGCTTTTTATAATGTTGTCTAGGTTTGCCATTGCTTTCCTCCCAAGAAATGATGAGCTTACCTTTAAGTAAAATAAGAAAGGGACAGTTTACTACCACTTTAAAACAAGTAAATATTATATAGTTTCCTAATTATTTACTAATGCTTGCAGCATTAAAAATAGTCAACGTTGATTAAGAGAGTTTAGTTCTGCTTTAAGGGGTCAATACTACCCAGTTACCAAAATAGGTTGGACGCCTTTAGATATACTTTAAAGCATGGGAATATGCTCTGATTATCAGCATACAGATGTGAGCCACAGCGGCGGTGAGTCCATAAAGGGGGCAGGAGCGCCCCCCCCCCGTCACTCGCTCCCTCATATAGATAGATTCATGCATTGCATGAATCTATCTATGGTTACCGCTGCAGCCCCTATTCATGTGCCCGGCCCCTTGTCGGGCGCCGGGCATATGAATTACAGCAGCAGGGATTCTTTGGAAGCACCTGGTTAGAGCCATGGGCTCTAAAAGGCTTCCAAAAGGGTAAACAGCGGGTGCACTGCTGTGCGTTTGCTGATTACTCATTGGTGTGTTAGGGAACAGAATACAGCGCTTCCCTAACACTGACCCACCTCTCAGCCAATCAGGTTGCTCAGGTCTGGTTACCTGTCACCTGATTGGCTGAAACAACAGGCACCGCTATTGGACGCCTGACAGGAGAAGAGGACGGGAGAAGAAGTGCAGGAGACGCATGAAGGACCCCGCTTGTTGCCGTCACCCATTGCCCCACAAGACAGGGTAAGTGCCGGGCAGAAGGCGAGCGGGCGGGGGGCACACTGTCACACTGGCAGCATTTGGCACACTTGCAGCATTTGGCACACTGGCAGCATTGGGCACAATGGCAGCATTTGGCACACTGGCAGCATTGGGCACACTGTCACACTGGCAGCATTTGGCACACTGGCAGAATTTGGCACACTGGCAGCATTGGGCACACTGGCAGAATTTAGCACACTGGCAGAATTGGGCACACTGGCAGCATTGGGCACACTGGCAGCATTGGGCACACTGGCAGCATTTGCCACACGGGCAGCATTTGCCACACTGGCAGCATTGGGCACACTGGCAGCATTTGATGGGCACACTGGCAGCATTTGGCACAGTGACAGCATTTGATGGGCACAGTGGCAGCATTTGATGGCACAGTGGCTGTGTTTGATGGCACAGTGGCAGCGTTTGATGGCACAGGGGCAGCATTTGATGGCACAGTGGCTGTTTGATGGCACAGTGGCAGCGTTTGATGGCACAGTGGCAGCGTTTGATGGCACAGGGGCAGCATTTGATGGCACAGTGGCTTTTTGATGGCACAGTGGCAGCGTTTGATGGCACAGTGGCTGCAATTGATAGCACAGGGGCAGCATTTGATGGCACAGTGGCTGTTTGATGGCACAGTGGCTGCAATTGATGGCACAGTGGTTGTGTTTGATGGCACAGTGGCAGCGTTTGATGGCACAGGGGCAGCATTTGATGGCACAGTGGCCGTTTGACGGCACAGTGGCTGCAATTGATGGCACAGTGGCAGCATTTGATGGCACAGTGGCTGTGTTTGATGGCACAGTGGCTGTGTTTGATGGCACAGTGGCAGCGTTTGATGGCACAGTGGCAGCGTTTGATGGCAAATTAGCTGTGTTTGATGGATTTTTTTTCAAGTTTTTTAAGTTTGTTTGCGCCCCCCTCCCCCTAAATTTTTTCATAGCAACAGCCGCCACTGGTGAGCCAGTTATGTAGGAATTTATCCTTTAATTGAACTCATTTCCGTGCAACAACACAGTTCTGCACAAGACACAGAGAGCACCATGAGCTCTCAATGTGAATGTTGACACCCAGAATGTCCACTAGAGGGCAGCCTGCGTCTAATAAATGTCTCTTCTACAGAAGCTTGGCTGCCATCGTGCGGCTCAGAGCGGTCAAAGCACCAGGACTCCGGAACAATGGTGGATTTTTTTTTCCTCTATGGGAGTCCTGGCGCTCTAGTGACCCCTCCGGTAGTAGGTGGTAGCCGATGACGTCAGAAAGGTGCGCCGCATAGCTGCTCTGACCTGTCAGTAGAGGAGCGGTGTTTAGGTGATGCCGAACCCCAGAGAGGCGGAGGAGAGCCGGCTCATCCCATGTACCGGAGCCAGGAAGGCGGGGAAACCCGGGCCTCCACCGGGACACAGACCGAGAGCATGCAGGGTGAGAGAGCCGCCTAGAACCATGGAGGGGACACACCTACCACCCATTCACTGGTAAAATGTCCAGTGTAGACCTGAAGATTAGTGATACCCCCACACATGACATCTTCCCTGAAAGCAGAGACCCTGGAGAATACAATGGTGGCGATGGTTGTTTATCACAATCTATGTTTTTAGTAAAAAAATACAATCAGAGATTGATGTTCGTGCAGACCAACACAATCTAACACCTGAGTGTTTGGTCAAATATAGAAGACGAGGCGACGTCCAGTCATTGGATGCCCAGCACAGCGAGCATGAACACTTTTGCTGCCAGAGTTTTTGTTTTTTTTGTTTACCTCTTTAACCATTAAGACCCCTTTTCACACTGGAGGCTTTTTTCAGCTACTTTGGGGCTAAAAATAGCGCCTGAAAAACGCCTCCCCTGCAGGCACAATGTGAGAGCCCGAGTGCCTTCACACTGGAGAGGTGCGCTTACAGAAAAAGTCCTGCAAGCAGCATCTTTCGGGCAATGCGGGAGCGGTGAATGCGGCGCTCCTCCAGCACCCCTGCCATTGAAATCAATGGGCACCGCTGCCGAAGTGCCGCTTTTCAGGGGCTTTTACCCCTTTATTTGGGCGCTAGCGGGGGTAAAAATACCCCCGCTAGCGTCCGAAAAACGCCGCTAATATTAGCGGAGCTTTACCGCTAACGCTCCGCCCCAGTGTGAAAGTAGGTTAAGAGGTGGCTATAGCCTCTTTGTCCAGTTCTGGGAGGGTGTCTATTGATGTCCTCCCAGAACTGGACGATGTGTACCAGGGGGAATCCTGTGAAGAAGTCGGAATGACGAAACATGTCGGGGGACGTGGTTGTACGGCAACCTAGCATCTGTTTGTAGCGTATGACGTGTTGTGCTCTGTACTGGCCGACAGAGACTACCTCGTGCTGCCGAGGATCCAACGAGGGGAGGGGTGAGATTTAATCAGCGCATCCCGGGTCCACCGTGACCTCAGTACATTGCTACTATCTGCCACAGGAAACTTACCTTTTATGCCCTTTAAAAACTGCAAGAGTGTGAGTTCAATGATAGAAGATTTTATGTGTGTATTTCAATAAATGTTCTCTATGTTATTACACTATTGGAGGCATTGTTTTTTTCCATGTTGGCATATTTCCTCACGATGAGCATTGCTGTTAATTGAAGAGGTCCATCTGCCTTGATCACAACTCCATTCACCTTGTCCAGTCCCCGGGGGGGCTATTTCATTGCCTACATGCCGAGCATGAGAGTGCGAGGCAATCAGTTTTGGTGAGTGCGGCTCCTTATGAGCGGATCACAATCACTATCGGTGTGGTGGAAGAGAATTTGTATGGCATAGCAAGATTGCTTCCCAGATTCACTGTTCTGACACGCAGCACTTTGCATGGACTCTGTCTCAACATTTTTTCCATTATTGCATGGACAGGTGTCTGTGTTTATTTATACTTGTCAGTTATCACTGTTTTTTCAATTCATTTAATTTATTACATGCTCTCTTGGTCATTAATGGAGAGGTAAACTTATTATGAACTATCACGGATACATTTTTATTCACTGTTTGGGTTTAATAACACTAGCTGATGTTTTTGCAGTAGATATCACTAGATTTAAGATATTCATGTGATTTACAGCGCCACTATTTTATTTATTTAAAATACTATTTTACATTGTTATTTTTAAGTTGGCAGCTATAGGTATTATTTGGTTTTGCACTAGAGCGCAGTGGTGGTTTATCAGTTCTTATCAGGTTGCGCAGTACTTAATCACCGATTTTTTTTTTTTTTTTTTTTTTTTTTTTTTTTTTTTCCAACACACTAAGTTATTGCTGTGTCTTTAGGAAACCGTGTCCAATCACAGCTGATCCTATGTAAACAAATGCCGGGTATCAGCATTTCCTTACCTCAGCGCTGATGCTGTATAATTATAATAACAATAATTGGCAATCCTGTGACAGCACACATATACACTGATAATCAGGGCACTAATCATTAGTAAAACAAATGGGGGGAATGTTGTTTCAAAGGATGGTTGATAAGCAGTAATAAAAAATAAATACTTTAATGGCGAGAGAACAAAAAGTATATGTAGCTGCCAGGAGATGCATACGTATCCAGAGCAATGGTAAATAGATAATTGTAAAAACACTCAGGAGAGGGGGCTGTCCTATCTCCAATGCTGAACCAGGAACGCCAGATGTCTGGGGGAGCCAGAACGTACCCAGGGAGGTACTTTGGAACAGCGCTACCCCCATTTGTTTTTCATATGTTTTTTTTCTCCTTTGGTCTTCTGAGTTTGGGAGCAGCGGCCTCAGTTTGGTAATCGATCTTCCAATACGACTTCCTTGCTTATCCATGTTTGCGCCTGGCTTTTACTGAATTTTTGCACTGATCATTAGTGCCAATCCGCAGCATATCAGTGCAGCTTATCAGTGCCTTCTCATCGGCGTCCATCAGTGCTTTCCCATCAGTGCAGCTCATCAGTGATTTCTCATTAGTGCAGCTCATCAGCGATTTCTCATTAGTGCAACTTATCAGTGCCTTCTCATCGGTGTCCATCAGTGCAGCTTATCAGTGCCCATCAATGCAGCTTACCAGTGCCTTCTCAGTGCCCATCAATGCAGCTTACCAGTGCCTTCTCAGTGCCCATCAATGCAGAGTATCAGTGCAGCCTCATCAACACACATCGGTAAAGATGAAAAATGTCTTATTTGCAAAATATTATTATTATTTAAGCAAAAAATAAAAAAAACCCTAGTAGTGATTTAATACCACTAAAAGAAAGCTCTATCTGTCTCAAGAAAAAAAGAAATATATGTGTGTGTATGGGGGGTGAGGGGCTCAAAATTGTTTTTGGGGGGAATTTTAAGTGCTTGGATGAAACTTTTAATTTTTTTTTTTCTCGTTTAAATATTTTATTGTGTTTTACAAATTACAAATTACATCATAAAAATTCTTATATAATAGTCAAAAACTTATAACATATAACAAAGCTTCATAAATGTGTATAGATTAACATCTTTATAACAAATAATGCTTTTTAAGAGAAGTAATGTTATTTTGACATTAATATCTAAAAAAAATATAAGATAGAGGTAGTAATATAACCTCAATAATCTAGTATAGATGTATACATAGAAAGAGTTAAAGCATTAGTTCGAAGTGATATCAGTAATGGGATGTTAACTCCGAATTTTATGGGTTGGCTGATGAATAGGTCATTCAAACCAGGACCAAGATCCGACTCTATGGCTTGGCAGTACCTGGTAAGAAGAATGTACAGACATCAATCATCCCAAGTGTCCTTATTTATAATAGAACGAATGGTACATGGGTTTGGGTAAGGGAAAGTTTATTTAGTATTCCAGAGAGGATTATTTGAATAAATATTCAGAGAATATTGAAGCTGAGAAGTAAAGCAGATATCCAGGTTGTTTCAGATTATAATAAGGTATTATCAATATCAGGTGGAAGGTAATGTTTGATCCATGGTTACCATAAGTGTTCAAATTTGGTTACTGTATCTAAGTAGATTGCTTCAGTCTTTGCATGGATCATATCTTGCGTTACTCTTTGTTTAACAGATAGTATACAAAGGGAGTCCTGTTTCCATTCTTTTGCAATGGTTTGCTTAGCTGCTGTTGTTATAAAGAGTAATATCTTGAATTGTGGGAGAGTTAAATTTTGAGGCTTTTTTATTCAGTAATACTACAATAGGATCAGGAGATAGATTTGTCTCAAACATTGTAGAGAGGATTTTGAATAAGTTTGTCCAAAATGAGTAGGCAATAGGACATTCCCACCAAATATGTATGTGGGTGCCCAATGTGGTACAACCCAGAAAGCAGTTGGAAGAGTATTTGTTGGCTAAATTTGGCTATTCTGGCTGGAGCTAAATACCATCTGGTAAGTACTTTATAATTTGTTTCTAAGGCTACTATATTTGGTGTGGTCGATTTTGTAGCTTGCCAGATCTGAATCCAATTTAAGTCACCTGTTTGGAGGTGAAGATCCGTCTCCCATTTTGAAATATAAGATGGGGGAGAGGGAGTTACATGTTGCGTATATATAAAAAAATACAGGTAGTATCATAAGAAGCTTGTATTACAACAAAATAGAAGGTGGCTCCTACATGGAGCTAGTATCCACAAGGTGGTGAAAGAACACCAACCTATGGGTACAATTTGTCCAAGGAGTGTCCAAACTAAACCGTTGGGCACTTGAGGTTGTATCGGAGGTGCAGTGGCTGTCTCCGGGACTACAACAGCCATCAAATATGTAAGTTGAAGCAAATATGGAAACAATCATGTATAGTAAATATTTGAGGTAACAAGTGTGGATCCATTTGTTATGGTTAAGTAAACTAAGTTGTTTATTCTAGAACAGTGCTTCAATTAATGTTTAAGTAGCATGAAAACGCTGTTTTTGAATTGGACCTGAGAAACAAATGCATTATTTAAAGTAGGATAAAGAGAAAGAATGGGTTTCATATTACCTATATGAGGATAACATGAATCCCAATATGGGTTTGTATGCAGGTAAAGGAACCTAAAAAAGTAACTAAAGAAACTAAACTAAAGAACATGAATATTATGTTCTTTCTGAATAAGGGTGAATAATTTATAAATTGTAGAGTTTAAGGAAGGTTACAGTGATCTGTTCCGTTTAAAGGGTCTTATTATAGACAAAGTTTATGTTTGTATTAAATGCATTTGAGATATACCCAGATATATATACATATATATATCAGTTTGTTGGTTCTGCTTCTGGAATCGGTGAAGCAAAGCGACTTCTCTTATGGATGCTAGATGACGATAGTTGTTTTTGATAGGAATTTTTTTTTGTTGTTGAGGGGAGCCAGAATTCGCACGACACTTGGAACTTTCTGCAAGTGTTTCTGGTGTTGACAGGCGAAGTTCAAGAATTGTGGCTAGTAGGTCATCGCCTGTTTTTACAGGTATAGGTGGTTCCTTTGTATGTAAAAGGAATGGCGAAGGGAAAACTCCAACGATATGGGATGCGATGATGTTAAAGTACTTGTAAATGATATTTCATCGCCTTTCTCTTTTATAAGTGTTTGTTGAGAAAGATCTTAGTATATTTGATATCGATGACCTTGGAATATGAGGGAGTCTTTGTTGCAGGCAACTTCCAATAATTGTTCTTTTGTTCGGAAAAAGTGGAATTTAATAATGATATCTCGCAGAGGACCGTCTTCTTTACGCGGTGTCAGAGATCTATGTATTCTGTCTATTTCCAGATGTTCAATGGGGAGAGAAGGGGCTAATTCCTGGAATAATGCAGTGACTGTTGATTGAAGATCTTCAATTACCTCAGGGGTACCCCTAATGTGGAGATTAGATCTTCTGTTTTCTATTTTCCAAATCTTCAAGATGATTTTGAAGAGAAGATCATTCTTTCTTCTCTGAGGTATTCCAGTTCCTCAGCATGGTTAGAAGTAGTAATATCAACTTCATCAACTCTTTGTTCCAGTATTGAGGTGCGTCTTTCTACTTCATGAATTTCTGTTGTCAATTTTTCAGTAATGTCATCTGAAGTGGTCTGAAGAGCTTTATTAAGAATTCGTTCAAATTGACTAATTAAGTCAGAATTAAGTGGTATATGTTGTAAAGAGTTAGGGGTTTTCCCAATATCATAATCTGTCTCACTGTGCTGTGAGCAGACTGGAGACTGCAGCTGTTTCAGTGAGTGAGACTGTGTGAGGTGAGAGGATATCGCCATTTTAGATGTGGATCTATTCAGCCGTTCTTGTGCTTTTCCCATCTTTAGTTTTGCATCATATCAATTTGTGCCCGTGGGTATCAGTGATATACCTGTCACCGGTAGATGTCGGTTTGTGAGCAAGGCTTGAAGTAATGGGCTCTTATGTCCCGGTCGAAGCAGAGTGCTTAGGTGGACATGTCTATCTCAGGCAGCTGCGCGCATGCTTCTCGGAACTTAAATTTTTTTTTTTTCTTGAGGGTCGGGGGGAGGCGGACGCCCGCGCTCGCCCTCCGCAACAAAAGCAATTTTAATTTTTTACACTTTTTTCAAACATTTTATTCATCACATAGGGCACAAAATGTCCCCTATGTAAAGCATTTTTTTGTGATAGGTTTTCTTTAATGAGACATCAGGGGTATAAAAGCCTTGTCGTCATTTGTGCTCCAATGAAACTAATGCAGTTAGTTTCTTCCCCAGCCATACTGGGGAATGTGACACCAGGACCCAGAATTAATGTTTTACACTTAGCTTCTGGGTCATTAGCATGAAGGGGAGATCAGCAAACAGACGTTCGCTAGTCTCCCTCCCATTTACCTGGCTGCACCTGCTTTGCTGGTCCTGGGTCCACCGATGGGTGCATGGAGACTGGGTAACATGGTGGGGGTACGTGCAGGAGGGGTATCCATAGCCACACACTTCTCACAGCTGCAGCCACCAGTAGTGTGTGTAAATACCTCTCCTCTCCTCTCCTCTCCTCATGGTGAGAACGAACAGTAATAGCTGGGTCAGACTCCATGAGGTATGTAAATGGCCTACACCTATAGCAAGACCATTATAAAACTTTGGTCAAAGCTGCACAGCTTGTTTTTATCTGCAGATGCCCCTTATCTGCATAGGCAGTAAAGGTGAGCTAACGCTTTAACTTTTGTTGAGCCAGGCTTTGCAGTCATAGCCACCCACTGCTGCTCATCAGTGGCCTGGAATTCAAACCATCTATGGAGACCTTTTAAAAGTTCTTCTCTTGCAGGGTAGTGCAGGTATGATTATTTTATTTTTTTTAAGAGTGATTTTGATAACTAGCTGACTTATTTATTGGAAACAAGTTATTCATTGATTCTTGATGGAGAAATATAATATAACCCATTTGCAATAGTATAACATTATTTAAGAAAGTAGTGCTAAGTATACTATCTTCTAACAGCCAGTCATATTTCAGTTTACAGTAGTTTGTGATTCTATTGGATTACTGAACTCTGCACTAATCATCTCATTGAACAAATAACATTTAGGCTTGGTTTACAATGAAACATGGAGCGGCTCACAGCAGGGGTCCAGTGTGTCCCTGTTCACCTTTTTCAGGTCCGATTTCAGTCCGAATTTTTGGCTGAATTCGGACCTGAAACGCACCAGAGGACGCTCAGCGCGCTCTGTGCAATTCACACCGGAGCCGCTCCTGAGATGTATGATCCGGCGCTCTATGACATGCCCACATCCAAGTCACAATAGTGTGAACCCAGCCTTAGTGAGATGTTCTGTGTGTTTCTTTAATACAGGTCAGGTTCCGAGGCTTTCGAAAGTTAACTTATTTACTCTACTAAGCCTTTGGATGGAGGTTTTCCCTTCTCGTGAAGATGAAGAGAACAAGAAACAACCACAGGTATGTGTTGAGCTGCACACTAGAGAAATGTAACGTTTCATTGTCAGTTATGACAGTCCTCTAAATAATGCAATACAGGTACTGCACATGTATGGTACAATAGCAACAAGGTTAGAAATGTTCTTCCCTTACTTGTACTTGCTCTGTATGACTGTAAGGCCCCATACACACAGATTTTCTGCAGATTTTTGTCTTCAGATTTATCAAAACCATGTAGTGCAAAGGCCTGCCTGATTGCATACAAATTGAAACTCTTAAGGTTTGACCTCCATATTATATGGTTTTGGTAAATGTGAAGACAAAAATCTGCAGAAAATCTAATGGTGTGTATGGGGTCTAAGGCTCATGGCCAGTAGTACTCTGCAAGGATTGTATAATGTGTTGGCATACTTACATGAAACAAACTTAAAGACCATCTGCTAGTTGGGCAGCCCTCCCAAGTCTTGTCATCTCTTTTGTGGGCCAAGCCCATTTGAAGCAGTGACACCTGATAGCTGTGATGCTCCCAGCCCTCTCCTTTATGCAAGTTGACTCATATTTATTGTTTATTAGAGGTATTCATATAGTGCTGTCTGTTTTACGCAGTGCTCAACATACTATTTATTCCCATCAGCCCTTGCCCTCAAGGAGATTGCAATCTATGTTACCTATCTCTCATGCATACATACATGCACACCAGGGAAAAATTAGACCAGAGCTAATTAACCTACTATAGCATGTCTTTGGAGTGTGGGAGGAAACCATTATCCAGACTGATCGTTTCTCACTTCTTTATAGTTCCTTGTTACTGCCCACTACTGTATTGTAATATCAGCAATTCCGGCCCCTTTCTTTTATGAAGACTTGACTAGGCCTCGAATATGTCAGTCTTTTATAGTTAGCTTGTTTTGGCAATTAGTATAATTGCAGCTCTGTCCCCTTAGCTACTGTTCAGTTTTATTTGTCCAGACTCTGGTAAACGTACATATTTGACATTGACTCAATGCAAGCAGACACTTTAGGCTGTTTGTTATAAAGCGTGTGCATTTATTGAGCAGTGGGTCAGTAGTATAAACCCTTCATTTTTTTTTTTTGCCATGCCACCGACACCTCCCATTATGGCAGCTATGAAGGGGACATGCTCTCTGCATTACATTTTTCTGTTTGCTGGAGAATGCAAAAGCGTGATCGCATCAAGGAACCCTGACTTTGAACCAGACAAAATGAAGCTGCAAGGTTAATGAATGATTTGACTCCAATTTATATATTCATTTTGGACAGACTGACCTGCTAATAGAAAGCAATTATTGTTTAATCTTTGCCATAATACTTTTTTTTTGAAAATTCTTTTTTTATTTAAAAAAAAATTAAAATGTTGGTACAAACCAAAGCCTATTGTGCATACTTAGACTCAATACTAAACCAAAACTACACTCAATTATCCACCTAAGGATTCCTACCAAAAGGCATTATTCTCTTCCTGAAGTATGTACCAGATTAGGGATGAATTTGCCATAATACTTTGACTTATAATTTCTTACAGCAGGTAAAGAAGACAGGTCTTGTAGTTGTGGGTAACATGAAGATCATTGGCTTGCACTGTTCCAGCAGTGAGCTTCATGCAGGTCAGATTGCTGTTATTAAACACGGCTCAAGACTCAAGGATTGCGATCTTTACTTCTCCAGAAAACCGTGCTCTGCCTGCCTGAAAATGATTGTCAATGGTAAGTAACAATCATCTGTGTCTCCAATGTCTGCATGTGTGTGCATTTTGGGAAGATTTGTTGACAATTAACATGCAGCACACTTTTTTGTACCTGTGCTGTTTTTTGCAAGTGCTTCTGCACATGGTCTCATCAGATTGCTCCAAGTCTTTGGCATTCCTTGTGCCTGTTTGATTACTTATGAGGTCGCTCAAAGTGGAGGTGAAAGCATATCCCTGTGTCCCAGAGATTGGAGTGCAGACTTGTCCTGACATCAATCCAAGGGCTTAGTAAATGTATAGATGAAAGGATCAACACTACTCCTGACCAGTCCAGGTGAATAAGCGATAAAGAGCGGCCTCAGCCTACATGTCTCTGCCAAACCACACCCCCTAATGCATTTCGTCCCGCTCGTGCGTGTGTGTGTGTGTGCGCGAGCGCGTGTGTGTGGTTTGGTGGAGACATGTAGGTTGAGGCCGCTCTTTATCATTTATTCACCTGGACTGGTTGGGAGTAGTGGTGTTCATTGTGCCTGTTATAGTGAAAACTAATAGAATTGATTGCATTTCAGTGCCATGCCTATTATGAGCACTTTATAGATAAAGTTTGGTTCACTGTAACTCTTCTAGCAAAGATTTAGCTGCAAGTGCAATAAATACAGTTACAGTATGTATAATGAACCAGTACTACTGGGTGGCCGTAGATGAGCACGAGTGAATCAAGCATGCATGGAACGAAAAATAAAAAATGAAAAACAATGACCAGAAATTTTTTTTTTTTTCTAGACGAGGCTGCTTTACTATACACTTCCTAGTTTTTATCAAACACAACAATAGCCAATTTTTTTTAAATGTCACGTGACAGTTTTTTTTTTTTGCTATTTTTTTTTTGCGGGGGGGGGGGGTGAACGTTGTATGTGTGTGTGTTTTTTTTTGTTTTGTTTTTTACAATTTTTATTTTTTACAATAATATTTTTTTATTCTTTGTTGTTGTTGTTGTTGTTGTGTGTTTTTTTTTTTTTTTTTATCAGCCCTTTTGGGGGGCTTTGGTGAGATATCAGGGGTCTTAACAGACCTCTGATATCTCCCCCTTGAGACAGAGAAAGAGACAGAGGATAGAGATTTCCTAGTCCCTTTCTCTGCAGCCTCAGCTGCACAGAGAATGAATGGAGAGAAGACAGCGGCTCCTCTCCATTCATAAACTGACACATCGTAATCACAGGAGATTACAATGTTTCAGTTATGTGAATGGACAGAGTCAGCTGACTCTATCCATACACAAAGGAAGGAGGAGGAGGACGGAGGAACTGAGGGGGAGAACGGAGGGGGAGAACGGAGGGGACAGATAAGGAGAGAGGAATGCAGGGGAAAGATAAGGAGAGAGGAACGGAGGGGGAGTACGGAGGGGGACAGATAAGGAGAGAGGAATGCAGGGGACAGCGGAGAGGCACAGAGGAACAGAGGGGGCATGGAGGAGGATGCAGTGACAGTCAGCTGTGAGCGATCACCGCTGTATGTCATTAAAGCTGGTGAAAGCCGCTGGGGGAGAATCTTGTAACTCCCCCACGCGCCGATCACAGCTGTCCTCTAGGTATCGGGGGAAGCATCGGGAGCATTTGCCCGAGTACAAGTACTTGGGCAAATGCTCGGTACCGATACTAGTATCGGTATCGGGACAACCCTATTGTGAAGTGTATACACCAAATTATTTTACCTAAATCATTTTCATTTGTGAAAATACATTTTTCTCGTGAGGGTTTCTATTTTAAATCTCTTCTTCTTTTTATATTCTATTTCTTTGTAGCTGGAGTGAAACGAATTTCATACTGGCCCTCAGACCCTGAAATGAGCCTCCAAGGAGAAATATCTTCTCACAGTGTCAACGGAGATGCCAGGCTAGATGCCAAGGCAGTAGAGAGGCTGAAATCAAATAGTCGTGCTCATGTTTGCGTGCTGCTGCAGCCACTAGCATGTTACATGGTGCAGTTTGTTGAAGAAACCTCCTTGAAATGTGACTTTGTCCAGAAGATTGCGAGGAAGGAACCGGACTTCCCAATAAGCACTTTTTATGAGTATCGCCAAGAGAGGATAAGGCAGTATGAAACTTTGTTTTTAATCTCCAGTGAAGACATGCACAAGGACATCCTTAGAACAATAGGTCTGGAGAATCTCTGTGAGAATCCATACTTCGTAAGCCTGAGACAGAATATGAAAGCGCTGGTGCTCATACTGGCCACAGTGGCATCCAGTGTTCCAAGGTGTTCTGATTTTGGGTTCTACCTCAGTAAGACAAGCAGTGAGAGTGGCCCGAGTCTAACCCAAGAAATTGCCCAGCACTGTATAATTCAAGCCCGGCTGCTGGCGTACCGAACAGGTTAGTAGGATGACCTTACACTTGTTTACACCTTTTCTTTCCAGCAGTACATGAGAACTAGCGACTGATTCAGCAAAGTCACTTTTTTTTTTTTTTTTAAGGTTTTTTTTTTTTTTTTTTTTTTGCATTAACGTTTTATTAAACGAACAAGGAAGTACAGTAGGGAAATTAGTAGCACACAATAAAAAAAAAATACATGTTATAACATCAACGGTTTCTATAAAGAAGTGGGGGTGATTAAACGTAGTCACCAAAAAGAATAAGAACATGACAAAAATCTGCATCCAGTATTGGCATATATAAATTGTAAATATATGCTGAAATAACTAGTATAATAGTATACCTATAGGTTTAAAAATCACATAAACAATGTTTAAAGAGGCTAATATTTAGGTCTCCAATTCTCCTCCTAAAATTCTCCTAAGAACATCAAGCAGCTACCTTAAACCACTCCCTTACCTTCCATTTGCCCCAAACACAAAGGGGGCTAAAGGGACAGAGGAATAAAAGAGCCATCTCCAACAACAAAAATTTACGAAAGGGTAGCCTGCGGTAAAGATCCTACTAAGTTTTAAAAGGAAGAGATGGAAACAGGGAAAAAGGATCTCGAAATCTGAAAAGGTGGCGGAAAGAGAAATAAAAAATGGAGGAGAAGTGGGGAATACCGCCAACTGCCCTCTCTGTCATCCTCTGAAAAAACATCACACCGGTGGCATAAAGTCCCTATGTTTAATTGTTTATCTGTAAACTACCGTTTCCCCGAAAATAAGACCTAGTGTGATTGTTGGTGATGGCTGCAATATAAGCCCTACCCCCCAAATAAGCCCTACCCTGTTTCTGCGAAAATAAGCCCTACCCTAAAAATAAGACCTACAAGGACTTTAACTAGGGCTTATTTGGGGGATAGGGCTTATATTGCAGCCATCACCGACAATCACGCTAAGTCTTATTTTCAGGGGAAACAGGGTAGATACACAAAGCATGCTTAGCACATGTACTGTTTGACATCCTCTGGTAGGTGGACTGTTTCTTAAATTACCTTCAAATAGTTCATGATAGTTGAAACAGGTGGCAGCTAAAGCTACCCGTCAACTTGTTAAAGAAAAAAAAAAAGTTAGATGGGCAGATCTTGTAGTGACGACACAATCTGCCATTCATTGCCTCCCATTTGCCTAGAAAATTATATATATATATATATTTTTTTTAATTTACTTTTGAAATCAAGTTTTGCGCTCGCATGACAGCCACAGGCATCAGAGAAGATGTAATATTAGGGCGCTCATCCACCATTTAATTTTTTACCAATTTAATTGTTTATTTGCTGTTTTAGAAGACCACAAGATTGGAGTTGGTGCCGTTATTTGGGCAGAGCGTCAGTCTGTAAGTAATTTTTGTTTTTTTGTGTTTGTTCATTTTGATCTGAAACTGGGAAAAGGGAAAATCAAATGAAAATGTTAATCTTTAAAGGGAAATGTTTTCCATTAGAAGAAGTGAAGCACAATTCAGCATACAGTGGAGCCTTATCACTGGAACATCCGAAGAAGCAAATTGACTTGCCCTTTTTTTTTTTTTTTTTTTTCTAAATCTGATTTTATTTTCAAAACAGAGTTTTAATTTTTTACAGAGTCAAACAAACAATAAATAGGTGATGCACAAAGAATGAGATTCGACTTAATTGGACGGCGTGATCACGTGGTAAAGGACCGCTGTTATTGGCCCTTTAACCCGATCCGTAACACGCCAGATCTGGGAGATTCCCGGGGGCGTGCGGGAGTCATCCAACCGCGCTGTAGCTGTCATTCAGCTATGGCCTGGTCGACAAGTGGTTAAGGTGAAAAACCTTCTATAGTGCAGCAGCCCCCCAGAGTCCCCCTTTTACTTACCTGAACCCGGTCGTTCCAGCGATGGGGACAAGCACAGCAGCTCCAGCCGCTGTCTCAAGTCCTCATTGGATAGATTGATAGCAGCGCAGCCATTGGCTCCAGCTGCTGTCAATCAAATCTAGTGACAAGGGGGGTGGGGCCGAGTCCTGCTGTCTGTGTCAATGGACGCAGCAACAGTACTCGGGAGTGTGGTCGCACAGATGTCCCCTTAGAATGAGGGTCTCCGAGGGGGCACTTGATGCAGGGAGGAGCCAGAAGCGGTGCTGGGGGACACCAGAAGAGGAGGATTGGGGCCACTCTGTGCAATACCCTTGCACAGAGGATGTAAGTATAACATGTTTGTTATTTAAAAAAGAAAAAACAAACCTTTACAACCCCTTTAAAAAACATGCTTCTACAGGAGTTTTGTGTTCTGCCTGTAGAAGCAGCTTAATGTAATCCAATGTGACCATGTACATTAGATTAGAGGCATATTTTGAGCTCAGCAGGAAAAAAATCCCTTCTGGATTGCATGTCTGATTGGAGCTTTCTGGCAAAAAATTTAAAACTCTCCTAAACGCATTTAAACTTTGTACAAAAAATGCTCTATATGAGCGTTTTTTACAGCCAAGAGAACAGACGTTTCAGCTGCGTTTCATTGATTTTTTTGTTTTTTTTGTTTTGCTTTGTTTATTAATTGTGATATACACAAGCAGCTAGTAAGCCTGTCGCTTTGTTCTTTGTAAAGTTATTGATAAAAAAATGGGAAGCAAATTACAGAGCGAACTGCATGTGTCGCCAGTATTAAAAAATAAATACATAAATTAAATAAAGAGAATCAAATTGGTTATCCAAGGCAATATAGACCTTCTTCTTTTTTCAGACTGTTACAGGCAAGCTGCCCTATGCTAACCTAGACAATACTGCTAGGGAGGTGACCTAGATTTGGCAGTAAAAGTGTGATCGGTTTCATTCACAAGAATGTTGAAGTAGAAGTATGACAATACAGCTGACGTGTGTAGCAGTCTGGTTCCTCATACTAGATACAGTTCTTGAAGTATCAGTTTGCACAGCAGCCTGGTATCAGCTTGGTCTGCACAGGGTGTAAACTTGCACACGCAGCCTATATGAATGTTCTGTTTTTACCTGTGCGTGTCTGAAAGCCAGGCACATTTAAAATGCACAGATGAATGCAGTTCTGTATTATTACATCCATTAAATTTCACATAAGCAGTGTAAGTACGTGAAGTTGATTTAATACCAGCCTTTTGCAATCCACTCTACAGCAGAGCTCAGACTCGGGGAGCGTCACAAAGAGACAGTGAGCTGTGCTGCAGTGCAAGGGGCATGCTGATTAGAAGAGCAGTGGTGTCACTAGGGTTGGTATCACCTGGTGTGGTAAAACATGGTCCC
Organism: Lithobates clamitans; assembly: GCA_037952925.1. Taxonomy (NCBI): domain Eukaryota; kingdom Metazoa; phylum Chordata; class Amphibia; order Anura; family Ranidae; genus Lithobates; species Lithobates clamitans. Next base: position 991,576 of record JBBGZY010001769.1, read on the forward strand.
CCGCCTTAGTACAGACTCAACTCTCTTCCAGGGCCAGCGTCACCATAAGGTGGGACAGGATGTGGGGGGGGGGGGTTGCTGACACCGCTCATTCCTATCACACACCCTGCCTCTTCGAGCCGATTGGAGCTCTATTGCTGAATGCAGGGTGTCAGAGGATGAGGCGGGGCCCAGGGATGAGGATACACAAGAGGTGGCAGATCAGGGGGCAGAGTCTGTGTGGGCAGCTACAGGACGAGCGCCTTCTCCCCCAGGCACCATGACTGACTGGAGATCAAGAACGCTATACCTCTCTAGCTTCGGCGCTCCACAGCCTCTGGCAGCCTGTCATAGTGACACAGTGAGAGCAGGTAAAGCCAGCTTGCACAGGAGTCGGGCTGTATCCTCTCTCCACTGTCCTCCTAACCCCTCCCTCCATGTCACATGTTTAGCATGCAATTATTGCCAGTGGCTATAGCCGCTTGCTGTAATCACTGTGTTCTCCCTGCAGGGACGGCTTCCTGCGCCCCCTGCTGGGAGAACAGAATAGCTCTGTAACCCAACCATTTTTTTTTTTTTTGATGCAGGAAAGTAAATCGCACCTATAGGCGTGCCTTAGGTGGAGCGAACAAAGTGACAGAGAGATGAGCTTATCAAGTTGTTGCTTGCCTTTTAACTCTAGTCATGGGTTGGGTTTGGAAGACCTGTAAGTGTTGAACTGCAGCAGAGAAAAATAAAGTCTCCTCCTTCCCTGCCTGACTGGGCTATGCTGTGTGGAAAAGCTGTGAAAAACTCAGAACTGGATGGACGGAAATCTAATTCCTTTGGCAGCTAAAACAGCTCCCTATATTTTGTCTGTGTATTTTGTTGTTTGCCTAGGGTTCAGTTTTAGCAGTTTGTTGGCCTCTCATATCAAAGCTAATTTAACCTTTGGTAGTTTCAAAGTTCACAGAACACACCCATTTATGTTGCTTATTTCAGTTTGGTTATCTTTGTTAACTTGATCTTCAGTTCTTTGTCTAATAAGAGCCACCTACACCTTTAGTGTACAGCATGGGTGCTAAACCTGTGGCCCTCCAGCTGTTGCAGAACTACAAGTCCCATGAGGCTTTGCAAGCCACTAACAGTCACAAGCATGACTCCCAAAGGCAGAGGCATGATGGGACTTGTAGTTCCACAACAGCTGGAGGCCACAGATTGAGCACCCATGGTGTACAGAGAGCTCTATGTAGGTGTCTACATGTGCAGATGTAGAACTACTTTGATTTAGCACAAATATTAAAGTAGAATTCTTTCCTAACACCAACTCTGCTTAATAGTGTTCCCTCCCCGCACATCCAACCTATGATGTCTAACATGTGTAAAAGGAGAAAAAATAGGTATACTTCCCTGTTTCAACCCTCTATGGGAGACCATAGTTCTACTTTAAAGCGTATTTCCACTTTTGCAGCCAAATTGGGATAACAGTTTTGTTTAAGTGTTTTCATTCATATGATAAAAAATATTTAAAATGGCTGCTTATATTTGAAGTGTTTTTTACTTGCCTAAGCTATTTACACACCTTCCTCCTATGTAATGCTAATCTATAACTAATATCTAATCTAAATACCAAACTAGTTTTTAGCTCTGGACAGAGTGCAGAGGGATTAGAAAATCTGTCAGCTTTTATTGCTGTCTGTGTCCCAATTAGGGAACTCCGCTCTCTCCTATTTGTCCTGTTTACCATTATCACTGAGAATTAAAGTAGAAGAAAATGCAAAATTTTGGGCTGTCCCCAGAATAGTAATGGAGGGGAAATCTTCCAATGGGAACACTAGATCCTGTCACCTAGGGTGCCCCAATGGATTCCCTTAATTGCAGGGATTTCCTCTCACTTCCTCCTTTGGCTATGGGACAGGAAGTGAAGGGAAATAGGACAGAAATGGCAAAAAAAAACTGTAAGGGGTTTTAACCCTCTCTTACTTTATCCAAAATGAAAGCAATTGTTCTGCTTATAGGAGTGGGCTGTTTTAAAGTTTACCAAAATTAAACCTGTCTGTAGTGTGCTGGCAGATCTCGTTATTGGTTGTAAACTAGATTTCAACATTGCCTCTTAACAAAGGGTTCAAAATCTTGAATTTTGCATTGTATGTTAATGAGGGGATACTGACTTTTTCAGAATAGCTTGCAGTCATATCTATAAACCTGCTGCAAAAAAAGACAAAAAACGCTAAGATGGCAAGGAAAAAATAGATAAAAACATGTGTGTGTGTGTGTGTAGGGCCGAACTGATTAATCGATTATGAAAAAAAATAGTTGTCAACTATTTTCATAATTGATTAATCGGCCTGCATACAGAATGCATTATTTGTTTACACATGAGGAAATGCAGTGAAGCACACATACAGTCCATACATGTCAGTAAGTGCCTGAGAACTTGTGAATGTGTGAGGAGCAAAGTCTCATTGAACATGTAGTCCTGGGCAGGAAGTGAGTGGTTCTAAACGCAGGATTTTTTTTTTTTTTACCTTGCTATAGGGGTGCTCTATACTATACTGTACACTGTCTGAAAATTCCTTTGACCAAGAAGTTTTCTATTCTGCTTCTTTGAATTTTCCTGTCACTCTGGTCAAAAACTAACATCAATTTGACCCCACTAACGATTAGAAAATCGAACGAACATTCTTAAAATGAATTTTTTTTTTTTTAAGGAAGACACTGCTTTTGTATGGCCAGTATAAATGACAGAAGGTGCAGGGAGCTTTTATCAAGCCACCTGCCTATGACAAGGGAGTCTGTCATACATAATCTATTACAGTTCTCTGAAAATCCGCAAAACAGTCTTTAATTTTTTTTTTCTTTAAATAATAAATTTGATCTCTGAGACTGATGATATTTACCAGATTCAACCTCTAATAGTATATAAAGTATATATCCTCTAATAGTATATACAGTATATCTCTTGTGTCTGTTATTCTCAGAGTGGATTGGAGATTTTGCACCCTAACCAGATAGTTTGTTATTTATATTTACCACTGCATAGAGATCTTTAATAACAAATTGCCTTTTTAAAAAAAAAAAAAAAAAACTTTACATATTAACTAAATTTTACACCACACTTTAAGGTTATTATCCGATAAATCGGCCAACTAATCGATTATGAAAATAATCGTTAGTTGCAGCCCTAAATATATGTGTGTGTGTGTGTGTGTGTGTGTGTGTGTGTGTGTGTGTGTGTGTGTGTGTGTGTGTGTATGTATGTATGTATATATGTATATATGTATATATATATATGTGTGTGTATATGTATATGTATGTATGTGTGTGTGTGTGTGTATATATATATATATATATATATATATATATATATATATATATATATATATATATATATATATATATATATATATATATACATACATACACACACATTTACATTTTGTGTGAACCCATGGCAAACATATAGTAGGGACTTGACTGTAAAAGTGGAAATGCACTTTAAAAACCCAAATATACATTTTTTGGTGTGAATAAAGAAGAGTGTTGTCAATACAGCTCACATTTTGGAACATAATTGATCTCTGTCATTGTTTACTTACATAGGATGATTTTCTGTCAAACTGTAAATACATCCCAGTGACTTCTCCTGTTTCTAGGACTCCTCAGACTGTGACGGTACAGGACCTATGTATTTTCTGGGTTGTGGATATAATGCTTTCCCTGTTGGTTCAGAATATGCTGATTTTCCTCACATGGACGACAAGCAGAAAGACCGAGAAATCCGGAAGTTTCGTTACATTGTTCATGCAGAGCAAAATGCCATAACATTCAGGTAAGGCGTTACTGGGTAAAGGATTGGTGAAAACAAAAGCAGCCACTGATTTAAACAGAGCATTTATAAATACACTAGTTCAAAGAAAGGTGAGTCCGGATATGCTGGGTGCAAGCCACAGCTCACCACCGATGATCAATGAGAAAGAAAAGAAGGCCTCAAAGACCTTTTGAAATCTTTGAAGAAGCACTGTTGGCAGTGTGAAACGTGTCACCTCCTGGGTCCTGTGTCATTGTCTTGGTGGCTGTCATAAATCACGTTGGATCATTTCTGTTGTGAATCCTTCTTTTCTTTCTCAATACATACTCTATACAGTCATTTCTGTGTAGGTGTTTTTTATCTTGAGAAGCAATCTGCAGGTTTAAACTGACAATGGGGTAAAGTAAAACCGGCCATAGATGGTTCGAATCTTGGCCGGTTCAGCAGGGACTGGCTGAGATTCAATCTATGTATGGGCAAACTGAATGTACCCAAGTCAATCCATCATTTGACTTGGGTACAACCAGCATGTCAGATTTTCACCATGCAATTCTGGCAGTTATGACTCCCTGCGCCCCCCTGCCAGGAGAACACAATAGCTCTGTGGGAGAGTTTCATTCATTGACACTAGCTGTATTGATGGGGGATTCGAGAGATTTTCTTGACTGCAACCCATGGTTGTCCTGCCTAAGACTGAGGGAGGTACATCTGGGGAAAAAGGAAAGGAAGGAGGGACACATAGGTGAGAGATTTTTAAGTTTTTAACACTCATGAAGCCACCAGTGTCACACATTACGCTTTGATAAGTACTGTTATAAAAGTTTATTGGCAGCCTCTACTTTCTTGTAGCATAAAATGGCTTATAACACAATGATAACCTGTGCAGAAAATGGTTTAAAATGGTTCTAAAGGCAGAAGGTTTTTTTACCTTAATGCATTCTCTGCAAAAGCCCAGGTTCACACGGAGCTGCGAGTTCAGCTGAAATTGCGCAATTTCACTCCCGCATGTCAGTCCCGATTTCGGCGGCGATTTCAGACATCTGTACGGGTTTCTGCACAGATGTCAATGGAAATCGCACCCCGAAATTACAGAAACTACTTTTGAAATCGGTGCGGCGTTGCCCCGATTAGGACGGTGCCATTGCCGGCAATTGCCGCAGATTTGACATGTCAAATCGCATGTCAAATCACAGCAATGTGAACCAGGGCTTAATGTACAAAAAAAAAAAAAAACCTCCTGCATGTATTCCCCTCTTATACTTGCCTGATCTTAATTCAGCAATGTGCATGACAGCAGAGGCCCTGTGTGCTCTTTTCCTCCTCATTGGCTCAGCGACAGCAGTGGGAGCCATTGGCTCCCGCTGCTGCCAATCAAAGCCAGTGAAAGTCAATAGATGCAGACAGTGAGGCTTGGGAACAAACCCACACAAGCCGCTTGCTATGGGGGCACTTAGCAGGAGGGAGGAGCCAGGAGCTCTGGCAGGAGACCCAAGAAGAGTAGGATTAACGCTGCTAAGTGCAAAATGATTGTACAGAGCAGGTAAGTATGACATGTTTGTTATTTTAAAGGAAAAACAATAGGTTTAGAATCACTTTAAAGCCAAAGTGCAACCAAAATCGCAAACAAAAAAATCAGCACAAGGGACATACCTTACAGTCAGTTGTATATGTCCCTTGTTCTGATTCCTCTTCTGTTATTGAAAATCATTCTCCCTTCTGCCCCCATAATCTTCCAGCGCGGCAGAGTTCATACAACTACAACAACAGCATATCACAGGCTATTACCAAGAGAGCCTGACTATGCCTGTCCTTTCCATCCAGCTCTGCCATTCATAGAAGCCATACTACAACTTCTGTGAATGAAACTGGATCTAAAAATGGAGGGCGGGTGTATGATTGATTCATCTGTCCCTTCGTTCATAGATCCTGTTTCATTCACAGAAGTTGTAGTTCGGCTTCTATGAAATGCGGAGCTGGATGGAAAGGACGGGCATAGTCGGGCTCCCTTGCATGCTGATTTTGTGCTGCACTTAGGCTTTAAACATTGTTAACTTAGTTTTCTAACATGCAAGCTTGTGAGTGTTGCATGCAAATCTTTTGCAATTAGGAACTTTCATATGTTAACCTAACTGACCCTTTTAACGCTGAATTTAAAAAAAATATTTGCTCGCTGCCAAAGGTTGGCTCCTAGTTTTGATTCTTATGACATTTACAGTAGAATGCAAATCTTTTGCAATAAGGAACTTTCATATGTTAACCTAACTGACCCTTTTAACGCTGAATTTATAAATAATAATATTTGCCAAAGGTTGGCTCCTAGTTTTGATTCTTCTGACACTTACAGTAGAATGGATGGAAACGTTTAAATAAAATATTTTAAAATGTTTTTTCGGGGCCAGAAGTGTTCATATAAGAACAGACACATGCTGGTGCTTTAAAAATAGTTCAGTAAATACAAAATTCTTATCTAAAACTTTTCCCATATGGGATAAAATACTACAAGGCAATTTTCAAACACCCCTAACAATTTATATATTCAAGAGTTAGATCTAGTAGAGTCTAAAAAATATCAGTGCATCCTACTAAGAGGGGTAAAAATGTCTACTCTATGTCCGGATGTTTGTGTGCACCTGACCATAATGCATGTATGAGCTTGCTGGACATCCCATTGCAAACCATGGTACCTCTGTGTTGCTTAATAAGCCTCTTCTCCTCTGGTAAGGCTTTCTATAAGATTATGGAGTGTGTCTATAGGAACTTGTGCCTATTCAGCCAAACAAACATTTGTGAGTTAGATGCTGCTGTTGGATATGAAGATCTGATTCACAATCGCCATTCCAATTTATCCCAAATGTGTTCGGTTGTGTTGAGGTCAATGCTTACCATTCCAGTTCCTCCACACAAAGCTAATCATGCCATAGGGTAGATTCACTAAAACTGGTGCACCTAAAATCCGGTGCAGCTGTGCATGGTAGCCAATCAGCTTCTAAAGGCTTGTTCAATTAAGCTTTGGCAATAAAACCTGGAAGCTGATTGGTTTCTATGCAGAAGTGAGCCTGATTTTGCACACTCCAGCTTTAGTAAATAAACCCCATATCTGCATGGAACACTGGCTTTGTGCACAACAGAACAGTCATTCTAGAACAGAAAAGGGTCCCCCCCCCCCCAAACTCTTGCAAAAAGTTGGAAGCCCACAGTTGTCTAAAATGTCTTTGTATCCTTTAGCATTAACAGTACACTTTACCGAAAACACCTGCACACCCAGTATTTTGGTGGAATGTTCACATACTTTTGCCCATTATAGTTAGATGCAAGTGTTCACAAACTTTTGGTCATAAAGTTTACTACCCACCCAAGGTTAAGCTGGCCATAGATGGATCGAAATTCAGTGGATCCCTGCTGAACCAGCCAAATTTTGATCCATCTATGGCTGGTTAGAATGGGACAGCCTTGAACAATTTCATAGGAATTAATGAGCTGGACCCTCTGATTACTGTATTGATTTGTATTCTAACTGTACTGTCTGCCCTCATGTTGTAAAGCGATGCGCAAACTGTTGTCGCTGTACTGTATAAATCCTGTATAATAATAATAGGAATTCAGCCACATAGCTAATCTTGATAAGAATCTTTTCCAAAGGTTTTTTGAGCAGACAGAAACACAAGATTTAGATCAAGAAAAGTAAAGAAATACCACTTCCCGAAAGCAACTCGCTGTTTGTAAAGTATGAAGCATAAGTAAAGCTTGGTATACACTGATAGAATTTTGAATGAAAATTTTTAGTACATTCAAATGTCATTCAAAAGTAGTTCAAGATTTTATTTGATTTTAAATTCAATTTTGGAATAAATAGGCTTTACCAAACTACAAACCACATACACTCTTAGAAATTCATACATTCGAGAAAAATTTTCCACACTGCTCCGCAGGATGTGGAAACCTTGCAAAAAGATCTGAACCGATTAATGCTGTGGGCAACTACATGGCAAATGAGGTTCAATGTAGAAAAATGTAAAATTATGCATTTGGGTGGCAAAAATATGAATGCAATCTATCCACTGGGGGAGAACCTCTGGGGGAATCTAGGATGTAAAAGCACCTGGGGGTCCTAGTAGATAATAGGCTCAGCAATGGCATGCAATGCCAAGCTGCTGCTAACAAAGCAAACAGAATATTGGCATGCATTAAAAAGGGGATCAACTCCAGAGATAAAACGATAATTCTCCCGCTCTACAAGACTCTGGTCTTAGAGTATGCTGTCCAGTTCTGGGCACCAGTCCTCAGGAAGGATGTACTGTAAATGGAGTGAGTACAAAGAAGGGCAACAAAGCTAATAAAGGGTCTGGAGGATATTAGTTACAAGGAAAGGTTGCACTGAACTTATTCTCTCTGGAGAAGAGACGCTTGAGAGGGGATATGATTTCAATATACAAATACCGTACTGGTGACCCCGCAATAGGGATAAAACTTTTTCACAGAAGAGAGTTTAACAAGACTCGTGGCCACTCATTAAAATTAGAAGAAAAGAGGTTTAACCTTAAACTACGTAGAGGGTTCTTTACTGTAAGAGAGGGAAGGATGTGGAATTCCCTTCCACAGGCGGTGGTCTCAGCAGGGAGCATTGATAGTTTCACGAAACTATTAGATAAGCACCTGAACGACCGCAACATACAGGGATATACAATGTAATACTGACATATAATCACACACATAAGTTTGACTTGTGTCTTTTTTCAACCTCACCTACTATGTATGTAACTATGCTCCTTCAAATTTTCTCGCCAGTGAGGTTGAAAACGAATTTCGATTTGACCCCACTAATAGAATAATCAACAAACCTTTTTACAATGTTCTTACAATGAAAAATGTTAAACCAAATTCTACTAGTGAATACCCAGCTTTACCTATTCCTTATATTTCCCGTTACTTCAGCTTTCATCATGTCACTGTATTCCCAATCCCTTTGCAGATACAATGAGATTAAACCGGATGAAAACAGCATGATCTTTGTGACAAAATGCCCGTGTGACGAATGTGTCCCCCTGATTAAAGGCTCCGGAATCAAACAGATCTACGCTGGAGATGTGGATATTGGAAAGAAGAAGGCTGACATTTCATACATGAAGTTTGCAGAACTCAAGGGAGTCACTAAATATGTAGTAAGTGTTGAAGTGAACCTGTCACTTTAGCTATCAGGGGCAGCCGTATTGATGAAATTACAGCAGCTCTATCAAAATTTTATACACACTAATGCATTTATCTTGTGCAGTTCCTTTTTTCTTTTCAAGCTCATTTTTGTTTTTGTTTTCTTTTTATGTGGCAAGTGTGTGCAATTGTCTAAAAAAAAAAAAAAAAAAAAGATAAATAAAACTACATGAAAGGTACAGTTATAAAAACTTTGGTTTTCAAGCCCTTTTTACAAACTGAGCGAACCGATCAAGTCTGCCTGTCAGTTTTTTTTAAGCAAACCTGGTCGGACCATTCATTATCCTCTATGGAGTGGCAGATGTATACGGACGTGTCTGTTCACACCTGCCGACATCCAATCCGATCCACTAAAAACAGACAGATGAGGATCCCATCCCCATCCGTCTACAGATTGGATGGCAGTCAGGTGTAAACAGACAGGGGATCCATTTACATCTGACTGCCCATAGAAGAGAGCAAGCTGTGTCTGTTCTTCATAAGCAGAGCGGGCACGGACCAGCCATCCACCTGCTCAGCTGAAATCAGCGGACAGATTCTCCGCTAAGCAGGCGGATTCCTGGCTGAGTCTGCTCTTTGTGGTACGGGCCTAACTGGGACAAAAAATGTGCTTGCTAATAGTTCCAATATGAAAAAAGATAAGAATCTCCAGTTTACAAAATAAACAGTAGCAAAGTTCTGTTTTGTCAACATGAGCTAGGATGAATTTTGAATATTTACTAAATGACATGTAAGGCTATCTTAGAATAGGAGATGTCCCCAACATTACCGCAGAAGATAAATCAGCATAATATAGTTACGTCTTTTAAATACCTTGGTATATGGGTCTCCCTTAAAACAGAGGAATGTTTGAATCTTAATCTGCCGCCATTATTAGGGGGAAGAGTAAAATATGGACTAAATTACCTTTTGTCAGTGGTGGGTCATGCAAATTTGATTAAAATGTTTTGGGATCCTCAGCTACTGTATATTTTATATAACTCCCCAATATGGATACCTCTTAAATGGTTTAAAAAAATAGACTTTGTTTCGTATCTTATTATGAAAGGGTAAAAATCCTAGAATTAAGCTTTCTAAATTAAAATTTCCTAGAGGGGGGGGATTAGCTATGCCAAATGCTAGGATGTATTTTATTGCTTCTCAACGCCATCAGATGATAGGATGGGGCTGTATAGATTGGATGGATTCAATCAATACTGTTGACTCGATCTTCCCATAACCATTTGATAGCTCAGCTGAAATCTGGTTCTCTTGGGAATGTTGTTAAAAAACCCACTTTAGTGCTGATGAATAAAATATGGCAGGAAATGAGATATATAATGCAATACGTTGATATATCAGTTCACACCCCTTTATGGGAGAATATAAAGCATAGGGAGATAAATAAGTTGGAAGGATTTGAGATGTGGAAAGGACTAGGGATTCAATATATCTCACAATTTTATATTCCAATAATAATTTTAAAAACATTTTAAGAATTACAAGAATAATATTCTCTGCCCCATATATCTTCTTTCAATATTTACAAAAACGTCATGCTTTGCAGACCAAATTTAAAGATACAAATTATGCCATTATTAAATCTTCTTGCAAAGATACAAACTAAGAAGCGCCTTATTTCTATTAGATATGGGTATCTAACTGGGCAATCTTAGGGAAAAGCTATCTGTCCAGCTAGAAGAGGATGGGAAAAGGATTTAGGAGATTTAACAGATGAACAATGGCAAAATATTTTGGAACAAGTACAATCAGTATCAATATCACCTCAGCAGTCCCTAACGCAATTATATTTAGTTTATGGAGTGTATAGGACCCTAGCTAAATTGTATCAGTGGGGCAGACTAGATACATCCGAATGTCCTCGGTGCCGGAGAATTTCTGCTGATCTAATACATGTGCTATGGAAATGTCCTAAATTGTTCAGGTACTGGCAAAAAATAGTGGATAATATTAATCGGATATATCAAACACAGATACAAATTGATCCTAAAATAAGTTTATTAGGTTATTTAGAAAAATAAACATATATACCAGCAGTTAGGACAGCTATTAACAAGTTGATATTTATAGCACGAAAGTTAATTGCACAAAAATGGATATCCCTGAGTGTACCAACATATGAAGATCGGTGTACACAGGTTAACCACTTGAGGTCCAGGCCACAGCTGAATGACGGCCACAGTGCTGACCTCAATTTCCGGGAGGCCGTCATAGGACGTCCTCCCCTGTGCACGCGCACTCTGCAGGGCGTGTGGTGCGTGCGCTGTGATCACGGAGACTCGGATGATCACAGATCCCATTTTTCCCCACAAATAGAGCTTTCTTTTGATGATATTTGATCACCTCTGCGATTTTTTTTTTTTTTTTTTTTTTTTTTTTTTTTTGCGCTATAAACAAAAAAGAGAAATTTTTGAAATTTTTTTTGAAAAAAACTGTAATATTTTGTAGTTTTGCTACAGTTTAGGCCGATATGTATTTTTCTTCTACATATTTTTGGTAAAAAAAAATCACAATAAGCATATATTGATTGGTTTGCGCAAAAGTTATAGCTTCTACAAAATAGGGGATAGATTTATATCATTGTTAGTATTTTTATTTTTTTTTATTGGTAATGGCAGCGATCTGCAATTGTGTGGTGTGTGTTTTTTTTTTTTCTTTTGTTGTTTTTTATTATCGGGACTGCGATATTACGGCGGTCAGATCGGACACTTTTGACACTATTTTTGGACCATTGGCACTTATACAGCGATCAGAACTTAAAATAGCCACTGATTACTGTATAAATGTCATTGGCAGGAAAGGGGTTAACACTAGGGGGCGATCATGAGGTTTCCTGGGTGTGTTCTAACTGTAGGGGGGATGGGACTGACTAGGGGAGGAAAGAGATCGGTGTTCATACTTAGTATGAACACACAATCTGTCTCCTCTCCCCTGAGAGAACCAGGATTTGTGTGCTTACACACACAGATCCTGGTTGTCGCTCTGTCACGAGCGATCGCGGGTGCCGGCGGTTGTCGCTCGGTTTTGCCGAGCCAACGTGCTGCAGTATAGCTGCGGCAGCTGGTTTGCTAGTGGATATTTTATTGAATTTTTCACGGTGATACAAAAGAAAAAAGGGTAATGCGTAGTTTACAAAGTCACAAGCGCATGTAATTACAGTGGAGCTCAGACTGGGAAAACCCAGAAGGTGAGCAAGAAAAAGGGAAAAAAGAAAATCAAATGAACCATTTCTAAACATTAATAATACATACCGTGTGGTGGGGGAGGTCATATACAGCCTTTGTGGGCCCTGGCCAGTCAATCTGAATAGGCAGGTAGGAGAGGGGGAGAAATAAATAAAATAAATTAAAAAAGGGGGGAGGGGGTTGGCTGGAGCAGGTAAGGCAGAGGGGTTGAGGACACCACCAACTGCCCACCAGTAGACCACCAGTGAACTGGTACACACATCCTTGCAGCATTGACCATATGCATCACAATATGGTCAATATTGCGATGCAAATCGCAATTTGTAGTAGGTTTTTTTTTTTTTTTTGTGATTTTAGACAGGTGTAATAGATACTGTGCTGGGGAGGACTCCAGCGAGATAGAGGATACCTTTGTGATTACATCATGTACCTTATGCCAAAATGGCTGGAGTGACGGCAGCTCCACCAAATATGGAGGAACGTGCCCGTCTCCCTTCCATATCGCCAGCACTGATCAGAAACTGAGGGCGAAAATTTGTGAATCAGGTCGGGGCTTCTATAGCAGTATGTTTTCAGTTTATAGCCGTTTTCCTGCACGGAGACATTCGAGGACCCCTTGTTGGATACAGAAATTTATACTGTCCCAGTCATCCTTGTCTATCCTTTTTTTTTTTTTTCATCTGTATATATTGAATATGAATGTATTTGTTTTAAGTGTTGTAAATTTAAAAATTGGTGTTAATAAAAATTATGAAATTAAAAAAGAATAGGATTACAACCTGCGACCAAAACCTGGTGATTATAGGATATGTACAAGTACAGTATGATGCATTGGCCATTTTCTGCTGCCCCTCTAAAAGTTAAAGAAAAGCTGGACTGGAGAAACATATAGGCTGCTATGTATGACCTTCTTTTGAAAACACTAGGTGCCTTGCTGTCGCTGGCTTTAGTATTGCCTGGTTCATTTCCCACAGCCCTAGAGATAAGGAAAGTTAGAAGTAAAATCAGAACTCCGACACTGCATTCCTATTCTGGCCCACAAACCGAGAAAGTGTTATCCTGGATTATCTAATAATTTTATTATTATTTTTAGAATTAATGGTCACCAATAGCAAGCTAAATTTGCCTCCCTATGCAGGTCTTTTAAAAGAGACACAGTCACTGTCTGTGTTTAGGCCTTACCAACACACTGATACTTGTCCAGTGCTCCCCGGCCACTTCTTCCTTAATCATAGCTGCCACCAAAATGTGCCAGCTGGTTTCAAAGCCTAAGACCCCTTTCACACTGGGGCGGTTTTCAGGTGCTTTAGCGCTAGAAATAGCCTCTGCTAAGCACCTGAAAACAGCCTCTCATTCAATCCAGTGTGTCTTTTCACACAGGGGCGGTGCGCCTGCAGAACGGGAAAAAAAGTCCTGCAAGCAGCATCTTTGCGGCAGGTTGGGAGCGCTGTATACAGCATTCCCAAAACGCCCTGCTGATTGGAATGAATGGGCAGCGCTTTGAAAGCGCTGCAAAACAGGAGTTTTTGGGGGTTAAAATCACTCCACTAGTGGCCGGAAAGCAGTGCAAAATAGCCGCTTAAACAGCGGTAAAATGCCACTAAAACAAGTGGCTCTTTACCACTAATGGTCGTGCTTTCAGTGTGAAAGCAGCCTAACAGGGAATGATGACCATGGCAATGTTTGGGCCTAGCCATAGGCCTCTAGGCCTGAGCTCTATTTAATGGGAAGAGATAAAATTCTCCCTATACAAAAAAAAAACCTGTATATTGTGTGTTGGTAGCAGTGGAGGAAGGTGAAACAGTGGAGAGTTAAGAGAAGTATGGCAAAAGCTTTTTTGGTTCTACTTCTCTTTTGGGTCATAAGAGTACACTCACTTTTGCTCTCCCTTGACCCAGAAATAGCCAACAGCATGCTTTATGTCAGCTGACATCACAGAGCCATTTCAGGCTCTGGAAGGATCCTGACAATAATGTTGGAATCCACCTTCACCCAGCTGCCTAATAGACAGCTGCCTTGTAGCTCGCAGCTGAAGTCAGCTGCACCCGTGCCCTCTTCAGCCTGGAATTGGAGAGGCCGGGCAGAGAACAGTGATTGTAAGTCACCACTTTCTGCTCTAGGAAGACTAAGAACTGAGTGATCAGTGGTCACATGATTGCTTAGATCTGTCTTGAAGCCAGCAAGGGACAGCTGCAGCATCACACTAAACAGTGTGGATGGAGGAGTCTTCACTGACGGCTATTGTATTCAGTCAGCTGTGGCACCCTTGACTGCCTGAGTACAGTGTCACTGCCAAATAGTGACTGCATGTGATAGGATAGCCAATCATTTTCCACCCAGCTCAGTCGTTTTTTAAATCAGCTTAAAACATCAAAACTTAAACTTCAAAGTGGATGGGGGTGGGTGACACAGAAACTGTAATGCCCCATACACACGGTCGGACTTTCCCATGGAATATGTGCGATCGGAGCTTGTTGTCGGAAATTCCGACCGTGTGTGGGCTCCATCAGACTTTTTCCATCGGAATTTCCGACACACAAAGCTTGAGAGCTGGCTATAAAATTTTCCGACAACAAAATCCGATCTTTTAAATTCCGATCATGTGTAGACAAATCCGGCGGACAAAGTGCCACGCATGCTCAGAATAAATTAAGAGACGAAAACTATTGGCTATTGCCCCGTTTATAGTCCCGACGTACGTGTTTCACGTCACCGCGTTCAGAACGATCGGATTTTCCAACAACTTTGTGTGACCGTGTGTATGCAAGACAAGTTTGAGCCAACATCCGTCGGAAAAAATCCATGGAGTTTGTTGTCGGCATGTCCGATCAATGTCCGACCGTGTGTACGGGGCCTTACTGTCCTGAATGGGCAATGTGACAATGTCTCTATAAACTATATTTTGAAAAGTTTTTGTGGCTATATTCATAAACCTTGTTTTATTTTAACAGTGGCAGAAAAACCCGCAAAGCTCTTGTTTTGATAATTCATCTGATTCCATCTATGAGGAGAGAGTGAGTATGCTCTAAATTGCTTGTAGCTTTCCAGCTCTACTGTATGCTACCTAGCCCACTATTGTGATAAAGCAGTATTAAACCCAAAGCCAAAAATGTAATGTATTGCAGCTTACCAATTGTTACAGTGGTTGTGAAGGCTAAAGGTTCTTTACCTTCATGCATTTTCTATGCATGAAGGTAAAAAAAAATTTTTAACTGTGCAGCTCCCCACCCCCCTCTCAGCCTCCCCAATACTTACCTAAGCCCGATCTCAATCCAGCGATGTGCACGAGACCCGAGGCTCTCCCGGGTCTCTCCCGCCTGATTGGCTGACATGCAGGAGCCGTTGGCTCCCACTACTGTCAATCACAGCCAGAGAGACAGGAGCGGGGGGCGGGGCTGAGCCACGCTCTGTGTCTTCTGAAGGCAGATAGCCGGCTCAGAAACGAGCATGCACAAGTGCCCTCCCAGCAAGTGGCTCGGGGAACCTGAGAAAAGGAGGATGGGGGCTGCTCTGTGCAAACCCACTGCACAAAGTAGATAAGTATGACATGTTTGTTATTATTTTTTTTTAAATAAAAATGTTTCCTTTACAATTACTTTAAATGTGGTAGCTACATTAGGCTCCCCCCCCTGTTTCACCCTGTGATCTGGCCAGTAACACGCTTCCTGTATTGGAGTGCCCCCACTCTGGATGAAGGAGCACAGAAGGGGCACCTTTGAACAGCAGCATTGAGTGGAGGGTAATGTTAGATGTAGATTTAGATATATTAACCACTTGACCACTGGGCACTTAAACCCCCTTAATAACCAGACCAATTTTCAGCTTTTGGTGCTCTCACATTTTGAATGACAATTACTCAGTCATACAACACTGTATCTATATGAATTTTTTGTCCTTTTTTTCACACAAATAGAGCTTTCTTTTGGTGGTATTTAATCACCACTGGGTTCTTTATTTTTTGCGCTATAAAAGAAAAAAGACCGAAAAATCTGTAAAAAAATTAATTTTTCTTCGTTTCTGTTATAAAATTTTGAAAATTAGTAATTTTTCTTCATATATTTTGGCCAAAATTTATACCGCTACATATCTTTGGTAAAAATAACCCAAATTAGTGTATATTATTTGGTCTTTGTGAAAGTTATAGCGTCCACAAGCTATGGTACCAATATCTGAAAATTGATCACACCTGAAGTACTGACGGCCTATCTCATTTCTTGAGACCCTAACATGCCAGAAAAGTACAAATACCCCCCAAATGACCCCTTCTTGGAAAGAAGACATTCCAAGGTATTTAGAAAGATGCATGATGAGTTTTTTGAAGTTGTCATTTTTTCCCACAATTCTTTGCAAAATCAAGTTGTTGTTTTTTCGTTTTTTTTTTTTCACAAAATTGTCATATTAGCAGGTTATTTCTCACACACAGCATATGCATACCACAAATTACACCCCAAAACACATTCTGCTATTACTCCTGAGTATGGCGATACCACATGTGTGAGACTTTTACACAGCGTGGCCACATACAGAGGCCCAACATGCAGGGGAGCACCTTCAGGCGTTCTGGAGCACCCAGGCCAATTCTGACATTTCTCTCCTACATGTAAAAATCATCATTTATTTGCTAGAAAATTACATAGAACCCCAAAACATTATATATGTTTTTTTTAGCAAAGACCCTAGAGAATACAATGGCGGTCATTGCAACTTTTTATCTCGCACGATATTTGCGCAGCAATTTTTCGAACGCGTTTTTTTTGGAAAAAAAACATTTTTTTGCTTTAAAAAAAAACAAAACAGTAAGGATAGCCCAATGTTTTTGCATAATATGAAAGATGAAGTTACGCCAAGTTAATAGATACCTAACATGTCACCTTTCAAAATTGCACACGCTTGTAGAATGGTGCCAAACTTCGCCACTTAAAAATCCCCATAGGCGACGCTTTAAAATTTTTTACTGGTAACAAATTTTGAGTTACAGAGGAGGTCTAGGGCCAAAATTATTGCTCTCGCTCTACCGATCGCAGCGATACCTCACATGTGTGGTTTGAACACCGTTTTCATATGTGGGCGGGACTTACGTATGCGTTCGCTTCTGCATGCGAGCACACGGACAGGGGCGCTTTAAAAAAATTTTTTTTTTTTTTATTGTTCATTTTACTTTAATTATTTTAGTTTGACACTTTTTTCCAAAAAAAAAATTTTTTTGATCACTTTTATTCCTATTACAAGGAATGTAAACATCCCTTGTAATAGGAATATGGCATGACAGGTCCTCTTTACAGTGAGATATGGGGTCAATAAGACCCCACCTCTCACCTCTAGGCTGTTCCTGAAATAAAAAAAAAAAAAAAAAGATCCTGGCTTCGATCGTAGCGGTGAGTCGGTAGAAGCACCGGAGGGCGGCGGGAGGGGGGGCGTCCCCTCTCGCCTCCCGTAAGAACGATCAAGCAGTGTAACAGCCGCTATGATCGTTCTCATGGTATAGGGAATCGCCGGCTGAAAAATATGATATCTGAATGATGCCTGTAGCTGCACCCATCATTCAGATATCCCCGCACAAAGTCAAGGACGTCGTATGACGGAAGGCGGGAAGTGGTTAAAACGCTTTTTTTTTTTTAACACAAAGTTGTCCATTTATACAATATTTCTAACACATAGCATGTATATACCAAAAATGACCCCCCAAAATAGATTCTCCTACTCCTCCTGAGTACGGGGATACCACATGTGTGAGACTTCCACAGCCTGGTCACATACAGAGGCTGGGTATGGCTGAGCATGGCTGGGTATTGCAGAGTATCGCCGAGTATGACTGGGTATGGCAGAGTATGGCTGGGTATCACCAAGTATTGCAGAGTATGGCTGGGTATCACCAAGTATTGCAGAGTATGGCTGGGTATTGCGGGGTATTGCAGAGTATGGCTGGGTATGGCAGAGTATTGCGGGTTATGGCTGGGTATGGCAGAGTATTGCAGATTTTTGCGGGGTATTGCAGAGCATGGCTGGGTATGGCAGAGTATCACTGAGTATTGCAGAGTATGGCTGGGTATCACTGAGTATTGCAGAGTATGGCTGGGTATTGCGGGATATTTCAGGGTATTGCAGAGTATTGCGGGGTATTCAGGGTATTCCAGGGTATTGCGGGGTATTCCAGGGTATTGCGGGGTATGGCAGAGTATTGCGGGGTATGGCAGAGTATTGCGGGGTATTTCAGGGTATTGCGGGGTATGGCAGAGTATTGCGGGGTATGGCAGAGTATTGCGGGGTATTTTGGGGTATGGCAGAGTATTGCGGGGTATGGCAGAGTATTGCGGGGTATTCCAGGGTATGGCAGAGTATTGCGGGGTATTCCAGGGTATGGCAGAGTATCGCGGGGTATTCCAGGGTATGGCAGAGTATTGCGGGGTATTCCAGGGTATGGCAGAGTATTGCGGGGTATTCCAGGGTATGGCAGAGTATTGCGGGGTATTCCAGGGTATGGCAGAGTATTGCGGGGTATTCCAGGATATGGCAGAGTATTGCGGGGTATTCCAGGGTATGGAAGAGTATTGCGGGGTATTCCAGGGTATGGCAGAGTATTGGGGGAGTATTGCAGAGTATTGCAGGGGTATGGCAGAGTATTGTGGGGCATTGCAGAGGGAATTGCAGAGCATGCAGAGTAGTGGGGATGGCTGAGCATGGATGGATGGATGGCTGGATGCCTCTGTGCAGCGCTGTGGGCACTACAGATGCAGCCCACAACGCTGCAGCCATCCATCCATCCGCCTCTCCGGTCACTGTGTACCGATCGGTACACAGGAGGGGAGGAGAGGGGGAGGAGAGGAACCGGCGTCATCAGATGACGCCGGTTTGTTGACATGTGATCGCTCCGTCATTTGACAGAGCGATCACATGGTAAACGGCCGCGATCAGCGGCCATTTACCGGGATCTGTGATGCGCCGGGTCCTCTGGACCCGGCGGTCACGGATGCTCTCGAGTGCGCGCCCTAGGGGGCGCGCGAGAGCAGAATTCTGGGAGGACGTCCCTGGACGCCCTCCCAGAGTAAAACAACCGCCCTGTAGCCGTCATTTGGCTATGGGCCGGTTGTTAAGTGGTTAACAATTGAAGCCAACAGCTCGCACTGCAGTTAAAGTGGTTGTAAACCCTTACAGACCACTTATGACCTGTAGGTAACCCGGGTATCTCCTAAACCTGCATGGTTTAGGAGATATCAACTGTATCAGCATGTGACAACGTCATTGGCACATGCGCACTGAAGAAACGGACCGAGCGTGCTGTTTCTTCAGCTGATGTGGCGTTACCGGCGACTCCCTGGTGTGCGCGGGAGTGACAGCTCTGGCCAATCACAGCACCGGGGCACGCGATACTCGGAAATACCTCCAGGAGACATGCCGGGAGACATGTCGCCGGACTACTGTGGGGGGTTTGATCTCAGGTAAATCTTTTCGTAATGAGCTAGTATGCTATGCATATTAGCTCATTATGCCTTTGTCTTGCGGGTTGTTTTGTTTTTTTGGTGGGTTTACAACCACTTTAAGGCAACGTTTTTTGTTTTTTTTTCTTTTGGGATAAAGGTTTTACATGAATAAATAAAAGCTGACCATTGTAAACACCCCTGTCAGTGTTAAATGGTTTACCTTAACACTTTAACTGCTGCATTTGCAATTGAGCTTGTTCTGTTTAAAAAACAGACTTGCTGGCAGTATCATCAGGTGAAAAAAAAAGCCTAAAAAAGAAAGCTAATGCAGTCGTCGCATCTAAGAATTGATAAGCTGCAATATTATAAATGTTTGCTTTCGGGTTTAATACTGCTTTAAGCCCCGAAAAACCAAATTGTCACAAGAAAGGCTCAGATCTGAATTTGTGGGGCTATGCATGGCCACTTAAACTAATAATACAGCTACTCTTTATATTGTAAAGCGCTGCATAAACTGTTGGTGCTATATAAATCCTGTATAATAACAATCTATAATCTATCTGCATGACCGGAGTCACTCTGTAGACGAGTTGTTGTTAAACGGCTGTTTAGGGCATTATGATGATTCCTCATTAATTGTAATATCACTTGTTCATTGCCGTACAATTTTCCCCACTTTCTGTGGATTGCAGAGGTGGATTTCAGCCTAATGCCTCGTTTGCATATGTTGGCATTCGTCCTCTCAAATTGTTATAACTAGCTTGAGTATAAAGGGCAAATGTCTTCCAACAGGTGGTGAATTCCAGAGATGGTATTCTGTCCAGATTTGTCAGTTCTTTGTAAATATGTCTGTAATATATTGTACCAATGTAATAACAGCTGGTTTGATTTCTCGCCGGGGTTTCTAGACTCTTCCTTTTCTGTCTTAGTAGCCTCACTTCAATACAGGGGTGTCCAGTATGCACTAATCTGTGTATTAGTCAGTTTTTGCCAACCCACCAAGACCTCTCTTCTATAGTCCAGTTTCTTTTTTATGGTCCACCTTTGTATTGATTTCTCTTCTTTTGTTATTCATTTTGCAGATGGACCCTTGAAAAACAATGCACAAGATGATTTATCCCTTAAGAATAAGAGAATGCATCTTGGGGAAAGCCTATAAGCCAAGTGGTTTTCTCACCACAGAATGTTTTATTTTTTGAGTTATTTTAGAAAAGATTTTATTTATTGCACAGCAGAAAGTTCTATTTTAAGATTTACAGTGAATTATTTATTTTAATTATTTGACTAGTTTATACAGACTGATGGAGTTTTTACTCTTGTACAGCAGAAAAGGAAACTTGCACTCAGATTTATGAATGCCGCACACACTTGGATAGGTTGGCATCTATAACCTGTCTAATCCAGAAGCACTGGGCCAGGGTGTTTAAAGATCCCGAAACTCAGGTTATATCTCCTGTGACACTGAAAAGTGTTTCATGTTTTGAGGGATACCATAATCCAAATATATAAAATTGATAACATTTTATACATAACACAGAAGTTGTTTTACTATACCTGGGTGCCAGTGTTAATACAAATGTGCTGGAATACGCTCCACTGGCTGGAGCCTGCTATAATGAGATTTCCACTTTGTGGCTCTGCTTTCTCCCATAAGTAGGCATCACCATCACAGTCACACGGCTGGAATCCCCAAATATTCGTTCATTTCAACCGGCTGGGGGAATCCATCAGTGAAGTGTGACGATGCTCATTTGGCTCTGTAATAAGAAATATCTGATTGAGGTTGTCATGCTTCATGGAAAACTGAAATACTTTTGGGTGGGGGTTGGCCTTTAACTAGAGTTTTTTTTTTTTTTTTTTTTTTTTTTTTTTTTTAGATTTTACTGCTGAGATATTTTGCAGCACTTTAAAGTCGCAGAACAAACATTTGTGCACACAGCGATTCATTGACAATGTGTTAAAGAGAGCCATGTTCACGAGAGCTTACATTCTAAATAAGTTGGAGAAGTAAAATAGCTGCTCTTGTTTGAATGCTTCAGAATAAAATATGATTTTATGGATTGACCCGGTCCTGTATAGATTATGCACTTTTGCTAATTTCTGCATTGCGAGGCCAACTGCCATGATGTACAGAAAACATGTTATGACCACATTAAGCCTTTTACAGGAAATTCTTTAAAATTTGTAAGGCTCATAATGACCACTAAAATTAGGCAGTACACTGAAAATGACATCCAAAAATAGGATAATAACGGGCAAAAGGTAATGCTGATATACAGTGGGCCAAAAAAAGTATTTAGTTAGCCACCAGTTGTGCAAGTTCTCCCACTTAAAAAGATGAGAGAGGCTTGTAATTGTCATCATAGGTATACCTCAACTATGAGAGACAAAATGTGGAAACAAATCCAGACAATCACATTTTTGTGATTTTTGAAAGAATTTATTTGCAAATTATGGTGGAAAATAAGTATTTGGTCAATATCAAAAGTTCATCTCAGTACTTTGTTATATATCTTTTGTTGGCAATGACAGAGGTCAAACCTTTTCTGTAAGTCTTCACAAGGTTGTCACACACTGTTGCTGGTATGTTGGCCCATTCCTCCATGCAGATCTCCTCTAGAGCAGTGATGTTTTGGGGCTGTCTCTGGGCAACACGGACTTTCAACTCCCTCCAAAGGTTTTCTATGGGGTTGAGATCTGGAGACTGGCTAGGCTACTCCAGAACCTTGAAATGCTTCTTATGAAGCCACTCCTTCGTTGCCCGGGCGGTGTGTTTGGGATCATTGTCATGCTGAAAGACCCAGCCACATTTCATCTTCAATGCCCTTGCTGATGGGAGGAGGTTTGCACTCAAAATCTCACGATACATGGCCCCATTCATTCTTTCATGTACACGGATCAGTCGTCTTGTTCCCTTTGCAGAGAAATACCCACAAAGCATGATGTTGCCACCCCATGCTTCACAGTAGGTATGGTGTTCTTTGGTTGCAACTCAGCATTCTCTCTCCTCCAACACGACAAGTTGTGTTTCTACCAAACAGTTCTACTTTGGTTTCATCTGACCATATGACATTCTTGCAATCCTCTTCTGGATCATCCAAATGCTCTCTAGCAAACCTCAGACGGGCCCGGACATGTTCTGGCTTAAGAAGGTGGACACATCTGGCACTGCAGGATCTGAGTCCCTGGCGGCGTAGTGTGTTACTGATGGTAGCCTTTGTTACGTTGGTCACAGCTCTCTGCAGGTCATTCCCTAGGTCCCCCCGTATGGTTCTGGGATTTTTGCTCACCGCTCTTGTGATCATTTTGACCCCACGGGGTGAGATCTTGCGTGGAGCCCCAGATCGAGGGAGATTATCAGTGGTTTGTATGTCTTCCATTTTCTAATTATTGCTCCCACAGTTGACTTCTTCACACCAAGCTGCTTGCCTATTGCAGATTCAGTCTTCCCAGCCTGGTGCAGGTCTACAATTTTGTTTCTGGTGTCCTTCGACAGCTCTTTGGTCTTTACCATAGTGGAGTTTGGAGTGTGACTGTTTGAGGTTGTGCACAGGTGTCTTTTATACTGATAACAAGTTCAAACAGGTGCCATTAATACAGGTAATGAGTGGAGGACAGAGGAGCCTCTTAAAGAAGAAGATGCAGGTCTGTGAGAGCCAGATATCTTCCTTGTTTGTAGGTGACCAAATACTTATTTTACACCATAATTTGCAAATTAATTCTTTCAAAAATCAGACAATGTGATTATCTGGATTTGATTCCACAGTTTGTTTTCATAGTTGAGGTATACCTATAAAGACAATTACAGGCCTCTCATCTTTTTAAGTGGGAGAACTTGCACAATTGGTGGCTGACTAAATACTTTTTTGCCCCACTGTAGATGAGCGGTTTGTGTTCCAGGTGCTTAAGGCAGGCCATAGATTATGTAAATTTGTTTCCTTCCATCACAGGTGGGAGGAAAGAAAATTG
Source organism: Lithobates clamitans (assembly GCA_037952925.1). Classification (NCBI taxonomy): domain Eukaryota; kingdom Metazoa; phylum Chordata; class Amphibia; order Anura; family Ranidae; genus Lithobates; species Lithobates clamitans. The sequence goes on from JBBGZY010001769.1 coordinate 1,015,122, forward strand.
CTAGATCGAGCAATTTCTTTTAAAAATGTTGAATAATTTTTATTAAGGATTTTCAAACCATACAGATCAGGTAGAAAAAATATACATTCTGATAATATCGAATCAAATAGGGCACATAGGCACAACGAGCAATTTTTTTTTGATGGAGGATTCCCACCCGCAGAGCGATTGTGTTCTGCCAGTGGGGGATTAGTGTTGCCAGTTACAGCTGGCAGCACTAATCATTCGGGAAAACCCCCATAGGCTGGTTGCACCAGATAGATTGACTTGTGTATAACCAGGGTGCCCAGACATCGATAGAAATGAAGCCAGTCAAGGCTGACCCGGCTGAGTTTTGATCCATGTATGACAGGCTTTAGTTTGGCATTTTTAAAATGGGACTTTTAGCATTATTACAGCAACATGTATGAGTATGTGTCACCTTTCTTAGGAGTGTGAACTGTAAATTTAGAGCTCACCTGTGGCATCTCATGCTGGCTGAATGTAGTACTGCAGTGAGTTCATACAGTTAATGGTAGCAAGAGCTCTACCATGGTTTTAAATGATCACTAATATGGATTTCTATTTAAAGTGAAAATGATTTCACTTTACACACAAAATGTGCATCTTTTTCCAACTGTTAGTATAGCCTTGTCTGTAGCTGGCAACAACACTTTAGCCTGGCTGCACTCTTTTATTATCTGGGGGGCAGTATATAGTGACCAAGTTTTTCCATCAAGCATAAAACATATGTAAATTACATTTTGTGTTAAATTGGCAACTGGTATAAAGATAAGCAGATTAATATCCCATGTAAAAAGTTTAGTACGGTTAGCAGGCGACACATTGTAGCTGTGATGATGGTACTGTAAATATGAATATGTAGCATTAAATTTGTGCAAAAATGATCAGCAGGGCAAAATCCAAATAATGCAATCTTTTAAAGAATATATGCAGCAGACCTGTTGGCAAATGTTAAAGTAAACATAATCCAGATATTTGTTCTTTAAAAATGCATTGTAAAATGCTCCTGATATAACCTTTATTTATATTTGGTTCAGTTTGCTGCACAGCAGAGATCAGACAGAGAGTGGGAAGTCCTGCACTGGGAGCCACTTTGGTCCTGTTCAGCTTTACTTTTACAGTTGTCCTTCAGATCGGCATAATGTATTTACAACATTGTAGTGTTGGGGCCTTCCTAAACAAACCATTCATATTATATGCAATCAGATAGCGCCTCTCTACACATTTAAAGATTTTGTGGATCTAACCGCTCAAACTTGAGACAAAATCTGCCTGTATGTTGCCATAATGCCACGTTTTCAGGTGCTGGGAGCTGCAGGGAGGGGATTAAGCAGCTTCTGGGAGGAGGGAGGGCATCAGCAGTGCGATATAGCTCCCTAAAAGTCCACTAAGCCGAAAGGTAGAACATTAGGTTGCTGTAGAATGAATTTTTTTGCACTGTGCTTGCTTACGCAGTGTGGTAGTGGAGTGTGAGTGGTAAACAAATACCGTATTTATCGGCGTATAACACGCACTTTTTTCCCCTAAAATCAGGGGAAAATCGCGGGTGCGTGTTATACGCCGATCCCCTGCGATCCTGAGCTTCAAAATCGCCGACCGCGATTTGAAAATTGCGCCACCGGCGCCGAAATACACAGAGCCGGTCCTCGGCTCTTCTCGGCCACTTTCAGCTTCACTCGAGCGCTGCCCGAACCTAGCCGAGTGTACTCGGCTAGGTTCTGATAGCTCCGCTCACAGTCACGCCCATCCCGGGCGGGACTACGAGTGGAGCCGAAAGGGAACGAGAGCCGCAGAGAAGAGCCGAGGACCGGCTCTGTGTATTTTGGCCCGGTGGCGCCATTTTCAAATCGCGGTCGGCGATTTTGAAGCTCAGGATCGCAGGGGAGCGGCGCCATTTTCAAACTGTGAGCTGCAAGGCTGCACTGGGATAAGGTTGCAATGGACACTGGGGAAGGCTGCACTGACAAGGCTGCACTGAGAAGGCTGCATTGATGGGCATTTAAATGTAAGTTTTTTTTTCCCTTAAACTTCCCTCCTAAAAGTTTTTTTCCCTTAAAATTCCCTCCTAAACTTGGGGTGCATGTTATACGCCGATAAATACGGTACTTTAGCAGGAATAATAGTATGCAGACATACATGATGGTTAATCTGCATTTTTATAGCAATGTGATTTTGTTTTGTTTTTTTGCCTACTATTTTTGCATGACTAAGGCCTCGTGTACACTACAGCTGCTAAATTGAAGTTTAGGAGCAGTTGGTATTTTTTTCAGCAGGCCTGGTACTCTTCTCTATGCTATCTTATGTGTACATGTACACTCAGTCGTTTATATTAGTTTAGAGGCAGTTGAGGTTACAGGCATTTTTTTGAAAGCAGAAAAATAACATTCGGGACTGTACAGCATTTCAAACGCCAAATGCTTGTAAACCGCGTTTATGCGCATTTGCGTTTTTAAGGGGGAAAACATTTCTGATAATTTTTGGACATATAAAAATGTTGTAAAAAAAAACAAATTTTGCCACATGCTGTTGCCTGCATCAATGGATGAGTCCAGTAGCGACAAACTCAGGTCCTCTCATCTAATTTTCTACGTCTTCAGAGCCTCAGCGACATCAGGAGCATTTCCTCACACATGCTCATGATGGGATCCATAGTGAAAAAACAAAAAATAAAACTATCTACAAGCACACTGCTTTCTCTGTCTCCTCACGGAATGTCTGAAATGGTTAATAATTTCATGCATTGTGGGCATTTGGGAGGGTCTCCTGTGGTTATCTTTAAAAAATGCTTCTAACTTCAGATGCTCATACCTGCTGCTAAACTCGCATAAATGTGGTATGCAAAAAGCTGTAAAACGGACCTTTTTCACCTTGGTTTCCAGCTGTCAATTTCCAGCATTTAGAAAAGGTTTTAAGCTGCCCTTTGTACATGAGCGCTAATATTACTGATAGTTCTTGCTAAGGCAAAACAGGTAGAGATTTGTTATATAGTAGTATGCAGTCATGGGGAGTATAGGTACTTGTGAACCAAAAGCAGATGTCTTTTTGAAACGCATGCTTTACTAATTAGAAAAAAATCTCACCCAACACTACTAAAGCCATGTAATGTTATGTACTATTATACATACCTGTACAGTCCTGGTGTAATTATTCAGCACTTTACCCGGTAAAGAAAAAAAAAAACACTAAAAGAACGTTGTCATGTTTTTGTACACTGTTTTGCTACCCATGGAACAAAGTACATGTAGTACTTTGTCTCATGTTGCTGGGTGGTGCCTAAGGCTTGCCATAGATGGGTCTTTTTTTTTTCTCAATCAGCCGCAGGGCTCATTGAAAAACAATGAATGGATTCCCCCCTTCCACACAAGGTGGCTGGAGGAGTCCTCCCTGTTGTGCCATTGTATTCTGATAGTGGGGACTCCTCTGTTAGAATACACTGATCAGCACCTCAGCCAAGTGGCTGCATCTGCTGATCAAATGAAGATTTTCCAACATTCCCACTTGACAGAAGTTGATAGTTAGATTGGCTTCTGTTGAGCAGGAATGGCTGTAGATGGACCGAAATGTGTCTGGTCTGAATCAATCCATTTATGACTAGCTTAAGTCTAGTTTGAGGCCTGACTTAGCCCCTACCTCCTTCCCTGCATAAATCCAACAACAACTAGGAAGGAGACAAACTCATTATAATGGCAGCCTGTCTCGGAACAGATCATTTTCTGGAGACACGAATGCACAGGGAGGAGGTATGTGTCAGCATTCTGTTTCTCTGGGAATGTGATATCATAGGCTTGCTCTGAGCTGAGACATGCTTACAATATCGCATTCCCTTCTATAGTCTGTCTCCTTCCTAGGTGTTGTCAGATTTGCCGCGGGGGATCAGTTTGGACCTCGCAACTAGACTTGGGAAGGGCCCAGCAACATGGGACAAAGTACTACATGAACTTTATCCCTTGGGAGGCAGAACAGTGTACCAGTTTCAATGATAGTTCTTCTTTAGCACTATCACTCTTGTTCAGTGAAGAGTTCTTTTAAGTGCAGTTAATCATAATCCATCTTGTATTGGGCTGAGTGTCATTGGCTTCCTTGCTCTGGGTTTTGTACTTAAGAATATGAGTTCTTTATATGAAGTTTTCTGTCAACCTCTTCCCATTCCCAGTCACATTGCTGCTGTTGCCTGTCAGCGTGTGTGGGTCTTTTTTTGTTTTTGTTTGGGAGAGTTGTATTTCTGACAAGGAGGAACAGCATGGAGCACAGTGATTTGAAATTAATCACATGGTCCTGTCATCGGAAGGGTTCAGCTTAGTGTCCTTTTTCTACATATGTGGGAGAATGAATAACTGCCCTGATAAGCCTCAGCTGTGCCTTACTTGTATCATATCAGCCACAGAAGCAATGAAGTTTATTTGTGTGTATAGTAAGAGATGAGCTGACAAAAACCTTGAGGGAGAAGTAGCGATCGGCTGGGAAAATCCTCTCAATGGTATGCATATTTCAGTATAATTGCTTTCTAGTTAAAGCATGAACATGCACTACCTCATTTAACCAAAGGCACAATTAATAACATGTATTTAGTATATAGGGAAGATATATAGACCTTTCATAAATTGGAATGTAAAACTGTTTGCCCTTTCTAGGCAGACCCTACATTCGTGGTTGGCAAACTGCAGCAGAAATGGGAAGCAGCGCTGCTGCTGTTAGTATCTGATCTTTGTTTTATCTTTTAATAGGAGGAAGGTTATTAATGTCCTTTTTGCATACAGTAATTTTTTGCACTACAAGGAATCCAAACCCTCTAAAGCACTTTAGTGTTGTATATAAAGTCTATGAAGTGAGCCTAGAGTGCTGAACTGTGAATTTATAAAACAACAATACATGCAGATATGGGATCTGTTATGCAGAATTCTAGGGACTTTTAAGTGTTGGCTATAAGGAAGTAGCCTGGCCTGTTAAACCACTACTTTCCCATGTGTTTGACATCTGTACAAATGGATCTATTGTACAGTATGTTTGTTTACTTGCCTGCACATATTCTATCAAAAGGGACCCTCCGGTACTTGCCATCAAACAACTTTCTGCACCTGCTGCCATACCTTAGATACGGGAACTATACTGCATATTGCCTACTTCAGTTAACATTTCATGTTTGATTTCTGGCAGCAGTGGCTGTATGAAAGTTTTTTCATGGTTTCTGATATGTTCTGTTCTGTAACTGTTCAAGTTAGTGTTGTCAAGGGGACCCTCATTCCCTCTAGACATAAACAGCATTGCCTTAAAGTGGTTGTAAAGTCACATGTATTAATTACTTTGAAGTGGAAGTAAAGGCACAAGTTTTTTTACCTTCATGCATTCTAACTATCAAATCGCATGGCAAGTCAAACCGGTGTGAACGGGGGCTGAGCTGGAGCAGAGTTTTATCTGACAGTATGCCCGGGGAGCTCTTCAGAGATCTAAAGAGGATTTTGAGGGTTCAAAAATAGTCCTATACACTGAATAAGTCTGACAGGTTCACGTTAAAATTCCATTTTTTGTTTTGCTCTATACAGGTACTCTACTCAAAGGGTTAGTTCACCTTTACAGAACATCTGTAAAGGTGACCTAACACCAGACCCCTTCCACACCCCCACCCCCCAGTCCCTGCTATATATACCTCCCGTGATCCTGAGCTGTCAGGGCTTCTGCAAACCGCTCCACCAGTCTGGAGATTTGAAATCCCCGCTGCTTTCTCTCATTGCAGTTCAGATCTGCAAGAACAGACCAGATGGATTCTGTTTGGTCAGTGCTGTCCATGTGATAGTTCTGACCAATTGGTATCTGTCTGGTCTGTCCTGGCCGTGCTGGATGGCAAGGAGAGAAAGCAGCAGGGATTTCAAATCTCCAGACTGGTGGAATGCTTGCGGGAGCCCTGACCGCTCAGGATTGCAGGAGGTATATACAGCAGGGACTGGGAGGTGGTGTTGGGTCACCTTTACAGGTGTTCTGTAAAGGTGAACTAACACTTTTAAATTGTATTCTGCTGTTTGGTCCATTTTTATGTTATTGTGGTATGAAGGTCAATTTTAGAGTCAATGTAAATGGCAGAAATCCTACAATTCATAAACAATTGCTGTGAGCCTTTGAATGTTTTGTAAGTAAAAGTCACAGAGAACCGCATCCCTTCCTGAAACCATGTCCCATCAACTTGTCTCCCTAGATCTGTTAGCACATGCTCATAGGCATGAGTTCATCTCCAGCCTGGTAGGATGGGACCATGATCATTTTATCTCTGCAGACACAGGAAATATCTCCAGCCTGGTAGGATAAGACCATGATTTGTATTTCTCTGTGGGCAACTTTTAGGATGAGTGGATGATGTGTATACATACACAAATACACACACAGAACTGTTACTATTAAATAAATAACCAGCTCTGTTTCTTCTACTGTATCTCCACCTTCTTTTTCACAAATCTGGGTTGGAGGGAGTATACTGGCTTGTAAACAAATCCTAAATCCTTTCTGTATTTGGGATCCCATATCTGTATGTTGTAACAGTGACACATCTTTCCATTTCTGGTACAGAGGCTGTAAGGTAGAAAAATATAGCTCTCTGCAAGATACCGTATTCATAATGTGGGCATGTATGGATTTTTTATGTGTGTGGTTGGGGCTGGTAATTGTATCTGAGTTATTTTTGAGTCTTGACAAGGCTAACCATAAGCTCACCAGATACAATCTGACTGTACAATCTCCTTTAGGCTTACCAAACTATATATTTTGAGGACCTACCTATCCATGTAATTGGCATCTAGTCAGGCCCTTGTAATAAATGCACTTTTGGTGTTAAAGGAAATTTTGCAGTAAGATTGCAACATGTGGGTGGTAAGCTGTAGACTGGCAGATGGCACAATTCTCATATGAACTTAGCATTAAGCTAATTCCGTCTAGATAGAGCTGTTTATGGCCAGTCTAACTGTATACTGCTTTTGAATGACACATTGAATTCCTGATATAGCATAATTATCCCATCTAAAAAAAAAAGGATGGAAAAGTTAGAATATATATTTGCCTCTCTGCCCACAGCGGCTAGGCGAGGGTTATCCTTGCAATGAGATCCTGGAAACACTGACGATTACAAATCTCACGAAAGGATGCCCTTGCATTCTACTAGAAAATGTGTGCATGAGATTTGGGATACTTCTTTTAGGATCTTGCCGAAAGGACTGTGGTCGCCCTCTACTTAACATTTAGGAGAAAGTGACAACATTACCCCCTGCACCACTCCCCAAATTGTATTTTATTTTTTTAATGCAGTGATTTAAGATAGGGGCAGGCAGTAATATTCTACTGTGCTATTTCTCACCTTATAACATCTAAACCTGTGTTCACATATACCTGCTTCATGTGTTTCAGCATGTGCTGAATTAAAGAAGAAAGAAGCTTGCACTTGGAATACGGGTGTCCATATATTCATTTCCAAATGTTCAACACCATATGTTTAAAATAAATGTTAAATTGTTTGAATTTCGGTGTTCTTTTAAAATAAATCTGCCTTTTGACCTGAGATAGTGTTTGAAAAGCAAATAACATGCAAGTTTCCATACGCATTCTTTGTGACTGGTTCCTCTGGAATCATAAATACTGTGGAGTAGAGATGAACTTGGGCGCTCTTGAGTTTTTGTTTTTTTTTCATTCTAGTGAACTGTGGGCCTAGTCATTCCTGCTCCGCTGCCCTCCTCTCTTGTTTATATGGACTACGGAACAAGAATGACCCGACCTGTAGCTCGTTGGAGTAAAAAAAGAGTGCTCGTTTGGCTACAGGGGAATTTGGAGACTGCCCAAGCTCATCTCTAATGTGGAGTGTCATGCAGTTATATATAACCAGAAATCAATCATTCATAATGGAAGTTTGTTTTTATTATTGAATTTTCTGTCAGTCTGAAAATCGTAATAAATGTTAATTTTATGAAAGGCTGTCAGTTCTTTTTTTCTCTGGGTGTTGTACAAAAATCTACAATTTTTTTTTTTTTTTTTTAAAGAAACACTGGTTGATTTACTAAAACTGGAGAGTGTAATATCTGGTGCATCTGTGCATGGTAGCCAATCAGCTTCAAACTTCAGCTTGTTCAATTAACCTTTGACAAAAAAAAAAAATCTGGAAGCTGATCGGTTTCTATGCAGAGCTGCACCAGTTTTAGTAAATCAACCCCTTTCACCATGCCAATTTAGGGCAAAGTGACTATCTGTATAAAGGGGCCCCCAACTCACCTTGCCAGTTGTTTTCCACCACTTCTACCTTACTGCAACTGGCACCAGTAGCCCAGGGGTTTGTGGGCATCGGACACTAATGAGAACAGTGAAGGCACTTCCTCTGTCATGTGTGCTTGGGCCTAGCGAGTGGTTGCTAGACCCCAGAAATGAGCGGTAGTTACTTGTTCCCTCCATATTTAGGAGAATTTTTAAATTTTTTTTTTTTTACCAGCTGAGGTGGCAGAAGAAGCAGCGGCGATGCTCTGGTAAGGAGAGTATGTGTTAGTGGAAATACACCTTTACAAAGACTTGAGACACTGTCACGCTTTCTTAAAATGGCAAATTGACAGTGTTTCTTAAAGCTTAATTTGGTATACTTTAAGTACCATTATTTGCTGTAACTGAATTTTAATCAACAAGAGCCTGAGAGCTGACGGAAGCAGTACCATGGCTGAAAATTGTGATCAGAGCAAGTAATGTGTTTCATCGTACTGAATTGAGCTTAAAGAATCTTAATGTAAAAAATCATGGTGCTTGCTTCTATACTAGAAGTGACAGCTTGAAGCTGCAATAAACAACACCTCTGGCTTCTTTTGCTTGTTATTAAGGCCAGTTTTCTCTTGAGAGACTTAAACCCAAAAATGTACTACAGCCATGGCCAAAAGTTTTGAGACTGACACAAATATTAATTTTCACAAAGTCTGCTGCTTCAGTGTTTTTAGATCTTTTTGTCAGATGTTACTATAGTATACTGAAGTATAATTACAAGCATTTCATGCGTGTCAAAGGCTTTTATTGACAATTACATTAGGTTTATGCAAAGAGTCAATACTTGCAGTGTTGGCCCTTCTTTTTCAAGACCTCTGCAGTTCCCCGTGGCATGCTGTCAATCTTCTGGGCCACATCCTGACTGATCGTAGCCCATTCTTGCATAATTAATGCTTGGAGTTTGTCAGAATTTGTAGGGTTTTTTGTTCACTCGCCTCTTGAGGATTGATCACACGTTCTCAACGGGATTAAGGACTAGGGAGTTTTCTGGCCATGGACCCAAAATGTTGATGTTTTGTTCCCCAAGCTTAGTTATCACTTTTGCCTTATGGCAAGGTGCTCCATTATCCTGGAAACCAAACTGTTCATGGATGGTTGGGAGAAGTTGCTCTGGGAGGATGTTTTTGTACCATTCTTTATTCATGGCTGTGTTCTTAGGCAAAATTGTGAGTGAGCCCACTCCCTTGGCTGAGAAGCAACCCCACACATGAATGGTCTCAGGATGATTTACTGTTGGCATGACACAGGACTGATGGTAGTGCTCATTTTCTTCTCTGGACAAGGTTTTATTTCCAGATGCCCCAAACAATCAGAAAGGGGATTCATCAGAGAAAATGACTTTACCCCAGTTCTCAGCAATCCAATCCCTGTACCTTTTGCTTAATGTCGGTCTGTCCCTGATTTTTTTTTCCTGGAGAGAAGTTGCTTCTTTGCTGCCCTTCTTGACACCAGGCCATCCTCCAAAAGTCTTTGCCTAGCTGTGCGTGCAGATGTACTCACACCTGCCTGCTGCCATTTTTGAGCAAGCTCTGCACTGGTGGTGCCCCAATCCCGCAGCTGAATCAACTGTAGGAGACGGTCCTGGCACTTGCTGGACTTTAATGGGCGCATTGAAGCCTTTTTTAACAAATGCAGTAGAAATGTTTTTTATGGGATTATGTTCATTTTCATGGCAAAGAGGGATTTCTTTCTCGTACATCATGGGACACAGAGCCTCAGTAATTACTGATGGGTTATAGGGTATCACTAGGTGATTGGACACTGGTCATACCCTAGACAGGAAGTTCAACCCCCTATATAACCCCTCCCCTTACTCGCCAGTGTCTTAGCTGTTGGTCATGAATAAGATGTGCTGTGCTGAGCTCCAAAGGAATATCCTATACTGGGGCAAGCCATGCAGCCGGATCCATTCAAAGTGTCTTTTCCAGGCTGAATTGGATGGTACCCGGGCCTCGTGTCCGAAGAAACAAGGTTTTACCTGTAACACTTCTCTTTTTAGAGAGCTGGACTCCGGGATCCAGTATTTGGTTTTTTCAGCCATATCCCCGGCGGGGTGCTTTACGGGGCCAGAACTGTGGAGCCCACCGTGAGAGGTGAAGATTGGGTCTGTTACAACAGAACCCTGCAGCTTGATAAGGTAAGGGAAGACTCCTCAAAAATTGTTCCAGTTCTTATAAGGTTTCTCCTTTAAGTAAATGTATGCTATGCCTATAGTCGCCACTGTGGGCTGTCAAGAGCACATACCTTTTCTTGCTTGATCTGTCTTGTCTGTGTCCACGCTGTACGCTCCTCCAAGCCATGCTCCAGGTAGGATGTGGGAAGGGGGTTTTTTTTCTACAGAGATTCTCCCCCCACGGCTTAGGTAAAGGCACAGGGAAGTGGTAGTATGCCCGCCGCCACCGCCATTAAAGCAGCTTCCCATTCACCGGCCCTCCTCTCTCCTCCGGCCCGACCCCCCCTCCATGCTAGTTCCGAGGATCTAGAGCAGGGGTCTTCAAACTACGGCCCTCCAGTTGTTCAGGAACTACAATTCCCATCATGCCTAGTCATGTCTGTGAATGTCAGAGTTTTACAATGCCTCATGGGACGTGTAGTTCTGCAACAGCTGGAGGGCCGTAGTTTGAGGATCCCTGATCTAGAGCCTCGGCTCGCGCAGGAAACAGTCTTTTAAAAAAAAAAAGACGAGGGAGGGGCGGCAAGGGGGGGGGGGGGGTAGAGCGTTAACGCAACGTCAGCGTGGTGAAACGCTCACATTGCAGGCTGCACACAGGCTATAAGGTGCATTCTTTTCAGATGCACACAGCCTATGGAGGGACACAGAGCAGACGGGCGCATGTGAGGTGGGAGACACAGTCATTCCCAGGCAAACATTTACTTGAGCACCAGACTGAGACTTGGTAGTAGGGACAGTTGCTGAACTACATTGCTCAGCAGTCAGTGCATTCTGGTAGTGCCTCTGCTTTTTGTGTTTTGCACTATGGGCAGAAGAGGTACATATACCCCAAAAAATAGGGGCTCTAAGGGACTCCCTCAGGCTCCGAGGGCCCCCCTTCTGCAGCACCTTCCCCCTGTGAAGGACCGAGGAAGCTGGCCAGGGTGAGCCGTCGGGGTCAGGGGCTGCAGCTGCTTCTGGCACTTCAGCCCCTGTATACATTACACAGGAGGTTCTTTCCTCAACCATTAATGGATTAGAGAAAAGCCTGGTGGCCTTAATCGCATCTTCACTCTGTGAAAGAAAACGTACTAGGTCCCCCTCTGCCACTCAGGACCCTCAAACAGAGGAACTCTGGGGAAAAAGGAGAGGAATCCCTCTCAGAGGATCGGGATGAGATTTATGATTCCTATTCTGAGGAATCAAGTGGAGAAGGGCCCTCTTCAGCTTCTCAGGATGAGAAGGTGTTAGTGCAAATTTTTGCTGGATTGGTCCGCTCCACATTCAAGTTACCCATACCTGAGTCAGTTAAAGAACCCTCCTTTAGTTTGGGTTCACTGAAGCCTCCTCAAACCACACATGCTTTTCTGTTTATGGTTACTGAAAAAGCTTATTTTGGGATCACCTAGATAAACATTTTTTTTTCCGCCTAAAAAAGATTGCAACCCTTTATCCTATGGAGGAAAAATTTACTAAGATGGGGGGTATACCGGCAGTTGACGCCGCCATTCCTCCGTAAATAAGTCTGGCTTGTCTTGACGACAATGCTCAGATACCTAGGGATCCAACTGATAAGAAATTGGAATTCCTGTTGAAAAGTGTTTTCTTCTTGGCAGGTTCAGTGGCAGAAGTTCCTAATAGCTCAACCTGCAGTGGCAGCAATCAGTCTGTCAATACTTGAGAGACCATGTTAAACGGGTCCTCAAAGTTTTACCTGAACAGCAAGCCCGGGAGTTTGCCAAGCTACCAGCGGCTTTGTGTTTGCTGTTGACGCAATCAGAGATTCTATCATCCAAACCTTTCGCCTTGCGCTTGGGTTGGTACATATGCGTAGAATATTATGGTTGAAAAATTCCAGCCGAATCTCCATGTAAGAAGCTTCTGGCTGGGTTTCCCCTTCATGGTGCAAGGCTGTTCGGAGAGGATTTGGTATACGTCCCTCTTTTAAACAGGCTCTGTCCCCAGTGCCAGGAGCATCAGCCTCCAGGCAGTCGTGACGGCCTCCTCCATCAGGCTCAAGAAATAAATCTCAGGGTCGACCCAGGGACAAAAGAAGTCCTGTGGGAGGAAGCCTACTAGACAAGAGGCTAAAGCCTCTTTATGAAGGAGTGCCCCCTCTCGCTCGGGTGGGGGGAAGACTGCTACAGTTCTCAAGGCAGGAGGATTTCCAGGACAGATGGGTGATGTCCATATTAACTCTAGGTTACAAACTAGAGTTCCGAGAATTCCCCTCTCCTCGTTTCCTCAGATCAAATGTTCCCAGAGACCCAGAGAAAAAGAAGTCTCTCTTTTAGCATTGGAGCGACTATTGTCGCAAAAAGTTATCGTGGTTGTTCCCACGCAAGAGCAGGGATTGGGGTTTTATTCAAACCTTTTCACGGTTCCAAAACCAAATGGAGATGTCAGACCCATTTTGGATCTCAAGGATCTAAACCGATTCCTAAAGATCCTTTCGCATGGAATCGATCCGATCGGTAGTCTCCATCCTACAAGAAGGAGAATTTTTGGCGTCAATAGACATCAAGGACGCATACCTGCATGTACCTATTTTCCCTGCTCATCAAAAGTACCTGCATTTCAAAGTAGAAAAATGCCACTTTCAGTTTTATAGCTATGCCTTTCGAGCTAGCTACTGCACCTCGGGTGTTTACAAAAATCTTGGCCCCTCCGCTGGCCAGATTAAGGGCCCAAGGTATAACGGTAATAGCATACCTAGACGACCTGCTCTTGATAGATCGCTCAGTAGCCCACTTGGACCAAAGCTTGGTAACCACAGTTAATTACCTGGAATACCTAGGTTGGCTCCTCAACTCAGAGAAGACTTCTTTGAAACCAGTAAGAAGACTAGAGTATTTTGGTCTGGTCATAGATACAGCCCAGAAGAGGGTATTTTACCCCAGGCAAAGATCAGTACCATAAAAGAACTTATTCAGGGCAAAGAGACATCCTCCTATTCGCCTTTGTATAAGGCTACTGGGGAAGATGGTGGCTTCATTTGAAGCAGTTCCCTATGCTCAGTTTCATTCGAGACTGCTGCAAAACAGTATCCTGCCTGCCTGGAACAAGGAGGTTCAGGCATTGGATTTTCCAATGCCACAGCAGTGGCTTATATCAATCACCAAGGAGGCACCAGGAGTCGTGCAGCCCAAGGAGAAGTAAACCAGATCTTAATCTGGGCAGAAACATGTGCCGTGCAATCTTCATTCCGGCAGTAGAGAACTGGCAGGCGGACTACTTGAGTCGCCGGCAGTTATTCCCAGGGGAATGGTTTCTTCACCCCGACGTCTTCTTGGCCATATGCCAAAGATGGGGGTTCCGGATGTAGACCTCTTTGCATCCAGGTTCAACAACAAGAACAACAAGGGATCCTCTTGCATGCGCGACAGATGCGTTGGTGACTCCATGGCATCAATTCTCCCTGATTTATACATTTCCTCCTATTCTGCTACTGCCACGACTTCTTCGCAGAATCAGGCAGGAAAGGAAGTCGGTACTTCTGGTACCCCAGCGTGGCCCAGAAGAGCTTGGTATGCAGAAATAGTAAAGATGGCAGTAGGTCCCCCGTGGACCCTACCGTCACGTCCAGACCTGCTATCCCAAAGTCCAGTGTTCCACCCTGCCTTACAAACGCTAAATTTGAGGGTCTGGCTATTAACCCACGTTCTGAAGAGTCGTGGGCTTTCAGGTCCTGTGATTTGTACCTTGATCAATGCAAGGAAGCAAGCTTCCAGAATGATTTATCATAGAGTCTGGAAAGCTTAGGTCTCCTGGTGTGTATCCAGGGGTTGGCATCCCAGAAAATATGTCATAAGTAGAATTCTTGACTTTCTACAAATGGGATTAGAAATGAAGCTGGCCTTGAGTACCATCAAGGACCAGGTCTCGGTCTTGTCAGTATTATTTCAATGGCCGCTTGCTTTGCATTCTTTGGTCCGAAGCTTTATACAGGGGGTAACGCGTCTTAATCCTCCGGTTAGGGCGTCCCTAAAGCCCTGGGACTTGAATTTGGTTCTGTCAGTTTTACAGAGACAGCCTTTTGAACCAATACGTCAAATTCCCTTGGTCTTGTTGACAAGAAAGTTAATTTTTCTGGTAGCCATTTCTTCTACTAGAAGAGTATCAGAATTTGCAGCTCTTTCCTGTAAAGAGCCTTATTTAATCATACACTAGGATAGAGAGATATTGCACCCTCATCCTAGCTTTCTACCAAAAGTGGTTTCAGATTTTCATCTAAACCAAGATATTGTTCTACCTTCCTTTTTTCCAGATCCCTGTTCTACGGAAGAAAGGTCACTACATTCTTTGGATGTAGTAAGAGCAGTCAAGGCCTATCTAGAAGCAACTGCTCAAATTCGCAAAACGGATGTTTTGTTCGTACTGCCAGAAGGTCCCAATAGAGGACAGGCAGCGTCAAAGTCTACCATTTCAAAATGGATTCGACAAATGATTATTTAAGCTTACGGTTTGAAACAGAAAATTCCACCTTTTCAAATCAAGGCACACTCCACAAGGGCTATTGGTGCTTCTTGGGCGGTGCATCACCGGGCTTCTATGGCTCAAATCTGCAAGGCCGCAACCTGGTCTTCAGTCTATACATTCAGCAGATTTTATCAGGTGGATGTGGGAAGGCATGAGGATATCGCCTTTGGGCGTAGTGTGCTGCAGGCAGTGGTACCTGGTCCTCAGGTCTGATTACACCCTACTTTGTTGTGGTTCCCCTCCCATCAAATAGCATTGCTCTGGGACATCCCATCAGTAATTACTGAGGCTCTGTGTCCCGTGATGTACGAGAATGAAAATAGGATTTTTATAACAGCTTACCTGTAAAATCCTTTTCTTTTGAGGTACATCACGGGACACAGAGGTCCTGCCCCTCTTCTAATACACTTATACTGCTTTGCTACAAAACTGAGGTATCCCCAGTAAGGGGAGGGGTTATATAGGGGGTTGAACTTCCTGTCTAGGGTGTGACCAGTGTCCAATCACCTAGTGATACCCTTTAACCCATCAGTAATTACTGAGGCTCTGTGTCCCGTGATGTACCTCAAAAGAAAAGGATTTTACAGGTAAATTTCTGAAGACTGTGAGCAATGGTTATCCCCACATCAAGTGGGTCTGCTGCAACACTTCTTTGCTGATTTATTTCTTTGGTGTCTTAGCAGCAACTTTTCATTTGACATCAGGATGAGAAGGAATGAGTCCCAAATACAATATAACCATTCATGTGCATATAATGTATAATGATTTGTGACTGATTACTGAAATCATGAGTCAGATTAAGATCTGGACCAGAAATAAAGCAGTTCTGGCATTTAAGATGACAAACACACAGGCATACTGCAAATCCCAGTGGCAAAAATCTACTGATTCTGCAGCTGGGACTGACAGTTGTGTGCGGATAGCAGAGCCCATACAGTGCAATGACAGGTCATTGGCGACCACAGTTTTTTGTGACTTTTCGCATAGCAAGTGATCACATGTGATGATTGTGGCTTGTACGCACACAAAAGGATCTGAATAGGGCCAACATCACTATATATATATATATATATATATATATATATATATATATATAATATAAAAAATGTGTGTGCCCAGCCCATAACACTCACAGGATGCTTCAATGTTGTGGAGAGAGATGGTTGCCGTGTGTAACTGAAAAACTGCAATATGGTGATGAGTCAAGACATTGATCATGTGGCAGGGGCAGTCTGTGTCCTGATTAGAGAACATAGCTCGGTCTTTCTGAAAATAGTTCATTAGTCAATGTATACACAGACAATAGGTGTAGTCTTTATTTTGGGTTATGCAATAGCATTATGAAAACACACACTGACAGATTATGTTTAATAAATACAGAATTACAGGTCAAGTTTAAAATGAACACACATTTCCACACTTCAGTTATATGAAAGTTACTTTTACATTTTAGTATTTAAAATAGACAATAATATAAAATAACAGAATACTTAAAAAGTGTATTCTACAGTAGCCACTGATCAGTAGGATGAGGTTTACAGTAGTTATTGAAGAGTTGGATGTGGTTTACAGTAGTCACTGAAGAGTAGAACATGGTTTACAGTAGTCACTGAAGAGTAGAACGTGGCCTACAGTAGTCACTGAACAGTAGCATGTGGTATACAGTAGTTATTGAAGAGTAGGATGTGGTCTACAGTAGCCACTGAAGAGGAAACATGGTTTACAGTAGTCACTGAAGAGTAGGACTTGGCCTACAGTACTCCTTGAACAGTAGAATAAGGTCTAGAGTAGTCACTGAAAAGTAGGATGTGGCCTACAGTAGTCACTGAACAGTAGAATGTGGTCTTCAGTAGCTATTGAAGAGTAGGATGTGGTCTACAGTAATTATTTAAGAGTAGAACGTGGTTTAAAGTAGTTACTGAAGAGTAGGATGTAGTCTACAGTAGTCACCGAAGAATATGATGATGTTCTATAGTCACTGAACAGTAGGGTGTGTTCTATAGTAGTCACTGTGCAGTATGATGTGGCCCCCAGTATTCATTGACGAGTAGGGTAAGTGTGGTCTACAGTAGTCACTAAAGAACTACAATATAGTGTGTCTGTTTTACAAAATACAGACTAACAGATATTATGTCCATTGCTTGTGTCACAAAGAGCTATATAAAACTATTACAATGCATAATAATGTGCAGTAACTGCAGATCAGATAGAAGGCCAGTTCTAGTTTTGCCAGAAAGAGGTATGTTATATAAATATATCACAGTACTGTAGGCTGAATGTTGTGTTACTTGTAAATATTTCACTTAATACACTTATATAGAACTTTAGAAAAGGGAAAACATGACATGAATAACTTAAAGCCCCCCAAAAAAAAGTTTCCCCATGGAGTGGGGCTGTGCATGCACTGCACAGGTTAACTGCTCGTTTTGTCGAGGAGAAAGCTGTATACTCTCCTGAGCCTCTGTACTCCCCCACGATCCAGAGGTGGACTGTTCCTGATGTCCTCACCTCCAGAGCAGGTCTAGGGGCGTGATGATGTCAGGAACAGTTCATTGCACAAGACTGCTAGACAGTGGGGGGCAGAAGCTGCAGGGACTGGTCTTGTGCGGGGAGAATCGGGTAAGTACAGTATATCTCTCTTCTCCAATTCCCTAGCCAAAAACAAGCAGTTAACCAGTGCAGGCACAGCCCCACTGCATGGGAAAACTTTAATTATGCCTACTTGTTAAAATAAAACATTTTTCATTAGAATGTGCAATAAGGGATTTGAGTTGTACTTCTGTCAAACCGTTTTTATTCATGCTTGGATAAAGTGGGTAGGTTTACAACCTATGTTTTTCATTGCTGTGTGTCTCCATGTACTTCCTGTGCAGTGACCCCGACAGAGAGAGAAGGACAATTTCTCCTCTGCATAGGCAGTGATAGAATTTTTTTTAAATGTTTATATAATGGGAATGTTAGGACTCTTTATGAACTTTGTATTGCTGTCTTTGTCCCAGCTTGTGATATTTTACCTGAGAAGAAAATGGGGTTTCTAATACCTCCCTGATTGCAGGGAATGCACAGTCTTCAATGAGGTGGGCTACTAGCAGACAGCACAGGTACACTGCAAAGCAGGAAGAGCCTCAGTATGTCGCAAGCAAAAATGGTTGTCCCCATGCACATAGACAATTACCAATCATACATAGAAGCAGGATTTTTAAAACATTAAAAAACGTATTTACATCACGTTCATTCTTACATTTTAGTCTAAAAAGCATTGCAGGGTGTCAAACTGGCGGCCCTCCAGCTGTTGCGGAACTTTAAGTGCCATCATGCCTCTGCCTGTGGGAGTCATGCTTGTAACTGTCATCCTTGCAATGCCTCATGGGATTTGTATTTCCGCAACAGCTGGAGAGCCACCAGTTGGACACCTGTGGATTAGAAGTATACATTCCCTTTTAACCTCTCGGCGATATTCCCAAGTCTGGCTCGGGGTGGAATTTCAGAACCGAATGCGGTAACCCCCAGCCAGACTCGGGATCGCATCACAGGATCCAGGAAGAGCTTACTTACCTTGTCCCCTAGATCCTGCAATGTCTCCCCGCAGTGTGAGCGGCTCGTCCTCCACTCGATTCATCACAGAGCCGAGCTCTGTTCCCTGCGAGCATTGTGACACATGGGGACGGAGAACGGCGCCAAATTCAAAAAGTGAAACACACACATACATACAGTACACTGTAATCTTACAAATTGCATTACTGTATGAAATTATTTCACCCCCCTTTTGTCCCTAGTGCTTTGTCCAGTGACCTGCATGCAGTTTTCTGCCTGGAAACTGGAGATTGTCCATAGCAACCAAAACCGTCCCTTTTTCATCAAAAGGGGTTTTAGACCAGCTAGAAAACAGTGATAATCAATTAGAATCACTCTCAGAATTGAGCGATAGTGATTTGTGGGGAGATCCGTCATCAAACACTGAAAAGTAATGACAGTGACAATTCTGCAACTGAGCAAATTTCAGTGTTTTTGATTTGATTACATTATTGAATCATTTTTATTATTATATTATTATTTGGTATAATTATTTATAGTTATTCATTAAATTATAATTTATGATTTTGCGTTTCAAACTTTCTCATACCCGAAATGTCTACTAGACTCTTGTTTGGACAGATTCAAGTGAGTTATTCCTAAGAATTACAGGCCTACAATATAAAACGCTAAATTTCCATGCAAAATAATGGTACCGCTTTCAGCATCAAAAATATGAAATAATCATACCGCCAGGGAGGTTAAAGTGGTTGTAAAGGTTCAAGGTTTTTACCTTCTCTAGGGTCTCTCTTGTTATAAAAAGCCTGCCTATCAGTGGATTTTCAACTCCTAGACTAGAGATTACTACCACTTTAAAAAACAAACAAACACAAAAGCCTTTCCCTAGAACACAAGCATAGTGTCTTAATATACAGGATGCTAAAAAAATAGCTGGTGCAATCCTGTACATGCATAGCACATAAAAAAAGGGTAAGGTCCGGGTAGTGTTCCAGTTGGTAAGTGCCCTCAACTCTGGTCTAAGGATAGACCTATTTGCACATGTCTAAAGCCATACATTATACAATTTTCTTGTACATGTAGCACCCTCCTAGGTAGGTTGCTAAAATGTATATAATTAGCATAGCATGGTCTCCTGCTTAACAGGAAACTAATGCCGCGTACACACGGTCAGACTTTTCGTCTACAAAAGTCCGACGGACTAAAGCTGGCTGACAATCCGATCGTGTGTGGGCTTCCCCGGACTTTTAGCGGACTTTCAGCAGACTTTTCCAGCCGCAAATCTGACGGACTTTAGATTTGAAACATGCTTCAAATCATTACGTCGTAACTACGCCGGACCCAGAAATCCGCTCGTCTGTGTGCTAGTCCGATGGGCAAAAACCCACGCTAGGGCAGCTATTGGCTACTGGCTATCAACTTCCTTATTTTAGTCCGGTGTACGTCATCACGTACAAATCCGTCGGACTTTTGTGTGATCGTATGTAGGCAAGTCCGTTCATAAGAAAGTCTGCCGCAAGTCCGCCAAAAGTCCATCGAAAGTCCGTCGGACAGGCTGTCGGACTTTTGTAGACGAAAAGTCCGACCGTGTGTACGTGGCATAAGGCAAAATGTAGTAGTTTTTCTGCCTAACGGAGACTGTATTGGTGTGGTCAGGGAGTAACATAAAGGCAATCCTAATATTAGGATTGCCTTAATGTTGAGTAGTCAGCATATCTTCTCTAAAAAGAGTATGGTAAGATTATATATGGGAATCTACAGGTACATATGCCTATATAATCCTATTAGGAGCCAGAAACAGATGATTGCTCCTTGCAGAGGAACATACCCATGCTGGTGGAAAGTTTGCTGAAAAACCGATATTACCTGCACCACAGACTGTGAATATAATATTCTAATACTATAAGCCAGAAAAAAATGTGTATGTGACCACAGTCTGCTCCTCAACGTGTGAGCCTTATGCTATACCATGTGAAAAAACCTGTAGTAGCACTATGGGAAGTTAAAGATCAAATAAAAATGTACTTCTATACAAAGAAAAAAAAATATATGTGACAAACATTAACAAATGTTCTATCACATTTGCATAGTGCCTCTGTGACCAGGGCTGGGACAAGGGATGGGCTGAATGGGCAGCTGCCCTGGGCACAGCTTGTATTGTAGGGATGGGGGCATTGCAAATTCCTTCTACTATAAAGCTGACAGAAGTAGTGACAGTGGCATCACTACTTCTGTCAGTCCAGCGCGAGGAGAGGAGGAAAGAGTCGGGAGGAGGTGCGGCTGTGCTCTCTCTCTCACATAATGAAGGGGAGACGCGGCGCAATCTGGCATCTTTGCCCTGGGCATTGGAGGATCTTGTCCTGGCGCTGCCTGTGACTGTAAATAATTACCAAGAAAAGAAAAAGTCCACACCAATAAAGTGTCAAGTTTCACTGTGCGCTTGCTGGATGTACACATAAATGCAAAATCCTCAAAAAGATCGCTGTGTTCAAGTTCTGTGACCATTCCAATAACGTGTCCTCCAAGTGAGTGCCACACACCCCCACCAGATGGTAACTCACCAGATAGCCTGTGACTCTTCCGCTAAGTAGAGTCTGAATGCACTTTTCACCCTGCTGCAACTCCACCACTCCAGCGATGCCTGTATTACTTCGCTCTCTTCCTAGATCCACTCACATTAATGATATAGGAAAAGAGTGAATTAACACAGGCGTCACTGGAGTGCATTCATACTCTACTTAGCGGAAGAGTCACAGGCTATCTGGTGAGTTAACATCTGGTGGGGGTGTGTGGCACTTACTGGCATGAACTTTTTTTTTTTTTCTTTCTCTCTTTTCTTATGTTGGTAATTGTTTACAGTCACAGGCAATATGCAAAAGTGATAATGTTTGTCAAATATATATATTTTTTTCTTTGCTTTTCTGATGGAAAGTTTACCAATAGATTCCTGTATTCTCATTTTTGATAGTATCATCTTATCTGAAACCAGTTTGAAGGCATTAAATTATAAGATGCCTGAGTGATGAGCAGCAAATATTGCCTCAACAAGCCAACGCACAACAAGGTAAGCTGTTTTCAAAGCAGCAAACTTCTGAAGATAAACTATAATTAACCAAAAGAGGTTGTGTAGCTCAGCAGTCTCCAAACTGCGGCCCTTTGCTTGCCTTTATCCCGCCCTTGGGCACTATTCTATCCACTGACACCAACAATGGGGGGCATAATTCCTGTCGCTAACACCAACAATGAAGCACTATTCCTCCCACTGACACCATAAAAAGGGCACAATTCCGCCCACTGACACAAACTATCTAGTGATACTAATGATATGCTACTATTACTCCCACTGACACAAACAAAAGGGCACAATTCATCCCACTGACACCAACATTGGGGCATAATTCTTTCCACTGATACCAATAATGGGGCACTATTCCTTCCACTGACACCAAAGATGGTGCATTGCTTACTCCCACTGGACGCCAGGACATTTTCTACTCCCACTGGCTCTTGTATGGCCCCCCTAAAGTCTGAAGGACAGTAAACTGGCCCTTTGTTTAGAAAGTTTGGAGACCCCTGGTGTCGCTCATAGGTTCACATTTCTGCTTATTGAAGTTTTACAATGTCAGTAACCAAATAGGGAGCATATATTCTTGATCCTTATGAGCGTTTGTTGTATAGGTCTTTCCTATACTTCATATACAGGTCACGCCTATATGCATGTGCCCCCAGTAGTGCTCAGAAGGCAGGGTGAAAGATTCTCAAGCTGCCATGGAATTTAGGTGCACACAAAAGTCTGAAAAAGTGTTTTTTGCAACCAATTTTATTGAATGTCATTTTAGCATGGCCTAAAGTGAATGTACAGCCAAAACTTTTTTTATTTTATCTATACATTTAATTTTGGATGAAATCAGGAAGTGTTGCTGCTTGTCTCCCCACTGGGGAGTTAAAATGTTAATGTCATTAGAACAGAAGCTGGGGGTAAATCTTCCAATGAGGACATTTGCCTAAGAAATTATTTATCAATGTTTTGGAGAGATTCCTTTTTATCTCCTGTTATGTCTATGGGGCAGGAAGGAAAGGAAAATCTCCTTGATGGGACATAAAAAAAAACCAGACAGGTGGCTTTACTATTATTATTATTATAATACATGATTTATATAGCGCCAACAGTTTATGCAGCGCCCACTCTATGATGAATGAAAGCCATCCTCTTGTTTTGTGTCTAAGGATTTACCTAGGAGACAAATACTATTGGAAAACTCTTAAAGTGGTTGTAAAGTCAGAAGGTTTTTTATCTTTATGCATTAAGATAAAAAGCCTTCTGTGTGCAGCAGCCCCCCTCAGCCCCCCAGTACCTACCTAGGCCTCATCTCTATCCAGCAATGTCCGCGAGTGTCTTGGCTGTCCAAGACTCTCCGTCCTGATTGGCTGAGACACAGCAGCGATGCCATTGGCTCCGCTGCTGTCAATCAAAGTCAGCTAACCAATCAGGAGAGAGAGGGGGCGAGGCCACGGCTCTGTGGCTAAATGGACACGTGGAGCTACGGTTCAGCTAGGGTGCCCCCATAGCAAGCTGCTTGCTGTGGGCGCACTCGACAGGAGGGAGGGGCCAGGAGCACCAAAGAGGAACATCTGGGCTGCTCTGTGAAATCCACTGAGAGCAGGTAAGTATAACATGTTTGTTATTTTTATAGAAAAAAAAGGAGACTTTACAATCACTTTAATTCCTAAGCAGGCCATACATTATAAATTGTTCTTGTTCAATTTCCTTTAGATTTACCTTCAACTATGTAGTGCAAGGACCTGCCTGATTGCATATGTAGCGCTGACAAATTTTTGATCAGGCCCTTATTTGTAAATTTAGTGGGTTATCTGTTCTGTATATAGTTCAGAGTTAATCTATGGCTAAATTAGCCTCTGTTCCAGCATTGGCTGTGTTGCATGCAGTTCCACACTGTTGGCTGTAGGTGTCATTGTCACATAGATCAGTGTTGGAAAAGCAACAAGCTGAAGTATATAGAGTGCTCTTCTTTCCCAGAGGTAACTCGGCAGATATGGTCCACTGGTATGCATTATGGGAGAGAGTACTTAAGGGACAGATGCCATGTGCTAGAGGTCAGTTCTACCTCGTGGCCCTCCAGGCCGGAGGGCTGCATTGCTGCAGCCTGTCTGGGGCCTACTACTACAGAGATGGTCCTGTGCTGTCTGTCCTGCGGGAAGAAGCCGGACAATTGAGAAGACCCTGGGGAGGACCCATCTTGGAAAGGACCGTGCGGAATGCTGGTGTCAAGAGGGGCCTGGTGACTCAATTGGAGGATGCATCTTAACCTAATCTATCGCACAAGTACTGCCGGGTCGGCTTAAAGGTTCTGGTACTGTGTTACTGTTCATCTAAAACTACTATGTCCTGTGGCAGAGGATCATACAGTTCAATTGTTCTTCTCAAGTCTGTGGCAGAGACTTTTTGTTTGTGCTACGCTCCGGCTGCTAGGTCAGTGAGAGAGATCTATCCGGGTGGGCAAAGGTTTAATCTTGGACTGAAGGTATATTCGTCCCCGAGATTTCAATTCCTCAGTGATTCAAAGAAAAGGTATTTGAACTTCCCTGCAACTCTTCTTCTACCTCTTTCCTGCTACTTCTTCCAGGTATTTCCCATTAAAGCATTGGAAAAGTACTAAAGTGACTGGTGCCTACATTGTCAGATACAAAGCTCAACATGGACTCTAAGTTCTGGTATTGGTGAAATTACGGGTAAAGAGGTGACGGTAACAGCCCGATATAAATTAGCAGCTCCTTCGGGGGTTAGTGCTACACATACAAATAGAAAATGTTTAGGTTTGATCTCATATTATATATAAAGAAAAATTGTACAAGAATATTGTATAATGTATTGCTAGCCTTAAGGAAAGCTGAAGCTGGAAACATGTTATTTAGAATTTTCAGTTTTGATGTAGTTCCCAAGGTCGCGATGCTATGTTTACTCCCTCGGCTGCTGCCTTTCCAGTTAAAGGAGGAATGGTTGAGGAGCAGTCGCAACTCAACCATGTAGTTTTACCACCACTCATCTGCTAATTAAAACGAGCCCTAACAGTTCAGTAGAGGTGGCCAAGACTGAGTGTGCACAGGATTAGTGATAACCATTTAAAATGGTAGTAAAGTCCTTTTTTTTTTTTTTTACTTGTACCTACAGCTAAGCCTATAAGGCTTAGCTATACATTCTACGAATATCTCCTAAACGTGCACCGTTTAGGAGTTATTCACACTGCATGCAGCCAGTGACGTCACTTGCGCATGCGCTCTGAAGGGACAGCAGACCCATGCCATCTCTTCAGAGCCCCGTGCTGCGACCGTGACTCCCGCCGTAAAGGCAGCAGCGGGGGGTGTACACATAGTGAGGTCATCGCAGCTCGGTCAATCAAACAACCGGAGCACTCGAACCCGGCAGGAAGATCGGGTGTAGATGGCACAGCGAGCCACGAGGGCTGCATTCTAAGGTAAGTATTTCATAATGTGCTAGTATACGATGCATACTAGCACATTATGCCATTGTCTTGCAGGGTTTTTTTTTTTAAACCACTTCATTACCCAGCTATAGTAATATGACGTCTGCAGGAGGGATCTCCCATCCTGGGCGGGCGTCATATGATGTCCTGGGCTTCCCAGCCGTCTAGGGGACACGTCGCAGGTGGCGCGCTCGGCT
Source organism: Lithobates clamitans (assembly GCA_037952925.1). Classification (NCBI taxonomy): domain Eukaryota; kingdom Metazoa; phylum Chordata; class Amphibia; order Anura; family Ranidae; genus Lithobates; species Lithobates clamitans. Next base: position 1,040,258 of record JBBGZY010001769.1, read on the forward strand.
GCCGCGTTGCTTGGGACCCGGTGCACGTGCCCGGCGGCCGCGATGTCGACCGGGCACCCTTGATTGCCTGTGAACACAGCAGGACCGTGGATCAGTGTGTGTGAACACACAAATCCACGTCCTGTCAGGTGAGAGGAGACCGATGGTGTGTTCCAAGTACAGAGGAACACCGATCGGTCTCCTCCCCTTGTGAGTCTCCGTCCTCTACAGTTAGATTCACTCCCTAGGAAACATAATTAACACCTCGATCACCCTCTAGTGTTAACGTCTTCCCTGCCAGTCACATTTACACAGTAATCGGTGCATTTTTTATAGCATTGATCGCTGTATAAATGTGAATGGTCCCAAAAATGTGTCAAAAGTGTCCGATATGTCCGTCGCAATGTTAGTCACGAAAAAAAAAAAAAAAATCGCAGATCGCCGCCATTACTGGTAAAAAAATAAATAAAAATGCCATAAATCTATCCCATATTTTGTAGACGCTATAACTTTTGCGCAAACCAATCAATATACGCTTATTGCGATTTTTTTTTACCAAAAATATGTAGAAGAATACGTATCGGACGAAACTGAGGAAAAAAAATTGGGATATTTATTATAGCAAAAAATTACGTTTTTTTTCAATATTGTCGCTCTTCTTTTGTTTATAGCGCAAAAAATAAAAAACGTAGAGGTGATCAAATACCACCGAAAGAAAGCTCTATTTGTGGGGAAAATTTCATTTGGGTACAGTGTTGCATGACTGCGCAATTGTCATTCAAAGTGCGACAGCGCTGAAAGCTAAAAATTGGTCTGGGCAGGAAGGGGGTGAAAATGCCCTTGTATTGAAGCAGTTAAAGACGCAGTTTACTACCACTTTAAGTGTACTATAGACTGCACACGCACTGCCTCTTGTGTTATGCACAGTGCAGTAGGTAATACATGTAACATGTAGAGTACATAGAACCATTTACATTACACTGTGACAGAGAAGCCTGCATGTCACATTTATGTACATTTATGTAGGTTACAGTATTGATATCACTTCTTTAGGCTCGGTTCACTCTGCTGCGACATGGGATCCAACTTGTGAGACCCCAAGTGGCATGACATTTCAAATTCAATGTTTCCCTATGAGAACCATCTTAAAGTGTTACTAAACCCACAACAGTAAAATAAGTCTGTATATGCAGTAAATATAACCACTGTGGAACCTAAGGGGTTAATCCTCTGCATTGTGTAAAAAGGCTGTTTGATTCTGTCTTCTCTGATCCTCCCCTTCTTCCACAGTCCTCAATCCATCTGCTGATAGTACAGAGCCCTGAGGGCACTCTGCACATGCTCAGTTTGGTGTGTATTGCTAGAGAGTTTTTTTTTTATTTTTTTTTGGGGAGGGCCAATCAGCACTGTCCAGACACAGATACAGGGGTGCTGCAGTCACATAGGACAGTCAGAGGGGAATGAAAACTCCTCCTACAAGCTTTAACCAGTGCTCAGTGGACACCAATAGAAATCACAAGACTGCTATATACTGCTGATGAGAAAAGGTATTTAGCAGTTTATATTTACTAAAATAATTGCATTTCCATGTTCTGTGTACTGTGGGAGACCAGATATAATCAATTCAGGGTCCTGGGTTTAATAACATTTTAAGTATAATGCATATGTAAAATCTACAGTTCTGTTTGTAAATGTATTAGTATTTGATATAAAATGGAATTCAGTATTAGTTAGACATTAATAAGTACTGAAGGTATGAATAGGCACTGAGTGTTCTATTGTGACTTGGATGGTCTGTGGACTATAAAAGTTTGGGAACTGCTGCCTAAGGCTCCAAGCACTGCGATTCTGCCCGCAATTCCACAAACGCAGCAAAACACAGAACGCGTTTGTGATGCCATTATTTCTTAATGGAACCCCAAACGCTGTGCGATTTTGCCACGATTGTCGAGTGACAAATCACTTGACAATCGTGGCAGCAATCGCGACCGCAAACGCTCCTGGCTCTGTGGCAAGATTTGGTACATGAGCTTCTTTTGAATGGTGCCGCTCCAAAAAACGCTCAGCTAAAAAACTAAAAAGTAGCTAAAAAAAACAAGCTGCAGCAGCTGTCGGTGCACATCACTCAGGTGTGAATGGAGCCTCATGGTACAAATGACTTACAGAAAGAGTAGTTCCTACATCTGGCCCACTGGGAATGTACAGAAGGATGCTGATAGTTTGTACACTGTACATGTACCATTTGTTGTGCTATTTACGGTGCAGTAGGTAGTACTTGTCACCTTTTTGGCTATAACTATATTGTAGAACAAAGTCACACTGCAGATCAGGCTGAAGGCCAACAGATGACACACATTCTATCTCTGCTGGGAAAATGAGGACATAGAATGTGAAGAGCAGGCCTACCTGAATGGTTTACCACTCATGGTAAAACTGCAATAAATATTACAGTCTGTATTTACAGATATAAAGTCCAGCTTGCTCCAGTAACATCGTGGAATATTTATGGATGTTTTCTCCAAGTAGATACATCTGTTCTATAATCAGGTCCTTGTAAATCTCAGCTTTCTCTTCAATCAGAGTTGATGCTTCTGATAAGTAGATAATTGTAGGCTGGAGGTACCTGTCAGTGAACTGAGTAAAGTCGATATATGGAGCAAAGTAAAGAGCCACCAACACCAAAACCAAAACCAGAAGTGCCACAGATCCAGCTCTAGCGGAGAAGGGGAACTTCAGATGAACTTTTTGAGGTTTGGCGGGTCCCTTCTGTGGTAAACCTAGTTTGTCAACATCTATGAGTCTGATGCTATCCCACATGCTGGTATCAAAATTTTTCATACAAGAAATGGCAGCGATATCTGCAGGAGATGGCAAGGGAGCTTTAATACGCTGAACTTTTTCTCGAAACTCCTCCATTTTCTGAAGAAAAAGAAATGGATCTGTGATGTTCTTAAAATCCTCAGCAATGTCGCAGGCCTTCTTCTTCTCATTCATAATGGAGTTCACCTTGTTGATCTCTGGATCATAAGCTTGCATGACTTCAAGTTTCATGGTTTCAAAATCTGAGAGGATTTCATTTTTCTTCTGCTCTAGCACATGCTGCAGCTTTTCAAAATAAGACTTCACTTTGTCTGAATCCTTTGCTAGCAGCTGAAGAGCTTCTCTCTTGCTGGTCTCCAATATATTCAAGTGGGTTTGGATGTCCATGTTTCGCCAGTTTTCAATCCCATGGCACAGGGTTTCCAAAGAACGCTTTTCCTGACTATAGGCATCATCAAAGGAGGAGAAGACATGGTCTTTGTGTTCTTCACTGGTAGCACAGAAACCACAGATTAGTTTAAGGTCTGTGGAGCAGAAGATATTCAGGGGTTGTCCATTGTGATCCTTACATATTGGCATAGTTGGAGTGGCTTTAATCTTGTTATATTTCTCCACAATTCCTTTTAGCACATAGTTAACCTGATGGCTATTGCCACCCATTGTTGAAATTTCTTTACGACAGGTAGGACATTTAAAGCTGGAAGGTCTCCATAGCACGTGCCTAGAATTGCCTTCAAGGACACCTTCTAAGCATTTCTTACAGAAGTTATGTGAGCAAGGTAAAACTCGAGGGTCCTCAAAGACACAGTGACAGATGGGGCACTTCAGCTCTTCCTCCAGAACATCCATTGTATTCTAAAGAAATCACAAAAAGTCAAAGATAACATTCCAAGACATTGTGATCACTAAACTTTACAAAGCACAGTAACAGAGTATATAGTGCAGTTTCTTATATGGATGTAGAAAAAAAAAATCTTGCTTATCAAACTAAGCTGACTTTAACAGGTCATAACATCAGTTAAAGTGGTTGTAAACCTCAGACATGAAAATATGAACAAAACATATACTTCTATAGCGTGTACTTGCCTCAATCCAGAGCAGTAAGTGTCATTACTGTCTGCTGCCCGGTGCCCCGGCTATCAGCATGAGTTACTTCTGATAATTTTTCCTGACACCATGAGAAAAAGGTGATGGGGAAAACCTCCAGCACACAGCCTGTGACTGACAGCATTGTCTCTGTTCCTGTGTGCTATGTGAAGGGGGGGTGTGTCCCTTCCCTCCAATCAGCTCTCTGCACTGAGATTTGCAGTGTGTAATTTCAGCTCATCGTCGCCCTTTTTTTTGACAGCTCAGGCAAGCTTTATAATCTGTGGATTTGAACAGATGTAGAGAAGACTGCAGATAAACAGGTAAAGCCTCTCTTCAATGGAGCCTCTGACAACAGTAAAATCTGACAGGGGTTCTAATCCTTCCACACTCTATCCAAAGCTTAAAAAATGGGGTATAGATACACTTTAACCACTTAAGGACTGAGCCTTGAGATTTGTTGTTTACAAGTTAAAAAACAGGGTTTTTTTGCTAGAAAATTACTTAGAACCCCCAAACATTATTTTTTTTTTTCTAACACCCTAGAGAATAAAATGGCAGTCATTGAAATACTTTCTGTCACACCGTATTTGCGCAGCGGTCTTATAAGCGCACTTTTTTGGGAAAAAATACACTTTTTTAATTAAAAAATAAGACAGCAGTAAAGTTAGGCCAATTTTTTTTTTATATTGTGAAAGATAATGTTACGTTGAGTAAATTGATGCCCAACATGTCACGTTTCAAAATTGCGCTGCTTGTGAAATGGCGACAAACTTTTACCCTTAAAGATGTCTAGGCGATGTTTAAACAATTCTGCAGGTTGCTTGTTTTGAGTTACAGAGGAGGTCTAGGGCTAGAATTATTGCTCTTGCTCTACCGATCGCGGTGATACCTCACATGTGTGATTTGAACACCGTTTTCATATGCGGGTGCTGGTTAAGTGTGCTTCGCTTCTGCACGCGAGCTCGGCGGGACGGGGCGCGTTTAAATTTTTTTTTTTTTCTTATTTATTTTACCTTTTATTTTTTATTTTTACACTGTTCTTTTAAAAAAATTGTGTCACTTTTATTTCTATTACAAGAAATGTAAACATCCCATTAGGGACCCGAGCTGAAGTGCAAGTTCAGCTGAACTCGCATGATTTCAAACCGGCATTTCATTGCGAGGTTGGGGGGCGATTTAAAAGACATCTGTGCAGGTTCATGCACAGATGTCTATTGAAATCACCCCCCAAAGTTACCAAAATTAGTGCAGGAACTACTTTTAAAAATCGGTGCGGCGCCGCAAAATCTCCGTTGCACTGATTTGGACGATGACGCTGCCGACAATAGGCTACGATTTGGCATGCGATTTAAAATGTCAAATCACATGTCAAATCACCCGATGTAAACGGGGGATAAGGAAACATTTTCAGAAGCCAGAGCACTGCACCCCTGTTTCACTATCTCACGGCTGCAATGCTTTGCAGGCTCAAATACAAAAATAAATTCACATTTTTGCTTTTTTGAACTAAAGTTTTTTTCTTTATGTAAACACTCCAAGGCCTCATTCACATGTATATAACCACATGCAGTGGAGAGCAGTGTTTACCTGCATGGGGATGCACAGGTGTTCTGTGCATCCCTGTGTCTTCAGGGCTGTGTACCCACACAGGTGTGACATTGGGAGCAGCGGCTCTGTGCATGCATCTGCTGCATTCCAATTCACAACAATGGGTCCTGCCTGCATGGAACACCCGTGCATCCCTGTGTGGGTAATGACGGTCCTCCATGGGTATACCGTTATGTACGACCCTTGTGAATGAGGCATAAACTAGCAAGGTAAAAATAGTGCAGCCTTCGGTCCCAGCTGATGCCTCTTAGGGGAAATGCATTGGGTCAAGCAGCATTCCTTGGCATCACCACTTATTAGCCTGTTGGCAAGATCCATGGCTGTATTACCACTGTGATTTTCACTGTTTTTTTTATATAAATGCTACATATCTTTTAATAAATATACGTTTGAAGTACTACACCATGAAGCCTCTTCCTTCCATTACCCTATATGCCTGAGACAACCCAGAGACAGATGATCCATATCCACGAGAGAGCCTTCATTTTAACAGCCCGGTCACATTGGAGAGGAGCAGTGTTTGCAGGAGTCTGGGTAGAGGATTATCCGTGTTGGCAAACACTTGCATGAGCGCAATCAATCTCTATAATTTGAGATCCAACTGTTCTGGTAAGCGGCGCTGATTTTATATGAAAGAGAAGCACCAAGTGAACACTTTTGTTTACCATTTTTTGGAGCACTTGGACTTTTATATGGTCATTTATTTATTTTTTTTCATGTTTCATTTTCTATACAAACACTTATTGTTTTTGAATCCTTGTATTCAGATTATTGGCAATTGATTATTGGATTGCGCGCTTATATTTTTCTTACACACATTATTAGCTTAAAGCGGTTGTATACCTATATTTGTAACTTTTACCTACAGGTAAGCCTATAATAAGGCTTACCTGTAGGTAAAAAAAATATCTCCTAAACCTGTAAGGTTTAGGAGATATTCCCCTCGCAATGAGCCGCTAACTGCAGCGGCGCATGCGCACAGGGGACTCTCGGCTGACAGCCCGGCATGCCGGGCAGAAGTCTCCCGCGCGCATGCGCGGGAGTGACGACATCGCGGCTCCGGCCACTCACAGCGCCGGAGCCGCGATACCCGGAAGACACGCCGAGGGGAGATGTCGGCTCCCTCGGCGTGGAACAGGTGAGATGCCGGCGCCTCGTTCTAAGGTAAGTATCTCATAATGAGCTAGTATGCGGTGCATACTAGCTCATTATGCCTTTTCCCTTGCAGGTGTAAAAAAAAAAAAAAAATGACAGCGGGTATACAACCGCTTTAAGTATTCAAGCTATCATAAGCAGCAGCACCTTCACTATATATATCATTTTTAGGATAAGTACAAAACTATATCTTTTACAAAAATAGTGCCTGCATGAAGACTTGTAAAACGATGGTGCAGTAATGCTGACAGGTGTATGTGTATTAAAAGACAGCGATTGATTCACCCCTAATGAATGTCTGAAAATCACACTCATTGCTTTATATATTCGACCTATGGGGTTGATTTACTAAAACTGGAGAATGCAAAATCTGGTGCAGCCTTGTATAAAAACCAATCAGCTTCCAGGTTTTTTGTCAAAGCCTAATTGAACAAGCTGAAGTTAGAAGCTGATTGGCTGTCATACGCAACTGCACCGAATTTTGCACTCTCTAGTTATAGTAAATAAACCTCTATGTGTCTTGTGGTTTTTCTAGGTCTCCTAGCTGCTGTGGCATAACAGGACTTGAGATTCTCTATGACCTATATGCTTCAGCTCTCTTGATTTAAGTTAAAATCATTACATGCATTTAGAAACGTAGGGGTTTTTTTTGAAAATTATTTTAATATATTTTGAAAAAGGAATAATACATACAACAGAGAGGCTAATGGGCATACCTAGGCTCAACTGGTCACAAGGTGAAAACTATACATAAACTTACTATCAATCCCCCACCCTCCTCCCTCTCCCTCTCCTTCCCCACATAGTAGGATAAAGACATTCCCACCTACCACCAATATCAAGATGAAGGTGATCCCCAAATCTCCTCCTACATTATCTATCAGGTGTAATTGCTACCAAGTATCTCCTCTAGTCAAAGCCACTCACTCATGGGATCCATAGAATGCCTCATCCAACAGTAGACGAATCTGCCAGCCACCCCTGCCAGACCTTGTCAAATTTATGCTGACAACTCCGAGTCCCATATGTTGCCTTGTAAAAAGGTAATGATTTATTGACCATACCCTTCCAAAATGCAAGTGACGGTGCTTCTGTTTTTTTCCAATATAGTACAATTGATTTCCGGACATAAAATAAGGTAATATATAAAAACGTCCTCTGTGCCTTCTTTGGTACCAAATCCTCCACCCAACCCAAAAAGGCAGACTGGGATGGTCAGAAGAACCGGCACCAACAAAAGTTCCTGTAGTGTTCGTATGACCTCCGACCTAAAATTCTTAATTGCCGTATAATGCCAAAAAATATGATCAGTCTGCCGGTGAGGCTGTACATTACCAGCAATTCTGCCGAAGTGGAGCTATAAATCGAGGCTAACCGAGCTGGGGTATAATAAATTCTGCGGACCAGTTTGAATTGAATGCAGCGATCACTAAACGATACCAGAGCCTGAAATGGAACCTCCCATATGTCGTCCCAGTCTTCTCCCTGAAAGTTCAGAATGAGTTGCATCCAGACATCTCTACAGTTTGGTTAGTGCTTTTGGCCTTACAGTAAACAGTTCTTTATACATTGTCGACATAGGCTTGGCCAGAGAATCAATCAAGTTCCAATGCAGGCGACCGAAAATCCAGGGCATCTGAGCCAAATTGAGACACAAATGAATGCCTCAGCTGCAGATATCTAAACAGGTACCAGTTTGGCAATTGATATCTGGTCTTAAGTCGATCAAAAGTACATAGCCTCCCCCCTTCTACTACATCCTGTAAGGTCTTGATTCCAACCCCCGCCGATATGACCGGATCTGGAATTCCACTGAAATGCTGTAGTTTGGGGTTAAACCACAACGGAGTTGACGGAGAGACAGATTTTATCCCAGGAGTCATGAGCTCTTGTACTTTATCCCATGCCCTTATTGTTAATTTCATAGATCCCGTTAAAGATGACTTCACCCGAGAACCTCTATGTATCCAATTAGCTAGACCCTCATAAGATCCAATGATCACTGCCTTTAACACCGTTGCAGCATCCTCATCATCCCTAAATAGCCAACGCCTTGCAAATACCATTTGTACTGCCAGGAAATACTTATAGAGGTCTGGCAGCGCCAAACCCCCTTGTCCAGACAGTTCTGGTAGGATGCGGATATTGATCCTAGGATGCGACTCAGGCCATAAAAATGTGCTAAAAAGGCTATAAGTGCGTTTGAAATAAGTCCGGAACCCACATCGGAGAGTTTAGAAGAAAATATAAAAATAATGGTAAGATTTTAATTTTAGGAAGATTTACCCTTCCAATCAATGATAAAAGTAAGTTTCTCTAGGCCTCCAATCTACGTTTAACCTTTGGAATGAGGGGTAGTAAATTAAGGGTCATATAATCCCCCACTCTAGGTGATATGTGAATACCCAAGTACGTGAATTTGGGTACCCAAACAATATAGATATTAGGATCGGCATATGATTGGACCCAGTGTCAATTGACATCACACTCGACTTAGTCCAATGGACTTTGAGACGTGAAAACTTTGCAAATGTCGTCAATATGTCAAAAAACGCTCATAAGGATGGGCCTGGATCATCTGCCTAGAGGGCAGTGCATTTAAGAATGCCTCCAATCTCAGGTGCCCGAACCTTCGGAGAGGCACACAAAGCTATCACCAGAAGCTCGATCATCAAAGCAAATAGGGAAGGAGACAAGGGGCACCCTTGTCTTGTGCCCCTGCCCACCAAAAAAAATTCAGAAATGTAGTATTAAGTGTTATAATGAACAATGTGCATTTACTTGCATTCAGGTGCATTCAGTTTAGCTGTGTTTAGAAAAACTAGACATATGCATGTCTAGGGGTAGATTAGATACTCTAAACGCCTTTAAACATATATTTAAAGGCAGGAGATATTGTAATAAACTTTATGTAGCAATAACTCTCGGTGGAGCTGCTGGTTTAAAGCAGGCTGTTACCTTCACTCTTGATACCTCTGTTTCACCGGCACCGGGTCTAGGGTCCTGTTGAGTTTACCTCTGGACAATGTAGACATCAAACACTTGAGTATATTTTCCAATGCTTTAATGAACCAGTAATAAAGGAAGTAGCAGGAAAGAGGCAGAAGGAAAGCTGCAGGGAAGCTCAAATACCTTTCCTTAGTATTCTTTAGAACATTCTTTGGAATTGAACCCTTGAGACAGGCTTCTGGGCCCACCCACAGGCTGCAACCGCGTGGGCCTTCCGATCGAGGTGGTACTCCTAACAGGTGGCTGAAAACGAACCCCTAAACATGGCGTCTGTCCCATAAATACCCTCTCCCAGAATGCAACTCAGAGGACCACCTCCATCGAGTTGTCTCCTGGACAGAGGAGCACTCATACGCTTCAACACGTTGCCTTTCCAACCCCAGCCCATGGTGACAACGACACCCTCCGGCACAGTGTGGTACCACATGCAACACAGCCAAGCTGGAACAGAGGCAAATCTAACTTCACCTAACAAGCAACCCACAAAATTTACCTATCAGCGGTAGATTGAAAATCTACCAGTGCTACATTTATATTTGCCAGATCCATTTTTCCTGTATTTAACCCCTTAAGGACCGTCCCATGCAGATAAACTGCGGTAGGGTGGCCCTCCTGCATAAAATCACGTATAAAATCCAGCGACCCACTCCCACTATGATTGGACACCAATCAGCAGGTATGGCAACTGGAACCCACTGATCGTTCTCCGGAGAGGCAGAATGGCAGTCTGCTTTTGTAAACAAGGCAGACCGCCATTCTGTGAGAGGAGAAGATGAAGAACTTGTGTTTCTAAGCAGAAACATGGATCTCTGTTTTCCCCCAGTCAAAGCCCCCCCCCCCCCCACCACACACACACACACACACACACTTGCTTAGAAAGCACGCCCTAGGAAAAGACATTTTAACCCTTTGATCGCTCCTGATCTTAACCCCTTCCCTGCCAGTGTCATTAGTACAGCGGCAGTGAAATTTTTTTTAGCACTGATCACTGTAATAATGTCACTGGCCCCCAAAAAGTGTCGCTTAGTGTGCGATTTGTCTGCCGCAATGTCGCAGTCCCGCTAAAAAATGCTGATCTCTGCCATTACCAGTAAAAAAATCAATAAAAATTCCATAAATATATCCCATAGTTTGCAGACTTTATAACTTTTGCGCAAACCAATCAATATATGCTTATATACGCTTACGCCCAAGGGCTTTCACACTGGAGCGGGGCGCTGGCAGGACACTCAAAAAAGTCCTGCAAGCAGCATCCTTGAGGCGCTGTAGGAGCGGTGTATACACCCATTGAAATCATTTGGCGCTTTTAACCCTTTTACGCGCCACTAGTGGGGGTTAAACGCGCCCCACTAGCGGCTGAAAAGCGCCGCTAAAATGACGGTGCTGCTTTTAGTTTTTTTAAGGTCATCAGCACTTAGTGTTTAATTATTTTTGGGATACGTCTATTTTCAACTGTTACTTCCACAGATCACATTATTAATAGTTTATTCGGAAATCTAGGATCTGTTTATTATTAGCTGGAAGGCAGCGCCACTTTCCACTTTATATTTTGTTTCAAGCACCTGACTTCATTTGTGGAGTTTTTTTGGGGGGAGGCAGCAGCCCAGCCTACACCTAAACGCGGAATTCCAATTATTTATATATGCCGTTTTAAAGATCACTTTCATTTCTTTACTATTCACACTCTTATTCGGGTCAGATAATGTAGGTCTTGCTATATGCCTGGGGCTGTGACTGGAGTGCTGTGGCTTTCATACATACTTCTGTCCCTTTGCCCATTCATAGGACCCCTAGTATTCTGTAAATGGGCAATGGGAGAGGGTCAGACAAATGACAGTACAGCTTCTATGTATGAGAGCCACGCCAGTCGTAGCACTAAGAGTATAGCACGGCCTATACTATACTGAATAAAATGCAAATAGCAAAGAAAATGACAGAAAGCCTTAAAATGCCATAAACCTAACGGGGACTAACTTTTTTTTTTTCACACAGCAGATTTTTTAAATACAAAAGTTCTACTTTAAATAAAACAAATGCAGATGGACCATGTGAATAAGGGCTAAAACTGGTCATATACAGCCTGCAGGCTGAATGAAAATTATTATTATTATTATACAGGATTTATATAGCGCCAACAGTTTACGTAGTGCTTTACAACTTGAGGGTAGACAGTACAAATACAATACAATTTGATACAGTAGGAATCAGAGGGCCCTGCTCCTTAGAGCTTACAATCTAAGAGGGAAGGTCAAGAGATACAAGAGGTAATAACTATGGGTGATGTGCTGATTGAGAAGATAAATGTACAGTTGTTAGGTGGGGGCCAGATAGGATTCTCTGAAGAAATGAGTTTTCAGGGATCGTCTGAAAGTGGATAAAGTAGGAGAAAATCGGACGGATTGGGGTAGAGCATTCCAGAGGATGGGAGAGACTCTGGAGAAGTCCTGAAGGCGAGCATGGGATGAGGTGACAAGGGAGTTTGAGAGCAGGAGGTCTTGGGAGGAGCGAAGAGAACGATTAGGTTGGTATTTTGTGACTAGGTTGGAGATGTAGCTGGGGGCCAGGTTGTGGATGGCTTTGTAAGTTATAGTTAGTATCTTGAATTTAATTTGGTGACTGAGTGGCAGCCAATGGAGGGATTGGCAGAGGGGTGTAATATCCGATTCCTCTATTTACTCAATACAGTACGGATGGACAAACCTTCTTTTTCTGTGGCTATTGTATTTGGACAACTGGCGGCAGTTAAAATACCCGAACAGTTGCTGCATCTGATTGGATTCAGCTGCTGCTCGGCCAAAGGTTTTTTTTTTTTTTTCAATTTTTCTTCCACAGGATGTTGGGTGGAAGGGTGACAACAAAGTAGGGAAATCCACATAGTGTATGGCCACCTTTAGAGGTCATAGGCTTTCAGCATATCAGTTTGCTCCTACATTCCCGTACAGCGCAGTTGGGACAGTCTTGCGTTTTCTCTTCCTATTTGTTGACAGCTGCATTTTTAAAAACAATTACCAGGCTGCTTTATGCATCTCTCATAGAGCCACATAAAACAATGGGCGGATTAGGGTGGGGATGGAAACACCCTATTTGCCTGCAGGGCTTCTGGCAAAGAATTAAAAAAAGTTCCTACAAAGAACTTTCCATTAAAGAACAATTACATGCTTCCCTTACATAGCAGCACTCCATCACTTACTTCTAATGCCGCGTACACACGACCGGACTTTACGGAATACTTGGTCCTGTGGACCGGAGTCCGTCAGACAATTCGATCGTGTGTGGGCTTCAGCGGACTTTTTTTCCCCAAAAGTTCGACGGACCTAGAAATGAAACATGTTTCAAATCTTTGTCGGACTCGAGTCCGGTCGAAAAGTCCGCTCGTCTGTATGCTAGTCCGACAGACAAAAAGCCACGCTAGGGCAGCTATTGGCTACTGGCTATGAACTTCCTTGTTTTAGTCCAGTCGTACGTCATCACGTACGAATCCGTCTGACTTTGGTTGATCGTGTGTAGGCAAGTCCGTTCATTCGGAAAGTCCGTCGAAAAGTCCGCCGGACAAAGTCTGCCGTAAAGTCCGGTCGTGTGTATGCGGCATAATGCTGATGAACAAACTAGGCAAGATGATGCAGATAATATAAAATACGGGTAAGGCTCCGTTCATACATATGCAAATTGGATGCGTTTTGAACTGCATCTGAATAGCATACCATGTGAACCAAACCGGATGTCTATGGAGCAGGTTCACATACACTATAATACCAAAAGTATTGGGACGCCTGCCTTCACAAGCACATAAATTTTAATGACATCGCAGTCTTAGTCCGTAGGGTTCAATATTGAGTTGGCCCACCCTTTGCAGCTATAACAGCTTTAACTCTTCTGGGAAGGCTGTCCACAAGGTTTAGGAGTGTGTCTATGGGAATGTTTGACCATTCTTTCAGAAGCGCGTTTGTGTGGTCAGGCACTGATGTGGACAAGAAGGCCTGGCTTGCAGTCTGCGCTCTAATTCATCCCAAAGGTATTCTATCTGGTTGAGGTCAGGACTCTGTGCAGGCCAGTCAAGTTCCTCCACCCCAAACATAGATGTCTTTATGGACCTTGCTTTGTGCACTGGTGTTCAGTCATGTTGGAACAGGAAGGAGCCATGTCCAAAGTGTTTCCACAAAGTTGGGAGCATGAAATTGTCAAAAATGTCTTGGTATTCTGACGCCTTCAGGGCCGGTTCACACCTATGCAAATTGGATGCGGCTTACACCGCATCCAATTTGCATAACATTTCAAAATCTATTCGTTTGAATACATCTGGGTCACATATGTGCGTTGCATTTGCACTCCGCTTAGCCCAAAAAACGTGTGCATTTTCTAGGCAGTGCGGTGCGAATTGAAGGCACATATTCTTCTATGGGAACTGATTCGCAGATGGATTCCTTTGTGAACAGGCATTCTCTCCCCCTCCTCACTACACCTCCCCCCTCTCCCTGCTCAGCTGATGCGCAGATAGAAAGGAGAGGCACCGCTGAACAGCTGATTTTTCTCTTCGCAGAGAAAACGGAGCTGGAATTTGCACCGGACTGGTGTGAATCCAGCCTCAGATTTCCCTTCACTGGAACTAAGGGGCCAAGCCCAACCCCTGAAAAACAACCTCACACCAAAATGATTTGGACCAGTGCACAAAGCAAGATCCATAAAGACATGGATGAGCGAGTTTGGGGTGGAGAAACTTGACTGGCCTGCACAGAGTCCTGACCTGAACCCAATAGAAAAAACCTTTGGGATGAATTAGAGCGGAGACTGCAAGCCAGTCCTCCTCGTCCACATCAGTGCCTGACCTCAAAATGCACTTCTGGAAGAATGGTGAAACATTCCCATAGACACGCTCCTAAACCTTGTGGACAGCCTTCCCAGAAGAGTTGAAGCTGTTATTGCTGCAAAGGTTGGGCCAACTCAATATTGAACCGTACAGGCTAAGACTGGGATGCCATTAAATTTCATGTGCCTGTGAAGTCAGGCGTCCCAATACTTTTGGTAATAGAGTGTATCTGCGGGTGATGCGGCAGTGCAATTTCAGTGTGAATTTGAAGAGTCCTGTGCATTTTCTGAGCACTGCAATGTGGTTCAGATGCTTATTTCATGCTCATTGCCTTCTATGGGAATGTATCTGAATTACACATGTCATCAAATTTGGACACAAATTTAAATGAGAAAAAAAAAAACTTTGTGGCGTCCCCCCAAAATTCATACCAGATCCTTATCCGAGCATGCAGCCAGGCAGGCCAGGAAAGGGGGAGGAAAATAAGCGAGCGCCCCCCCCCCCCCCCGAACCATACCTTTGCCCCATTACCACCAAAAAAGAACCTTGTCCCCAAGTTGGACAAGGGCCTCTTCCCCACAACCCTGGTTAATGTGGTTGTGTGGGTCTGTGGGCAGGGGGCTTATCGGAATCTGGAAGCCCCCCAGATCCTGCCCCCCCCCATGTGAATGAGTAGGGGTACATTGTACCCCCTACTCATTCACCAAAAAAGTGTCAAAAAGAAATAAAAACACAGACAGTTTTTGACAATTCCTTTATTTAAAAAAACAAAAACAATGTCCCCCGGTGTAGATCCCGTGTCAATCACGACAAATGCAGATGCTAAGGCCGAAAGAAAAAATAAAAGCTTGGCACCCGTGGCCGGCAGCCCGCTCCACCATCTGACAGTTCTTAAATATTTAAAGGGTGGCCACCCAGCAACGTCACTGGGTAATCCCGCTCCCTGTGTCATCATCGACCGGTGCATGCTGGGTTGATGACATTACAGGGGAGCAGGGTCACCTGGTGACGTCACCAGGTAACCATGCCCCTAAGCCATTTAGAACTAGCAGACGGCGGAATGGGCAGACGGCGGGAACCAGCGACAGGTAAAGAGCTTTTTTTTCCCAGGTTGCGGTGGCGTTCTTTATGATTGACGCTGGATCTACGGCAGGGGACATTTTATTTTAAAAAAAGCAAAAACGAGGTATTGTCAAAAACCTGTTTTTTTATTTCTTTTTGACACTTTTTTTGATGAATGGGTAGGGGTACAATGTCCGTATCTGGGTGTCCCTTTGTTAAAGGGGGCTTCCAGATTCCAACAAGCCCCCTTCCCACAGACCCCCACAACCATCGGCCAGGATTGTGGGGAAGAGGCCCTTGTCCTCATCAACATGGGTTTAGGGTGTTTTCCTGCCTGCCAGGCTGCATACTTAATAAGGGTCTGGTATGGATTTTGGGAGGGGACCCCATGCCATTTAAAAAAAAAAAAAATTGGCGTGGGGGGTTCCCCTCAAAATCTGTACCAGACTTAAGGGACTGGTATGTTTTTTTTCCACAGTTTTTTATTGCCGCCAATGTTTTTTTTACATTCACCTGTCAACGGGGGAACCCCCGCTGACAGCTGATGACTCATCTGTTCTTAAGGACACGGCAGACAGCTTCCCACCCCGCTCCTTGACAACCTACTAGTGTTAAAGGCACTGATGGCTGCTGGTTCAAAAATAAATAAATAAATAAATAAAATGCTGCTTTGAAAATTTGCAGCGAAAACAGAGGGGAAATTTGAAAAATTGAAAGTTTTACATTAATAATATTCTGTCTGCTTTAAAGACATATCTTTAGAATCCACCTTTTACTATGGATCAGCCATTCTCAACCAGGGTTCATTGAGCAATCAGAAATTGGGGCATTCGTCCCACTTACCACCAATGTAAAGGGCATTCTTTCTATAGAATATATTACCATCAATATAAAGGGATCCATTTCCCAGTAACCATGAATATAATTATGTCCTTCTTCCAATAACCACCAATATAAGGGGATCCTTTTCCCAATGACCACCAATATACAGGGTTCCTTCCCCCAATATACAGTAAGAGGATCCTTCTCCCAATGACAACCAAGATAAGGGGGGCCTTCTCCAATTAACACCAATATAAGGGGATCATTCTTCCAGTGACAACCAATATAAGGGGGGTCTTTCTCCAATTAACACCAATATAAGGGGATCCTTCTCCCAATAACAACCAATATAAGGGGCCCGTTTTCAATTCACACCAATATAAGGGGATCATTCTTCTAATGACAATATAAGGGGGGGTCTTTCTCCAATTGACACCAATATAAGAGGGTCTTTCTTCCAATTAACACTAATATAAGGGTGTCCTTCTTCCAAAATAACACTAATATAAGGGGATCCTTCTCCCCCATGACCACCAATATAAGGGGATCCTTCTCCCAATGACCACCAATATAAGGGGATCCTTCTCCCAATGACCACCAATATAAGGGGATCCTTCTCCCAATGACCACCAATATAAGGGGATCCTTCTCCCAATGACCACCAATATAAGGGGATCCTTCTCCCAATGACCACCAATATAAGGGGATCCTTCTCCCAATGACCACCTATATAAGGGGATCCTTCTCCCAGTGATCACCAACTTAAGGAAGTCTATTCACAATGACTACCAATTTAAGGGAGTCTTCTCCTAGTGATCACCAATATAAGGGTGTCCTTCTCACCATGAACACCAATAAAAGGGGGTCCTTCTCCAAGTGATTACCAATTTAAGGGAGTATTTTCATAATGACTACCAATTAAAGGGAGGGTAGAGGGACAAGTAAAAAATGAACATTGCACATCCATAGTATATGCATAAATAGACAACGCAATGTAGAATCAGAAATCTGTACATAATATTTTGTCATTAAATGAAACCATATGTCCTGGGGTATGTATTCTAGTCATTATTATAAGTAACATTTGTTTTATTTTATTATAATTACAGAAAATTATTTTGTCATATAGAGCATCCCTAAGGCCTCATTCTCACTGGCTAGACAAACCTGTGATTACAAATGTTTATAGAGCATTTTTTAATCACATATAGAATATTATGGCGTTTAATGGTAAGTCACACTGTGTGTTTACATATGTTTAGGAGCATTCAGAAACAATAGAATTCTGTGCGTCCAGGGGCATATTAAATACTCTGACTGTGCCTAAACTCATGTAAACGCATGAAAACGCAAGAGAACTTGATCTAGAAAGCATATCGTTTGTTTATACTACCCATATTATTTCTCCATCGTTTTTAAATGGCCTAAACACTAGAGGTTCTTGTGAATGTAGCCTTATGCCCTGTACACTCAATAGGATTTTCCGATGGAAAATGTGTGATAGGACCTTGTTGTCGGAAATTCTGACCGTGTGTGGGCTCCATCACACATTTTCCATAGGAATTTCCGACACACAAAGTTTGAGAGCAGGCTATAAATTTTCCGACAAAATCCATTGTCGGAAATTCTGATCGTGTGTACACAAATCCGACGCACAAACTGCCACGCATGCTCAGAATAAATTAGGAGATGAAAAGCTATTGGCTACTGCGCAGTTTATAGTCCCGACGTACGTGTTTTACGTCACCGCGTTCAGAACAATCGGATTTTCCGACAACTTTGTGTGATCGTGTGTATGCAAGACAAGTTTGAGCCAACATCCGTCGGAAAAAATCCTAGGATTTTGTTGTCAGAATGTCCGATCAATGTCCGACTGTGTGTACATGGCATAAGCCTCAGTTCACACTATGAACCGCATGTGAATTGTACCGCAGTCTTGTTCAATTCACATGCAATTCCATGTGGTGATTAGAGTTTATTAATTTTGAATAGGCTCAAATCGCACTGCATCACATTAAAGTCATGCATGCAGCAATTTTGGAACCTCACTGCAACCGGATCGCATGGCACTTTTGAAGCATGCAATCCGTTGCCCACAAAGGTTTGCAATTTGCATTTGGGGCGTCCTTAAGATTGCACTGACACCTGCAGCAGAGCGGATCGCAAAGGGCAATGTGATTTGTGGTACGGGAAACTTGCACGAATTATACACTGCATTAATGTGAACCCAGGCTAAGGCTGATGTCACACAGGCTGTATTGCTGCTACAGACACATCACAAGTGGCAGGATCATTAAAGAGGCCTCCTGTCGGTCCCCATGGAACCTCTCCCTCTGTAGCCAGATGCAGCAAGATATTGCTATGTTGCTGTCCTTAACACTGCTGAATCTTGATTGCTAGTGATGGAAGCGACATCACGCTGCCTCAGCTAGAGAGGGAGAGATTTCCATAGGGACAAACAGCCAGCCTCCTAGATTGCTAGCGGCAGAGTCGCCTGTCTGACATCAGCTTTAGTGACAAATACTGTAAGTACGCCACATTCATTATATATATTATTTATTCTTAGGTCTTAAAGAGGAGGTTCGCCCACCACTGCAAAAATTAAAAGCCATCAGCTACTCATACTGCAGCTGCTGACTTTTAATAATCGGACACTTACCTGTCCTGAAGTCCAGCAATGTCGGCACAGCAGCTGATGTTTCCATCAGCTGTCGGGTGCCGCTTCCTCTATTGCGCGTAAGGGAACCCGGCAGTGTAGCCTTTTCGGCTTCATGCCGGGAACCCTACTGCGTATGCGCGAGGCTTCGCTCATCTCTCCTACTGGCCCGGCAGCCAGGGAAGGAGGAGGAGGGAGCCCAAGCGGTGATGAAAATATCCATGGCTGAGGCTCCCGGAAGTGGGGACAGGATACCTGTGAAAGACAGTTATCCTGTCCCCCCTCCCCCCCGAAAGGTACCAAATGTGACACCGGAGGGGGGAAGGAGTACAATAAGTGGAAGTTCCACTTTTGGGTGGAACGCTGCTTTAACTTGCAGTTTATGCTAACCGTGGGATGCAGACTGACAATATTAGCAGGGGTATTTCAAAGGTTCCTCTGTGTTAAAAGTTTTCGAAAGACTGCAGTATATGAAATAAACACACATATTACATTAATTCTAAAAAAAAAAAATGAAGTCTGCACACAAAACATCGTTCAGCTTAATCTGGTCATATAATGATTTTTTTTCCCTTCAACCTAAAAAAAAAAAATAAATCAATCTAACAGTAGGTGGATTCAAACATGCTTGTGACAGGCACAGATCTATAATTAGACCAAAAAAAATACACATAAAAAAACAAAAAAACAAAACAAAAAACTTACATAAAACATGGAACAGACTAGATGGACCACTTGGTCTTTTTTCGGCTGTCACTCTTCTATTTTTCTAGATTCCTCCATCCACACTATACAGCACAAATGGACGAATCTGTAGTGCTGGCTATTGTATTCTGACAGCGGGGACCGGGAGTTATTAGAATACCTGAACAGTGGCTGCATCTAATTGGATACAGCCACTGTTCAGCTGACAGTTGTTTTGCCTGGCTACTTTGATTTTTCAATCAAATAATTTTGGATAGAAGGGAACTGATCGTGCCAACCACAAAGTGAACTTCAGGCTGGTTCATCACTTGTCTCTGAAGACGGATCACGCTGCAGGGACTTCTGTCAGGCGAGGACAAAGCGATGCAACGCCACCTCACACTCTGTTTTATCTCCATTTTTGCCGACAAGCGCAGCGTAATCACTTGCACTGCACATGGTTGCTGGGCATTAGCTGCTCTTCCCCACTGACTTGAATGCGTAGCATTCGGCGGGCTTGGTGCCAAACGATTTGAACACGTGGGGTCAACTTTGCTGCGGATGAGAAGCATTGTGGCTGCAGCATGTAAATACAACCATCTGCTGCTAATTGCATCTTAAAGCGGAGTTCCACCCATTTAAAAGTCAGCAGCTACAAAAAGTGTAGCTGTTGACCTTTAATAATTCAGACACTCACCTGTCCCACGGTCCAGCGATGCGAGCGCCCGAAGCCTCGCTCCTCTCCGCGGCGCCGACATTCTAACTGTGGGCACACGGCTGTGGCTTCACAGCCAACCGCGCTGCGATTGGCCGAGCAATCTTCTGGGACCTATGACGTGTCCCAGAAGATTGCAGGGGGTGGGGAGGTGATCTTCCGGCGCCAGGGAGGAAGTGGGAGCCGGGTGCCTGTAAAAACAGGGAACCCGCTCCTCCCCTAAAAAAATTACATGCCAAAATGTCAGGGGGTCACCAACACTTAAAGCGGAAGTTTCATTTCTGGGTGGAACTCAGCTTTAACCACTTGACGTCCGTGCTATAGCCGAAAGATGGCTACAACGCGGACCTTAAATGCCGGGAGGTCGTCCATGTACGTCCTCCCATTCTCTTGCAGCGGCGTGCTCTGTTATCACTGAGTTCCTCAGACTCGGCTGATCACAGAGCAGGGTAAAGGGCCAATCACAGCGGGCCCTTTACCATGTGATCAGCTGTCAGCCAATGAAAGATGATCACGGAAATAAACAGAAGCCAGTTACAAGCTTTTTTTCTTCTTCATGCTGTCAGCGTGAAGAAAGGAATAAAGCTTTAACCAGCTTCTGTTAGAGGGACATCGGTCCCCTAAGTACCGAGTGCTGCTAATCTGTGCCCACCAGTGCCATCTATCAGTGCCCATCAGTACTGCTAACCAGTGCCACCTATGAGTGACCATCAGGGCTGCCAATCAGTGGCACCCATCAGTGCAGCCTCATCAGTGCCCATCAGTGAAGGAGAAAAATTACCTGTTTGCAAAATTTTATAATAAAATATGAAAAACTTTTATTTTTTTTTTTTTTAAATGTTCAGTCTTTTTTTGTTTGTTTAGTAAAAAATAAAAAACACAATGGTGATTAAATACGACCAAAAGAAGGCTTTATTTGTGTGAAAAAAAATGTCATATGGGTACAGTGTTGCATGACCGCGCGATTGTCAAAGTGTGAGAAAGCTGGAAATCGGCCTGGGCAGGAAGGGGGTATAAGTGCCCAGTAAGAAAATGGTTAAGGAAAGGGGGGTTGGTGGGCAGCAAAAACGCAGCTCAACTGTGCATTTTTGCCGCTGCCCAACTGCAAGCCTAGGCAAGGCCTTTGGATGGGTACTAATGGCTTTATTTGCCTTTGAGTTTCTCCTACCTTCTAATAGGGCGTACACACAGTCGGACTTTGTTCGGACATTCCGACAACAAAATCCTAGGATTTTTTCCGACGAATGTTGGCTCAAACTTGTCTTGCATACACACGGTCACACAAAGTTGTCGGAAAATCCGATCGTTCTGAACGCGGTGACGTAAAACACGTACGTCGGGACTACAAACGGGGCAGTGGCCAATAGCTTTCATCTCTTTATTTATTCTGAGCATGCGTGGCACTTTGTCCGTCGGATTTGTGTACACACGATCGGAATTTCCGACAACGGATTTTGTTGTCGGAAAATTTTATCTCCTGCTCTCCAACTTTGTGTGTCGGAAAATCCGATGTAAAATGTCCGATGGAGCCCACACACGGTCGGAATTTCCGACAACACGCTCCGATCGGACATTGTCCATCGGAAAATCCGACCGTGTGTACGGGGCATAAGCTTTCCCTGGTCTGTCCTCTCCCGAAGAACAATGAAACAATAAATCACCCCAACTTTTGGTTACATTTTTCTACAGTGTAACATTTCCAACACGGTTAAGTTCCTAAATGTTTAGACTACTCAATCGAATAAGCTGGCCCTACTAAACTTTTGCATGTAAATTCTCAGTACATTCGATGAGATGATGAATGTCGTTCAAAAGTACTTCAAAATTTTTGTTTGCTTTTAACATTCGATTTTAGAATGAATGGACTTAGCTGAAAGAAACCCCCATACACTGTCAGAAATTGGTTCTTTCGAGATAAAAGTTTCCATCCTGCTCCGGTTGATGCAGTCGCAAAAAACTAATGTTAATTTCACCCCACTAATGATTAGAAAATCAAATAAGCATACCTAAAATGAAGTGTATGGCCAGCCTTAGCAGCTAAAACATGTCCAGTTTGCTGCTGTCTATGGCGCGCTAGGCGCAGTGTACACCATATAAATAAAACGTATTTTTAATTCGAACTCACCGCAGTCATTGTGAAGCCGACGTCTATCACAGATCCCGGATTCCCATGTATAAAGGTTCGTTATCATTCTATTGGGAAGTTGTGTTGTCCATGGATTTACTACAAAGAGCTCCTCACTGCTGTGATCATGGTGTTCTGTTGCAGAATATTAATGATCAATGTCTTTCAGGAGAAGGTTAGAGAAGAGATCTGGCCCCAGGGGAGTTTTAGAAAGCTCAGGCAGCCCTGGCCTGCTGTAACCTACACACACACACATTCATGCTTTTACTACAGGCAGACCACAGCAGGATCTGAAAAATGCTCGCTGGGATCTGACATCATCACGCCGCCCAAAGATGAACGGGGCATCATGGGAAGTGTAGTCTCCTCTGTCGTGCTCTACGACACTGGAGACGCTTTAGGGCTCGTTCACAGCATATCAGCAGAGCTGCATTGATCTATATGGATTGACGCAAGGGCACACAGAGAGCAATTGTTGCTTAGATCACACGGGCTCAATTATCACTCCTATGCTGATGACACTCAGCATATCGGATTCTACTTTGGCTGCCTCTCTCCTATCTAACTGTATTTGTGATATAAAAACTTGAATGGCCCATAATTTACTTCAATTAAACTGTGTGCAATGGGGTTTATTTACTAAAACTGGAAAGTGCAAAATCTGGTGCAACTCTGTATAGAAACCAATCAGCTTCCAGGTTTAATTGCCAATGCTTAATTGAACAAGCTAAAGTTGGAAAGCTGATTGGCTGCCATGCACATCTGCATCAGATTCTGAGTGCGCCAGTTTTAGTAAATCTCCCCCAATGTGACAAGACTGAAGTTATGCTTATTAGCGCCCCAAATCAATTACTTAAGGCCAGTTCTATTAGCTTATCTATAGAAGGCACTGTACTTGAGCTTCAGTCCAAATTGAAAAATCTAGGGGTGATATTTGATGTTAGTTTAAAAGAGTTTTAAAGTCAAAAGTTTTTTTTATCTTAATGAATTCTATGCATTAAGATCCAAAGCCTTCTGTGTGCAGCAGCTGCCCTCAGACCCCCTTATACTTACCTGAGCCCCATCTCTATCCAGTGATGTCCACGAGTGTCTCAGCCATCCGAGACTCTCCCCTTTGATTTGCTGAGACACAGCAGTGGCTCTATTGGCTCCTGCTGCTGTCAAAGTCAGGCAGCCAGCCAATCAGGATAGAAAGGGGGCCAGGCTGCAGCTCCGTGTCTGAATGGACACACGGAGCTGTGACTCGGCTTGGGTGCCCCATAGCGAGCTGCTTGCTGTGGGGGCACTCGATAGGAGGGAGGGGCCAGGAGCAGCAAAGAGAGACCCAAGAAGAGGAGGATCTGGGCTGCTCTGTGCAAATCCACTGCAACAGAGCAGGTGAGTATAATCATTTAGGGCCCATTCACACCTGAGCGTTTTCAGCTCGTAAAATGCTCAAAAGTTCCAAAACGCCCAACAAGCTAAATCCTATTCATTTAAATAGCCCCCGTTCACATCTGAGCGTTATGAATCAAAACGCCCGAAGCTCAAAAAAAGTACACAAGCTTCTTTTTAGGCAAATTCTTTTTACATTGGTGACCTTTTGACCTGTACAAAATCGTGGCAAAAATCACTGCAAAATCGTGCGAATTTCCGCCTCAAACAATACGCTCAGGTGTGAATGCAGCTTTAAACCTTTGAACCATAAAATGTTGTCAGAACATCTTTTCCCCTTGAGAAACATTGCTTGGCTGTGTCCTATGCTATCATACACTGTGGCTGAAAAGCTGGTCCATACATTTGTGTTCTCCCGACTTCTGCAATGCTCTACAGTACTCGCTGGTGTACCTAAATCCACTGTTAATCGACTTCAATATGTTCAAAATTCTACAGCCAGAATCCTGAGTAGGTCTGGTACAAGTGATCCTATTACCCCTATCCTAGAGCCCTTGCACTAGCTTCCTGTCAGGTTTCTCATAGACCAGGAGTGTCCAAGCAGTGACCCGTGGAGCCTTCTGATGTGGCTTGTGACCTCCTGCTTTAGGATGGTGGGTCACAAGTCCAGATCGCGAGTTGCCGACTCGCCATCCCAGAGCATCGTTGTTGTGAATGAAGCCGACAGTAGAGGAAGCAATCAGCTGCGGAGCAGAGCCACTAATGCTTCCTCTATATATAGCGATGGCTCCTGTCACAGGCGAAGTGATAAAAAATGCTCTCTGTCTGGAACAGCAACAGCTGGCGATACCCGAATGGAAGACTGTTATTAAAGGCAAGTTTATTACTAAAATCACAGGGTATATATGGGCAGATCTGTTTTGTAGTGGTTTCTGGGCTGCTTTCAAACTGATTCACAGGTGCAGCGCAGTCTACCTAAGGGTTACCTGCACTGAGCCATAGACTTCTGGTTTTACCTGCGAGTTTGGCTTTCAGAAAGTGCAGCACATCTGTTGGATATAAAAGAATTCTATGGCAAAGTGCAGCTAACCTGCAAGAAAGTCTTCACCCGCGGTGTGTGGGTAAACTACAGAGCATCATTGTAAAAGCAGCCTTAGGCCCCTTTCACACGATCAGTCAGATCCAATCAGACCCTCCATTCACCTCTATGGAGTGGCAGATGTAAATGGACTGTTTACACCCGCCTTTCTCCAATTCGATCCATTAAATAAAACAGAAGGGGATCCGTCCCCATCCGTCTGCTCAGATCGGAGGGCCCTTAGAGTAGAGTGGGCTGTGTCCATGTCTGCTCTGCATATGCGGAGTGGATATAGACCTGTCATCTGTCCGCTCCGCTCATTGTCGCCTGCAACAGGTTACCAAGTCGCTTAAGTGGCCCACACTCTTACTCACCTATAAGGCACTTCATGGCTTGGCACCCTATCATCTCTATGAACTTTTTTATTATTATTATTATTATTATTATTATACGAGATTTATATAGCGCCAACAGTTTACTCAGCGCTTTACAATGTATAAGGGGGACAACACAATTACAGTACAGTTCAATACAAAAGGTACAGGAGGGCCCTGCTGGTAGAGCTTACATTCTAAAGGGAGGGGGTGGTTAGTCTTCTGTGTGTCCCCTCTACTCACCTACACTCAATGAGGGACAGAGCCATCTCCTGCTATGCTCCAAAACTCTGGAATTCACTTCCCAAGAACATCAGAGAGTCTCCAAACTCATTCAAATCAAACCTAAAAATGTTTTTCTTTAGACAAACTTTCACTTAATTGTTCCTTTTTCCCTTTATGTTATCCTGTGTATTTCTTGTGTTTTCCTTGTAAAGCGATTTGAGAAACTACCTTTAGGCGCTATATAAAATAAAGTTTATTATTATTATTATTATTTGTGCCTTGTTCACATCATAACACTGCGTTGAGGTTCCGTTGCATTGCATTTCTACGCACCGCACTTCACAGCATGTCACAGCAGCTACAAATACTGTAACTGCTGACTTTCAACCACTTGCTTACTGTGCACTTAAACCTCCTTCCTGCCCAGACCAATTTTCAGCTTTCAGCGCTCCCACTCTTTGAATGACAATTGCGCGGTCATACAACACTGTACCCAAATGCAATTTTTATCATTTTTTTTCACACAAATAGAGCTTTCTTTTGGTGGTATTTAATCACTGCTGGGTTTTTTTATGTTTTTTTATATTTTTTGCTAAAAAAAAAACGAAAAAAAGACTGAAAATTAAAAAAAAAAATAAAAAACGTTTCATAGTTTATTATAAAATTTTGAAAACAGGTAATTTTTCTCCTTCATTGATGTGCGCTGATGAGGCTGCACTGATAGGCTGTACTGATGGGCACTGATAGGCTGCACTGATAAGGTGGCACTGATGATCACTGATGGGTGGCACTGAGGGGCACTTGTAGGTGACACTGATAAGTAAGCAATGATTAGTGGCACTGATGATGAGGCACTGATGGGCATTGATTGGCAACACTGGTGGGCATTGATAGGTAGCACTGTTGGGCAAAGGTAGGTGGCACTGTAGGCACTGTTAGGTAGCACTGTGGTACTGGTAGGTGGCGCTGGTGGGTACTGGTAGGTGGCACTGGCAGGTGGCACAGATGAGGCAGCCGTGGCTCTCTGTGAGGGACCGATGTCCCTCTGACAGAAGCTGGTGATTGGCTTATTTTTTCCTCTCACGCTAACAATACACAAGTCGCACCGCAAGTCGGATCATCATGATCCGACTTCTGGTGCGACTTCTATTCAAATCAATGGGCTCCCATAGGGGACCCATTGATTTTGAATAGAGACAGAGAAACGCGGCTGAAAGCTAGCGTGGCTTAACGCGCATTGACGCCAATGCAAAACGCGGAAAAAATCGTGTTTTTAAGGCAGCTTTTTTCCTGGCGTCGGTACTAGCTTGCAGCTCGTTTTTTAAAACGACCGTGGGCATGTAGCCTATAGTTATTATATCTACAGCTGTGCGAATCACATGCGGTGTCTGCAACGCACAAATGTGAACCCAGGCTGAAAGTAAAAGAATAACCCAAATCTTAGGTTGTCCCCAGAAAAGTGATCAAGGGGAAATCTTCCAATGGGGACACTAGTTCTGGTGACCTGGTGGTCCCCAAGAAATTCTCTTAACCATTTGAAGACCAGGCTTTTTTCTGACACTTGTTGCTTACAAGTTAAAATCTGTATTTTTTGCTAATTTTTTTTTTTTTAAGCAGATAGCAGCATATTTTTGGGGAAAAGAAAAACAAAAAAATGAATAACAAAACAGTAAAGTTAGCCCAATTTTTTTGCATAATGTGAAAGATGATGTTACACCGAATAAATAGATACCTAACATGTCACGCGGTAAAATTGAGCACTTTTGGAATGTCCAACTGTGCAGATCAGCATCTGTTTCCGCTGGGAAGGCTGGAAGCACCCATTCACTGGAGAGATGAAATATCGATGCCACTTTTGCGACAAAATGATCCAATGGTCTCAGCACAACCCTGTCTGGGAAAAACATGGAATAAGCTTCTGCTGCCCCCAATTCTTGGAGTTCCGACACCCTTCCCCCTGAAGTTATGGCTAATATGAAAGCAGTTTTTAAGGTGATAACCCATAATGAACAGTCTTCTGTTGGAGTACGAGGAGGGTTTGCTAGAAGGTTGAGGACTACTGCCAGGTCCCATTGAGGGAACCTATTTCTCTTAGGAGGGCGTAGTCTAAGTACCGCTCTCATGAAGTGGTCCACCAGCAGGTTTGCTGCCCATTTCTGTTGGGTAAAAGACGAGATGGCTGAAATTGAGCCCCAAATCCAATCCGGATTGCAGGAAAGACAGGATTTGAGATACATTTGGGTCATTAGGGTCAAACTGACGTCCAGCTGCAAAGCTTGTGAACCTATTCCATATTCTGGAGTAGATGGCATTGGTTGACCCCTTCTGTAAAGTTCTAATACCCTCTGGAGAACATCCTAACTCTTGTAACCCCTGCCTTGCAATCTCCAGGCTGCTAAGGCCAGTTGCGATGGTTTCGGATGTAGGGTATCTCTTTCAGACAGGAGACAAGTCACCGTCAGAGTTATCGGTGTGTACACGCTAAGATTTATTGCCAGAGAGACCCATGGTCTGTGAGGCCAGTAAGGAAATACTGTGATGACTGTCAAATTCTCTGTCAACAATCTCCTCAGGAATTTCAGGATTAAAGAAATTGGAGGGATGGCATAGGCCAGTTGCCCAACCAAAGGATGGGTGAAGGTATCCGTCCCCTCGGCTAATGGATGAGGGTAGCTTGAGAGGAACCGGCTAACCTTGCAGATGGTTGATGAGGCAAAAATATCCATCTTGCGGACACCCCCACTCGTGGATGATCTGTTTGAACACTTCGGGGTCAAGGGACTATTCGTTGGGGTCCATGAATTGTCTGGAAAGGCTATCTGCTTCTAAGTTCTGACAGCCTGGAAGATATATGGCCCTCAAATCTGGGAGATATTTTGCCAATGTCATGATTGGTTCCACGTCTCTCAAGAGGGATTGGCTTGTCTCTGTATGTAAGACAAAAATATGTATGTATGTGGCCAACGCCATGAATGCTGCTTGAAGTTCCAGAATATTGGAAACTAGACCCTGAGTGGGAAATTCCCCTCTGCCCTAGATCTTGAGTTGTTTGCAGGTGGCGCCCCACCCTGCTGCGCTGGCATCTGTGGTAACAATGATCCGTGGCTGTGGCCCTAATGGACTATGCCGTTTAGCGTTTATTTCGTCTACCACCAGAGACTCTGGCGCCTCTGGCTGGTAACCCTGATTGGCTGGGCTAGACAAACTCTTCCGTTTCCAGTGAGCCCAGGGAATCATCGGAATACACAAAGCCATCATCCCGAGAGGACTAATGCACTGGGATGCTGACATCACTGGTGCAGCCAATGCCTGTTGGAACTTCTCCCTGATTTTGGGGAGCTTCTGAGGTGGCAAAGTAATTGTGGCCACCTGAGTATTGAATTGGGCCCCTAGGTAGACCATATTCTGTGTAGGCTCCAGCTGGCTCTGGTAATGCCTGTCCCTCAACGCAAATCTGAGGAACTGCTGGTATGACTGAAGGATCGGGACATGCTGGTTAGCATATTGCAAGTCCACTGAAATCCTCCAGTCTCCTGGTTGAATAACCTGGATTATGGTATGGAGAGACTCCATCCTGAGTCTATCCGGATAAATTGATTCAGCCTCTTGAGGTAGTTCTGGAGGCTGCCGTTTGAACAGCCAATAATGGCCTTGCGCCACTGTGGACTGAATCCGCCATTTTTTGGCAGTGGTCTTGCCGGAAATGGGTCACTTTGAGCCACCTGGCTCCAACTGCCTCCTGGGCAGGCCTGGCGTTAAAAGGGCTTCTGGGTATCTTAGGGAGCCGCAGGGGTCTTAGCTCGCTGCGATCTTTCAAAGGTTGACTGTGTACCCCTCCAGCGCCTTCTGAAGTCCTTGGATGGGCGAAAGCCTCCGAAATCCCAGTACCTGTTTAGCGCTCCTCTGGATGGTTGCCCCCTCTGGCATCTGGACCTTCGATCTTGGGACAGAAGACCTGGATTTTCCTCCTGTAAGCCTGGGTGTGGCAGTCCCCAGTTTTTTGGCAAAACAGTGCCTTCCTATCAAAAGGCAGTTTACAGCAATTCTGCTTTGAGGATGGGTCAGCCACCCAGGGTTTTAGCCACAGCACTCTTTTGGCTGTGACTGAGCTGAGCATTGCACTGGAGGACTATCGAATGATGTCTATAGCTGCCTCACTTGTGAAGTCCACGGAGAGTTTTATCTCATCATTTTTGATCATTTTTTTCTTTTGGCAGCTGGTTTTTGATCACATACTCCAAGTTCTGCGCCCACACTCGCGTAGCACTTGCTACGTATGTTAAAGCAACGGCGGGTTTACAAGCACTACCTGTCGCGAGTTAAAACTTTCTTAAGTCCACGTCAATGCAATATCATGAAAGGAGGAAGAGTCTTCCATCGTTAGTGTCATATTCTTGGCCAGTCTGGTAACTGCAGCATCCACCGTTGATGGGTTAGATAAAGGAGTCGCATTCTCCTCCATTAGTGGATACAACTTCTGCAACCTATTCGTTGAGGATTTTCTCTCCCCCTTTTCCCATTCCTCCTGAAACAGGCCTCTTATTTCTGTCATAAGAGGAAAGGTAGCTACCTGTTTCTTAAGGTTCCTCCTATGGAACTCAAAGGCTTGTTCACACTTGCAGCAGGCTCTGCTATTGCATTGAAAAGCGATCTGTGCTTAGGTCACTTTTCAGAGGCATTTGATATCACGTAGAGGGGTCAAGTGTTCCTGCTATGCGATTTTCAAAGAGTGCTTCGTATGCAATGTTGCAACTTGCATGGGGCGGCCCATTCACTTGGCTGCCCTATGTGTGCAAAAAGAAGCCCCTGCTCCTATTTAGGGGCGACCGGCTTCGCACGTTTTTAAAGGCGCGTTCTCCCACATGACAATCACAGCAGAATGGCATCACATTTGGGGTGCCCTGAAAGGATAAAGGCACCTAATGCGTGTTGTGCAGCGATTGTTCACACAATTTAAAAGCAGATTGTATGGTGTGTGATAATAGGTTTTCTCCTTCTTTGGAGGAGGTTCCGGATCCTCCCATTCCAGTGCAGCTTTTACTGCCTCAATGAATGGTGGTATTAGCGCAAAATTAAACCCTGAACGTTCAGGATCCTCTGCCGAGGAGGAGGCATTATCTTTTCCCTCTGCTTGGAAGGTTGGCTCTGAAGTCTAGTTAGAAAGGGTTGAATGGCTTGGTTTAGACCTGGTGCAGGGCCCACACTGTTCGTCCGCTTCTGTCTCTGGTTGCCCGAGACAACTGGAAAATTCTGCCAGAGAATTGGGGACTACTTTCTTGATCAAGGTTGACACCTGCTGACTCTCATATTTCTGGTCTCTGGCAAGCTGCCTGAAGCAGTT
The DNA here is from genome assembly GCA_037952925.1 of Lithobates clamitans. Taxonomy (NCBI): domain Eukaryota; kingdom Metazoa; phylum Chordata; class Amphibia; order Anura; family Ranidae; genus Lithobates; species Lithobates clamitans. The sequence continues at coordinate 1,071,178 of JBBGZY010001769.1, forward strand.
GCTGCAAAATAGCTTTCCAGGCATAGGGTCATCTCCACATGACCAACATTTGCCTTTCGGGGACTGAGCTGTGTGCGTTCTCTTAAGCGTAAATTTGCTCCCTTTGTACTGAGCCCTCTCTCACCTCTGTTCTAATCAAAAAAGGGCTAGTACAATTAGGAGGGAAGCCAATGCCCACCCACACAAAAGGACACTTTAAGCTGGCTACACATCATACAATCCTCTGCAGATTTTTTCCCTCAGATTTACCAAAACGACACAATATGAGGTCAAACCTTAAGCGCCTCAATGTGTATGCAATCAGGCAGGCCCCTGCACCACATGGTCCCGGCAAATCTAAAGGAAATCAGACAACAAAAGCTGCACAGTGTGTATGGGGTCTTTAGAGACATAAGAGCAAGAAAAAGAATTTTTTTTTATAGAAATTGACAGACATGAAAAGAGTTCCATAGGAAAGAAGACATCATGCAGTCCCAGCTGCTGGATCTGGACTCCAAAGCAGGCATGCCACAAGAGGATTGTCGTCTCTGAATAGAGAACACCTCGACCCCAAAAGACCACCAGAAGGGGTTCCCCGCCTTGTTGGTGCATTTAGCATCCTAAGATGTGGACTGCATCCTGGGAGAGGCTGAACCCAGACGGACTTAGACGTAGTCGGCAGGTAAGAGCTTTATCCTGAGTTTAGCGGTCTGTAGGTGTCGATCTTTTGAGGACAAAAATGAGAATGGGGGAGGTCGCTCTCAGTCAGACTTTTATAGAGCTAAACAGGTCCTGTGGGTGGATATAGGGGTGGAGCTATATCATATGTATGTTGCCATGTTTGACGTCAGGAAAAAATGGTACCAGGGTGATGCCTGTATCATACAGGCATCAACCCGGTACAACCATTTGTAGTAAAATAATGTACAGGTACGTGATTATGCAGCAAGTGGTTAACTTGCAGAGATTTCCTCTCACTTCCAGTTTGGCTATGGAACAGGAAGTGAAGGGAAATCTCCCCAGTGGGACACAGATGGCAACAAAAAGAAATAACTTAAGGGATTATTTGATCTGGTGAGTGCATCACTTGGTGGGGAAACTCTGGAAGCACATGTGGAAGAGGAGGAGGTGTTCTGTAATTCCACAGCAATATCTTAGTACCTGGTTTGAGCACGTTTAGAGGATATACATGAGTTTGAATGTTTTTCACTTGTTTGTGGAAACTTTATATTGTCTATGGACACTTGATATTGAATTGAGATTTTGATTTACTTTAATTGCTCTGAATATTTTTGATGTCACAAATTGCACATTTTTTAAAAAAAAGTTTTTTTTATTGTTTGGTATATTGTGATATTTTAGTTTGCACAGTAGTGTGAATTTATATGCTGTTGATCTTAGATGATCACTAGGAGGAGTATTTATTTTTGAATTTTATTTATATGACTTAAAGAGGAACTTCACCCAAAAGGGGAAGTTCCGCTTGTTTGCTTCCTCCCCCCTCCACTGCCACATTTGGCACTCTGGTTTTGACAGGTACCCGTTCCCACTTCTGGTCAGATCGTTGCGGCGATCTATGTGGAAGTTCGGCCCCTTCCTTCTCCCCGCAGCCTTCTGGGACACATCCCCTTACATCAGAGTTTCCCCCTCAAATCATGATCTGCAGCATTCCCCTTTTACATAAGAGTTCCCTTTCACTGTAAGGGGGGATCCTGCAGACTCTGATGTAAGGGGGAACTCTGTGCTGGCTGGGTTATAGTAACCTGACCTTCATGTAAATGGAGAAATATGTTTTTTGACTTTTGTTTAGCTTAAACACATTGCTAATAGCACTAGCTATATGTTTATAATTTAAATATTGATATTTGCACTGTTTGGCACCGAAAATGGCCATTTTAGGTACTTTTTAGCAGTGCCAGTAAAAAATGTGGTTCTGAGAGTAAATTTCATGCGTTTTTGCCAGTTAAAAATTGGTGCTGTTTGTAAATTTTGGCTTCCTGCCACTATATTTCACTTCGGGGGGGTTGGCAACACTGGCCGGACCCCTGCTATGAGCAGCATGCAGCTCATATGTGAACCGAGCCTAAAACAGGGTTAAGTTATAAAAAGATATTCCAAGCTTTGAACATCTCACGGAGCCATGTTCAATCCATCATCGGAAAATGGAAAGAGTATGGCACAACTGCAAACCTACCAAGGTATGGCTGTCCACCTAAACTGACAGGCCGGTCAAGGAGAACATTAATTGGAGAAGCAGCCAAGAGACCCATGGTAACTCTGGATGAGCTGCAGAGATCCACAGCTCAGGTAGGAGAATCTGTCCACAGGACAACTATTAGTCGTGCACTCCACAAATATGGCCTTTAAGGAAGAGTAGCAAGAAGAAAGCCATTGATGAAAGAAAGCCATAAGAAGTCCCTTTGGCAGTTTGCGAGAAGCCATGTGGGGGACAGAGCAAACATGTGGAAGAAGGTGCTCTGGTCAGATGAGACCAAGATTGAACTTTTTGGCCTAAAAGCAAAACGCTATGCACATCACCCTGAACACACCACGTGAAACATGGTGGTAGCATAGCAGCATCATGTTGTGGGGATGCTTTTCTTCAGCAGGGACAGGGAAGCTGGTCAGAGTTGATGGGAATATGGATGGAGCCAAATACAGGGCAATCTTAGAAGAAAACCTGTTGGAGTCTGCAAAAGACTTGAGACTGGGGCAGAGGTTCACCTTCCAGCAGGACAACGACCTTAAACATACAGCCAGAGCTACAATGGAATGCTTTAGATCAAAGCATATTCATGTGTTAGAATGGCCAAGTCAAATTCCAAATCTAAATCCAATTGAGAATCTGTGGCAAGACTTGGAAATTGCTCTTCACAGACGCTCTCCATTCAATCTAACAGAGCTTGAACTATTTTGTGTAGCACCCTGATGTTTAGGCAGGGTTGCTATTAAATTGATTTGCCAAGTGATAGTTGCCTTGACCAATTGTTAGGAGGTCAATTGATTTCGCCCTAATTCTGGAATTGCTGCACTTCTCTCTTCTGTCACTAGGTGGCCGGGTATCTGGTGACATTAGACAAGACAAGGGCATTGCAAGGACAGATTAGGAATGAATGGGGTGTCTCAGCCAATGGGCAGGGATTTTTTCCTTGCTGGGAGAACCTATTTATTTCGGTGGAGTCAGGTGATCGGGGTTCTGTGCTACCTGGACGGCTGTCTGGGTGGACGTGTGTTGTATTGCCCCGGGCTGCTAGACCAGAAAACTAAGGCCTATCCCGGGGACATCTGGCTGCTAGGCTGTCTGAGGGCCTATCCAGTAGCAGGAGAGCAGCGTTGGGAGTGCGGGCTTGTAGTCCAACCATAAGTAACGGTTCCGCCAGCCAGGAAACCAGTTGTGGTCGGAGGTAGAGGGGAAGCTGTCGCCACTAAGGGACCATCCACCTTGCTACCAGAGCTCACAGTGAGTGAGCTGAAGCCAGTACCAGAGCAGACTTCTCGCCAGCTGGGGACAGTAAAAGAGTGGGAAAACTTCAGCAAGTGCCAAGTCAGGGACTCAGCAGGACAGCAGTGGTGACACTTGTGGAGTGCAAAGCCAGGGACCTAACGTGTCAGCAGGGATGAAGCTTGGAGAGTATCTGTGAGCCAGGGACACAGCAGGGAAGTGGGCATGACGTTGAAGAAGATACTGAGTGCTACAGTGAAAGAGCTAGCTCAAGGGATCCAGTGCTAGTTGATCTGAAGTCTAGTGAGAGAGACTGGGAGCTTGTTGAGCGAAGATCCACAGTGAGTGAGTATGGGGTAAAGAGAACTGTTCGTGTTACAGATAGTTGAATACCATTATCGTTAGTAACAACTACAAGATTCTTGCCATAGGAGACAGTGGTCCTACCTATACAGAAGTGGTGTCCGGCTGGAGGCCTTCCCCTGTATAGCTGTCTACCTATAGAAGTCTCAGAGTCTGCTAATTATCTTTGCATCTACCTAAGGGTGTCCTGGCCCTAACCCTCTATCCCACAGTTCTGTTTAAGAGTCAATAAATCTCTTTGCATTCAAAAAGTCTGGCTCCATGGGAAGGTGGCAAGCAACATCTTTACTTCGTATAGATTGTGTTATTGTGCATTCAAACAATGTGAGGAAGAACCAGTCCCCACTCTGCAGAGGAGGATAAGGAAGTGCTGCGACGTGTGCCTGGTTGTGGGTTGGAGAAGATGGCGCAGTTTGGAAGTACGATGGTGGATTGGAAAATGTATGCTCCGGGTGTTGGCTTTGGACTGAGCGAGTCAAAAGGTGTTCTGACTGACACCAGAGTGAGGTATACACCTAAGGGTAGTCTTGCCCTGTACACTGCTGGAGGCTATGAGGCCTTGGGACTGATCTGTGAGAAGTGTTCTGGTTTGGCCACACATCTGAGGCCTTGGATTGTCTGTGGACGTTGTGGAAAACCCCTGCCCGAGGTAGTCTTACCAGCCCAACCTCCGTGGATATCGCAAGCGGATTGGAACCAGGGGCGGATCCAGAGTATAGTCTCGGGAGGGGCAGTGCCAGAAAATATATTTTTAAGTGGGCAATTTATCGAGGAAATGGCTGGTGTTGGCGCTTCAATCATCCCGGCACCATGGTTGTTATGGTGTCAGGATGATTGAAGCACATTATTTCTATTAATACATTGTAATATATATTTAAATGGTTCAACTCTCCATAATGCAGAATCAGTGGGAGCCCTGAGCTTGTCACTTGCCATGGTCGCCTGCCACACATTGCGGATTGTCACTTGCCTGCCACCAGATGCAGATTGTCACCTGCCACATGTTGCGGATTCTCACTTGCCATGTCACTTGCCATGTCACCTGCCACACATTGCGGATTGTCACTTGCCTGCCACCAGATGCAGATTATCACTTGCCACATCACTTGCCACGTCACCTGCCACACATTGCAGATTGTCATGTCACCTGCCACCAGATGCAGATTGTCACTTGCCACACATTGAGGATTGTCCCTTGCCGCGTCACCTGACACACCTTGCGGATTGTCACGTGCCTGCTAAGGTGGTGTTTTGCTTTCTCTTGCTTCTTTTGTCCCAGAGTCAGGCAGCAGAGAGATAATGTAATCTCTCTGCTGCCTACGCTGCCTGCACAGTGAGGGCGGAAGTTACTGCAGGGATGCGGGGGCAGTGAGAGATGATGTCATCTCTCTGTTCCTCTGCTTGCCGGCTCGCTGATTGGCCAGGTGCCCACTCACACCTAGCCTACTCTCACCCGCCCACACACTGAGCCATACGCCCGCCCACAAACCGAGCCGCCCAGTCCTCCCGTGGAGCCGCCCACTCCCTCATCTGCCCGTTCTCTCATCCGCTCGCGGAGCCACCCGCTCTCTCATCCACCCGCGGAGCCGCCCGCTCTCTCACCCACCTGGCCTGCAACAAATTTCTTGGGGTTGGCAATTGCCCCGTTGCCCCTCCTGGATCCACCCCTAAATGGAACAAGAATGTGGCTGTCCTGGCTGGGAGCAGCATATAGAGTCCACCTGCTATCACCCAGCTGGTGAGAGAAGCTGCTCTTCTTGCTTCTGTGGCTGCTCCAGGACCATCACTCCGGTTGCCCCTGGAGGTCATGGTTGAGCCCACCTACTCTCCTTGATGACGGAATCACTGAGGAAAAGGGTACCGGAGTCGGGTAAGCCTGCAAAGTGTGAAAGTGGTGTGCCAGTGGGGGAGGTGATACCTGTGGCCATTAAAGGAGATAATGCGGTTGTGCCAATTAAAGCCAGCTCCACACGCAACTATCTCCCTGCCGAAGGATGCTCCATGATATCCAATTTGGACATCCCCTCTGATGTGATATCTGAAATGTTTTCAGACAATTTGTCCTGGACTGCATCATCATTAAGAAAGTGGCTGAAGAGTATGGATATCTGTATCCTTATATACCAGCCCATCTAAAGGAAGAGATCCAGGATAAAGAAACTCAATGGGTAGATGAAGTTGTGTGGTGTTTCCTTCAGATCCCTTTGCGGGTGGACTTCCCAAAATTGTCACCCAATATAGCTGAGAAGTACTGAGTGCTACAGTGAAAGAGCTCAAGGGATCCAGTGCTAGTGGATCTGAAGTCTAGTGAGAGAGACTGGATGCTTGTTGAGCGAAGACCCACAGTGAGTGAGTGTGGGGTAAAGAGAACTGTTCGTGTTGCAAATAGTTGAATACCATTATCGTTAGTAACAGCTACAAGATTGTTGTCATAGGAGATAGCGGTCCTACCTATACAAAAGTGGTGTCCGGCTGGAGGCCTTCACTTGTATAGCTGTCTACCTATAGAAGTCTCAGAGTCTGCTAATTATCTTTGCATCTACCTAAGGGTGTCCTGGCCCTAACCCTCTTTCCCACAGTTCTGTTTAAGAGTCAATAAATCTCTTTGCATTCAAAAGGTGTCTGGCGCCCACCTGTTCATCTTGCATTACACCCACCATGCCTTGTAACCCACTCTACATTGAAGGATGTCAGCTCTCCCTAACTCTGGAGGCAACCATTAGGCTTAAAGAGGCCTGGGAATTTGCTACATTTGCAAAGAAAAATGGGCAAAAATGTCACTCTCTAGATGTGCAAAACTGGTAGAGGCATCCCCAAAAAGACTTGTAGCTGTAATTGCAGTGAAAGGTGGTTCTACAAAGTATTGACTCAGGGGGGGCTGAATACAAATGCACACCATACTTTTCACATATTTATTTGTAAAAAACTTCACAATTATGTGCCACTTTGTGTTGGTCTATCACATAAAATCCCAATAAAATACATTTACATTTTTGGTTTTAACATGACAAAATGTGGAAAATACCAAGAGGTATGAACACCTGATATACCTACATTTGTATCAAGCTCTTTAAATAGTAGATTTTTTTTGTTCAAAATTTAATAAAACACAGGCATATAAGCCTGAAAACTATTCACCATCAATAATTTACATTACACAGGTCTGCTTTCACAATATCTGACCACAGCAAAAAGGAGAGAACAGACAAAAAGCAGATGTGATTTCAGATTTGACTAAAAGGGGCATCTGGACCCAACATACTAATCGCAAAAAGAGCTTGATATAAATGTAGGTAAATCAATGAGAATAGGCTATCATCTATTAGATCAACTTAAAAAAGAAGAACCCTTGGAAATGACAAATGATGGATTAAATTAATTGGATTTTTAAGGGATAACAGCACACCTTTTCTGATCCAAAATGTTCTTAGTTTCTGTTATAAAATTTAGCAAAACAGGCAATTTTTCTCCTTCACTAATGTGTGCTGATGAGGCTGCACTGATGGGCAATAATAGGCTGCACTGAGGGGCAGCACTGGTTGCCACTGATAGGTTGCACTGATGAGGCAGCACTGATGGGAACTAATAGGCAGCACTGAAGGGCACTGATAGGAGGCACTGATTGGCAGCACTGGTGGGCACTGATTGGCCAATAGGCAGCACTGATGGGCACTGTTCTGGGTGCACTGATCATCAGGATACTGATGATCAGTGTCCTGATTATCAGTGCAGGTGTCCCCTTTCATGCTGGCCGGTTATTGGCTCTCTCCTCTCCTTGCACTTTGACAGCATGAGAAAAGGAATTGCCGATAAACGGCAAGTGTGTTTACATCGTGATCAGCTGTGATTCAGCTGCGATTTTTGCATGCACACCACTTAATGAGAACCTTTCCAGCTACTGTCAATATTCCTCTCTTTGTGTGAAGTGAAATGACAGTGTGCAGTATTGTTTTATAAACAAACCCATGTGATTGCTGTGATGGGCTCTCAAGGTAATCACTGAGTCATTCAGAATGGTTAGTAGAGGCCAGGAGCTGTCAGTAACATTGTAGTCTTGGAAATAGAAGCTGGCAATGCTGCACTCTTCTAGTTTGAAAATAGAACATAGATGAGCATTCTCTCAGCATGGGTTTTGTGCTGGTAATTTAGGAATTGCTGGAAAGTATTTTGCTTGGTTTGCTTTAATGATTGTACTTTGTTGTGAGAGTTATGCCGCGTACACATGGTCAGATTTTCTAATGGGAAATGTTGGATGTGAGATTGTTGGCTGAAAGTCCGACCACGTGTATGCTCCATCGAACATTTGTTGTCGGACTTTCCGCCAACAAATGTTGGCTAGCAGGTTCTCAAATTTTCCGCCAACAAAACTTTGTTGTCGGACTTTCCGATCGAGTGTACACAAGTCTGTCACACAAAAGTTCACGCATGCTCAGAATTAAGTACGAGCCGGAAGCGCTCAGTCTTGTAAAACTAGCGTTCGTAATGGAGATATAATGTACCATAATATATATATGTATCATGTCACTACGTTCGTAATTGTTGGCCAACATTTGTGTGACCGTGGGTATGCAAGGCAAGTTGAATCCAACAACCTTCGAACAAAAATCCACGGTTTTGTCGTCGGAAAGTCCAATCATGTGTAAGGGGCATCACACTTCCATTCATAAATGAAACTGCATATTTATATACCCATATATTTAGATAATTGCACTTAAATATTAGAAATTTGTATCTCCCTACAACCAGTCTATGAGGACTTTATTTTTTAGCCAATGTGCATTGAACCAAAATTTTATCTGTGTACTGTACAGTACTTGGTTAGTAAATTAGAGTCACAGTGGCACCCACTGGTGAAAATATAGAACTGCTAGACTATCCTCCAAATAAATGACACGTTTATGCAGTGCAGCTCCAGTTTTGGGAAGCCATTGACACCAATGACCTTCATTGTCAAAGTGCCTGAAGTAAGAACTGTCCGTGTTTGCACATACCATCTAATACTATTTACACTGTTCTTTTGGTGGCCTGTACATAATAATTTAATAAATTTCATCGAGTGAATTCTGAACATCAGAGGTATGCTGAGCCATAAAATGTTCCTCTAAAGAGGTGCAGAAGTACCACCATTATCATGGGCAATACAAGAGCAATATACATAGCATAAACACAAAGCACAAGCACAAAGTTACACACTTTGTCATTACCTGCTTGCCGCTCACCCACAGTACACTTACTGTGGACAGGTGGCACAGCCATGCTAGGTGATGTACTGGTATGCCAATGTAGCACATGCCTGGAGCATGCAGCAGCCTGATTCCATGATATCTGTGGATCTCGTCGCTTAGTACATGGCCGAGGTATCACGTGATTGCTTTGGTGGGAAATATTGATCACATGATTACAATGTTCACAAAACAGTCACAAATGGCTTTCATTCATGACTGTATTGTGATGCTGTGATTGCCCACAGCTATCACATGGCACCTGGGCTAAACACAGCACACATGTTATTAGCTGTAGCCAATCACAGCATGTCAACAGCAAGCATGACTTTTCACTAATGACAGTTTACTATTGCTTATAACAGTGTGCATCACTGTTATAAGCAATAACAGTATAAAAAAAAATCCCTGATCACCGCCCAGAGTAGTACAGTGTCACTAAGGTGACACTGAAGTACCCTGATGAAAGTATGCAAAAAAAAAATAGTAAAAAAAGAAAAATAATGTTAAAGTTTTAACCACTTCTGGACCAGCTCGCGCTGATATACGTCGGCACTTTGAAGAGGGATATTGTTGTTATAGCAGCAGTTACCTACCATAACCCCGGTATCTTCTTCTTCAGTGAGTGGATAGATAAAAGTGGTCTCTGTTGTGGATTTGCCACGAGACTGCGATATTGCGGCGGACAAATTGGACACTTAACTGACATTTTGACACATTTTGGGGACCAGTGACACCAACACAGTGATCAGTGCTAAAAATATGCACTGTCACTGTACTAATGACACTGGCTGGGAAGGGATTAACATCAGGGCGTTCAGAGGGTTAACTGTGTGCCTAGCCAGTGCTTTCTCACTGTGGGGGAGGTCTTTTGACTAGGGGAAGGCATTGATCCATGTCCCTGCTTTGCAGGGACACAGGATCAATGCCATTCCTTCTGACAGAACAGCAATCTGCCTTGTTTACATAGGCAGATTGCTGTTCTGCCTGTGCACTGTCTAATCGATGGGTACCGGCAGACATTGAGTCCGTGGTACCCACCGTTGGGCTCCCGCTGTGTGTGAGCGCACATGCCTGAGACCCAGGAAGTGTCAGATCACGTACTAGGTACGTAATCTGGCACAGAGCCGCCCTGCCGCAGTAAATGTACGGTGGGCCATCCGCAAGTGGTTAAAGAGGTTGTATACCGCTGGCATGAATGCTAGAAGGCATGAATTGGGATGAAATCTTAGGAACAAACCTTAGGAACAAAGAACACGGAGGATAGATGGGTTTGCTTTAAGAGCATATTAAATAAGGGCACTAGCCAGTGCATCTCATTGGGTAATACATTTAAAAGAGCGAACAAAAATCCTGGAAGGCTTAACTCCGATGTAAAAATGCACATAAACGCAAAGGAGAAGGCCTTCAAAAAATACGTGGTTGAGGGATCATCATCAGCATTCAGACTTTGTTACGAATGCAACAAGAAATGTAAGGGTGCAATTAGGGTGGCTAAGATAGAACACGAAAGACACATAGCAGAGGAGAGTGTCAGAAACCATGAATCAGACTGAGACATAAGTACAGTGAAATCACACTTGTTTAATAATAGTAATAAAAAAGGTAAACAGAGTAAACGTAGTCAAAACATATCCAGAGTTAAGGAACCGGAACGGATAGTCAGACAAGTCAAAACATCAGGGAGCTAGAGAACAGCGTAGTAGAAAAACAAGCAGGATCTGGAGCCAGAAGGAATGTCAGCCAAGCATGTCTTTAACAGGAACACAGGAGAGCATCTCTAGAGATGTGACCAAGGCGAAGGCAGAGATCATCTGGACTGGACGGCTTAAGTAAGCAGGACTGACGAGCAGGATATCATCAACAGGTGAGTCACTGTGGAGAGATAGGTGCTGGCAATTAGCCGACAGCTGAGCGGCCAACTTTGAGAAGGAAGGCTGAGCCCAGCCCTGACAGAGAGCAAAAAAAAATCGCAAGAAATTCTTTAAGTATGTTAACAGTAAAAAAGGGAGGACAGACCATATTGGCCCCATAAAGAATGAGGAAGGACATCTGGTTACAAAGGATGGGGAGATGGCAAAGGTATTGAATTTATTCTTCTCCTCAGTCTTCACAAGTGAATCGGGGGGCTTCAGTAACCAAAACTGCAGTGTTTATCCTCATGACACATCACAGGAAGCACCTCCATGGTTAACAGAGGACAGAATTAAAATTAGACTTGGGAAACTTAACATTAATAAATCACCAGGACCAGCTGGCTTGCATCCGAGGGTACTTAGGGAACTCAGGCAAGTAATTGCCAGACCATTGTTCCTAATTTTTACTGACAATCTACTGACTGGAATAGTACCAGCAGATTGGAGAAAAGCCAATGTAGCACCAATATTTAAAAAGGGCCCAAAATACATCCCTGGGAATTACAGACCAGTTAGCTTAACATCAATAGTATGCAAGCTCTTGGAGGGGGTGATAAGGGACTATATACAAGATTTTAGTCATGAGAACGATATCATTAGCAGTAATCGGCATGGATTCATGAAGAATTGTTCTTGCCAAACCAATCTATTAACCTTCTATGAGGAGGTGAGTTGCCATCTAGATAAAGGAAGGCCCTAGATGTGGTGTATTTGGATTTTACAAAAGCATTTGACACAGTTCCCCGTAAACGTTTACTGTACAAAATAAGGTCCGTTGGCATGGACCATAGGGTGAGTACATGGATTGAAAACTGGCTACAAGGGCGAGTTCAAAGGGTGGTGATAAATGGGGAGTACATGGAATGGTCCAACCCTATTTAATTTGTTCATAAACGACCTGGAGGATTGGGTAAACAGTTCAATCTCTGTATTTGCGGACAATACTAAGCTATGCAGGGCAATACTTTTTCCGCAGGATGTGTGGAAACCTTGCAAGAAGATCTGAACAAATTAATGGGGTCAGGGCAGGACTTAGGGTGGTGGGGGCCCCTGGGCTTGAGTCACTTTCGGGCCCTACCTTCTATTCATTACTTTAAACCTTTTGTTTTCTTTTAAGCGCGCCACTCTGATACCGTTTGTTTGCCATTACATCACTGTCTAATGCAGACAGGTTTTCCTAATGGCAGTAAACGAGGCACTACGTAACTGCCAATAACCAATCAGCAAACTTCAAGATAAGAGTTTAAGGAATTTTAAGGAAAAAAACTATTTAAGATAAAAAAACTTACATTTAAATGCTCATCAATGCAGCCTTGCACATCGTCCATCTGCTTGTCCAGTGTCATTTGCAGCCTTGCCCAGTGACATTGCAGCCTTGTCAGTGTCATTTGCAGCCTTGTCAGTGTCATTTGCAGCCTTGTCAGTGTCATTTGCAGCCTTGTCAGTGTCATTTGCAGCCTTGCAGCCTCCATCTGCAGCCTTATCAGTGTCCATCTTGCCCAGGCTGCAATTGTCAGTGTCACTGCAGTTTAAATATGGCGCCGCCGAGATACACAGAGCCGGTCCTGTGTATCTCAGCTCCTGTCGGCTTTTCTCGGCTCCTCTCGCAGTCCCGCCCAGTCCCGGCCTATGATGGATATAACACAGTTCCAATGGCGGGACTGGGCGTGATTGTGAGCGGAGCTGAGCGCTGTCGATATACATACATAGCCGAGTGTACTCGGCTAGCTCTGCTCACAGTCATGCCCAGTCCCTGTGTTATGTCCATCATAGGGCGGGACTAGGCGTGTGACTGTGAGCGAGACTAGCCAAGTATAGTATATGTAAGTTAGATGTCGGCAAGCGGACATCTTTTTACACCCACCGAAGTCTTGCATTTTACACCTATTTTTACCAGTAAACTGAGCTTTTATAATATATAAGGTAAGGCTTGTATAGTATATAAGCTCAGTTTACTGATAAAAATAAGAGTAAAATGCAAGAGATCGGTGGGTGTAAAAAGATGTCCGCTTGCTGACTTCTAACTGTAGCCTTACTGCGGACGAGTGTACCAAGATGGCTGCAACTGAACGTCACTTCCCTTTCTACATTAGATGGGTTGCTGATTCTAAGTAACTGGTAAGTCAGAGACAAATTAATAAAAACATATTAGTACTGTGTATCACCGGCCCAATCAATCAATAGATTGTATAGCACCCAAACACCCATGATGTGCCACCACCTTCTGAATTGTGCACTCACCAGAATACAGTATAATAAGGCCCTGATCAGAATATAGGTCTTTCAATCATTTGTATTGGTTACTCCAAAGATGCCTCAGCGGGTCCAGTGGTATGTATTCTCCACCCATATACTCATGTAAGATAAAGAGCCATCATTGCGCAATATTCCAGGAAAAGATAATTTATTTTGCTTAAAACATGAACAGATATACACTCCCATGATAGCTTGTTGTCAGATCATTCCACTAGCCTCAACGTGTTTCGCATGAAATATGCGTCATCAGGAAGCGTTGAGGCTAGTGGAGCAACACAGACGTCACATCCGGCCCCTGACCTGCACCGAAAATGAGGCTTGGAACGTACGCTGGTTTCCAAGCATGGAGCGGCGTATACCAACTGTAAGTCAGATTACTGGATAGACTTAGTGCCGGCCTAACAACACCCTATCATGTGAGTGTACATCTGTTCAGGTTTTAAGCTAAATAAATTATCTTTTTTGGAATATTGCACAATGATTGTTCCTGCATATCAGATGTTTATATTTCGATTCATAACAGTCGCAAAAATTATAGCAATGAAGGAGCAACGGAAATAGTTTTACTGTTAGGGGTCCCCAGTCCCCACAACTTGGGAAATTTTATCAAGGGGTCACGGAAGGTTGAGAACCACTGCCTTAGAGCAAAGCTGTCCCAGAGCCGCAAAAAATAAAATTTCACGGGAAACGCAGACACAGCTGCAAATTAATAGGCCGCAAACCCACACAAGTGTGAACCTAGGGTAACAACCACATACCTCCCAACTGTCCCTGATTTTGAGGGACTGTCCCTGATTTGGAGCAATGTCCTTCTGTCCCTCTTTCTCCCTCATTTTGGTCTGATCTATATAGCTGTATATAAAATGCACTTTTTATCTATCAAAAAGTGTTTCCCAGTGCTAAACCTTTCATTCAATTTCTAAATTGCTGCATTTGTACATTTTAAAAGCCAATATAAAGGAATAGTAGTGGTAAAAAAAAAAGCACTTGTGGATTTAATTAAAGCGGGGGTTCACCCACACCGCCAAAAAAAAAAGTATTAAAAGCCAGCAGCTACAAATACTGCAGCTGCTGACTTTTAATAAATGGCCACTTACCTGTCCCAGGGTCCAGCGATGTCGGCAGGGGACGCCGAGAACCCGCTCGGTTCTCGGCAGCTGCCGCCGCCATCCTATGTGAGAGAATCAGGAAGTGAAGCGTTGCGGCTTCACTTCCCGGTTCCCTACTGCGCATGCGCGAGTCGCGCTGCGCGTCCCTAGTGGTCCCCGCTCTCTCCTGGGAGCTGTGTGTTCCCAGCAGACAGCGCGCTGGGGACGGGAAGAGGCATAGACTCCCATGGGAGTCTATGCCGGAATTGGGTGCAAATACCTGTCTTAGACAGGTGTCTGCACCCCCCTGAAAGGTGCCAAATGTGACACCGGAGGGGGGGAGGGTTCCGAAAAGCGGAAGTTCCATTTTTGTGTGGAACTCCGCTTTAACCTTTTTTTTGGGTTGATTCTCCTTTTAAGGGTGTGTGACAGGGGGCGTGTCCTATTCCTACATACATTTGCTAGTAGATGTCCCTCATTCCCATCTCAAAATGTTGGGGGGCAACCATGTCCCTAAAATGTCCAGTGTGCACGATGAGGCCCTTTGGTGACAACAGGGAGTTATGTGCCCTCACACATTCAGATCTACACCGCTCCACTATGGCGTGGACGAGCCCAATGGAAATGAATAGAGCCAGCTATACTGCTGTTCGGGCTGCCGTGCTCCTCCCGTCCATAAGGGGTCGCTGTTGGCACTGCATGTATCAGCGGCGTCGCTCTGTGACGCTCGGTGTCGGTGGTAAGGTGTATCCCGGACGGCTCAGCACTCTCTAGTATTCAGTCGCTATGTCGTGTGTGCTGTGCTGCTTCAGGTGGTGCGGGGATGGCGGCTCCGGGCACATTCCGCTCAAGGAGATGCCGGCTGTACAGCTGGATACACAACACATGGGTGAGACTGGGGGGGGCGGCGGGTAGGGTGGCAGCTTCCTTCTCCTCTATGGACTCTCCGTGTCATCTCCTACATAGTGTGTGTCTATGGCCCCCTGCATAGTTGTGTGTGTGTGTCTATGCCCCCCCCCCCCTCACTGATTTAACCCTTTCGCTGCCAGAGCTGGGTTTGTGTTTTTTTTTTGCACATGCTTAACCACCCAAGCCAATTCTGGCATTCCTCCTACATGTAAAAATCTTTTTTTCTTTTTGCTAGAAAATTACTCAGAACTCCCGAACATTCTATAATTTTTATTTTAAGCAGAGAACCTAGAGAATAAAATGATAGTTGTTGCATTTTTTTTTTTTTTATGTCACACGGTATTTGCGTAGCAATTTTTGAAACGCAGTTTTTGTTTGGGGGGAAAAAAAAAATACACGGAGTTCCACCAAAAAATGGAACTTCCGCTGTCTGGATTCCTCCCCCCTCCGGTGTCACATTTGGCACCTTTTCAGGGGGAGCAGATACCTGTCTAATCCAGGTATTTGCTCCCACTTCCGGCGAAAGATTGCCGCAGTATCCGTGGCGATCTATGCCATGTCCAGGGTGGATAAAAATCAATGATTTTAAATAAAAAAAAAAAAATTAAATCAGATTTTTTTTGGGGGGGGGTTTTGTCAAATTTATTTTAATAAAATGCTTTTTGGAGTGAAAATCTATCTAAAGATAGTTTTCTATTTAAGATACATTAATAATTTAGTTCAGCATGAAATGGAGCTTAGTAATGTAGCATGAGGCTGTATATTCTGCAATATTTACACTTTTGGTAAACTCATTCAATGAATGCAAGCTGAGATAACAACATGCACGGCATTGATGAATTCACACAATTTTGCTGTAACCATGAGATAAAACAAAGTTCAGGAATATTCCTTTATCCCATTGTTTTGCAAATCTATGTACACTACAAATTGTATGATTGAATCGGTTCTGATATCGCTGTTTTACTAACCTGACAGCTTATTATTCTAAATAGGAAACCTTCATTTTGTTTGCAAATATTAAAGATTCTAACTACCAGCAAGAATGAGTCCTTACATTTAAAGTGGGGTTCCACCCAAAAAACAAAAATACCTGGAAAAATTCAAAAAAAAACCCCAAAAAAACATTTGGATATTTTTTTTTTTTCACTTACCTCTAAATGTAAATGCCTGTTGCTAGGGGGTCCCTCGTAGTCTGCCTGTTCCTTTGCCTGGGCTGGTGACATCACTTCCTCCTCGGCACAGGAAGGGCTCCGCTCTGCTCCCTCCCTCCTGTCAATCATCTAGGACCCATTACAGGTCCCAGGTGACTGAGCGGCCAATCACGGCGCCGCTCGCGCATGCGCAGTGGGTGCCAGGCTGTGAAGCCACAGCCCGTCGCCCACAGTTGAAATGCCGACGAGCGGAGGGGGGGGGGGACGAGCGGGGCTTCGATCCCCCGCATCGCTGGACCCTGGGACAGGTGAGTGTTCAATTAAAAGTCAGCAGCTGCAGTATTTGTAGCTGCTGACTATTAATTTTTTTTTTTTTTGACGGCCCCCCTGGGTGGAACTCCTCTTTAAAGAGCACCTGTCATTTCCGATCCATCATGGCAGCGCCTGTTAGGGGGCATCCACTCACCTGCTGCCGCCACGTCCCTCACCTTGTTGTGTCACTGCCACATCACCAGCCGTCCCATTAAAGTGAATGGAACTGTCGGCGAGTCAACAGCAGGTCAGAGGAGGAGCCTCTGTGGGACAGAGATGACATTTACTCTTTAAAAATTATGATTTAAATCAAGCCTTTTTACTAGTGATTTAAAATTATATTTACCTCCTAAATTGTGATATTTAAATCAAACCCACCCTGCTTAAAATGTTTTACAGGTTACCGGTTTAGAGTTAGAGGAGGTCTAGTGCAAGAATTATTGCTCTCGCTCTAACAATCGCAGCGATACCTCACATGTTTGGCTTAAACGCTGTTTACATATGCTGGCATGAGCTACGTATGCGTTTGCTTCTGCATGCAAACATAAGGGGATGGGGGAGATTTAAAAAAAAAAAAAAAATTCTTGTGATTTATACAGTTTTTTTTTTTTTTTTTCTAATGATCACTTAGAATAGAAACATCCCTTGTAAAAGAAATAGGACATGACAGGTCCTCATTATAGTGAGATCTGTGGTTTATAAGTCCTCACATCTCTCATCTATGCTGGAAAGCCTGAGGTAAAAAAAAAAAAAAAAAAATCGATCTCAGGCTTTCAAGCCTAAAAAAAAAAATGGCAGGGTTTACGTTTGCCAGAGATGGAAGTGATGTCATGACGTTGCTATTGGCCTCCGAGTGTCATAGAGATGGCTCTATGGTAAACCACCGCTATCGGCGGATTCTTTCTCTGGCTTTCCAATAGCACGGGAGAGACAGAAGAAGCACCTGAGGGTAGGGGGGGATGTCCCCTCCTGCCGCCTGTAAAAGCAATCAAGTGGTTAAACAGCTGGTGTCTTGCCGAGAAAGTTCCCCCGGTGGATAAGGACCCCCCTGTACTGCGCAGGCGCAGTGCTTGCGCAGTACGAACGACTAGGAGCCGCCGAAAATAGCCGAAGCTGAAAAACTTCAATGAGCTGTACACGGGGCCTGCGCCCTGGGTCCAGGTTGAAGCCCCACCATCCAAGTGGACCTAGAGGGAGAATAAAAAAGTGCCGAGCGAAGCGAGGCCGCGCCCGAAGAGTGGCGAACCCGCGAGGGGCCCTCTTACAGGCGCCGTGTACAGCTGATTTCTATTCTTTTTGGCTATTTCCGCCGGCTCCTACTGCGCAAGTGCTGCGCCTGTGCAGTAGAGGGGGGTCCTTATCCGCCGAGGGGAACTTTCTTGGCAGAACACCGGTAAGCTGTCACTTACAATGTAGGGAATCGCCGGCTGAAGAAAGATATCTGGATGATGCCTGTAGTTTGTAGGCATCATTCAGAAATCTCCACTCAAAGTCCAAACCCCAAAACATGATATTGTTTCTGAAAGCAGAGTACCTGGTGAATAAAATGGTGGCAGTTCCAATTATTCACACCATAGCACACAGGTTTAGGGAAATCAAAATTTCAGTAAAAAAAAAAATAAAAAATACAGAAGTTAATTTTGGTACACACAAATACAAAGAAATTGCCTAATTAGTAAAATAGAAAAGATGAGGCTGAGCCAAGTAACTAGACCCAACATGTCAAGCCTTAAAGTGGAAGTCCACCTTAACACTAAAATCGCTACATCTATAGACATCGACGATCTAACACTAACCTATCTAACCCTGTAAAGTAGAAATCGGTATACACACCTTTTTTGAAGCCGATCCGACCCGATCTCCAGCAGCGGAAGCTCTGCAGAGGACACAGCTGACAACGGCTGTGAAATGAATGGGGAGTGACATCACCTATAGACTTACTATGGGGCTTCCATTGTCAGCTGCTTCCTCCGCACCCGCCTCCACAGCGAAGCCGCCGCTGACAGCTTAGCGTGGGTCCGGAGCGGCTTCAGAAAAGGTATGTATACGGATTTCTTTTTTACAGGGCTAGATAGGTTAGTGTTAGATCGTGGATGTCTGTAGATGCAGGGATTTTAGTGTTGGGCTGGACTTCTTTAAAGTTGTGTGCGCCCGTGAAACGCTGACAGAGTTCAGTATTCTATTTTTTTGCATAAAGGATGCTTTAAAAGTCCCTACAGGTCATCAGTTTGGAGTTATGCAGAAGCTCTGGTGATAGAAATATTCCTTTCATCCCAGCATGTGCGGCGATATGTAATGCTTTTAACAAACAACGTATTCATGTGTAGCTGCCCCTGACTTTGACGTTTACGATCTACCCATCTGACAGTCAAAGGTAGGGCTAGATGTTCATAAACACATACATCGATCAGCCATAATTTTATGACCACTAATGGGTAAAGTGAATAACGCTCATTATCTCATTACAATGGCATCTGAAAGTGGGTGGGATATTTTGGGCAGCAAGATGCGTGTTGTCTATGGAGTTGATGTGTTGAAAACAGAAAAGAAAGGACATCGCAGTTTGTTGTGTATGGGGCTGTGTAGCTGCAGACTGGTCAAGGTGCCCATACTGACCCGTGTCCACAGCCAGGAGCACCTACAATGGGCAGTTAAGCTTTAGAACCGGACCACAGAGCAATAGAAGAAGATGGCCTGGTCTGATAAATCACATTTTCTTTTACATAATGTGGATGGCGATGTGTGTGCTTCACTTACCTGGGGAGGAAATGGGACCAGGATGCAGTATGGAAAGATGGCAAGCTGTGGGAGGCAGTGTGCTGATTTGGGTAATGTCCGGCTGGGAAACCTGGGGTCCTGTCATTCATGTGGCTGTTACTTTGACACGTACCACCTACCTAAACATTGCTGCCCACCAAATACACTCCTTCATGGAAACAGTATTCCCTGATGGTAGTGGCATCATTTAGCGCGCTCATGAGCCCAGGCACACTGCAAAAATGGTTCAAGAATGGCTTGAGGAGCACAACGAGTTACTATTATTTTTATTTCGGGTACTTATATAGCGCTGTCAATTTACGCAGCGCTTTACATATACATTCACATCAGTCCCTACCCTCAAGGAGCTTACAATCTAAGGTCCCTAACTCACATTCATACATACTAGGGACAGTTTAGACAGTATCCAATTAACCTACCAACATGTCTTTGGAGTGTTGGAGGAAACCGGAGTACCAGGAGGAAACCCACGCAGGCACAGGGAGAACATGAAAACTCCAGGCAGGTAGTGTCGGGGTTGGGATTCGAACCAGCGACCCTTCTTACTGCTAGGCGAAAGTGCTACCCACTACACCACTGTGCCACCCAATGTGCCATGTTTTAGGTGTTGATTTGACCTCCAAACTCTCCAGATCTCAATCCAGTTGAGTATTATTATTATTATACAGGATTTATATAGCGCCAACAGTTTGCGCAGCGCTTTACAACATGGGGCAGACAGTACACTTACAATACAAATCAATACAGGAGGGATCAGAGGGCCCTGCTCGTTAGAGCTTACAATCTAGAAATCTATGGGATGTCCTGGAAAAACAAGTCCAATCCATGGAGACCCAACCTTACAACCTTCAGGACTTAAAGGATCTGCTACAGCAGTGGTTCTCAACTCCAGTCCTCGGGACCCACCAACAGGCCAGATTTTAAGTATTACTTTGGGGAGTTGCAGACTAGAATACTGCAATCACTGAGCAGCAAATGATATCACCTGTGATGTATTTCAGCTATCTTACAAACCTGGCCTGTTGGTGGGTCCTGAGGACCGGAGTTGAGAACCACTGTGCTACAGACAGCTTGGTGCCAGATACCACAGCATACCTTCAGCGGTCTAGTGACATCCATACCTCAATAAATTATGGTGGGTGGTCATAATGTTGTGGCTGATCAGTGTATATATGAGGACATCACACCATCTGAGAGAAAAAAAAAAAGTGTTTCTTCTTAGGGAACTTTCACGCTGATTCACCTTGCAGGAAAAAATCTTTCCCTTCAAATCCTATGCATAGCATACTAGCTCATTATTAGGGGTGCAACGGATCAAAAAACTCACGGATCAGATCGATCCTCGGATCAGAGTCACGGATCGGATCAGCAAAAAAAAAAAAAACACCACACAAATCTTGTTACACCCACCGGAGTTTTAGATTTAAAAGCTATTTTCAACACAAAACGGAGCTTATATGCATAAATACAGTATTTGTAGATCGGACAGACTGTTTAGATGTCAGATTTTAAAAGCAACAGCAAACCTGCTGACCTTACATGGTTGCTAATGTGACAGAACACCTCTGATTTTCACATTTAACGTTAAATGTGAAACGTTTTTTTAAATAGCTGCATTCGGGTTAGTGAACATTGCAGTTAAGGTGCATCTATAACCCTAAAACCAATAGTTTTTTTTTTTTTTTTCGAATGGAACTCAAAAATTTGAAAAAAAAAACACAAACCGTAACCAGTGCACAAGTCCTAGCTTGCCAAATTCCAGTCAGCCAAGTTCAAAGAATACGTTTAGATGAGGGCATACCTCACAAGGAATCATTTCTAATAGGCTTCTAAAATAGATCCAAAACCGCTCAGAAAACAGAAAAACAGAAGTGCTATCGCAAGGAAATATACAGAGTAGTTTATTAACATGAAAAATAAAGCACACTTACATCAGAGGCTTGCAGGGATAAGCAGGATTTAAGGTGTATTGCAGCAGCAACTACACAGGATCCTATGGCTGGCACAGGGGAATCCATGTGAAGATGGAAGCCCACCACCTTGGAACCTCATGACACGGACAGCATGGAGATGAAGGGCTGGTAATGTGTTTCAGAGTAAAGGAGTGTTTTTATTTTGAAATGCAGCATCTATATTTGAGCCCATTTTACGCTGTTGCGCTGCAGTATGGGTGCAGAGCAGTGTACCCACAGTTTTTGTGAAGGTTATCTACAGTTTCCCATAGACTTCTATTACGTTTTACGCATTTTTGGTACGTTTTCTAAAAGCACATCAAAATGCAGCATTCGGGACCCTTGGTGCGCTTTTAGAAAATGCATCAAAAACAC
This sequence comes from Lithobates clamitans, assembly GCA_037952925.1. NCBI lineage: Eukaryota > Metazoa > Chordata > Amphibia > Anura > Ranidae > Lithobates > Lithobates clamitans. The sequence continues at coordinate 1,092,924 of JBBGZY010001769.1, forward strand.
AGGACATAATAGAAATCTATGGGAAACCAAGGGTAACATGCACAGAAACCGCAGGTACACTGCCTTGGACACATGCTGCGACCAAAGCACAGTTGCGGTATTGTGAAACCGTGTTTTCAGTTTAGTGCATTTTTGTACTTTAGAATTTTTTTTGAAATGTACCTCTGCTTGGGCTTTTATTAAACTATTGAAAGTTTTACAAATGCAGCATGTTTGAATCTGGTGGACAGTAGAGCTGCACGATTCTGGGAAAAATGAGAATCACGATTCTTTTGCTTGGAATAAAGATCACGATTCTCTCACGATTCTCAAAAAAATAATTTTATTTTAAAGATAAAGCCGTGTCAGTGCAGCCGTGTCAGTGCAGCCGTGTCAGTGCAGCCGTGTCAGTGCAGCCGTGTCAGTGCAGCCTTCCCCAGTGCAGCCTTCCCCAGTGCAGCCTTCCCCAGTGCAGCCTTCCCCAGTGCAGCCTTCCCCAGTGCAGCCTTCCCCAGTGCAGCCTTCCCCAGTGCAGCCTTCCCCAGTGCAGCCTTGCCCCAGTGCAGCCTTGGATCCCCTGTACTTGCTTCCAGGGCTTCAAAATCGCCGACCGCGATTTGAAAATGGCGCCGCCGGCGCCGAAGTACACAGAGCCGGTCCTCGGCTCTTTCCGGCGGCTCTCGTTCAATTTCAGGCTCCACTCGTAGTCCCGAGCGGAGCTATCCGAGTAGGTTCGGATAGCTCCGCTCGGGACTACGAGTGGAGCCGAAAGTAAACGAGAGCCGCCGGAAAGAGCCGAGGACCGGCTCTGTGTACTTCGGCGCCGGCGGCGCCATTTTCAAAACGCTGGTTCCCGGCTGCTTCTCCTCCAATCAGCCTGTTCAGGCTATTAAAAAAAATCAAGATAATCCAGACTGTAGATCGCGGGGGGGGGTGGGGGGGTGTGAATCGAAATTGCGATTCTATGTACGATTAATCGTGCAGCTCTAGTGGACAGTATATTTCATTAATTTATCAAAATGTGTGTGCCTTCTTGAACTGATGTTGCACATAACATGGGAAAAGTTTAAGCAATTCTTTTTGGCAAGTTGTGCAGGAATATGTGTTCTGTACTGTCCTTTCTTATTCAGACAGTGGGATCGAGCTAACCAAGTAACCTCAGAACGCCAGCAGAAGCTGGAAGAATCTGCTAACCAACTGGCCTTGTTCCAAACTGCTGGCTCTCAGCTACGTCCATGGTTAACGGAGAAGGAGCTGATGATGAGCGTCTTGGGACCGCTATCCATTGATCCCAACGTGCTGAATGCACAGAAGCAGCAGGTTCACCGCCGGGTGTACCAAGATGGCCGCGGCTCCGGAGCTAGGCCGAAGCCGCAGCCTTTCCTAAAACCCGAGGCCGCAGAGCGCACCGCGGATCGCGGGTGTGCCGATCCGAACAGCCTGGCCCGTTCGGATCACGGATCGGTGACGATCCGTTGCACCCCTACTCATCATGAATTACTTACCTGAGATCGAAGCCCCCGCAGAGGTCCTCATTCACCGCTCTGGCGGCCGACATCTCTCCTGGGGGTTACTTCCAGGTATTGCGGCTCTGGTGCTGTGATTGGCCAGAACAGCGATGATGCCACTCCCGCCAGTAATGGCACAGTCTAACTGAAGCAACGGCACGTATGTGCCATTGCTTCAGTTTGCTTAACTGCGCATGTGCGATGACGTCGGCACATGCAAATACAGGGATATCTCCTAAAACCGTGTAGGTTTAGGAGATATCCAGTGTACCTACAGGTAAGCCTAATTATAGGCTTGCCTGTAATATAAAATGGTTGTAAAGGGTTTACAACCACTTTAAGGTTGTTGTAGGGAGTATTTCAAAGAATTGATTTCTAAATGGGCTCTAATCACAGTAGTCTCATGTAACAGGTCATCTGTCAGTCTCTTGTTGCATCTGCCGCCTCTGACTGTCTTTCGAAGGCCGTCTCTCACAGTCTTCCAATGTATGTCTGCCATGCAGATTTTTCCTCACTTGTTGTCCTGTTGACAATGGCTTTACCATTCAGGAAGTGTGGGAAATCTGGGACAGTGAGGGGGTTTTTAACCTTTCCCCACCTACCTAAAGAAAGCGTTTTTCATTTCTGTCTGTGTTGCTGTTGGAGAGGAGAGTTCCTCCCACTCCTTGTCTAGTAAAATGTGGATAGGAAGTAAGGACAAATCTCTCTAACAGAGCCCCAAATAGCAGTAAAAACCGGACAGGGGTTCTCATTCATTCCCTATTCTATCCAAGACTGTGAAAAAACGCTTTTTTCTCCCTTCGCCTTTCAGGACAGCACCTTGGAGAGAGCGTAGCTCCACCTCTTAGACAGGAAACACTGCGTGACAACGCCCCTTTAAAAAGCAGCTGCTTCCACCATGCCATCAGTTTTTAGTGTTTCCTCCGCCATGGTGGAAGCACTGCTTGGGGAACCAGAGGGGCTGCGCTCTCTCCAAGGAGAGGGTTTTGGCAGGACCTCCACGTTTGGGTACTCAGACCAACCCAGCTCCTTCCCTTACGTGAGGAGGGTGCTCCGGTGTCCCTTCCTTCTCCGGCTCACAGGAGTAATGGTCTGCCGGAAGTTTTCCACCCGGGGTGTTCGGGGGGCCGCGGTTGTGCTCAGTAAGAGCGTCCATGCCAGGCCTCTGCATGGCGGCGCCGAATCCCGGACAGCAGGTGATGTCAGTTCCGGTGGGCGGATACTTCCGGCGGGGCGTAGCAGCGATTGGTTCCTGCTGCTGGAACGCAGGAGGAAGGGGCGGGTCCTCTGGCCGGGACTTCCTTTTGTTTGGCACATGGAGCCTAGTACACAGTGCAGCAGCTGCGGATTGCACTATGGAGACAGCGGAATCGTCAGCAGCAATGGCGGATGCAGGCGCCCAGGTTCCCGGCCAGGCCCAGGTAGGAGAGGTGCGGTGGCACCTCTTTCCTTTTATATCACTGGGTGTTTTATCTTTGATGTGGTTATTCAAAACCTGCTGCTGTCTGCTATGGGGTAACAGTTTCCATTAGCAGTTCAGCAAAGGAGTGAGACTCTGGGCACTTAGGGTGTTGGCTGGAGGTACTACTTTTCTCTGAAGCCTTAGTTCTAAAGGACCTGGGTTTTTCTTGTTTCTCTGTTTCAGAAAGCTACTGCCAAATCAGAGAGAACAGGGAGAAAGTGCCCCTCATGCAAAAATCCTTTAAGGGACTCTTGGCCCAAACCACTGTGCAAATCCTGCATTGTGGATTTAGTAAAAGAAGAATCCTCACAAGAGTGCAAAGAGCTCTTATCTTCTGTGAGGAAGGAGTTAGCAGAGGCCCTAGGGACAGTGCGTTCCCTTGTAAAGCACGGCCAGAGTTCCAGCCAAGAGCAGAGTTCTCACTCCAGTTTCCCTCAGTCCACTTCCAGACAGGTGGAAAGTGAGTCGGAGGAGGAAAGGGAAAGCATTCCACCCTCAACCATTGATTCTGAGGAGGAGGAGGTGGAAGAAGAGTCAAGATCATCTAGATATAAGCTGTCACTTGAGGAGGTGGATGAATTACTCAAGGCAATTTATACTACCCTGGAGATCCAGGAAGAAAAGGCTCAGCTGTCTGTGCATGACAAGATGTACCTGGGGCTGGAGGAAATTAAACACAGGGTGTTCCCTGTGCATAAAGTGTTAACAGACACTATTAAAAAGGAATGGAAGAACCCAGAGAGAGGACAGTTTTTTTCTAAAACCCTCAAAAGGAGGTTTCCTTTTGAGGAGAATGAGGAACTATTGTGGAATAAAAAACCAAAAATAGACGCTGCCTTTTCTCAAGTATCTAGGAAGACTGATTTAGCTTTTGAGGACATGGGTATTCTCAAAGATGCTATGGATAAGAGGGCAGATGGGCTACTGAAGAAAGCCTGGGACTCATCTCTAGCTAATCTTAAGCCAGCAATGGCGGCTACGGTTGTGGCTAGGAATCTGGAGTGCTGGTTAGAGCAACTTAAAAATCATGTTGTGGCAGGTACCTCCAGAAAAGACTTATTGGAGTCCTTCCCTACCCTGCTTAAGGCAGTAAAATATATGGCAGATGCCTCTGCAGAATCTATCAGGATGTCAGCCAGGTCCTCTGCGCTTGTTAACTCAGCAAGAAGAGCACTCTGGCTAAAGACCTGGTCAGGGGATTCAGCTTCTAAAGTAAAACTGTGCGGAATTCCCTTTTCAGGAGACCTGATGTTTGGGCCAGAACTAGAGACTGTCCTTGACAGGACAGCAGACAAGAAGAAAGCTTTCCCACAGAAGAAGAAAACGGTACAGCAGAGGAAAAATTTTCGTCCTTTTCGACAAACCGATAAGGAAAAGGACCACACACAGAAGAGACCCTGGTCTTCTCAGAGAGGAAGAGGTAGAGGTGGGGTACTCTTTAGAACCCCAGAACAAACCCCTAAAAAACAATGACCATCTAGTAGGGGGGAGACTACAGGACTTCTTACCAATCTGGGAAAAAACAACAAAGAGTCCTTTTGTTCTGGGGTTAATCAAAAAGGGTTATCAATTGGAATTCTCACAAAGCCCCCCAAGTCGGTTTTACATCACAAACCTGCCAAAGGATCGGGAAAAGGCTCTGGCCATGAAGTCTCTGTTACAGGAACTGATGCAACAGAAGGTCATTTCCCAGGTTCCGAAAGATCAAGAGGGGAAGGGGTTTTACTCCCACATTTTTATGGTCAAAAAGCCATCAGGAAAGTTCCGCCTGATTCTCAATTTAAAGGTTCTAAATCGATCCATAAAATACAAAAAATTCAGGATGGATACGATTTTCTCAGTAAGGAACTTGCTAACCCCCAAATGTCATATGGCTTCCATCGATTTGAGAGATGCCTATCTCCATATACCAATAGCGCCCCCATCACAAAGGTTCCTGCGTCTTGCAGTCAATCTGGGGGGAGGGGAGATTTGGCACCTGCAGTTTCGGGCTCTGCCTTTCGGTCTTTCCTCTTCTCCCAGGGTATTCACAAAAGTGATGGCGGAATCTTTGGAGCCCCTGAGACTGAAGGGGATTTCAATAGTACCCTATTTGGACGATCTGCTACTGTTTGCAGACTCAAGGGGTCAAGTAGAGGTCAACCTACAGACAGTTCAAACACATTTAAGAGGTTTGGGATGGCTTCTCAATCTTCAGAAGTCAAACTTAATTCCATCTCAAAGGGTAAGGTTTCTGGGGTACGAAATAGACTCGATAGAACAGAGAATTTTTCTACCCCAGGAGAAAATAGAGAAGATGCAGTTGACCCTGATAACACTTCAATCCAACGCAGAGATCTCTGTAAGACAAGCCATGTCCGCTCTGGGACTGTTGACAGCAGCAATTCCTTCGGTACAGTGGGCCAGGTTGCATTCCCGTCCTCTGCAATCGGATATCCTGATGAATTGGTCATACCAGGAACCTCTGGAGAAGAAATTCAACTTGGGGGCAAGAGCAAAAAGGTCTCTCTGGTGGTGGAGGAACCTAGGAAACGTTTCAAAAGGGCTTCCTTGGGTCTTTCCGGTAACCAGAAGGCTGACTACAGATGCCAGCGCCTGGGGATGGGGAGCTCACCTGGAAGAAAAAACGGTTCAGGGAGTTTGGACCAAACCAGAAGCAAGAAGATCTTCAAATTGGAGAGAGTTAAAGGCTGTTCACTTAAGCCTCCTCTCCCTCCAGGAATTTCTAGTGAATCAACATGTCCAAATATTGTCAGACAATATGACGACAGTATTATATTTAACAAAGCAAGGGGGCACAAAAAGCAAAACCCTAATGGGTCTAGCGCATCAGATCCTAAGATGGGCAGAGAACAATGTGGCCTCTCTATCAGCAGTCCATCTAAAGGGGACGGAAAACACCTTAGCAGATCTCCTCAGCAGGAAAGAAATAAGGGAAGCAGAGTGGTCTCTCAATCAGGAATTATTCGAAAAGATTTCCAAGAGTTGGGGTCATCCCCAAGTGGACCTCTTTGCAAAAGAGGAAAATGCAAAAATACCAGTCTTCTTCTCTCTTCAGAGACAGGATCAAGCTCTCGGAGTAGATGCGTTAGCTCACAAATGGGACTTCCATCTGTCCTACGCTTTTCCCCCGTTCCAACTGATACCAAAGGTGTTAGCCAAATTCAGATTGGAGTCCACGGAGCTAATATTAATAGCTCCTTATTGGCCAAAAAGACCCTGGTTTTCAACCTTGATGAACCTCTCAGTGAAACCTGCTTGGAGATTACCAATCAGGACAGACCTGTTGAGTCAGGGCCGAATTCTCCATCCAGATCCAGCTTACCTCAAACTAACAGCTTGGTTTCTGAAGAACAAATCTTAAGACGGAAGGGTTTATCAGAGAGGCTTATTTCTACCCTTCTTGCAAGTAGAAAAAAAGTGACGAGAGACATTTACTTTAAAGTCTGGAAGATCTATAATTCTTGGTGTTCCAGTAAAAACTTTGATTTTCGTACCACATTTTCAGTTTTGGAATTTCTTCAAGAGGGATTGGAGAAGGGGTTAGCAGCAAGTACGCTCAAGACGCAGGTAGCTGCTTTATCAGTTTTTTTGGAAAGAACCCTGTCAGGGGAACCTTTAATAATCAGATTTTTTAGGGCAATGGCAAAAGTAAAGCCTAGACCTGTTGTTAGTTTTCCCAAATGGGATTTATCTTTAGTTCTTCAGGGTCTAACTATGGCACCGTTTGAACCCATAGAAGAAGCATCATTACGTTTCTTGACGTTAAAGACTATTTTATTGGTAGCAGTAACTTCCGCACGTAGAATTAGTGAGTTACAAGCCCTTTCAATTAAAGAGCCCTTCATGAGATGTCTACAGGATAGGGTAGTCTTAAGGACGGATCCAGCATTTCTACCAAAGGTGGCTTCAGTTTTTCACCGTACACAGGAAATCATTATCCCTACTTTTTGTCCTTTACCTTCGGGAGCAGGAGAAGAAGCTTTCCATACCCTTGATGTCAGGAGGTGCCTGCTTAAATATCTGGAAAGAACAAAGGAAATCAGAAAGTCATCCTCACTCTTTGTTTTAATGGAAGGTACTCACAAAGGAGGTAAAGCTTCCAAAAGCACCCTTGGAAGATGGTTAAAGCAGGCCATCAAAGAGGCATACATATCTTTGGGTCTGGAACCTCCGGAAGGGGTATTACCTCATTCTACTCGAGCAGTGGCGGCATCATGGGCAGAAAGGGCTGGGGCATCTCCTGAGCAAATCTGCAAGGCTGCCACATGGTCCAGTTTTTCGACCTTCATAAGGCACTACCGCTTGGATCTACTATCAGCCTCGGACCAATCATTTGGTAGGAAGGTTTTGCAGGCAGTAGTCCCACCCTGAAGTAAGTTTCTCGGTTATCCTCTCCAAGGTGCTGTCCTGAAAGGCGAAGGGAGAAAACCTTAGTTAGACTTACCGGTGACGGTATTTCTACGAGCCTTTCAGGACAGCAGCCTACTTCCCTCCCTTGGTTATCATATGTAAAGTATAATTATAGGACCTGGTAATTGTCTGATTATATTTTCCAGCATGTCGGAGGATTTCTCGGTAACAACTGATGGCATGGTGGAAGCAGCTGCTTTTTAAAGGGGCGTTGTCACGCAGTGTTTCCTGTCTAAGAGGTGGAGCTACGCTCTCTCCAAGGTGCTGTCCTGAAAGGCTCGTAGAAATACCGTCACCGGTAAGTCTAACTAAGGTTTTTTTTTTCCTTAACCTACGCTTGGCAGTAATAGTATCCTATCACAGATTCTGATTGTACCACCGGGAATGCCATAATACAGGTTGCAGCCATTGAATGATCTGATTAATTGTTATTTAGGAAATGTAAAGCTGCTAACATTACAATCCTGGTTGTAAAATATCTATACAATCTATTTTACGTTTACCAGCAAACTGTGTGGTATCGGGGGCTTTCCTAAACATCCATTCAGTGGATGTCCAGTTGGGCCGTCCTTTTGCATTATATACTGTAGTTGTTGGTCAGTCTAAAGCTCCTCATACAAATTACAATTTGATTGTACAATCTCCTTTTGGATCTAGTAACAGTTATGCTGTGTGATCCACAATCTTTTAGTGTGCCGCTCAGGCTCGATCACTATAGGGAGTAGTGTGGATGATGCCACATCCACTGCAGGAGTGCCAGCAAGGGATGCAGCTCCTATAGTCACTAGAAGGAAGAGAGAAAAGACCCCCTGATGCCACACATCCATGGTGTCCTGTGATGGTTATGGGAGACACAACCTCAGCTTGGACTCCCACCAGGCCACGCCCCCAATGTGTTTTACTCCGCCCCTCAGAGCTTAGTCATAGGGATGTTATGCAGTGCAGGGGCATACCTGATTGGCTAAGGATTTATTGGATAGTTTAGGTACTTCCTATATTACATCATTTTGGTATATCTAAGATTGTATTGGCAGATTGTAGCATGTATTGTGAACATAAGAGATATTTTACTTTAAGATTGTAGTAAGTGTGGCTGGCTTTACATCTGGATTGCGTTGAGTTGGGACGTTTTGGGCAGTGAATCTCAAATATTATGTGTCCGCTAAAGATGGCAATACATGGCTTTAATTTTGGCCAATTGCTGCTGAATTTGCCAAGGTCCAAGCTGTGGGGAGCTCTTCTGATACCACCTGACTCAAGAAACTTCAGTCGAAAAATCGATTTGAGCTGAGTGGAATATTATCAGCTGAGCAGTGACTGCAAATAATAAGATGCAGTCACTGATTGGGTATTCTGATAGCCACGGGCACTGCAGCTGTCTGAATACAATAGCTGGCAGTGGAGATTCTTATTAGAATCTATTAGATGTCCCTTGTTCAGGCTGAACAAGAAAATCTGTGTGTTTGGTTGTCCTAAAGCTGACCACAGATGATTAAAGTTTGTCTGGATCAGCAGGGGCGACTGACTTTTTGATGTGTGGCCGTCCCTGTTCAACAGAAGTCACTCTTTAGATCAGTGGTTCTCAACTTTTCTAGTGCCGTGACCCCTTGCCTTGATAAAATTTCCCAGGTTGTGGGGACCCCTAACAGTAAAATGATTTTCGAAGCGTGGGTTGTCAGCACCCAAGGTAAGATAAGTAATTTGTGCCCCTAACCCACGGACATTTAGCGCTCCCTGAGTCCCTTCCACTCGTACAGTTTTAAAACCCTTTATGGTACATTTTTAGGATGTACCACTCTTTCTCTTCTCATCTTTCTCTATCCTAATTTTCTTGTCCCGCCCATCCCTCTCTAGCCATGTTTCTTGTCCTTTCTCTTATTCTTTCCTCTCCCTTTTTCTTTGTTCCACCCCCTCTTTTGCTCTCCCTTCCATGTATTCTCTATCTTTATTCCTTCTCTTACTTGGTGGGGGGAATGGGATGAGTGGCAGTGCTGGTGGCGGGAAGTTGGGATGAGTGGCAGTGCTGGTGGAGTTCTAATCAGCCAACTTAGGTGCTCTTGATGAAGGTCATCTGCTGATCTGAGAACTGTAGTGGGGACTTTTAATGGCAACTCTAATCACAGGTAGTGTTATTCACGGTGTCTCCGACTTTGTGGTGTCTCGTAGCAGTGACACCTATGACAAAATCAGAAGATAGGATCTCCTCCAGCCCCTCCCACTTCACATTCCTCACCAGTCAGCTGACCTCTAGTCTCTGCCCCCCAGCCATGACGTGAACTGAATGGGCGGCTTGCGCAGAGGCTGTGTGGGCGGCCGTGGGCTCCAGGAACAGCCCAGCTGGGCAGCTGCGAAAAGGCTGGGAGAGCAGCGTGGGCTTCAGGAACAGCCCAGATTTCAGTGACCCCTGGCAAATCGTCATTCGACCCCCCCCCCCCCCCCCCCCGGGTTGAGAACCACTGCTTTAGATAGACTTCTGTTAAATGCTAAAAATCTTTTGTCGATCGGCAGCTACTGATCACTGTATTCTAAAACTGGAGAGTTGTGCTGTCAGAATATGTCTTTCTTTTTTTTTTTTTTTGTCTGCTGGCTGAAAAAAAAATAAAAAAAAAAAATAATTTTTTAAAAGCGTAATTTCAAGTTTTGGGTCACTGTCAATGCTGTATGAAATGTATGTAGCATCGACTATATACAGTATACAGACTTCCTGTCCTGTTCCTTGAAAAAAAATCAAGTCTGGCTGAACAGCACTTTCACAGGAAGCCATGTATTTTTGCAAATGAATACAAGGATTCCTCTGGTTGAGATGTCATCCACCTGCCTCTCCATCTCAGCCAATCAGAGGAAGCCTTCTTTCATAAAAATACAAAGCTTCCTGTGAGTGGCTGAGCAGCACTCAGCCTGACTTGATTTATTTCCGGCAGCATAATGGAAGTCCCAGTACTGCTCCCAGATCACAATTCTGTATATGGCTGATGCGACGATTTATACAGCATCAATAGCAGCTACATTTCTTGGTGAAGGGTTTTTTTTTTTTTTTTTTGGGCTAGCTTGGCCCAGACAAACTATTTTCGGTATGGTTTCATTCATACACGTGGCTAAGGGGCAGTAAAAGCAGGCGGTTGCTTTCGCAGCAGTAAAAGTAAAGCAGCATGTCACTTTCGGCAGGCGTCTGAATGAGACTAATGCAGTTCTATAGGGCCGCACCACAATCACCTTGCAACCATGTGCAATTCTTGTGATTGTGGTGCAAGATTTATGGGGTTAAATCGGGCGGTGAGGAGGTGACTTATTGCCTCCACCTGTCGGATGCTCTCTGAAAACTGATCCACCACAGATTGCTCTTCAGAGGGCTCATGTGAATGGGTCCTAACACACAACCTGGAGTTGGGTGTTAAAACTGAACTCCAATTAAAGCTTTTATTGCCCGGTTACATTGGTCCAGTGTATATACGTGCCACACCACACTACACTGCTGTGTAAGTGCCAATACTACGATTGTTGCTGTGTTCTGGGTTTTCCAAAGTCAAAGCATATTTTTTTTTTTTTTTTTGAATGAGGTGATTGTGACATCACCGCCTCTCCTCTCCACCATGTTCGATCAGAGAACATCTTGCATTTATTGAGGGAAAATAGGTTGCTCTGTGAGTGGCGGCAGTGCTGAGGAGTGCCCCCCCCCCCCCCCCCACTGTAGTGCCTACTACAGTGTTTCTCTGCTTTGACAATGGTCCCACGGGTATGGCATCTGTGTACTTTCACTGGTACTACAATGGCAACCCATGCCTGGAGTTCAGCTTTAAGCTGGTAAATATTTTAAAATGCATCCTGTTCTCAGGCTGCTTATCACAACTTTTTTTTTTTTTTTATACAATTAGTGGTTGTAAAGGCAGAATGTTTTTATCTGAATGCATTCAAAGAAAAAAACCTATATGCAGCTGCCCCCCAATACTTACCTGAGCCCATCTCGATCCAGCAATGTTGCAGGGGTGTCTCGGCTGGCCAGGACTCCCCCCCTCATTGGCTGCTGTCAGTCACACGGCCAATGAGTAGAGAAAGGAGGCGGGACCAGGCCGCAGCTCCATGTCTGGACGCAGGGAGCTGTGACTCGGGTCGGGTGCCCCCATAGCAAGCTGCTTGCTGTGGGGGCACTCGGCAGGAGGGAGGGGCCAGGAGAGACAGAGGGACCCGAGAAGAGGAGGATCTGGGCTGCTCTGTGCACAACCACTGCGCACAGCAGGTAAGTATAACATTTTTGGTTATTTTTTGTGTTGGAACAAGATCTGGCTGTGTATGGATGCCTGAATTCAGCCTAGTGCACGTTTGTGATCTCTTAAAATGCATTGGCCATCTGTTTTCTGTACATTTACATTGAATTGTGTAGAGGGGTAAAAGCAAAGAATGTTAAATGTGTCTATACATTTAGTCATAATCTACAATCTTTCTTAAAGTAGATCTAAAACTAGCTTCTTTTTTTTTTTTTTTTCATTTTTCATTTTCATCCATTTTGGATAGAGTAGGGATGAGTGTTACAGCCCCAGTCAGTTTTTTGTTTTGCCATCTGTGTTTCACTTCCTGTCCTGTTTGTTGATCAGGAAGTGAAAGGATATGTTTCCTGTGTGAGATAAATCCCCTCTTAGTTGTCACAAGAACACGTGACATTAACACGGGAGATTAAGACAATGAGAGAAGATCTTTCTAAAGGAAACCCAGACCGCAATAAAAACCTGACAGACGTTATCCTCCCCCCCTCCCCACGCTATCTGAACCTTAACAAAAAAAAAGGTTTTGCCTTTAGTTATACTTTAACTGATTGCCACCTCATCCCTGTACATTATTAATGATTCATGGGAAACAGGAGGCTGCTGTATTGATCTCACCTGGTTACCTGACGTCTTAGTTATATTGTCCAAAAAAAGATCATATTACTTTGTCAACAAATGTTTAAAACAAATCAAATATTTAAAACCAATTCCTAACTAAAGTGTATCTAAAGCCAACTTTAGATGTGAGTGGTGAGGGTTTAGAACCACTGTCAGGTTTGTATTGCTGTTTCTGTCTCTGCTAGGGGAAATTTACTCTGTTTCGTTCTGGTGACCATTGTTACCAGGTCTGAAAATGAAGAAAAATTCAAGATTTTTAGTGGGAATAAAGGGGGAAATCTTTGAATGGGGACATTTGTTGTAAAGAAAACATAGAGCACTTCCCTTTTTTGGAGAGATTTCCTTGTTTCCTGTTCTAGCTACAGGACAAGAAGGGAACATAATTCTCCAAAATGGGATACAGATGATAAATAAACCTGACCATTCCTACTCCAATGGTTTGGGCCTGGCCAGCATTGCCTTGTGCTTCATTTATTTTTTGTAGGTGATTATGCAGAAAACAGACAAGTAAATTACCAGTTTATGCAGAGTACTGGGTAATACTGGCTCTGGGGGAAGGAGGAGGGAACAGAAGGTGCTAAATGTGGAGTTCCATTAGAATGCGGTTAAAGTGGTGTTCCAGCGGAAATGATACTTTTTAAATAAAAATACCCCTAAATTACACAAGCTTAATGTATATTAGTAAAGTTAGTCTGTAAACTAAGGTCTGTTTTGTTAGTTTATAGCAGTAGTTTGTTATTTTATAAACTTACAGCAGGCCGTGGCCATGTTAAGTGTGGGCATCTGAAGCCAGACTGTATTTCTTCCTGGATCTCATCCTTGCAGATCTCGCACATGCTCAGTGCAGCACAAGCAGTGTAATAGGTTTCAGGTCAGGTTTCCATAGCAACGGCAGTGTCAGATGAAGTTGCTGCCCCTTCCCAGAAGTCATTGCAAACAGGAAATGATGCGATGGGCCGTGGCCAGGGAGGAGGAAGTGAAAAATGAATACAGCAGATATACAGTAGGTGCTGAGAAAAAAAAATATATCCAATTCGTTTGCAGTGCATAGTTTAGTGAGGGATGCTGAAGAGTTGTAAAAGTGGGTGGAACTCCACTTTAAGGTTAAAAAAAAACTTCTGCCTTTAGAACCACTTTAAAACGGAGCACCATTTTCTCGTTCCCTACAACCGGGATATTTATTGAAAGAGAAGTCGTCGTCCCGTCCCCCCCCCCCCCCCAAAAAAAAATAATTCAGCAGCTACAAATACTGCAGCTGCTGACTTTTACTATTTTAGGGTACTTACCTGTCCAGGCATCCAGTGTTGTCCTCACCCCAGCCGATTCTTGAATCGGCACCCGGGTGCTGCCGCCATGTGTCTTTGCAGCCGGTTTCCTACTGTGTGTGTGTGTGTGCGTGTGCGCGCGCGCGCATTGTGCTGAGCTTTCTCAGGACAGCTGTGGGGGGAAGGAGGAGGGGCTGAACTTCCGGCTCTGCGGCCCAGAAGGTGCCAAATGTGGCAGACAAGAGGAGCTTCCCCTTTTGGCTGGAGCTCCGCTTTAAATATCATTTTGACATTTCATTCATTCCTATACAGCTCAGCTGCAGTGTGTAAAAATATCAGGAGAAGCAGAGCTGCAAAGGATGAAACAAAGCACATGTTGCAGGCTTCCAAACTGCACTGCAGCTCAACCGAAGGCTGCGCTCAAGTGTGAATAGGGCACGTAATTTTGTGCTCCTTGCACATAAAGTGCAGATTTTTTTAATGTTGGATTCAGGAGCTGTCTGTCACTTCCTGATCACTCAGCTTCTCCCCATGCTGAAGTGTGAGGCTGGTAGAGTGCAGGGAAGCTTCCTGAAGCCGCATGCCATGTCCTCCTTATTTTGGTGAGGAACGTGGGAGCCAGATCAGAAAAAACAAAAAACGAATGTCCTTATAATGATGAAGACCTGTGATTGTGTAACAGGCTGGGAAAAGAATGAGAATGATGCCAACTTTATTTCTGAGTGAAGGTCCACTTAATATTTATTCACACTGGGGCAGATGTAGCTGTCATGAACAGGAGATAGACATGCCAGTTTCTATACCTTTACCACATGGTCAGGGCAGATTTTTACCCCCAGTCACTTCGGGTGGGTGAAGCCTTCAATGCTGCAACATTGGCACGTTTATAAAAGCTATGCTCTGCATTTCAAATATGGCTGAAAAGGTAACTGGAATAGGAGTATTTGGTTGCTGGAGAGGAGCATGGGGTGTGTGAGGTGACAGTATATTGCACCAGTACAGTGAAAGGGACATAATGGAGGAGCTATAGCAGCTTGACAGAAATGTGAAAAGCCAGGGAAGGTAATTCCAGCATGGCAGCTGATGATTGCTAATGCTGAGCAGTGCAATCAGCCTGACATTTTAGTCTCATTTCAGTACATACTTTAGAGAGGGGCATGTACGTCCAACAAATTTCGCTTTTTAATATGGGAGTTTCATGTTCAGGAAATACGCTTGTAAATGCCGATGTGAAAAAGTATTGGTGTTAGTATAGCCACATATTGCCATTCACTTGTATGGCAGGCTGTGCACAGCACCAGGTGCAGGAGAGTTCTGGGAAATTTATACTAGGCATATAAAATGGCTATAAATGTCTGCTTATGTAAGTCTTTAATCATCTACGCATGCTGTATTGTTCACTAATGTGATGTAATAATTACTAACATGCAATTAAAGGGAACTATTTATTTAATTTTAATTTTTTTTTTTATGCTTTTTCCAAATTTTTGTGAGGATTTTTACACACTGGAAAGGCACATTCTGTGTGAGTGTTCAGCACCACATGTGAAGGCGCTGCCCTTGCAAAACACGTGGGTGCCATTAATTGTTTATGGTACGCTAAATGCTGCGTTTGCGGCCACCATAACACATGAAACCGCAGTTTGGTGCAGTATGAGCTGAAAAAGTAGTGCTTGCACTACCTTTTGCGCAGTTCCGTGCATTTGGCAGCCCATTCAAGTGAATAGGCAGGCAAAACCACACTGCAAAGGAACGCTTGCTTTCCACAGTGAAGCGGCCCTGAGGGGTTCTATACTCTGCAGCTGGTTATTTAAATTAAATTGTAAACCCAGCTATGGACATTATTGGACAGAATAGGGCAGGATCCAAACCTTGTCAGGTTTTATGACTGTGGAACTCGTAATAGAGGTTCCTTTCCTTTTTTTGGTGACAGCGTTGTTGCTGGTATGGGAAAGTAGGATAACAACAATACAAACCTGACCATAGTTCTTAACTTGGGATTGGTTCCCCACTCTAATTAAGGAAAAACTATTTAGGACCTTACTAAAAAAAACTGGATTCCTGACTGAAGTTATCATGTTGTATCCTCCTTTTCTGCTCTGTGGAATGCTACTTATGGGATGCACCTCTTCATCCAGCTGTACACCCTCTATATCCATTTCACAATGTGTTCCAATCACTGTACAGATCCTTTCCATTCTAAATATTTTTATTGAAAATAAGGTAAGCATGTGTACAGTCATACATTTCTTATATCGGAAAAAAAAAAACATTACAAGCATTACAATAAGTAATAACAAACAATTCGCTATGTCTATCCCCAAATTATATGTATTATGCTATGTTAATTTTTTTTATTAATAAATCACCAATGATTTTCCGTATAGTAAAAAGAAAAAGGATAAAGTAGCAAAAAGAAAAACAAAGTGAAAAAGAAAAAAAAATAAATAAGAAGAAACGTTCCAGATCCTGTGCACACATTATAATTTCATTAAATGTCTCCCTCTCCCATATAGAATTCCTGCATAAGGGCTATTGGTCTGTACGTCCTATTATAACATTTTTTAAATTTTATATATCACATGCAGGTTTCAGGAGCTTTAAGCCACTTATCCCAAATTTTTTCATATTTTGTTGGACACCCTCTATGTGAATATGTGAGTTTCTTATAGGGCAATACTGTGTTTACCTCTGCAACCCAGTGTTTGAGCTCTGGTGGATCAGGTCTCATCCATAGTCTGGCTATAACTTTTCGAGCAGAGAAAAGTGTCTCCTGAAGGAATATCTTTTGGAATTTGTTGATCTCTGTATTAGGGAAAATTCCTAAGATACACAGTTTGGGTTGTAGTGTGATAGGAGAGCCCATTGTGTCATGCAGGAATCTCACTACCTGGGTCCAGAAAGCCTGGATCTTTGGGCACTGCCATATTAAGTGAAAGAATGTGCCTATTGCTTGATTACACATTGTACACGTTATAGACTGATTCTGTTTATATCTAGAGATTCTATATGGTGTAAGGTAGGACCTATGCAATATAAAAATTTGGGTCAACCTATCCGATAATTTAGGAGATACTAGTTTGCATGCATCGAGAGCATCACTCCATTCATCATCCTCCATATTGCCCACCTCTACCTCCCTCTCCCACCTAGGTTTTAGTGCATATGCAGTTTTGGTTGCTGTCGGTGTTGTCAGCATAGTGTAAAATTGAGAGATCAATTTTTTGGGGTCTGGGTATTTTATTGATTCCATGAGGGGATTGCCGACTGAGGTGGAATCCTCTGTGGGGAACTGTGATCGGAAGGCGTGTCGGAGCTGCAGATATCTGAAGAATAATTGGTTTGGAAGCGTGAATTCGGATTTTAACCTGTCAAAGCTCTTCAGTTTACCATTACTGATGATATGAGACAAGTAAAAAATCCCTTTGGAGCTCCACACCTCGCTGTCTGGGATCGTTAAGAACTCGGGCAGGTCTGGGTTGTGCCACAAAGTGGTAAAGTCATGTACTGCTGGTATGCTCAACTTGTCCGAAGCCAGTTTCCATATCCTCCTATATTGGTATAATATTGATCTACGGTTATCCAACCTCGCCACCCCCTTTACTCCCCCTGTTATCATTACCATTGAATCCTGGGTCTTGCGAGACCATTCTGGGCATAGAAAACTAAGGAATCTCTCCTTATCAACCTTATCTACATGGAATATTTGTGCTAGTTGGGCTGCCATATAATATATGTTGAAATCCGGAAGGGCCATACCAGCTAAATCTGTTGGGTTTTTCAACTTATGCCAGGAAATTTTGTGCCTGTTTTTGCCCCATATGAATGGTTTTAGAATAGCTTCCATTAACTTAAAGTGTCTGAGAATTAAGTATACTGGTGAGTGCCATATCATGTATAAAATTTTGGGTAAAAGGACCATTTTTATTATGTTTATACGGCCCATTACTCCCAGGGGGAGGCGTGCCCAAATTTGAGTTTTTTGTCTAAGCATTTCGTAGAGTGGGGTTATATTTAATGGTATATAGTCTGCTGGGTCTCTAGTCAACCTCACCCCCAGGTATTTAATAACGTCCACCCTTTGTAGAGGTAGCAGGGCCCTGCTCCTAGGTGGTGGAAAACTATCCAGAGGGAGTATCTGGGATTTGTCCCAATTTATTCGGAGACCAGAGAACGTGCCGAATTGTTTAATTAGATCTAGCGCTAGAGGTAGGGAGTTGATTGAATCATCTAAATAGAGAAGTGTATCGTCAGCGTACATGCTGATCTTCTCCATCACTTCCCCTCTACTGAGTCCCATAATCCCAGGGTGTGCTCGAATAGCTATCGCGAGTGGCTCTGCCGCCAGTGCATATAGCAGTGGCGACAGAGGGCACCCCTGTCTTGTACCTCTGGTCAAAGGGAATTGTCCAGATGGCCAACCATTGGCCAATACTTTTGCAACCGGCGATTGGTATAAAAGTTGCACCCATTTTATAAATTTGGGCCCTAAGCCAAAGCTGCCAAGACAGGTCCACAGGTATCTCCACTCTACTGAGTCGAATGCCTTGGCTGTATCCAAGGCTACAATCACTCGGGATCCCTGACAATCATGGTTGGCCTGTAAATTAATAAATACTCTTCTGAGATTGAAGGAGGTGTTTCTACCTGGCATAAATCCGGCCTGGTCACTATGCACTAAGGACAAGATAACCTTATTCAGGCGGATGGCAAGCACTTTTGCGAGTATCTTCACATCCACCTGAAGCAAAGATATAGGGCGGTAGGACTCCGGGAGATGTGGATCTTTACCCGGTTTGGGGATTACAACAATAGTTGCTTCTCGCATTGAGGCAGGAAGTTCAGAGTTCTCAAAGATAGCATTGTATAGTTTAAGGAGCCTGGGAATTAATAGGTCCGAATAGGTGGAATAGAATTCCACGGGTAGACCATCGGACCCGGGGGCCTTAGATTTGGGGAATCCTGCTATAGCACTGGATATCTCATCTGCTGTTATTGGGGCTTCCAGTTCCTCCACCTGTTCTGCACTTAGCTGAGGAATCGTCAGTCCCTCCAAGAATGACTCCATACTGGATGTGTCATTCGTGACTGTGGTCATATATAGATTACTGAAGAACTCCTTGAATAAATCTGAAACTTTGCTAGGTTCAGTCTCCAGTACATCATCAGAGGAGCGTAGTGAAATCACCACAGGAGGTCTCTCCTCGCAATGGACCAGATGGGCCAGAAGTTTCCCAGTCCTTTCCCCGTATTCGAATGAATTTTGTTTGTGGAAGAAAAGTTTTCGTTTGGACTTTTCATATTGCAGTTGGTCAAGTGTTCTCGAGCATAATTTAAGAGCATTAGCTCTATCAGTGGTGGGATCATGAAGGAACCCTCTCTCTGCTTCCCGTACCTTTTCCTCTGCCCTCTCAATGTTTGCCTCAGATTCTTTTTTAATTTGATTAATGCGCCTAGTGAGATTCGTGCGGGCGTGTAATTTAAACATTTCCCATACCGACTGTACTGTGGCCGAGTCGTCATTTGTCCTGAAGTATTGCTCCCATTCCTCTGAGAGGTCATTATCTTCTGGGAACAACGTCAGCCAAAAAGGGTTTAGCCTCCAAGAGGCTGGTGGACGGCCACAAGACAAAGCGACCGAGGCCCAGTAGGGACAGTGATCTGATAGTGATCGGGGAGAAAACCCTGTATCTACAAGCCTAGGAATAAGAGTTTTGGACATCAGTATGAGATCTATTCGGGACATAGCACGATGGGGCGTGGAAAAGCAAGAATAGGCTTTGGTGGTGGGGTTTCTGATCCTCCAAGTGTCTATGAGGTTAAAGTTATCTAGTAACCTGGCAAATCTTGTTACATAAGAGGAAGGCGACAGAGGTATTGAGCTGCTCATTCTATCCATCGCAGGGTTTAATACATTATTAAAGTCTCCCAACCATATCGCTGGGATGGTAGGGTACATAGCCATGTAGTCAAACCCAACAGTGATTACCTCATAGGTGAATGGAGGAGGGACATAGAACGCTAACAGGAGTACCATTTCCCCATACAGTTTGGCCCTTAGGAACACGTATCTACCAAGTGGGTCTATCTCCGAACCCTGAAGCTCGAAGTGCGTGGTTTTGGTAATTAGAATTGACACACCCCTGGAATGTGTGGTATGTACTGAGTGGAAGGCCCACCCTATCCAAGGCCGTTTGAGTGTTCTGTGGGCCATGCCTTCTGCATGAGTCTCCACTAGAGCCATCACATCCGCCTTCTGTTTTTTAAGCTGTGTAAATACTGCTGACCTCTTGATCGGGTCTCTAATACCACGAACATTCCACGTGAGCATTTTCAGGGTGGCCATTGAGATAAATAATAAAGATAGCGAGCCCCAGGCCTCAGAGAGCCCACCATAGCAAACACGGTGACACATATCCCAGGGCAATAAACAGTTTCGACTAGTACATTATATCTATCATGGTGATGTAAGAACGTTATTAGTACATAGCAACATAGCAATTTTCTTCGTTGTTGAAAACCCCCCACCCCCCTCCCCGCCCTGCACAACCCCCAACTAGTGCGGGCTTTCATCCCAAACTGCCAACGTGGCATAAACAATGTCCGACCTGAGGAAAGAAGATTCAGTAAAAACCGATTAATAGACTTGAGCACTGTGGTTGGCGAAAACTTAGTAGTGTTACAAACGGAAAAGTACATCAACACAACAGCGAATCGATTGTTCCATCTCAGGTCGTAGGCTTTGATGTGTGGGGCGAAACTACGCTGAGTATCGTTACACATCTCAGGACTTAGCTCACCTTCATTAGTGAGATTTTCAAGGGAGAATCATCCCCCGCCGGAGATGAATGTGGACTATTTACTGACATATAAAAGTAGTGGTCTAGGTGATCTTGCTTGGGGTCTACTTAGCAGGTATAAATTTCCAATAGGTGTGATGGGAAACAGGTAACTTGCGGGTATGCGTTAGGTGTATACCTGTGATATTTGTTTGAGCAGTCAGATTTTAGTATTCGTGGATTCATTGCCAGTTCAGAGCTTTCCCCTGATGAACAAGTATTTATGCTGCAGGGTGTAACACACACAAGTATGGCCCTTTGAACGGCATACTAGGGGTTAATAGTAGCAGTGTGTTATGTTGCGGTCATGGCTCACCTTACCACTGCTGGGGGCAAAGTCAGAGTCAGTGAATGCCATGTCTAGTAGGGGAAACAGCTTTGCTATTCTGAAGAGGATTTGTATCCTGCTTTCTTCTCAAGTAAGTGAGGGTTCAATAAAGATATGAGAGAATGATTATGTCACTTATCTGTGTGCATCCCTTTGCTCCAGCCACGCAATGGCCGCCTCCGGATCCTCAAAGAAGTGCGCCCGGTCTTCTCCTTCGACGCGTAGACGTGCTGGGAAAAGCATAGCATACTTTATATTTTTTATTCGGAGACGCCTTTTAACCTCCGTGAAGGTCCGCCTTCTGCGCTGAACCTCAGCAGAGAAATCTGGAAAGACCGCGATCATCTTATTACCGAAGGGAATGTTGCCCCTCTCCCTGCTGAGACGAAGAATGGTGTCACGATCTCTGAAATTAAGGAACTTTGCTATAAACGTGCGTGGGGGCGCTCCAGCAGGTGGCATTTTCCCGGATAGTCGGTGTGCACGCTCGACTACAAATGTAGGGGAAAGGGCGTCTCTCCCATATGTATCACATAATAAGTGTTCCAGAAATGTGGGGGGGTCTTTCCCCTCTGCTCCCTCAGGGAGGCCAATAAATCTTAAATTGCATCGCCTCAGTCTATTTTCGATCTCATCTTGCTTTTGCATGAGCTGATTTACCTGGGATTGTATTTCTGCTGTGGAGTTCTGCAGCGGGGGGAGTGAGTCTTCCACATTGCTCAGTCTGGTCTCTGCCTCCGTCACTCTCTCTCTCAGCTTCTGGAAGTCTTGTCTCACAAGAGAGATGTCGACCTTCACCTCCTCAATCTTAGCTGTGACAGTGGTCTGGCAGGCTGCTATTGCTTCTTGGCATGCTGTTATAGCTTCAAGCACTTTGGTGGTGTCTGCTCCAACGGCCCCCTCCTCCCCCTGCATGGCGGCGCCATCTTCTCCCTGTGACTCAGCTCCCTGTCGGCGGTATTGTCCCAGCTTTGCTACCGCAGCGTTGGCTTTTTTCCCCGGCGGTGACATGATCCAGGGGGGTTCCCAAAGCAGTGGGGATGATTTTCGGGTGTTAAGTTTTCCAGATAGTCCCAGGATTTTAAATAGCGGATATACGGCCGGCGGAGCTCTGTTCCCTAGCGTCCTACACCATGCCGCTCCAGGCCACGCCCCCTGTACAGATCCTTTCAACCAGTTTGGTATAGATGCATTGGAACATGTGCCAGAAATCTGTATGCATCTTAAAACTTAAGTGAAGGATAATTGTTTTATAAAAATGGAAAAAATATTTTTGGTTGGAGTACAAAACAAATAACATTTCTAGTATGTACAGTTAATGCATCTTCCCCTCTTTGCAGGAACGGATGTTGTAATTGTTAAAAATGGCAGAAGAATCTGTGGCACTGGTGCCTGCCTTGCCAATGCTCCTCTTCATCAGAACAAGAGTTACTTTGAGTTTAAAGTCCAGTCTACAGGTTGGTATACACTCGTTGGCTAATGTAACCTTAGAAATTGTGTGGTAAACCCAGGTGGATCGAAGGCATAACAAAATATATTTGGGCTTACTGTAAGCTTGTCTATTCACATCAGTTCATAAATAGTTGACAAAGTTCAACATTTTTGTAGAAGCAGTGTTAACCTCTGTGTGTACCTGGGGAAAAAAAACATTTTGGGTTTTGCCCTGAGGATTGTAGTCGATAATAATTTGCAACAGTTGACCTTCTATGCCAGACTCAAAACTTTTTGTCGCAGAGGAACCCTTCAAACAATTTCCAGGTCTCGGGGGACTCCTGCTAAAGCCAATCCATTGGTGGCCAGTAGGAAATATGCTCCCATTATACAGTAGTGGTGATCAGAATGCCACCCTTACAGCATAAAAGCTCATTGGGGTCATGCGACTGGCTCTGCCAAGTGATGGACCAAAAACTGTCCAAGCCCCCATCAGATGGGAGGTCAGTCAGCCACAGCTGACGTAATGGCTGGGAACATCTAGAGCAGGGGTCTCCAAACGATGGGCCTCCAGTTGTTCAGGAACTACAATTCCCATCATTCCTAGTCATGTCTGTGAATGTCCGTGTTTTTACATTGCCTCATGGGACGTGTAGTTCTGCAACAGCTGGAGTGCTGTAGTTTGGAGATGCCTGCTCTAGAGGAACCCTGGTTGAGAGTGGCTTGTCTCAGCACACAGACAACTGCCACCTGTTTTCTGATTCCATTCAAACAGAACAGCTTGTCTCATAATGGCACTTAAGGTCTGGAATAGGTAATTGACTTTTTTTTCTTCTATGAACTAGCTCCTTTTAATGCCTGGGATTGGTGATGCCTAAAAGCTGCCATACGCGGCTAGAATTTGATACTTCCTTCTGAATCAGCCGAAATTAGAGCCTTGGATGGCCCTGTCAGCCTTACCTGACAAAAATTGCTTGTCGGAGATACCAGGTGGACAATTGTCGGCCAAACAGCGACTGCATCCAGTCAGGTTTAATAAAGCCAGCAATAGATGGATTGGATTTCTGCCAGTTCAGCAGAGACAAGCCTAGATTCGACCCATCCTAGGAGCAGGCCGGTTGTACTGAAGTTGATTCATTGATTGACAATAAGCCTGTTGGAGTTTTTTCATGCGATCATTGCCGGCGGCTATAGCAGGCAGCAGTGATAATTGTGTTCTGAACAGCAGGTAAGTCTTCCCACCAGCAGAACACAATAGCACTCTGGGAAGGATTCTCCCATCAACACTGACTTTGTTGATGGGTGAATCAAGAAATTTTCTATCCTTCCACCATTGTGGAAGGAAAGAAAATTGCATAATCTATGGGCTGCTTAACTGTTCATGTATTTGTATATGTAAATTTAACTAAGCAGGGTGGAACAAAAAAATAACCTGACAGCTCAGGAGGAGCCGCTGTACTAACTACCCAACATTAGTACACGATCTTCCCTGCTGTTCTATTGTGTTATGACAGCAAGACCGCTTCCTCGTCGGAACACTCCTGTCAGCGCTCTCAGCCATTGACTAAGAGCACTGATCGGGAGCCGATCGCCAGACCATTTTTCGATTATGCCCCTTCGACAGACCTAGGGCTGACATAAGTACATACAGAAAAAAAGACTTCCACCATGTCAAATGTGGAGTAATAGTATCCTTACTATTTGAGCAAGAAAAAGTAACCCCCTAAATGGGACTTTAACAGACCACCAACTCATTGATAAAAAAATATCTTTATTCCATATATTGATTCCACTGGAATGATTCCATGTTGAAGAAGCACTAGAGGTGAATAAATCCATTCAAGTATTGAAAGGGCGCCAAACTATAATGATGGACAAATTTTTTAAGTGCAATGCGTATACGGCATCAGAAAATGGAGGACGAGGTGTATAGGACAAGCTGTCGTTGGAACCTGGAATATGGGCTCAGTGACAGAGAAATGTCCAAGTGTCCCAAGGTAGGTGTAGCTTGGAGGCGTCCCAATTCGGTGTGGCGTTTGGCAGGCACTGAGAAAAAGACCGCACGCCACACACCGAATTGGGAGGACGCTTTCAAGATGCACCTACCTTGGGACACTTGGACATTTCTCCGTCTGTCACTGAGCCCATATTCCAGGCTCCGACAGCTTGTCCCATATACCTCGTCCTCCATTTACTGATGCCGTATACGCATTGCACTTAAAATATTCGTCCATCATTATAGTCTGGTGCCCTTTCAATACTTGAATGGATTTATTCACCTCTAGTACTTCTTCAACATGGAATCATTCCAGTGGAATCAATATTTTTGTAAATGCATCCAACTCTCAGTCCCTGATGAAGTTATCTGAATACTGGAAACGCGTCAGGCTTTAGGGCACATAACCCCTTGGAGAGATTTGTATTTGTGCACGTTTTTTCTTGTCTTCCATGTGATGCATTGTATGTATTCTTGTAATGTGTTAATGGCACATGTTTTTTACTTTATATTATTAAAAGATATTTTTTATCATTAAGTTGGTGGTCTGTTAAAGTCCCATTTAGGGGGTTACTTTTTCTTGCTCACTTCAGTACACACGGGCAGATTGTCATCCGGTTTCCATTGAACTGGCCGATGCTGCCCGACATTCGGCTCGTGTGTACTAGGCTTTAGGTACGCTTCTGGGCATGCAAATTTGTTATGTCTATAAGGTACAACTAGTGAGTTTGGCACATCTGTGAGTGAATAATCTGGAAGGACTGCATTCCTGTGCAGTAAAAATTGCACTGTGCTGACCTGTACCTTACAGCTCCTCCTTTTTCTTAGGAAAGTAAAAATAAGCACATAAGTGTGTGCTAAAACACTTCTCTAGCTTCCCACTAATGAATATGCAGTCAGCAAGATGGTTAAACAATTCTGTGTGCAAGGGCCATTGTGAGCTAATGATGAAGGTGGTAGAGAAGTCAACAAATAAGACAATGGGATCTAAACTAAACACTTCACTACACAATATACATTGTGCACACAGTGATGTTGTCTACAGCATGCAGATTTGTGAACACATTGGGTGGCTCCATGTTATGCTTTCCTCAGTGGGATAGTTCAAGCTAACAATTATGTGCAGCCTGAGTCTAGGTTTACACTGCTGCATGTGATTCGCACAGGACTCTCACCACATTCCAGTGCACATCACATGTGATGTCTGTGTGGTGCGATTTCAGCCATACATTTTGTAAAGCTAAAATCACATTGCATCCACACCAAAATTGTGCAGGACCTTTTTTTTTTTTTTTTTCCCCTGCACCTGAATCACATTGCATGGGTGTTCTGGCAATTGCACTGTGATCTGTTTCGGGGTGTTGTTAATCTAGCATTGACACCTGCAGCAGATCACGTGGACACTGCATGATTGCCTTGCCGTGCAATGCGATATAGGGAAACGCAAAGAGTCTTGTGCGTTTCTCTCATCGCATCAGTGTGAACCAGGGCTGAAGCTAACAGTATTTTAAGGAGCAATGATCTCTTGATATTTTACACTTGGAATAGTATGTTTTTTGTCAGACTTCATTCAGAAATGAAGTGTCCTTGTAACTTCCTGTGGGCTGATCTGGAAGCTTAAAAAAAAAAAACCCTAGTTAGACTTACCGGTAACGGTATTTCTACGAGTCTTTCAGGACAGCACCTGGAGAGAGCGCAGCTCCACCCACTTTTCCCAGGAAACACTGCAGTCAGTTTTTTCTTTAAAGACCAGACACTTCCACCATGGCCTCAGTTGTTCATAGAGTACCTCCAGCCATGCTGAAATTAGATAAGCAGAACATAGCAATAACACCACATTTTTATAAACCACTTAGGGCGGGTCATCGGTGCTGTCCTGAAAGACTCGTAGAAATACCGTTACCGGTAAGTCTAACTAGGGTTTTTCTCCCCTCGTCTTTCAGGACAGCACCTGGAGATGATAAAAGAGTACTTACTCTAGGGTGGGACCACCGCCTGCAGGACCTTCCTGCCAAACGATTGATCCGCTGCTGATAGCAAGTCCAACCTGTAGTGGCGGGTGAAGGTGGAGAAACTTGTCCACGTGGCCGCTTTACAGATCCGGCCTGGAGAAGCCCCCGCTCTTTCTGCCCAGGACGTTGCTACTGCCCTTGTTGAATGGGCCATTACCCCTGTGGGAGGATCAGCCCCTGCAGCCCTGTAGGCTTCACTGATCGCCATTCTAAGCCATCTGCCTATAGTGCTTTTAGAAGCACAATGACCCTTGCGTGATCCAGAAAAAAGAATAAAAAGAGAATTTGTCTTCCTAAACTCTCTCGTAATCTCTAAATAATGGAGTAAACATCTCCTCACATCCAGGGTATGAAAAGCCTCCTCTTTAGAGTTGGATGGTGTAGGACAAAAAGTAGGTAAAACTATCTCTTGTGCCCTATGAAAAAAGGTTGCGACCTTTGGCAAGAAGCCCGGGTCAGTTTTCAGCACTACCCGGTCTGAAAATATCAAACAAAAGGGTTCTACTATAGATAGAGCCTGTAACTCACTAATTCTTCTGGCTGAGGTAACTGCCACCAAAAGAACCAGTTTAAGCATCCATACTTTTAAAGTTGCTTCCTGTGGTGGCTCAAAAAGTGATCTGATCAACCCTTGTAGCACCAGAGATAAATCCCATTTAGGAAAGGATTTGAAAGGTACCGGCCTAAGCCTGGCCAGTGCTTTGAAAAATCTCACTATAAATGGTTCTTGAGATAACTTTCTCTCAAGAAACACCGACAAGGCAGCTACCTGGACCTTCAGGGTACTGGCTGCCAGCCCCATCTCCATACCTTCATTAAGAAACTCTCTAAAATTGAGGGCAACTCCTGTGGTGAACATTTTTTTAGTCATGCACCAGGAATTAAACCGCTTCCATGTTTTAAAATAAATACCCCTGGTAACCTTCTTTCGGCTATTTAACAGGGTTGATACCATCTTATCTGAGAAGCCCCTACTTTTTAGCAACTGCTCCTCAGTAACCAACCAGTCAGCCTGAGCTGATTGACATTTGGATGCTGAAGGGGTCCCTGGGATAGCAGATCCTTTCGAAGTGGGAGAACCCAATGTGGTTCCACTGCCAACCTCTGTATGGTTGCAAACCAGGGTCTCTTGGGCCAAAAAGGAGCCACTAGGATTAAACTTGTGGTCTCTCGCTGTAGTTTTTTCAACACCCAAGGGATCATTTGAAAGGGGGGAAAGGCGTAGCACAAGTGGAAGTTCCATGGTTGTGCCAGCGCATCCAAACCTTTCGCCTGATCTTGCCTGTTTAGTGAGTAATAGGCTCTCACCTTTTGCATTCTTGTGGGATGCGAACAGGTCTATCTGAGGAGTTCCCCATTTCTTTGTTAATTCCTGGAATACCTCCTTGTTCAGACTCCATTCTGCCTCTAGTATCCTTTCTCTGCTTAGAAAGTCTGCCACTAGATTCAGCTCTCCTTTTAGGTGTACAGCTGTTAGGGACTTTACGTTGCCTTCCGCCCAGGATAGCAACTGAACTGACAAGGCTAGCAAGACCTTGCTTCTCGTGCCCCCCTGTCTTGTAACATATGCCACTGCTGTGGCATTGTCTGATAGCACCTGAACATGATGCCCCTGGACTATTTCCTCGAAAGCCCATAGTCCTAGGAGAATAGCCCTTAATTCCCTCCAATTGGAGGATCTCCTGGCTTCCCTTCTTGTCCAATTGCCTTGAGCCATCTGTCCTTCCAGGTGGGCTCCCCACCCCCAGGAACTCGCATCTGTTGTTAATCTCCTCTCCTGGGGAAAAAACCAGAGCAGGCCCTTGTTCAGATTGGAGTAGCTCCTCCACCACCAGAGCTTCCTCTGAACTCGGGGAGATATCGTTATCATCTTTTCTAGGGACTCTCCATAAGACCAACTTTTCAAAATTGTCTGTTGAAGTTCCCTTGCATGCAACCGTGCCCACTGTACTGCAGGTATTGCTGCAGTAAGGAGCCCCAAAACAGACATCACTGCCCTGATAGAAATTGGCAGGTTTGTCTGGGCCTTTTTTACAGCGTTCTGAAGCTTTACTATCTTCTCCTCTGGGAGATACATTTTTCCCTGTATGGAGTCGATAGTGTAACCTAGAAAGGTTATCGCCTGTGATGGGATCAGGTTCGATTTTTCCTCGTTTATTAACCACCCTAGGCTCTCCAGATGCCTCCTCGTCCTTTGTAGATCTCTCTCCAATATGTGCCTTGATTTGGCAAATATTAGCAGATCGTCTAGATATGGGACAATCGAAATTCCTTCTATTCTGAGAGGGGCTAAGGCCTCCGCCAGAATTTTTGTAAATATCCTCGGAGAGGATGACAGCCCGAAGGGGAGAGCTCTGAATTGCAGATGTAGGACAGATCCCCCTATCCTGATCGCAAATCTGAGGTGCTTCTGTAATGCTGGGGCTATAGGCACATGGAGATATGCATCTCTTAGGTCTATGGATACCATAAAGCAGTCTGGGGTCAGGAGACCCTTTACCGAAAAGATCGTATCCATCTTGAACCTTTTGTACCTGACCGCTCTGTTGAGTATCTTCAGGTTCAGGATCAATCTGAACTTGCCTGAAGGCTTCTTCACCAAAAAGATGTGTGAATAGCACCCCTGTTCTACCTCGTTGGGGGGAACATTTACTACCACCTTCTGCTGAATTAACTCCTGCAGAATTGCTGACATAGCCGTAAGCTTCTCCGGGTCTCTGGGAGCCTGAGTTAAATAAAACCGAACCGGAGGGGGTTGGGCAAACTCCAGTCCGTAACCCTCCTTTATAGTTTTTTAGGATAAATGGACTGTCTGTTATCCTCTGCCACTGTGGGAAGAAGGTTTGTAACCTTGCTCCCACGGACTGGGGACCGTCACTGGCTCTTAGTATTTGGGGTAGGGGGGCGAAAGAGTACCCCTGACTTGCCCCTGCCTCTCTGAGACCTCCAAGGTCTTTTATATCCTGTCTCCTTTGAGTCGGTGGTTTTCCGAAAAGGACGAAAATTTTTGTTGCCCTGAGGAACCACCTTTTTCTTAATGGGGAAGGCTTTCTTTTTGTCAGCCGTTCTCTCAAGAATGGCTTCAAGACCTGGGCCAAAAACCAAATCCCCCTCAAAGGGTAAACCGCATAACTTGGCTTTAGAGGCTGTGTCCCCGGTCCAAGTCTTGACCCACAGAGCCCTGCGCGTTGAGTTGATTAGGGCAGATGATCTGGCCGACATCCTAACTGATTCGGCCGAAGCATCTGCTATATATCCAACGGCTTTCATAAGCACCGGTAAGGTCTCCAAAAGATCCTTACGAGGTGTACCTGCCTCGATATGAACCTTTAGCTGTTCCAACCAGTGCTCCAGGTTTCTGGCTACCACTGTTGATGCCATAGCTGGCTTTAAATTTGCTAGGGTGGAATCCCAGGCTTTCTTTAGCAGGGAGTCCGCCCTCTTGTCCATGGGGTCCTTGAGGATACCCATGTCCTCAAACGCGAGGTCAGTGTTTCTCGACACCTGAGAGAAGGCCGCATCCAGTCTAGGTTTTTTGTTCCAGACCTGTGCGCTATCTTCCTCAAAGGGAAACCTGCGTTTGAGGGATCTAGAAAAGAAGGGGGCCCTCTCTGGGTCCTTCCATTCTCTTTTAACTGTTTCTGACAGAAACTTGTGCACCGGAAACATCCTGTGTTTCACCTCACCCATGCCTTGAAACATCTTATCGTGTAACGACAGCTGGGCCTTGTCCTCTGTAATATTAAGAGTAGTGTGGATAGTTTTTACTAGATCATCCACCTCCTCTAGAGACAACTTATATCGAGAGGAAGAAGAAGAAGATTCTTTCTCTTCATCTGCTTCTTCCTCTGATTCCGTAGCCACGCTACGATTTTCCTCCTCCGAGTCACTGTCACCCCTATATGCGGAAACAGAAGACTGGGAACGAGGTACTGAGCTGCTTGCGGCTGGACGTTTGTCAAGGTAGGATTTAAATGACTCAAAGGTCTCCGCCAAATCCTTCCTAAATGAGCTCAGTAAGTCCTGCTGAACCACAGGTACACTAGGAGTGGTTTCCTCCTTAACTAAGTCTGCAATGCACCCCTTGCATAACACCTTTGCCCAAGACTCTTTAAGCACATTTTTACAAGATGGGCATTTTCTTTTAACAGGAAAAGACGAATGCTTGGTCTTTTCTTTTGCCTTCTGAAATACACAAACAGAAAACACCTATAAACAGCATGCTGAAAAAGAGTGGAGAGCTAACACTTTAACCCCCCTCCTTCACTCAGCCAGTAAATCCCCCCACAGATTTACTTCACAATCTTAAACACATTTACTTCCTGCTTCAACACCCAGGAAGAATGCTGCAGGCTCTTTAAAACATTTACCAAAGAGGGAACTAAAACATGCCCATAGAGTAAGTTACAGAGACACGCTGTCCCCGCTTACCTGGGCCTGGCTGACTTGTGTGGCTCCTGCTCCTGCCACCACCGATTGTTCCTCCTCCATATTGACAGGATTTGCAATGGCGTTTGGTGCTTGTTTTTAAACTTTCCCGGTCCACTCGCCGCTGCGAGGGCCGGAAATGACGTCAGCCGGAAGAGACCTGCCCTCCCCTCCTGCGTTCCAGCGGCCGGAACCGGAAGCCGCGTCGCGCCGCTGGAGGTCCCGGCCGTAGTGACGCGCTCGCCACCGGAACCCGGAAGGCTGTGCAATGGGGTTGAAGAGGAGACGCCGCTCCTTCCAAGCCAGCCGCCGGTCTAAAGGAGCTGGGACCCCCCGCAGCCTGACCCTCGCCGGGTATGAAGAGGGGAGGACGCCGGAGCAACCCCCGCACGTGAAGGGAGGAAGCTGGGCTGGCCTGCCACAAAAAAAAAACAGAATACCGGTATGCCCCAACTCTCTCCACCTGGAGACAGCGCAGCACACCCCTGGTTCCCTGCAGCGCTTCCACCATGGCGGAGGAAACACTACAACTGAGGCCATGGTGGAAGTGTCCGGTCTTTAAAGAAAAAACTGACTGCAGTGTTTCCTGGGAAAAGTAGGTGGAGCTGCGCTCTCTCCAGGTGCTGTCCTGAAAGACGAGGGGAGAAAAAATCTTATCCTATTTATGTAAAGTATTGGTCTGATTATTCAACTGTGTCATGGAAATGAACAAAGGGAGACATGTTTGAAGTCCAGCTTGTGTGACAGCCATTTCTTGAGCGTAGCCACACAGGGACAGTAAATGCAGGATTACCTGGTGAGGAAAAAAATCAGGAAAAAAAGAATTGCTTTTGTTAAAATGACAGTCCTAACAAGGTTATTATATTTTCAAACGTTGCTGCCACGCACCGTTTCCACTCTAAAATCCTCCATTATATTTGGGGTGCCAAAGGTCCCAGAATAGCTTGGGCTACGATGTACGCTCCCAAAGACCTGGGGGGTATGGGGGTACCCAAGTTTCAGAAGTATTATATGGCTGCGCAGTTTGCCCAACTACTCCAACTCCACAGTTGTCATCGCCCCAAGTGGGTCCCACTGGAGGCTCAGGCGTGCACTCCGCTAGCAATGGACCTTATCCTTTGGACTTCTCCAAAGCTCCGTAAAGCTATTTTGAGTCCGCTTTCTCATTCATTACACATATGGAATACGAGTTGCAGGAGATGGTCCCTACGGTCTGCACATACCCCGCTTTTTGGCAGTGCCCTGTTCCCCAAGCACCCCCGGCGTACAGCCCGATAGATTTGGTTGGTGGGTGAACAAGGGAGTATACCGTATAGATGACTACCTAGACCAAGAGGAATACATCCTCCCTCTCACTTCACAGGCAGTTTGGGGATGCCCCCGCAGAGAGCTTCCACTTACAACAAATTCAACATTTTCTTCAATCTGACCTGGCAGTATGCACTGTGTTTGAAAACAGACGCATCCGGGATGCTGCCCTCCAGGTGCTTTATTAACAGTTTATTATCCCTCCTACTAAATTGGATCAGGTGGCATGGGAGAGGGATCTGGATATGAGGAGTGGCGCAAATGGAGCTCACAAATCCACAAAGGTATCCTCAAAATTGACCTGATTGAGGCGGGATACAAATTATATCCCAGGTGGTACTTGGTACCAGAGCGCCTCTCCAAAATGTATCCAGGGACCTCAGCCTCCTGCTTCAGGGGTTGTGGACAGGTGGGTTCACCACTGCATGCATTGTTGACATGCCCTAAGGTTCGCCGCTATGGATCAGGGTTCACGCATTCATATTCTCGATCCCAATGGTCAGTATTGTTAAAGACGCTAGTGTCGCCCTACTGAATAAAACAGTGGAAAATATCCCTAGACATACTCAGTGTGGCCCATATGGTGCACGCGTTTATCTGTGTATACATGTGTACCTTTTTTATTTATTCTAGCTCCCAGAATGCCGAATGATCAATATTATCTACCATTTAAGGCGAAGGTGTGATTTACACCTGTGTGTGGTTTTTTTTTTTTTTTTTTTGTATTTTTCTGATTTAAGGCAGTCCATAGATTAATTAGTTTTCCTTCAAATTTCTTGATTCCGCCATCAGTATAAAAGGGCGAATTCCTCCAACAGCGCTATTGTGTTCTGCCAGCAGGATGCCTTCCCTGCCAGCAGAACACAATTACTATTGCAGACTATAGCCAGTGACACTAATCATTTGGAAAAAAACACAACAGGCTGGTTGTACACAAGTCGATCGATATATATTGACTTGTGTACAACCAGGGTACCCATAGATGGATCCAAATTCAACCGATACCTGTGGAATTGGCTGAATTTTGATTCGTGTATGGCTGGCCTAAATGTGGCACTAGTTGGCTGTTATTTATGCACCTCTCTGTACAGGCTAATTAAAAGTAGCATTCACATCAGTTTATAAAAAAAAAAATGCCTGAACACACATATATATATATATATATATATATATATATATATATATATATATATATATATATATATATATATATATATATATATATATATATATATATATATATATTATTTATTTATTTATTTATTTATTTTTTTACTTTTTATTGTGAAATTTTTGTAAAAAAAAAAAAAAAAGGAACAATAGGAAAGGAAAAACTTAAGGCTGTTGAAGTGTTGATATAAACATGCTTTTTCCAATGATTACAGGTGTCTGGGGAGTTGGTGTTGCAACCCAAAAAGCCAACCTTAATCCGATCCCATTAGGAAGAGATGTGCACAGTCTTGTGATGAGAAACGATGGAGCCATCTATCACAACAATGAGGAGAAGAATAGGCTACCAGCCAACAGCCTTCCGCAAGAGGGTGATGTAGTGGTGAGTGCAGCCGTTTGCACTAGGTGCTATACTGTTTATAATGCTACTGTGCCAGAATGTTCAATTGTTAAAGTAGAATTCTGGGATAAACCTAACTAGCCCCTTTCTAACACCTACACTGATTAAAGAGGAAGTAAACCCTGATGAGTTTACTTACTGTTTCCCTGCAAAGTTAAAGCATAATGGGCTACTATGCATCGCATTATGTGTCACTTACCTGACAAGGGAGCCTGCGATGTCACCGCTGTCCCTTTTCCTACGAAGCATCCATCTTCTTTGATGATGAGAGAGCGCTCAACAGCTAGGAATGTCCAGGAGCAGCAATGTCACTCATAGGCTTCAATGGTGCAACTGATGCTGGCACACCCACCTCTCCCCTGCAGCCGCCGGGGACTAACATAGGGAGGTGGGTATGTGACAGTGCCGAAGCAGAGAAGACTGAAAATAAATTAATAATGACAACATTCTTACACAGGTTAAAGTGGTTGTAAACCCTTACAGACCACTTTTACCTACAGGTAAGCCTAGATTAAGGCTTACCTGTAGATGCAAGAAATATCTCCTAAACCCAAAAACAGGCACCGATGTCTACGGCGCATGCGCCGTAGACATCGGTGCCTGTCTTTGGGTTTAGGAGATATTTCTTGCATCTACAGGTAAGCCTTAATCTAGGCTTACCTGTAGGTAAAAGTGGTCTGTAAGGGTTTACAACCACTTTAACCTGTGTAAGAATGTTGTCATTATTAATTTATTTTCAGTCTTCTCTGCTTCGGCACTGTCACATACCCACCTCCCTATGTTAGTCCCCGGCGGCTGCAGGGGAGAGGTGGGTGTGCCAGCATCAGTTGCACCATTGAAGCCTATGAGTGACATTGCTGCTCCTGGACATTCCTAGCTGTTGAGCGCTCTCTCATCTCCCCTGCAGCAGCATCTGACTGACCCAGGGGAGATCACCTGACCAGACCAGAGTGAGCTGAAAATGGCTAAGTATATACTTCTTTCTTAGACAAGTTAGTCAGTATAGGTATTAGGAGGGGCCAGGCAGCATTTTTAAGACTAGGTGTAGCCTGGAAAATAAAAAGAAGGGGGGGGGGGGGTGATTTTTACCAGTATAGAAAATCCATCCAGCATTGTGATTGTAGATCAACACCCTGCTATCGGCAGAGAAGCATCAGACTTTTATTTTAATTTTTAAAAAAATTTTTTGGATACAGTAGAGAGGGATTAGAACCTCTGGGGGTTTTTTTTTTTGTCCCAATTAGGGAGATTTGCCTCTTTGTCGGTTTCATGTTATTAAAAGTGACAGTAAATGAAAATCCCAAATTTTGGTTTGACGGTAGAACAAGAATGGAGGTAAAATCATCCAATGGTAACACTAGTTCTGGTGACGCCCCAGGATTCCTTCAAGGGGTTGTAAAGTCAGGTTTTCATCTTAAGACACAGCAGCAGTGCCATTGGCTCCTGCTGTTGTCAATCGGTTAGCCAATCAGGAGAGAGAGTGGGTGGGGCAGAACTGCAACTCCATGTCCGAATGTACACGCGGAGCTGCAGCTTGGCTTGGGTGCTCAAAGCAAGCTGCTTGCTTAAGGGGGGGGTGGCTAGGAGCACCAAAGAGGGACCCGAGAAGAGGAGGATCCAGGCCGCTGTGATCCACTGCAACAGAGCAGGTAGGTATAACATGTTTGTAAAGCCTCCTTTTGTTATTTTTATAGAAAAAAAAAATCACTTTGCAGGGAAGCCTGTGTTTAGAGAAATATGCTCATTACTGAGCTTCTCTTTTGATAATACTGTTTGCCTGGCTTTAATGCTAATCCAACAGTAGTACTGACTCAGAAGTATACAGATTGTTTACACTGATGACACCCTTCTTTCCATGGGGATACTATTCTCTGGAATCCGTTATGTCACTAATTCAGCGTTTGGTTCCCTGTCATAGCCTGTCTTGTAGTAAGCCTCACACATAACATAGTGAGCTCCTTTTACATACCTAGAAGTAAAGGTGACACCACATATTCAGGAGTACTTGGGTAATCTCCTCGCATTGCTACGTAAATTTAAGGCTAAACGTAATACATGGCGCAAACTGCCCTGATCAGTAATTGGTAGGGTAAATTCACTCAATAGTTTGGGCTCCTCCAACTTTTGTAGATTCTAAACCAATCTCCATTATGATTCTTGCAGAAATGGCAAACATGTATTGATTATGTCCCCTCAGGGCTCACTCTGGCCTATTCTGCTCTTTTAAACAAGATAGTTTAAGCCAAACATAAGAGAGGCTTGATTTTTTTATTTTTTTTTTTTGCTTGTGTGTAATTAAAAACAAAAAAAGAGAGAGACACTTAAATGTTTCACTCTTTGTTATATTGCAGCCATTTGCTAAAATCATTTAAGTTCATTTTTTTTCCTCATTGTACACACAGCACCCCATATTGACAGAAAAACACAGAATTGTTGACATTTTTGCAGATTTATTAAAAAAAAACTGAAATATCACATGGTCCTAAGTATTCAGACCCTTTGCTCATTATTTAGTAGAAGCCCCCTTTTGATCTAATACAGCCATGAGTCTTTTGGGAAAGATGCAACAAGTTTTTCACACCTGGATTTGGGGATTCTCTGCCATTCCTCCTTGCAGATCCTCTCCAGTTCTGTCAGGTTGGATGGTAAACGTTGGTGGACAGCCATTTTTGGGTCTCTCCAGAGATGCTCAATTGGGTTTAAGTCAGGGCTTTGACTGTGCCATTCAAGAACAGTCAGGGAGTTGTCACTGAGTTGTTGTGAAGCCACTCCTTCGTTATTTTGGGGAATGGGGAACAAAGGGGATTTAAGTGACTTTGACTGTGTCATGGTTGTTGGTGCCAGACGGGCTGGTCTGGGTATT
Organism: Lithobates clamitans; assembly: GCA_037952925.1. NCBI lineage: Eukaryota > Metazoa > Chordata > Amphibia > Anura > Ranidae > Lithobates > Lithobates clamitans. The sequence goes on from JBBGZY010001769.1 coordinate 1,129,203, forward strand.
TAAAAAAGCTGGCGTTCTACTGGGATTTTCACACACACAGCCATCTCTCGGGTTTACAGAGAATGGTCCGAAAAAGAGAAAATATCCAGTGAGCTGTAGTTGTGTGGAGGAAAATATCTTGTTGATGTCAGAGGAAAATGATGATAGAAAGGCAACAATAACTCAAATAACCACTCGTTACAACAAAGGTATGCAGAATACCATCTCTGAATGCACAACACATCGAACCTTGAAGCAGATGGGCTACAGCAGCAAAAGACCATACTGGGTGCCACTCCTGTCAGCTAAGAACCGGAAACTGAGGATAGAATTCGCACAGGCTCACCAAAATTGGACAATAGAAGATTAGAAAAACATTGCCTGGTCTGATGAGTCTCAATTTCAGCTGCAACATTCAGATAGTAGGGTCAGAATTTGGCGTAAACAAGAAAGCATGGATCCATCTTGCCTTGTATCAACGGTTCAGGCTGGTGGTGTAATGGTGTTGGGGGATATTTTCTTGGCACACTTTGGGCCCCTTAGTACCAACTGAGCATCGTTTAAATGCCACTTCCTACCGTCTTGTTGCTGACCATGTCCATCCCTTTATGACTACAGTGTACCCATCTTCTGAAGGCTCCTTCCAGCAGGATAATGCACCATGTCACAAAGCTCAAATCATCTCGCCACTGGTTTCTTGAACATGACAATGAAGTCACTGTACGCCGATGGCCTCAACAGTCACCAGATCTCAATCCAATAGAGCACCTTTGGGATGTGGTGAAAGGGGAGATTCCCCATTATGGATGTGCAGCCAACAAATCTGCAGCAGCTGCGTAACGCTATGTGGTCCAACCCAAGGTGTACCTAATAAAGTGGCCAGTGAGCACACACACACGCACACCTCACTATTATCTATTCATACTGCATCAATTACCCTAACATGCAGAATTGGATGGGAGAAAGATGTAGACTAATTAGATGAACAACATAGGAAGATTTAGAAGCATCCTCCTATCTCAGAACGTACACAGATTTTTATTCTACATAGGTGTAAAACCCTGGAAAAACTTTCAGTGGGGAAAGTCTTTACAGTGCATCCGGAAAGTATTCACAGCACTTCATTTTTCTACATTATGTTACAGCCTTATTCCAAAATGAATTAACCACTTCAATACCGTGCCTATTCTGGCACTTCTCTCCTACATGTAAACATTTTTTTGCTAGAAAATTACTCCAAACCCCCAAACATTATACATGTTTTTTAGCAGACACCCTAGGGAATAAAATGGCGGTCATTGAAACTTTTTACCTCGCACAGTATTTGCGCAATAATTTTTCAAAAGCCTTTTTCTGGTGAAAAAAACGGTTTTGTGAATTAAAAAATAACAAAACAGTAAAGTTGGCACAATTTTTTTATAGAATGTGAAAGATGTTACGCCGAGTAAATAGATACATAACATGTCACGCTTTAAAATTGCGCACAGTCATGGAATGGTGCCAAACTTCGGTACTTAAAAAATCTCCATAGGCGACCCATAGGCTTTGAAAATTTTTACAGGTTACCAGTTTTGAGTTAGAGGAGGTCTAGTGCTAGAATTGTTGCACACGCTCTAACGCACGCGGCGATACCTCACATGTGTGGTTTGAACGGCGTTTACATATGTGGGTGGGACTTGCATGTGCGTTCGCTTCTGAGCGCAAGCTACCGGGAACAGGGGCGTTTTTAATCAAAAACAACGTTTATTGAGCATAATACAAAAATATACAGACATACGGGTAATTGGTGCAACTGGCACCATAATATCGAATCAATCCAATTGAAAATTTATGAGAGCATATCATAAACATTTAAGTACTCTACAAGTCAGGGTCGGGGGAGACATATATGAGCAGAGGGCTTTTACAGGAAGAGGAAGAGAGTTGCAGCTAGGACTCATGTGGTTAACCCTTGGGAGTGCGATTAGACCTCCGCATCACAAGTGGAAGCATCCTCCAGCCATCTGTCCCCTGTGATATTTATCAGGGCAACCCCTATGAATGTAGAGCAGTTGTATATAGGGAAGGGTATTGTTTACTGCCCTGATCCACTGTTGTAACGTAGGTGGGGGTCCCCTCATCCATGTCCTGGCGATCTGCAGTCTAGCAAGGAATAACGTTTCATGCAAGAGGATATTCAGATATTTCTCACCTTCAGGGAGTGAGAGGAGTCCCAGCACGCAATGCCGGGGGCAGAGAGATAGCAGGGAGCCCATGCGATCATGAAGAAACTGGACCACCTGGGTCCAAAATCCCTGTACGGACGGGCAAGCCCAGATTAGATGAAAGAATGATGCATTGGGGTGACCACAGCTGAGGCAGTTAGGGTTGTGGCCAGGTCTGTACTTAGAGATGCAATAGGGCGTCAGGTAGGACCTGTGGAGGATATAGAGGTTGGTAAGGCGATCAGACAATTTGGGAGACAGTTTTACAGTTAGCAAGAGCCTCCTTCCAGTCCTCATCCAGTGCACCCAGGTCGGATTCCCAACGGGACTTCAGCTGGTGAGCGGTGGACGTTGCTGCGGGCGTCATGAGGTATGTATATAAGAGAGATATATTAGTTTTTAGGGGTCTTCACCCAGAACAATGTCCACCAGAAGTGGGATCTCAAGATTCTGGACTGAACCCCTGAACTGCGTGCAAAGTGCGTGTCTGAGTTGAAGATAACGGAATAGCATATGGTTAGGTAGGGCAAATCTATCCTAGGGCCTGAAAAGACTTAACCGACCCACCCGACACCACCTGGGACAGGTATATGATACCCTTATCAACCCATAATCCATAGTCAGGGACAGAGTTTAATTCAGACATGTGTGGGTTGTGCCAGAGGGGTCTTACAATGGTGAAATAGCATTTGTTTAATGTCATCGTTTCGAAATGAGTTGAGGGCCACAAAATAAGATCTGGAAGGGGTGAAACAATGGGTCTGGAGCTTAGGAACAAACTAATGTGGAGTATCTCTCTCTGTCAGAGTGGTTAAAGTGGAAGAAATGGGATAATTGAGATGCTATGTAATAAAGAAAGAGATCGGGGAGTGCGGTGCCACCCAATTCAGTTGGGCATTTCAGGACTCGCCATGGCAATTTGTGGCGGGAGGATCCCCAAATGTGTTGATAATAGATTCCATGGATTTAAATAAACATGGGGGGAGGTATAGTGGGGCCTGCCAGAAGATATATATATAGGAGTTTAGGAAGGAGGATCATTTTAACTACATTTATACGACCCATTACACCTAGGGGGAGACGGGACCATGTTTGTGTTTTAGACTTAAGGACAAGGAATAAGGGTTCAACATTAAGGGTGATGTAATCTCGAAGGGATCTGAAAACAAGCACACCAAGATATTTAATGCTGTTGGTTCTAACTAGTGGGAGTGCGTCTTGATCAGCAGTTGGGGCACCCAGATCTAGTGGGAGGATGTGGGACTTGGTCCAATTAATTTGAAGCCCGGAAAATACTCCAAAGGCTGTGATAGTTTGGAGGGCTATTTGAAGTGAGGGACCGGCATCAGCAAAGTAGAGGAGCATGTCATCTGCGTAGAGGCTGATGACCTCTGTCAGCTGGCCGCAGCTGAGGCCCCTAATGCCAGGGTGACTTCTAAGGGCTATGGCCAAGGGCTCAACAGCCAAGGCATATAGTAGGGGCGATATGGGACAGCCTTGGCGCATACCACGGGTGATTTGAAATCTGCTGGATGTTCTACCATTGACCTGTATGCGAGCTGTGGGGGCCTGGTACAGAAGTTGAAGCCACTTTATAAATTTCGGGCCAAATCTATGAAGGCATTCCCAGAGAACTCCATTCCACGGAGTCAAACGCCTTAGCGGCGTCTAAACTAACTATTGCTCTGGAGCCAATTTCTGAGTGTTGGGATTGAAGGTTCATATGGAGCCACCTAAGATTAAAGGCCGTATTTTTGTTGGGCATAAATCCAGTCTGGTCGGGGTGTATTAGACTAAGGATAACTTTGTTTAAACGGAGGGCAAGGATTTTGACCAATATTTTAACGTCTAATTGGAGTAGGGATATAGGTCTGTATGATTCGGGAAATAGTGGGTCCTTACCTGGCTTGGGTATGAGAACAATGAGGGCCTCGCCCATGGATGTCGGGAGTGTGTTCGAGTCAAATATGTGCGCGTACAGCTTACATAGTTTGGGGAGCAGAGTTTCACTGAATTGACTATAGAATTCAAGGGGGAGACCGTCCGAGCTGGGCGTCTTGGAGGCGGGGAGATGTGCCAAGGCTTCTGCTATGCAGTCAGTGGTGATAGGTGCTTCAAGCTGGGCGACCTGAGAAGGGGTAAGTGTTGGGAAAGCGATGTCTCGTAGGAATGCTGAAAGTTCATCTTGGGTGTGATGTGCGGTAGAAGAGTACAGGTCCGAGTAGAAAGCCCTGAACTCCTCGGCCACCTGGTCTGGGTCTGTCACTATGGCCCCCGACGTCGATTGAAGAGACACCACTACTGGGGGTTTGTGGTCCAGGTGTGCCATAAAGGCTAAGAGCTTGCCAGCTTGTTCGCCAAACTCGTATATGCGTTGTTTACTGAAGAAGATGCCCTGTTTGGCTTTCTGGAGGTGTAGTTGGTCTGTAAGCCTAACCTGCATGCGTAGGAGAGAGGCATTGGCTGCTGTTGGGTCATTTTGAAAGGCCTGTTCTAGGGTGTCCAGATGCTCCTCCACTTGTCCAAGCAGGAGTCTAGAGGTTGCTTTGTGTCTATTGATGCGCGTGGATAGGATCATGCGGGCATGTATTTTAAATGCCTCCCAGACGGATCTGAATGAGGCTGAGTCTTCATTTGTGCGAAAGAAGTGGTCCAGCTCGAATTGGACAAATCCGTTAGGACATCGAACCAAAATGGGTTTAGCCTCCAGATACGAACTGCAGGTGGGTCTGGCAATCGCAATTTGATCCAATATGGGGAGTGGTCCGATAATAATCTAGTGTCGAAACCCACGTCTATGAGATGAGGCTGAAGGGAGGGAGTGAGAAAGATATAGTCTAAACGGGACATGGCTGAGCGTGAGGGGGTGAAGCAAGAGAAGCGTATTTGTTGTGGGTGTTTTTGACTCCATGTATCTATAAGGGCAAACTCCATTAGAAATCTCCCAAATCTAGTGGTACTGGGTGCAGGAGCCGATGGGGTGACCGAGCTCATCCGATCTAGGCTTGGGGAAACAACCATGTTGAAATCCCCAGCCCAGATAGCCGGGACTGATGAGTGTTGTGCCATGAAGGTAACCCCAGTCTGCAGCAAATCAAAGGTGAATGGGGGGGGGGGGACATAAAACGCAAGGAGGAGCATCTCCAGGCCCCCAATGGAAGCATGCAAAAACAATGACCGCCCCTGGGGATCTGACCTCAGTGTGTGGAGTTGGATGGAAGCGTACAGTTTTAGCAATAAGGATTGCGACCCCACAAGAATTAGTGGTGTTAGGGGGCTTGGTATAGCCATCCCACCCAGGGTTTCTTGAGGCTCATCTGCTTCTGACCTGCTAGATGGGTCTCAACAAGGATGGAAATGTCCGCCCGCTGAGATTTGAGGTGGAAGAGGACCGCCGAGCGCTTGGCCCTCTCACCCAGGCCTCGGACATTCCAAGTAACTATTTTTAAAGAGGCCATGATGCATGAGAAAGATTTAGTATATGCAGTCGGATACCCAGGGAGCGGCAGGCAACTTTAAGCAGTACATTCAACCCTTGGTGCATTTTGCTAAGAGAGACCTGTCTGCTGGGCATCCAAAGGGCAAAATACCCACTTGTGTGATGCTGAACCAGCATTAGGATTGTCTGGTATATGCGGGGCCAGCATGCAGTGAGGGATAGCCCAGCAGACTCAGACGGACATATTGTCATGTACAAATATAGCGTCAACAATGCAAATACAACAGAGTACATATGGTGTGTCAGCTTGGATTCGGGAACAAAAGAAAATAGATGAAAAAAGGTGTGTAAAACAAGATAAAACAAACGTACTGCAAAAACGCTGGACCGGCTTAGCAGATTCAACACTCCGCCATTCACGAACAGTGAGGGGGCAGAGGCCGGCCAGGGAAACAGTGGCGTGTGGATGAAAGTCATGGGTGACATGAATGCCACTACTTTAGGGTGACCGTCAGGGTCTGGGGGGCGAACAAACTGGACGATGCAAAGCAATGCAGGGGGGACGTCCATTCTCAGGGGATGTGGGTACAGGTGAGCCACCCGAGGCAATTGGGTTAGGCTTGATAGTGAGGGGGGAGAAAACGGGGGCCTTGCAGCTCGAGTATAGATAGTACAGTGTCAAAACGGAGCCTCAACAAGAAGAGTTAAAGTTAACAAGGGAGGCAAACAAGGAGGTGAATGCAGCGTGTAACTCACATTTCCGGGACCTGTGGGGGAGATGAGAGCTGTGTGATGGTAACAATCAGCCAATCTTAGATGCATGGGACCAAGGGATCAATACATGGATCGTGCAGGCTAGAGACGAGCCGGGCCGGCCACTTCAAGCTGTTCCAGCCAGGAAAGGACAGCCTGAGGATCCTCGAAGTGCGCCTTGCCTTCACTCGCCACTCGGAGACGGGCTGGGAAAAGCATTGCGTACGGCAGATGGCGCACCCGAAGTCGCCGATTTGCTTCCGTGAACCTCGCTCTTTTCTTCTGCACTTCAGAGGAAAAGTCCGGGAAAACCGCCACCGTAACATTCCCGACTGGGATGTTTCCTCTTTCTCGGGTAAGGCGCAGGATGGTATCTCGGTCGCGGTAATTCAGTAGCTTGGCGATGAATGTCTGTGGGGGCTTTGCTGCAAGGCGGTGAGCGCGCTCCACCACGAATGTGGAGGAGAAGTCCTCTCTTCCAAAGGACTTGATAAGCAGGTTTTCCAAGTATGTAGGGGGATCTACGCCCTCGGATCTTTCGGGGAGTCCTACGAAGCGGAGGTTACACCTGCGGAGGCGGTTATCCATATCCTCCTGTTTGGAGAGGACAGCATTCAGCTGATGCTGTAGTTGCTCGGTGGTAATCGAGCGGGTGCAGGTCGTCTTCCACCTGGCCGATGCGGCGTTCCGTCTCGGACACCCGGTCCCGCAGTTTGTGGATGACTTGCCGGATTAAGGAGATGTCTACCTTCACCTCCTCAATTCTGGAGGTGAGGGTGGATTGGCATAGGGCGATGGCCTCGAGGACTTTGGTAGTGTCCCTAGATGATCTTCCTCCTCAGGGAGGACCTCGGCGCCGTCTTCCTCTCCCGGATCCCGCTCTTCGTGGCGGTATTTGTCTAGTTTGGCTATGGCGCCGGATCTTTTAGGAGGCGACATGGTTGTCCAGGGTCAGGGCGGCAGTCTGGTGCTTTGGGTTGTTGGTTTGCGATAAATTTAGCCCTCAGGATTAGAAAACAGGATAGGCCTCGAGCGGAGCGCTCACACTGCACGTCCTATTCCATGCAGTTCCAGACCACGCCAAACAGGGGCGTTTTTTAATTTATTATTTTACTTTGTTTTTATTTTTACACTTTTTTTTTTTTACTTTTTTTTTTTTTTTTTTTTTTAAAAACATCCCTTGTAATAGAAATCTATTGTGACAGATCCTCTTTATGGAGAGATGCGGGGTCAATAAGACCCCACAGCTCTCCTTCAGGCTGGAAAGCATGAGATCGAGAAAAAAAATTCACAGATCTCATGCTGCCAGCCGCGATCGCGGCTTTGTTGACATCCGGGATAACGTCACGCCTGGGCCTCTGACGGTCATAGAGATGACTGGTGACCATTTGCTCACCGGAAATCTCTATCGGCGTCATCCGGCACCAGCCAATTTCTTTCTCCGGGCCCCTGATTGCACGGGAGAGCCCGGAGAAGCATCGGATGGCGGCGGGAGGGGAAGGGGGGGGGACGTCCCCTTCCGTCGCCTATAAGAACGATCAAGCGGCAGAACTGCCGCTATGATTGTTCTTATCGTGCAAAGAATCGCCGGCTCAAAAGAATATCTGAATGATGCCTGTAGCCAGGCATCATTCAGATATCCCTGCACAAAGTAGAGGATGTCATTTTACTATGGCCAGGTATTGAAGTGGTTAAATTCATTACTTTCCTCAGAATTCTACAAACAATACCCCATAATGACAATGTTAAAGAAGCTTGTTTGAAATCTTTGCAAATTCTTAAAAAAATAAAACGAAAAAAATCGCATGTACAATAAGTACAATACTTTGGGTAGTTTCTCTCATTTTTCTTTGGAACTCGCAAGCTCCATCAGGTTGGATGGAGAGCGTCGGTGCACAGCCATTTTCAGATCTCTTCAGATCTCTTCAGAGATGTTCAGTCGGATTCAAGTCTGGGCTCTGACTGTGTGCTTAGGGACCTTGTCCTGTTGGAAGATGAACCTTCTCCCCAGTCTGAGGTCCAGAGCGCTCTGAGCAGGTTTTCATCAAGGATGTTTCCGTACATTGCTGCATTCATCTTTCCCTCGATCCTGACTAATCTCCCAGTTCCTGATGCTGAAAAACATCCCCACAGCAAGATGCTGCCACCGCCATGCTTTACTGTAGGGTTGATATTGGCCAGGTAAATAGCAGTGCCTGGTTTCTGCCAGACATGACACTTGCCATTCAGGCCAAAGAGCTCAATCTTTGTTTCATCAGACCAGAGAATTTTTTTTCTCATGGTCAGTCCTTCAGGTGCCTTTTGGCAAACTCCAAGCGGGCTGTCATGTGCCCTTTACTGGGAAATGGCTTCTGCCTGGCCACTCTACCATACAGACCTGATTGATGGAGTGCTGCAGGGATGGTTGTTGTTGTTCTGGAAGGTTGTCTCTCCACAGAGAAATGCTGAAGCTCGGTCAGAGTGACTGTCAAGTTCTTGCTCACATCCCTGACCGAGGCCCCTCTCCCCCAATCGCTCAGTTTTGCAGATAGCTTCCAATCTCAGAACATACCTAGATTATTATTCTACATAGGTGTAAAACCCTGGAAAAACTATTTCAGTGGGGAAGGTCTGATTTACCTGCATGCCCCAGATGTTGCCTAGGCCCAGGTCATTTTGATCCATTTGTTATGTGCCTAAGCTGGTCAGATGCTGGGAGATTATAGTGTTGGTAATTAATAGTGTTACAAACAAATTTTTATCTCAACCTCAAAATATTCCTGCTGGATATTATGAATGAAGTGCAATATCAGCCTGACGTTGTGACATTTTATAATAAGGTTACCCTTTCTAGCAAATAAACTGATATCTCAGAAATGGTTGTTTCAACACCCCCCACAAATGCATCCTGCGGACAGACAACCTTATTGCCACCTTTCTGGGGAAAAGTACGTTATGTGGGGTATACACTATGAGAAAATCGAATGACCGATCATCCGATTTTCCACAAAGGTATGTATCATAATGTAACCGACAATGGTATTACTTTGTACTAAAATTCGTTAACAATGTTCGTAACCGCCTTCTTCCGGTTCATGCTCTTGCTTCTGATTATGCGCGTTTGTCTCCTTTGATTGTTTACGTACAATTACTGTACACATTGAGCGAAATTCAGATGGTGTGTTCATGTACGATAAAAATTGTCTAGCTTGTGCCTTCTCTATGATTTTTTTTTAGTGTGTACCCAGCCTAAACAAACAAAGGGGTGTCTGCAAAGGTTTTTGAAGTTATGGAGTGGTTGGCTGTTTTTGCCGGAATTAGACCTGACCCACTATCCTACATACTTTGGTGGCTACTACTATAATGTAACAGGTGTTATTGTACTACTCGGGGCCGACTCAAAGATGTAATAAAATTACAGGCTACTATTAAATTATCCATAATATTCTTCCGTTACACATCCATTATGGATTCCTTTGAGAGTGTACATGATGTTTGGATGTCTAAGGCTCGGTTCACACTGATGCGAGTTCATAACGAATGCGATGCTTCAAAAAACACTTTACATTCGCATGTCATCCCTACAGTCATTGTTTTCAATGACGGTCGTTCACATACATGCGTTGCGATTCCTCTACGAATGCGATTTAAAAAAAAAGGGTCTTGTGCGAGTTTACTGCGTTGCGAATTTAGTCTCCATAGACATCATGTAAATAGTTCTTCAATCGCATTGATGGTTCACATATGTGCGAATTCGTCACCTCCAGCTCCTCCTCCACACACTCCACAAAAACCAGGAAGAGAACAGGAAGTTTGGGTTCCATTGGCCAGACAGAAATCGCAGTCAACTCATTCCAGTAGAATCGCAGTAAATTCGCAACAAACACGTAATGAATTCGCAAAAGGAAGATTCACAACACAATCGGGTCAAAATTGCGCTAAATTCACAACGCATCAGTGTGAACCCGGGACTAATAGTCTGTATTCATTGTCTCCAACATTGCAGTTACTTTCTCAATACATCGGTGTTAGAATATTGCTTCTCCACCACTCCACATTTTTTATACTAAGTTGATACATAACTTTGATGCATTATTCATATAGCCTATTCTTTTTTGGGATTCATTATGTCAGCTGTGTTTTATTTGTGCTGTGTTTAGTTTTTGATGTGTTGTCTCGTACTACTGTTCAACGGGTGACTTGGTAGTACTGCATCATGGTTGTGTGTCATTTTGTGTATGTGTTGTTTGTTTAGGCTCCAATAACACCTAGGCGTTTTGAATCATTGGCATAATTGCCGCGACGCAGGACGTGTTTGTGATGCCATTACTTCTTAATGGCACCCCAATAGCAGTGCGATTTTTGCCACGTGATAAATCGCGCTGCAATCGTGGCAAATCGCAACACTGTCACCTAATAGGAGCTCCTGCTCCTTTTTGAGCTGCAACCTTTGCGCATTGCGATTTTGCTGCAATTGCAGTGTGATTTTATCTTGGCAAAATCACACCACGATTGGGGTGCTATTAAGTAATAACATCACAAACGAGTCCCGCGTTTTGCAATTGCGGGCAGAATTGCAGCGATTCGGCCTGCCATTCAAATCGCCTAGGTGTGAATGGAGCCTAAAAAAAAAACTAGATTAAAAGTATTTAGATTGGTAGATTCAGAATCTTGCTGCTTGCTTATTCTAGGTAATTTAACTCAAAGTATTGAAGCCAGAAACGAGAATTTTTTTTTCCGAGGAGGCTTGCATTGAAAGTCCATATTTCTCTGCGTAGGCATGCTTTAAATTGCTCTGTCTGCCAAGGCTGGCACAATGTTTGTTCGCATCAATTTCAGCAGGCTTTGGCATCTGAAGTGTGTGCTGGAAGACTGGCAAACAAGGTCATGCCATTTAGCTTGCCACATGCATTGGGCATAACCACTGTTCTCTGTGGCATCATTCAATGCACGTGACATACTTTTGAAGCTTGTTGGCAGGTCTGCATTACCAAGGCAGCGTAATCCTTCAAATTTACAAAGATTAAAATACATTCCACGAGGGCTTTTAACGAACCCACTTTGGAGGTTAATTTCTTGTTTGGGTTTGCTACTTGAAAGCTTAACGTGGAACTTCACTCTCTCAATCAACATTGACTGTTTTGAATCCTTTTGCTGCTGGCATTAGTAAATGGATACGTATATTATATTTACTTGTTGAAAACTATTTTTATCCATTTCTTCAGTTGCTTCCTGGTTTCTATGCCTAGGAAAACAATGTCATGCATACCAGGAGTTTTCATGAGGGGAGGAAGGGCTTTCTCAGCTAAGCACACCGTCCTGCCTGTATACCTAAGCTAAGGGCAGATGGATTCCAGGAAGTAAATGCTACTTGAATCCTCTGCCCTTACTCTAGTAACCATGGCCAGAAATGCTAGGCAGTGGATAGATTTGGGGGGTTGGGTTGCTTTGAATACTAAAAAATGAGTGTTTTTGTTTGGTGTTCAGATACAGTGTAGAGCCACTTTAAACCAAGTTTTCCAGTTTTAAGATGCTCTCACCACCCACAATACACAGACGTGCACGCCCTATTTTACCGAGGGTCTGGTAATGACATGGGTACTTCCTCTTCTTTCTCGGCATGGTGGTGGATGGTCCCTACTCTTGCTCTGAATAGTGCTCTGAGCCCAGGCAGATGTGATGGCGCATCCCTTGGAGTTGCATGTATGACAGCCTGGGATCAGAGGAACAAAGTTGAGTGTTGCTGGCCTTCAACTGGATGGGTGGTGGCATCTAGTGGCAAAAGAAACCTTTGATGGGGACTGCTGCAGATTGAAGGTTAGCATTGCAGCAAAAGCTGTGTTTTTATGTTTAGTTTTGTTGTTGGGCTAAGGATTTTAGTTTTTTTTTTTTTTTTTTTTTTTTTTTTTTTTTGCCCCAAAACAATTCTATTACCACATAGGTCTTTAAGCACAATAAAAAAAGACCTACTTTTTCAATTATGTTTTTAACTTTCTTTCATTATACAGTTTGGCTAATGCAAATCAACATTGTTGCATATGTTTATTTAGTAGTAGTTGTATATTTTCTCCATTAAACACTGACTAATAAAATTTGTCTTTTTTTTTTTTTTTTTTCTTTAGGGCATTACTTATGATCATGTAGAATTAAATGTGTATTTAAATGGAAAGAATATGCATTGTCCTGCATCGGGCATAAGAGGGACAGTCTTTCCTGTTGTATATGGTGAGTAATATCTTTCAGGATGATATCCTTGTTGCCAATCTTATGTCTTGGCATTTTCTGTGTCCTCCGCAGTTCTCAGTGGTTCCTTCCAGCTGACTTCTGTGTCACTACAGGACACAGTGTTCGCATATGGGTCAGTGGGAGCAGACTTTGGGGACAATTTTGTCATCAACAGAGCGATGTCAAACGTAAATATTTAGGCTACATTCAAACGGGTGGTGAGGGTTGGCCTCCAATGAGAATCACTGGATTCTTGCTGGCAAAGCTAAACGCTGCATGCACACAGTGGGCTCCATTCATAGAACCGTTCAAGATCGAATTTGGCATTTAGGTGTTTTCCTAAATGCATGCGATCTTGAAATGTCAATGCACTATTGCTTTGTGTGCTATTTATGTGGTAAATACCGTATAAAACAGGAGTGAAAGTCAGTTCACAGAAGAAAAAAAAATGCGCAAGGGATTTGTGCCTAATACATACTACAGTACTAAGTGCCCCTGGTTCTGACTGCCAATGCAGAGCTACACTTGACAACCAGCCATATATCCCTCGCAGTTCACTAGCCTGGCCACACTCGCTCCTCACTCTTCCAGCACCACTCACAGACTTATAGATTGTAATAAATGAACGAACGGTCCTGCCCTGAGGTTCTACTGAGAAAAGTAGGGTGCAAGGGGATCAAAAGGGAGGGTGGGGGTTAGCGCAGGGAGTGGGGTACAAAGGTGTGCCAACAGGGGGGGGGTTTAGGTACAGAGGAGTAATGGAGGGGGGGGTTGGATTATGGAGGTGAGCAGAGTTGGGGGAACAGGGGGTGGGGTCTTGGGGTACATAAGTGAGCAGGGAGAGGGTTTGAGGTCCAGAGATTAGTGGCAGGATTGGGGTGCGGAGTTTGACAGAGAGGGGAATGTGTAATGTGATTTTGCAGTTTATGCATTTGAATGGACTGCAAATCACACTAGAACACAGTAGTGCATGTACTACCAATTTTTTTTTTTTTTTTTGAACACGCTGCACTAAACCGCATGGCACTGCAGTAACATTCAATTTGGTGACTTCAATCGCACACTGCATTTGGGGTGCTGTTAATGAATTGGTACCCGCATTCAGATCGCAAGGGCAGTGCAATCACTTGCGGTGCACTAAACCATAACAGACTGTCTTCTGATGTAAACCTACCCTAGTCCCCGACCTTCCTTCCTTCCTTCCTTCCTTCCTTCCTTCCTTCCTTCCTTCCTTCGGGTACCATTAAGAATTGACACCCCTGTGCTTCTACTGAAGAGCAATGTGTTTTGTCTGCGTGTCAGGAACCCACATGATTTTGTGGGCATTCCCTGACACGCAGGAATGTAAACTAAGCCTTAACTGGGGTGCCCCGAGACTGAAAATACTTTTCAAAGGGTGCCCTGACTGAAAAGAAGTTGAGAAACCCTAAACTATACTATTAGGCATCACATAATAGAAAAGCAAGCCAGGCAGTGTGATGTGTTGGGCAATGTTCTGCTGGGAAGCCTTGTGTCCTGCCATTCATGTGGATATTATCTGACACGTGCCACCTACCTAAACATTGTCGCTGACGAGGTACACCCCTTTATGGAAATGGTATTCCCTGATGGCAGTGGCCTCTTTTAGCAGGATGACGTGCCCTGCCACACTGCAAAAATGGTTCAAGAATGTTTTGAGAAACGCATTAACAAATTTGAGGTGTTAGCCTACAAATTCTGCAGATCTTGATCCAGTCAAGCATCTGTGGGATTTGCTGGAAAAACAAGTCTATCCATGGAGGCCCCACCTCGAAGATTACATGACTTGGTGGCTCTAAAGGCTCAAGGTTTTTTGCGTTTGTGCATTCTATGCATGAAGTTAAAAAACCTCCTCTGTGCTGCAGCCCCCCCCCCCCAAATACTCGCGCAGTATCTCGATCCAGCAATGTGCAAGAGAGCCTCGGCTTTCCTGGGGACTCTCCCTCATTGGCTGAGACAGCAGCGGGAGTCATTGTCTCCCGCTGCTGTGAATCACAGCCAGTGAGCCAATGAGGGGAGGGGGGAATGAGATGTGTATGTGAATGGACACACAGAGCCGCAGCTTGGGAACGAGCTTGCTTGGGTGCCCCAATTGCAAGCTGCTTGCTCTGGGGACACTCTGCAGGAGGGAGGAGCCAGGAGCATCTGTGCAAAACCATTGTACAGGGCAGGTGAGTATGACTTTTTTGTTTTGTTAAAGCCTTTAGAATCACTTTAAAGGATCTGCTACTAACGGCTTGAGGCCAGATACCACAACATACCTTCAGCAGTCTAGTGGCATCCATACCTAAACAGGTCAGGGCTGTGTTGGCGGCAGAAGGGTGACCTACTCAATATTAGGTGACTAGACCTAAATGTATGGCTGATTGGTGTAAATCTTACCAGTGTATTGCATTCAGTTTATATATAATGTCTGCAATTGCTGCTTGCTTGACAACAAATAGGCACCTATTCGGTGTTTTTCTGCCCACAAGTTAGTATACCATCATGGGATTCTTTGTAATGATGTACACAGAAGTGGTAGTGCTACATAATGGTACCTTTTTACAGAGTAAGTGACTATTTACTCATATGTGCTTTGTGGTTCCATTAAAGCGTTTTTTTTTTGTTTGTTTTTTTAAGAGTAAAAGTCCTGTTTCCTTTAAAGCATGTTATACAGCACAGTGCTTGTGCTGTGTAATTTGGCCCCTTGTATCACCTGAAATACTTGGCTGGTTCTGCCCTTCCCCCCTGTAAACTGACCACGGTTTATCATGGCTGCTGAGCCCTGACACTGTGGTCGGTTTACGTGCCTCCGTCATCTGAAGCTCTCCTGTGTCCTCTCCCCCCTCCCCCAGGGGATTGTATGATAGTGGCTTTACAACCACTTTAATTTTCAGTGTAACCTTAACAAATGGATGGAATGCACAAACATTGAAGTGCACCACAAAACATGGTAATGCATCACCATGCATTGTGGTGTGCTGCACTGGTGCCGTACAAGGTGCCTGTTGGTCTTCAAATTCATTATGGTGTGTTGACAACCCATTTGGGCTGCCTTAATGCAAAGTGTGTTAACACGCTTCAACATGCTGAAGAAGAAGCAGTTTCAAATTAACACATACATTTTTTTTTTTATATACAGTGTCTACAGTATCTCACTAAAGTGAGTACACCCCTTACATTTTTAGGAATATTTTATTTCTTTTTGTGTGACAACACTGAAGAATATACACTTTGCTACAATGTAAAGTAGTGAATGTACAGCTTGTATAACAGTGTAGATTTGCTGTCCCCTCAAAATAACTCAACACAGCCATTAATGTCCTAAACCGCTGGCAACAAAAGTGAGTACACCCCTAAGTGAAAATGTTAAAATTGGGCCCAATTAGCCATTTTCCCTCCCTGGTATCATGTGACTTGTTAGTGTTACAAGGTCTCAGGTGTGAATGGGGAGCAGGTGTGTTACATTTGGTGCTCTCCCTCATACTGGTCACTGGAAGTTCAACATGGCACCTCAAGCCAAAGAACTCTGAGGATCTGAAAAATAGAATTGTTGTTCTACGTAAAGATGGCCTAGGCTATAAGAAGATTGCCAAGACCCTTAAACTGAGCTGCAGCCAAGACCATACAGCGGTTTAACAGGACAGGTTCCACGGAACACGCCTCACCATGGTCGACCAAAGAAGTTGAGTGCACGTGCTCAGCGTCATATCCAGAGGTTGTCTTTGGGAAATAGATGTATGAATGCTGCCAGCATTGGTGCAGAGGTTGTAGGGGTGTTGGGTCAGCCTGTCAGTGATCAGACCATTTGCCGCACACTACATCAAATTAGTCTGCATGGCTGTCGTCCCAGAAGGAAGCCTCTTCTAAAGATGATGCCCAAGAGAGCCCGCAAACTGTTTGCTGAAGACAAGCAGACCAAAGACATGAATTACTGGAACCATGTCCTGTGGTTTGATGAGACCAAGATGAACTTATTTGGTTTAGATGGTGTCAAGCATGTGTGGTGGCAACCAGGTGAGGAGTACAAAGGCAAGTGTGTCTTGCCTACAGTCAAGCATGGTGGTGGGAGTGTCCTGGTCTGGGGCGGCATGAGTGCTGCCGGCACTGGAGAGCCACAGTTCATTGAGGGAACCATTAATGCCTTGCTAAAGAAGCTGAGGGTAAAGGTGATGGACTGGCCAAGCATATCTCCAGAACTAAAACCTATTGAGCATCTCTGAGGCATCCTCAAACGGAAGGTGGAGGAGCGCCACGTCTCTAACATCCACCAGCTCCGTGATGTCGTGGAGGAGTGGAAAAGAACACCAGTGGCAACCTGTGAAGCTCTGGTGAACTCCATGCCCAAGAGGGTTTAGGCAGTGCTGGAAAATAATGGTGGCCACACAACATATTGACACTTTGGGTCTAATTTGGACATTTTGACTTAGGGGTGTACTCACTTTTGTTGCCAGCGGTTTAGACATGAATGGCTATGTGTTGTTATTTTGAGGGGACAGCAAATTTACACTGTTATACAAGCTGTACACTCACTACTTTACATTGTAGCAAAGTGTCATTTCTTCAGTGTTGTCACATGAAAAGGTATAATAAAAAATTTACAAAAATGTGAGGGGTGTACTCACTTTTGTGAGATACTGTAAGCCTCTGTGGGGAAAAAAGATGATAAAGGTCATGACACGTGCGGATGGTTGTGATGCATACAGTAGATGTTTGTATTGTGGAGTGTTTGATTAACCAGTTGTGTTTTTGTTCTTGCAGTGGACGACAGTGCAATCCTGGACTGCCAGTTCAATGAGTTTTACCATACTCCTCCACCTGGATTTGAGAAGATCTTATTTGAGCAGCAGATTTTCTAAGGACTGGACCTCTACACTTTTCCCAAAGCTGTTAAATAATATTTAAGCTGCACGATATACTGAACATGTGCTTTGTATTTTTATCTCAGTGGGTGCAGGTCTTTCAGATCTTGTGTGTGTAAGTATTTTACAAAGTATTGCCTAGCTGCAAATGCCACTGTCCACAAAGCCGTGTAGATCTTATCTGATATTTTTGTGATATATATATATATGGTAGATTTTGGCAAATTCTTAGTGGCGTTAATTGTAAATAGGATAGTTTAGCCAGTGATTTAATGTGAAATTGTTGGCCATTTTGAACTTGTAAAAATAAAACTCCTTCATAAAATTAGACACCGCAAAGTGCTTGAGAAAACTTTATAACTTTATTAGCCAGAATTCCTCCTCTGCCTGCTGCACCTAAACTAGTTTAATTTGTTATTGGGATCCAACCTGCCTGGCTCCTGTCCTGCACATTACTGTTCTCTTCACCAATCAAGGTATCTCTGTGGCCAGTAAGGAAAACCTCATTGGGCAAAGGAATTGGCAGTTATTAATGATTAGCCCAGAAGTAAGACATTCAAGGCTCAAAGAGTCTGTCACCAAACTGAAGGCCCCAATACAAGTTGTCTCTGTAAAGAAGAACGTTGCTGAAGTTTCTGTGGTTCCTTCTACCCACCCCTCCTCACTGTTGTGTCCTGTAATAATGTAAGGTAGGGGTTGGCTGGAGATGACACTGTGCACAAAAACTGACAGTTTTTCCTTTATGGGAGCAAATTCAGCTGTACAAGAGGTAATAATTTACAACAGAGGTCTCCAAACTTTCTAGAACGGCCAATTTACTATCCGTCAGACTTTAGTGGGGCCAGACTGTGGTCATCAGGAGTAGAATATGTCCCAGCATCAGTTGGAGTAAACAATGCCCCATCTTTGGTAAAAGTGAGAGTGCCCCATCATTTTGTTTTTTGGAATTGTGCCCCATCATTTTGTTTTTTGGAATTGTGCCCCATCATTTTGTTTTTTGGAATTGTGCCCCATCATTTTGTTTTTTGGAATTGTGCCCCATCATTTTGTTTTTTGGAATTGTGCCCCATCGTTTGTCAGTGGGAGGAATTGTGCCCCATCGTTTGTCAGTGGGAGGAATCGTGCCCCATTGTTTGTCAATGGGAGGAATCGTGCCCCATTGTTTGTCAATGGGAGGAATCGTGCCCCATTGTTTGTCAATGGGAGGAATCGTGCCCCATTGTTTGTCAATGGGAGGAATCGTGCCCCATTGTTTGTCAATGGGAGGAATCGTGCCTCATCGTTTGTGTCATTTGGAGAAATTGCGCCCCATCGTTGGGGTCATTGGGAGGAATCGTGCCCCATCGTTTGTGTCATTGAGGAATGGTCTCCCATCATTTGGTGTCATTGGGAGGAACTGTGCCTCATCAAGTTGTGCCCCAAGGGCTGGATAAAAGCAAGCGAAGGGCCGCAGTTTGGAGACCACTGACTTACAGGAACAGCCGATATTTGGAACTTTCAATTTGGCAATACTGTAATCCCTTGTAGCACTAAAGTGAACCTAGTGTGAGAGTAACAGACGGTGGAGGGTTTTCTGAGTAATGGGAGTATTGACAAGCAACTTGTGGTGCCTGCACTTAGGATGTTTGTTTTAAACCATTTAAAAAGGCTGACTGTTTTACTTTAAAGATGCTCTCTACTTAAAGCAGTATAGGGGGGGGGGTCAGAAATTTACAGTTTTTTTCTGTGGAAGGAAGGCTGAGGACTCTGTACAGCAGGGGTCTCAAACTAGTGGCCCTTCGGCTGTTGCGGAACTACAAGTCCCATCATGTCTCTGCCTGAGGGAGTCATTCTTTTAACTGTCAGCCTTGCAATGCCTCATGGTACTTGTAGTTTCGCAACAGCTGGAAGAACGCCAGTTTGAGACCCCTGCTGTAGGGCCTGAGCTCTTATCTGAAATGAAAAGTATCGAGTAGTATTGAAATGGACTGGTTGGTACGGGTTGTTTTGTGGAGAACTATTCATTTCTTCACAGATCTATGGAAGCAGCTGGACTACCGTATTGGTGCTTTTTATTTCAGAATTGTAGTCAGTATTCTGACAGCCCTTGGCTTCTATCACTGAGCTATGTACTACAAATCACATGAGCCCCCTCTCCAAAAAAAGACTCTTCCTAGAGACCTTCTTTAAAATATTCACATTGACCCAGTATTACTTAAGTCTTATTTTTCTCAGTAATATTGACCTATTTTGCACACATTTGAATACACGTGTTTATTTTTCATAATGACATTTTAAGTTTTACTGGAGTGTGATGTATATAGTGTAGCTGAGTCTCGTCCTTCATGTAACACAAACTTCTACTGACTGTGTTTCCTACTCTCTAATAATTTTAGTCCCAGAGTGCCTTATGAATTTTTATGCTGATGAGAGCATGACTTGGTATCTAGTTAAGTAATTGGTGTAAACATACCACAGTGTGCCTGCATGAAATTCTGTTATGTTTGTACTGTACTTTTACGTTTACCACATTGCCGTGCACAAAAAGGCCAGTTATCGCTTTGTCTATTGCAATCTGTTTAGGTTTCACAAAAAAAGTGGTCACATGAGGCACACTGGGATTCACACAGCTCTTATAAACATTCTTCTTTATATGGTTTGTCAAAGAATAACCGTTTATAAAATATCTAAGCAAGCCTATAAACCTAGTTTTAGGTCAGCAGCACTGGGAAGGAGTTCCTGGCTTTTACTAATTCAGGATGCCATTGATTTTATTTTTTTTTTACTTTTTACCGGTCACTGTGTTCTTTCATTTGTGCTCAAATCCTCGGTGACCAGCCAGAATGTATGGTGGTCAATGTTGTTCCTAGATTAGTTAATATCTCAGGGGATTTAAGAAGGAAATCCTCCCAAAACATCATGGCCAGAGTGGTTAAGAGGCTAGTTTACAATCTGTTGCCCTACATAACTTGGATATTTGCCAGTCACTACATCTCCCTTGTGTGTTATGGTGGTCTCTCCCTTCCAGCAGTTCCACCGGCTGCATGCTGAATGACGCATGTGAATATTTCATGTACTTGAAATATTTGCAGGTGTCGTTGTCAATCCTGCATGATTTAGTAATACACCTCTGAAACACTGAGTAGCTATTGAGTAGATGCTCTATCAAGGCCACATGCACACTGTTGGTTTGACCATATGCGTCCCATCAGTGTTTTTGGTGCCCCCAAGGCCTCTGTGTCCAACCCCACTGCCAGTGGCCTGTCAAAATTTGAAAGGCAAAAATGTCAGCTGGATGCTGTATGGAATGGTGCTTGTGTTCAGGACCATATGCATTCTGGGACATATGCCCAAAATGCAGAAATTCTGCAGTTGTGTACCTACTTTCCTGAACACATACGACTAAATATAAGTGCACATCAAGCCGTCAAGATGTTGGACAGGCTATTGGCACCCGTGTCTCCTGGGTGGTTGAAAATGCCAGGATTTGACACAGAGGAGCCAAATTGCTCACGTACATGTGGCCTTTAGGTTTCAGTTTTGCAACTTCTGTATCAGCTGCCATTTGATAACAAATGACCAGTGTAGCGATCCTTAGTGAGCAGGTATGTACCACAGGAAGCTTGAAAGATGTAAATAAATAAATTAGAAGAAGGCGCTTCGAAGTGAAGTAAAAACAAGATTTTAAATTGACCAAGAGAGATTAAAAAAAGATACATTTTTGGATTTTTTTTTTTTTTTTTTGGGTTGCAGATACCCGCTCTTGACAGGTACCTGCTTCCACTTCCGAAGATGTATAATAATGAACGTTAACGTTGCTAGCACAGACATTAAAATAAAGTGGGTGCTGCCAAGCCCCCCCCCCATATGTTCTTTATCTGAATTGCTGGAACATTGAGACTGCCAAAGGAGGAACATTTAAAGCCCATTTGGAAAAATGCTCCCTTGCAGTGCGTCTTTCCCCACATTTCAAGGATTATATGCCTGTTTAGGTCTAGGGGGCCTTAAAAAGCAGCTTTACCTATCCGATTCTCCTCTCCCTCAGCAGCCGGCGCTCTCCCTTCCTCCCTTACTCTCCAGCAGTGGTCTGTCCATCAGTGTCTTCAGGGCTAGGGCCCCCTAGACCTCAACAAGCGTTTAACCCTTGCAGTGTGGTGACAGCCCCACTGTAAGGGAGTATCCTTTCCCTGGAGTTTAGTTTTAAGTGCCAGGAAAGCTAAAGGATTTAAAGCTGAAAATTTGGACTAGTCAAGTCTACCAGCGGGATCGTGCCAAGGAGGACTAATGCACATAATCCTTCCAGCAAAGCAAGTTCGGTTTGAAACCATCTTTGAATTCATTGCATTTCCTGATGCTTACATGTCCCTTTTTTTTTTTTCTTTATGGTTTCTTACTGAAAACCATCTGTAGTCTTTCTACACACAGAGGAGCCTACTGTATATACCTCTATTCTAAGAGCCTAAAGGCCACTTGGCATGTGTGATAAACACTGAAAAATTGTAGAGGTCCAGTGCTGATCACATTCTCATCTCATGGCACGTTCAGGGTGCGGGTTCTGACAAACTCAGTTGTTCTGCCAACTGGGTGCTTTGAGAAATCCTTATATGGTCAGGCACATTGTATTTCCCAAGTTTTATATAGGCAAGCCGGGATTTATAAATTGAACAGATATTCCAGGTACAGTTGTGCTCAGAAGTTTTCATATCCTGGCAGAATTTATGATTTCTTGGCCATTTTCAGAGAATATGAATGATAACATAAACTTTTCTTTTAATCATGGTTAGTGTTTGGCTGAAGCCATTTATTATCAATCAACTGTGTTTACTCTTTACCCTGATCAAATTTTACATACCCCAGTTCCTAATACCATGTATTGCCCCCTTTTAACATCAGTGACCGCAAATGTCTTTTGTGGTATTTGTGGATGAGGCTCTTTATCTTCTCAGATGGTAAAGCTGCCCATTCCTCTTGGCAAAAAGCCTCCAGTTCCTGTAAATTCTTGGGCTTTTGTGCATGAACTGCTCGTTTGAGATCTCCCCAGAGTGGCTCAATGATATTGAGGTCAGGAGACTGAGATGGCCGCTCCAGAACCTTCACTTTGTTCTGCTGTAGCCAATAACAGGTCAACTTGGCCTTGTGTTTTGGTTTGTCATGTTGCAATGTCCAAGTACGTACCATGTGCAGCTTCCTGGCTGATGAATGCAAATGTTTCTCCAGTATTTTTTGAGAGCATACTGCATTCATCTTGCCATCAATTTTGACCAAATTTCCTGTGCCTTTTGTAGCTCACACATACCCAAAACATCAGCGAACCACCTCCATGTTTCACAGTAGGAATTTCATCATAGACCTTGTTAACTCCTCTCCAAATGTAGTGTTTATGCTTGTGGCCAAAAAGCTACATTTTGGTCTCACTCCAAATGACTTTGTGCCAGAAGGGTGAAGGCTTGCCTCTGTGCTGTTTAGCGTATTGTAAGTGGGATACTTTGTGGCACTTACTTAGTAATGGCTTTTTTTTCTGGCGACTCGACCATGAAGCCCATCTTTCTTCAAGTGCCCTCTTATTGTGCATCTTGAAACGGCCACACCACATGTTTTCAGAGAGTCCTGTATTTCACCTGAAGTTATTTGTGGGTTTTTGTGGCAGTTGTGGCTGAAGTTTGAACCCTGCTGATTGGCATTTTCAATTCCTTGGGTATCTTTTTATATCCCTTTCCTGTTTTATACAGTTCAACTACCTTTTCCTGCAGATCCTTTGACAATTATTTTGCTTTCCCCATGACTCAGAATCCAGAAATGTCAGTGCAGCACTGGATGAAAGATGCAAGGGTCTGTCAGGAGTCCAGAAACTCATTGACCTTTTATACACACACACACACTGTTTGCTTGTAATAGCCATTCAAACCCTTTTGTGTCAACTTCTGTGCATGTTATCAGGCTAAAATCACCAGGGTATGTAAACTTGATCAGGGTAATTTGGGTAGTTTCTGTTGCCATTATGATTTAAAAAGAGTAAACACAGTTGATTGCTAATAAATGGCTTCAGCCAAACACTAACCACAAGTGAAAAATGTTTGTGTTATCATATTCTCTGAAAAATGGCCAAGAAATCATAAGTTCTGCCAGGGTATGTAAACTTATGAGCACAACTGTAAGTCGGCATATGTGTGTTCTAATATAAATAAACAAATATACAAATATTGAAAGATATTAAAAATGAGCTTTCCTTTTCAATCTGCGGCCCCTGTAATTTTCTGAAAATGCAATGTAATATGGCTACCTGGAGTTGTTCTGTACACAGACTATGTATTGACCGCCCCCCCAGAAACATTATTTCCTGCTTGTGTGATTGGCTCACTGATGTTCCCAGAAGTGTGCCTAAGATGCAAGTCAGATTTCAGGCATCCCCTGCAACAAAAATCTCATTTTTGGTGAGATACTCCCAATAGGAACACGTCTAAAGGGATGCAGGTCCAGCAGCTTTCCTCATTCGTGCTCTGTAGCTGCACAGCTGATTGATAATTATGAAACCACTCCCGAACGAACAGCGATTTCTTCAGAATAACAAAAGGTATCAATTGGCAAAAATCGGCATAATCCTTGCAACGTACATGGATCACCCGGGGGGGAATGTTTTTTCCTAAACAAAAGGTGGAGTTGCACTTTAAATGACAATTCAGATCTGCGTGTCCACACTCACATGCCTGATTCACAGCCGGGAAATCCCTCAATACGGTAGACAGGAGGCTGTGGCAGCTGCCGCCACTGTGAATGAGATCAGCTTAGCAAGCTATTTGCTTGTTCTATCATTTTGGCTGAGCAAAAGTGTCCTTTCTGTTAAATCGTTGCTGAAACATGGAGGAACACTCTGTAGAGATGCTCCTTAATATCCCTGGCAGTAAGTAAAATGTAATGCACAGATATATATAAAAAAATAAATAAAGCACAGTTGGAGCTTCTTAGAAAATTATATAAATGTGTTTTAAATTCTTAAATGCACAGTCTTTCATTTATTTGTTTTTTCAGCTTCCCTAAAGCTGACCATACATGGATCGAAATTGGGCTGGTTCAGCAGGGACTAGCCAAATTTTTGATCTATGTATGGGCAGGTTGGTTGTACAGAAGTGGATCTACTGATCCACTTCTGTACAACCAGCCAGCTGGATTTTCGTCACTTGATCAGTGTCTTCAGGTATAGCCAAAGGCACATGCTGATCAGTGTATTGTCGACGGGGAAGTCTCCTTGCTGTTGGAACACAATAGCTCAGCGAGGATGATTCCTTCAGCCAAGTGTGTGGATGGGGGGGAAACGAGTTTTGTGTTTTTTTTTTTTTTTTTTTCCGTTCAGCCCGCTGGTTGGAAAAAGAAACTATTTGTGGGCTTCTTAGGGTAGCCTATCCTCTGCCATTACGCTGCAGAAAAGGGCCATGGTCTGGTACGTCCCCCCACTTAATGAACTTAATGGGGTATTTTAAATATTGTCAATATGTATTATAAATTAACTGTTTTCAGATATTGCAATTTCAACAAATCCTTGCTGGCCTGTTTTCTTCAAGAACAAAATTACTGTACTGTGAGGGCTGGTTAACACTTTTTTTTTTTTTTTTTGGTTTTAAAAGGTATATGTTATTTACATGAATTTTTCAAGCATTTATATCAAGTGCAATTTTGGTCTAAATGCAGCAAAAATGTTGAACTTTAAAAAAACACACACTGGATGGAAATGCATTCACTATAAGGGTGCACAGATCTCGTACCTTTTTACGTGCAACTTACCGTATTTATCGGCGTATAACACGCACCCAAGTTAAGGAGGGAATTTTAAGGAAAAAAACTTTTAGGAGTAAAGTTTAAGGAAGAAAAACTTACATTAAAATGCCCATCAATGCAGCGTTATCGGTGTCCATCTGCAGCCTTGTCAGTGTCAGTGCAGCCTTGCCCCAGTGTCCATTGCAGCTTTGCCCCAGTGCAGCCATGTCAGTGCAGCCATGTCAGTGCAGCCATGTCAGTGCAGCCTTGCCCCCATGCAGCCTTGCCCCCGTGCAGCCTTGCCCCCGTGCAGCCTTGCCCCAGTGCAGCTTTGCCCCAGTGCAGCTTTGCCCCAGTGCAGCCTTGCCCCCCCGTGCAGCCTTGCCGCCGTGCAGCTTTGTGGGATCGCCGCGATCCCTGCCATCATACACAGCCCTGTGTAAATTTAAATATGGCGCCGAGACTGCAGGGACTCGGCGGAGCGCTGATACACATAGCCGAGAGTCCTCGGGTTTTCTCGGCGCCGCTTACAGTCCCGCCCAGTTCCGCCCTATGGGCGGGACTGTAAGCGGCGCCGAGAAAACCCGAGGACTCTCGGCTATGTGTAGCTCCGCTCCGCCGAGTCCCTGCAGTCTCGGCGCCGTATTTGAATTTCCACATGGCTGTGTATGTCGGCGGCGATCGCGGCAATTGCCGCGATCGCTCCGATCACACACAATTGGGGGGGGGGATCGGCCTATAACACGCACCCACGATTTTCCCCTGATTTTCAGGGGAAAAAAGTGCGTGTTATATGCCGATTAAATACGGTACATACATTTACCTGTACTGACAGTGCACACGTGAGCAGGGTCCAATGGTGCAGCCAGAAGACTGTCTCAAAACATATTTAAAGTTGGCAACTACCGGGACTCTAAAATGTTGTTTTTTTGTTTTTGAAGTGAAATGTTATTTTGTTATGAATAAGATGTTATGCGCACACTACATCCTAGGAGTACCGGAAGATACAGTGATTTGGAATTCTTTTCAGTTTGTGTATAAATATCTGTACCTGCTGGGTTAAAGCAGAAATCCTTATGGTTAGGCAGCGCAAATAACTGGCTGGATTGACCATTCCTTTAAATTCAAATTTCAGTTGAGGTTCTTTAACTGTATTTATCATTTTTTTCGTTTCTAATTTGTATTGTTTGCACATTTATGATATTGTGATCAATTGCACTGTGACTTAATATGATTTAAATATATGTTCTGTCCTTTTTTGGTTTACTTAAAGTTACCAAAGAATTAATTGTGTGTGTGGATTTTCTGCTTGTTTAGTTTTTGACTGTATTTCCATTAAAAAAAAAAAAAAAAATCATTAGATGTGTCTCAAGTTGCAATCATTCGAAAGCTAGCTTTAAAGCGGCATTAAACCAAAAACATGTATATATTGCAGTTTATCAATCATTAGATGTGGTGGCTGCATCAGTTTTCTTTTTTTTAGGATTTCTCCCCTTTGTTTTCACCTGGTGATCTGACCAGTAACACTCACCTCCTGTTTGAGTGCTCCGGATGAAGGAACACAGGGGGCAGATTTGGGCAGCAGCATTGTCAGTCTGGGGGGGGTTCCATATGGGATAAAGGTTTACATATATAAAAGCTGATCATTTTAAGTACCCCTGCCAGTGTTAAATGGTCTGTCTCATCCCTGTAACTGCAGACGTACTGGCTGGATCATTAGAAGAAACTGCAAACTAATACAGATATCACATCAAATCTGAAGACTGTCTCAAATATTGTAATTGTGTCCGGCCATTTGCAGTTGCCTCTGGAGGACATGTTTAAAGGGGTTGTAAAGGTAATTTTTTTTTTTTTTTTAAATAACAAACATGTTATACTTGCCTTCACTGTGCAGCTCGTTCTGCACAGAGTGGCCCCGAACCTGCTCTTCTGGGGTCCCTCGGCGGCTGTTTCAGCTCCTCCCCGCAAGCATTAACCACCTTAATGCGAGCTCCCTCGCATGGTGGTGAGTGCTTGCGGGCACGCTCCCGTGATACAGCCGGCGGCTATAGCCGCCGCATCATCGGATGTGATTGACAGCAGCGCGAGCCAATGGCTGCGCTGCTTTCAATCCATCCACTGCAGCCAATCAGCGACCAGGCTGAGCTGCAATGAAGATGACGAGAACGAGCAGCGAAGATTCGAGGCGTCAGGTAAGTAAAACGGGGGGGCTGGGGGCGGCGGTATTGTCAAGTTTTTTCACCTTAATGCATAGAATGCATTAAGGTGAAAAAATTTTTACCTTTACAACCCCTTTAAAGTTGGCAACAAACGGACGCTAAAGATTACTTTTTGTATTTAAAGTAAAATGTTATTTTGTCCTGAATAAAATAGACATTATGTGCACACACTACATCTTAGGAGTACAGAGAGATCTAGGGATTTTGAATTCTTTTTAGTTTGTGTATAAATATATGTACCTGCTTGCTGCAAGAAAGCTTTTCTGTTAAACAGACTTATAGGCTGGATCACCAGATGAAAATGGAAGCCCTAAAGAAAGGAACTAATGCAGCCATCACATCTAGGAGTTGGTAAGCTGCAACATAATGTTTGCTTTTGAGATTAATACCACTTTAATTATAACACTCGTCTGCAGCAGTCATTTTAGCTCCCTGATTAGACTCTATGGGGCTTATATATGAAGTGTTCAAACATAAACCTTTCTTGGTGTCCATAGCAACCAGCTAACGTCACACTGTCCTTTCTGCAGTCCAGAGTTGAACATGTAAAAAGGATTCAGGTTGCTATAGGCAACTCGCCATTCGCCTCATATTCCGAAGTCTGAGCATATACTAGTAGGATTTCAAACGAAAATGCATGTGAAAATTCTCAGTACATTCAAATGTCGGTCAAGATTTTGTTTGCTTTTAACATTGGATTTTGGAAGAAATGGACTTTACTGAACAAAAACTACATACACTGTTAGAAATTCACACATTCGAGAAATTTTTTTTCTGTCCTTTGTTTTGTTTGTTTTTTTTTTGTTTTTTGTTCAGCCCGCTGGTTGGAAAAAAAACAAAACTATTTGTGGGCTGCTTAGAGTAGCCTATCCTCTGCCATTATGCTGCAGAAAAGGGCATGGTCTGGTACGTCCCCAACTTAATGGGGTACTGGTCATTTTAAATATGGTCTATGTATTCTAAATTAACTGTGTTCACAGGTATTGCAATTTTTTTTTTACAACAAATCCTTGCTGGCCTGTTTTCTTCAAGAACAAAATAATTACTGTACTGTGAGGGCTGGTTAATGCTCGCATTTTGTTTTAAAAGGTATACATTATTTTAGAGGTCGACCGATATGGGTTTTTCTCTGGCTGATGCCAAAGCCGATATTTAGAAATCGCGGTGGCCGCGGATATATTTGGCCGATTTTTTTTTTTTTTTTTTTTTTTCCCCTTCATCTCATAAAATCTAACAGTTAAACCCCTTTCACACTGGGGCGTTTTTCAGGCGCTTTTGTGCTAAAAATAGCGCCTGTAAAACGGCTCCCCTGCAGTCCGTGTGAAAGCTCGAGTGCTTTCACACTGAGGCGATGCGCTGGCAGGATGTTAAAAAAAAAAGTCCTGCAAGCAGCATCTTTGGAGCGGTGTATACCGCTCCTCCACCACTCCTGCCCATTGAAATGAATGCGCACCGCTGCCGAAGCGCCTGCAAAGCGTTTCGGCAGCAGCGCTTCAGGGGCGCATTTAACCCCTTCTTCGGCCGCTAGCTGGGTTATAAGCGCCCCGCTAGCAGCCGAATAGCGCCGCTAAAATGACGGTAAAGCGCCGCTAAAATTAACAGCGGTTTACCGTCAACACCTGCCCGCTCCAGTGTGAAAGCAGCCTTAAGTAATAAGTGATACAGAAAATTTTTTATATTTAAACATTTATTAAACAAAACAAACCTCCAATCAGTTCACTTGTATGTAGAATTTAGATAAAAAAAAAAAAAAACTATATCTTAAATATTAAATACACAAAAACAGGTAATCAAAACTTTTGGACGAAAAAAATGGGCTAACTTTACTGCTTTTTTTTTTTTTTTTTTTTTTTATTTCATTAGTGTATTTTAAAAAAAAAAATTGCATTTGAAAGACCGCTGCGCAAATACCGTGTGACATAAGGCCTCTACATTATTTACATGAATTTTTCAAGCATTTATATCGAGTGCAATTTTGGTCTAAATGCAGCAAAAATGCTGCTAGTATATCCTGCTCCTTCTCAATTTTCTTGTCACTATGGTCTAAAAACAAATGTTGACCCGACTAATTGCTAGAGAAACAAATGAAAGATATTCTACTAGTGTATACCCAGTTTAAGAACCTAATGCTTACACGTTGAGGCACAGAGCAATAGTTCTGGTGAATAGGCTGCATTCATCCTACAGGCTGTAGCAGACACTTTTTATAGGAGAACTTCAGTCAAGATGTAAATTGCCATTAATTTGATAATACAGATAACCTGCTAGTGGAAAGACTGCATTTTGTTTTGTGAACTGCTGGGATAAGTGCCCACACTTTTACAGATGCTTGAGGGCGAGTGCAGTATTCTAATTGCCTCATTTTGGGGATAAGGGAAGACTAAATTGGCTTTTAAACATTGGATATAAAAGCTAACGCAGGTCAGTAGATATCCTTGTTGCATAATTAATACTGAAATGATATTTTTTTGTCTGGAGTTCTCCTGAAAGTCCTATAAACAATAAAATGGAATATTGGCAAAATATAATATCTGTCTGTACTTTTGTAGTGTTCTTAAATAAAATCTAATGAAAATATGAGTTTGATAGATGATGGATTTTATGCAGCAGTTATGTTTAAGTGGCTCTGCACCTAAACACACAAGTGACATGATTTATTTTATTTTAAAGTTGTTTATTTAAAATGATTGTAAACCTCAGACATGGAATTATGAGCAAAGTAAATCCCTCCTATAGTGTGTTTTGTACTTCAATCCAGAGCACTAAATGTCATTTCTGTCTGCTGCCTGTCTCTCTGCTATCTGCACAAGTCATCTTTGACAAATTTTTCTGTGACTGACAGCCTCAGCTCTGTTCCTGTGTGCTGTATGAAGGAGAGGAGTCTCTTACCTCCAATCAGCTCTGTGCTCTCCTCAGTGAGCTCTGCAGTGTGTAATTTCAGCTCCCCACCCTGTTTTCTGACAGCTCAGACAAACTTTATAAATTCTGGACTTGGATCGGATGTAAATAGACGGCAGATAAACGGGGTACAACAACTTATGTAGGAGGATTTGTTTCATCTCTGTCACCCGAGGCGAGTCACTTCACTGGGTACATGTAAGGATTTACAACCACTTCAATACCCTTTTAAAGTGATTGTAACCCTAAAAAAAGACATGTTCTCTAGCACAGTACTTGTGCTGTGTAATTTGTCCCTTCCTATGTTGTAAAATACCTGGTTGATCCAGTCTGTTCCTGTGTCCCCCTGTCTGTATTTACCACGGTAATCATGGCTGCTGAGCCATGATACCGTGGTCAGTTTATATGCCTGCGTCATCCCGCTCTCTGTAAATCTCTCCACCTCCCTCACTTTCAGCATGAACGGCGCTCCTCCCACCACTATTCAGCTGCAATATGCAGCAAAAATACATGAATCCCCTTTGGATTATGCTGGCATTAACTATAGTGGGATTTATGTTTGTTTTAATGGGGAAAAAAAAAACGCACACTATAGTTCAGGGTTCCATGGAACCTTAAGCTGGATACACACTATACAATTTTCTTTAGATTTTTTTTTTTCCTTTTTAGATTTACCAAAACCATATGAGGTCAAAACTTTAAGAGTTTCAATTTGTATGCAATCAGGCAGGCCTTTGCACTAAAGAAAATCCAACAACAAAAGTTGTATAGTGTGTATGGGGTCTTAGGTTTCCCCCAGAGGTTATCGGGGGTTCCTTGAGCAATTTCTGTCTATCAGGTAAGTTCCCACTGACACCATTAATCTTTTTAGCAATCTGTAAGGGGGTAATTCTTCCCAGTGATCACAAGTGTAAGGAGCATTCTTCCCAGTGACTCTCACACTAATGTATACTCAGTTGTAGATAAAGTCATTTTTAGCAGGGGTTCCCTGAGACTGAAAAGTTTATTACAAGGGTTCTTCTGTGTTGAACAGGTTGAGAAAAGCTGCTATAGTTGCCTGCATAATCCAGAGAGGATACCAGTATAGTCACAATGGGGGTTATTTACGAAAGGCAAATCAACTTTACACTACAACTACTTGAAATTGCACTGAAAAAGCACTTGGAAGTGCAGTCGCTGTACATCTGAGGGGTAGGTCTGAAATGAGGGGAAGCTCTGCTGATTTTATTCAATCGTGTACAAGCTAAAATGCTGTTTATTTTCCTTGCATGTCCCCCTCGGATCTACAGCGACTGTGCTTCCAAGTAAACTTTCAGTGCAATTTCAAGTGCAGTTTTCACTTGTAGTGCAAAGTGGATTTGGCTTTAGTAAATAACCCCCAATGTGACTTTACAAACACGTTAATTTATATACATTGAGCATATTTTATATTGTACATTCAAATTTATAGAATATTAATGCAAAACTTTACACTATTACTCTGCAAAGCATTAGCAATATCAGTCCACTAATGCTAGAACCATTCTGCCTTCACAACATAGCAGAGCTGTCCCCAAGACCATCTTTGAGTGCTATGGAAATTTTGCTACAGAGGTCAGTAACTTCTTTCCTTGGATCAAGCTGGGTGACATGTGCAAGAATTTGAGGGGGGAGCAGTCTCACCCGGAATGTTAAAGTTAGAAGGGATGCACTGAAGTAGTCACATGCTTGGGAAGATTGGTCATCAAGGGATGCTAACCTAAATGCTGTCACAGGGAGAAGGCATATCTGCTCTAAATAGAAGTTGGGTAAATTGCCAAGTACTCAGATGAAGTCTGGACGTCAGGGATGAGCTCACTGCATTATGCAGAACTACCTTTACTTTGTAATGGTTTTGGTGTTCTGTAAATATATTTTCAGTTATGTACTGTACAGTATGATATGCATACTGTACAGTACATAACCACTTGGTGCTAGGAACCCCAGCTTTGGATATGTTGTAGTGCTAGTTCCACTGGGTTTGCACACCAAATTTGGAGTTCCTAGCACCAAGTTGCCCTGAGATATGGGGCCCCAAAATCAGTTTGGAAAATGTCATTCTCTGCTGCAGAAGTGCTTGACATTTTCTGAACCGACTTTGGGGCCACTTGGTGCTAGGAACCCCACCTTTCGGTCCAGAGACCCCAAATTTTGGCTACAGCTAGGGGGGCATCTAGGAACCCTTAACTACCGAGTTTGAAGTTCGGGGGACCTATGGCTGCAAATGGACATTGTTGACCCTCTTTTCCACTTACAGTAGCTGCGCATTTCTCACCCTAGGCTTATACTCGAGTCAATAAGTTTTCCCAGTTTTTTTGTGGTAAAATAGGGTGCCTCGGCTTATATTCGGGTTGACTTTAGGGCTGCAACTAACGATTATTTTCATAATCGATTAGTTGGCCGATTATTGTTTCGATTAATCGATTAATCGGTTAATAACCCTAAAAATAGTGTGGTGTATAATTTAGTTAATATGTAAAGTTTTAAAAAAAGGCAATTTATTCTTAAATATCCATCACCAACTATATGGTTAGGGAGCAAAATCTCTAATCCACTCTGAGAATAACAGACAGAAGAGATATACTGTATATATAAGAGGAGAGATAACGTTCGTTCGATTTTTTTAATCGTTAGTGAGGTCAAATTGACATTCATTTTCAACCACAGTAATAGGAAAATTTGGAAATAATAAAAAAACTTCTTGGTGAAAGGAATTATCAGACAGTGTATGTGGTTTTCGTTCCAAAATTACAATTATTTTAAAAACAGAATATTAAAAACAAGTGAAAATTTCAAACATTCTTTCATTCATCGAATGTACAAAGATTTTTCATCTGAATATTCTCATCTGAAAATTGATCAGTGTGACCAGCATAAGGCTCGGTGCACACCTATGCAGTTTGCTTTTGATCTGTTTCTGGAGTGCTCTTTGCTGTGCATTTTGATTTTTGCCCACATGATTTTGCGGCGATTTGCGTTTTTGCATTTTTTTTGGCCAATTTGTTGTTGGGCAGATTAAAAAACACAAATTGCTGCAAAAACGCATTACATGCTTTTCTGCAGCTTCTCCATTGAAGTATGTTGAACCAAAAAAGCACCATTTTGCGTTTAAAAAAAAGTCACTGACGCTTTCCAAATACGCAGCGGCTGAAAAAGCATAGATGGAACGTGTCCCATAGGAAACCATGTAAATGAACTGAAGTGCGTTTCTGCAAAAAGCACCAAAAAAACACAAAGATGTGAACCAGGTCTAAGACGTTTAGTAACATAATAGGGTTAAAAATAACGAATATTAGCCCTTTATAGTACAAAAAAAGCAAATAATCAGTACTGTAAGGGGTTAATTTTTTACTGTAGAACTGTGAAAGAAATAGTTACAGTAGCGATTATTTGCTCTTTTTGTACTATAAAGGGCTCATTTTAGTTTTTTTTTTTTTAACCACATTGTTACTGGGCGATTAATCGATTATGAAAATAGTAATCGATTAATTTCATAATCGATTAGTTGTCGATTAATCGAATAGTTGTTTCAGCCCTAGTTGACTTACACTCTAGTATATACAGTATTTTCTGACAAGCAGGGACTCCTCCACTGTCAGAATACACAGATCAGAGCTGCAGCTAATTGAAGGAAAAAGTTTCAATGAGCCAGTTCGAGAGAAGTCAATCATTAAATCAGCTTCTCTGGAACAGGAAAAACCATCGATGGATCGAAACTCAGCCAGTGCCTGTTAAAGTGGCTGAATTTTGATCAATCTATGGCCAGCTTAATGCTGCTTTGACAGGTTCTATCTACAGTAGAATAAACATGTAAGTGAGGATCCTAGCTGTGACAGGTGATAAAAATGTAGAATCTAGACACAGGAGTCTTAGTGAAGGGGTAATCACTTCAGCCCCAGAAGTATTTACCCCCTAACCGACCAGGCCATTTTTTTGCGATATGGCACTGCGCCGCTTTAACTGACGATTGCGTGGAAATTTATTTCCCTTTTTTTTTTTTTTTTTTTCACAAATAGAGCTTTCTTTTTGGTGGTATTTGATCACCTCTGCAGTTTTTATGTTTTGCGATCTAAAGAAAAAAAACTGACAATTTTGAAAAAAAAAATATATATTTTACTTTTTGCTATAATAAATATCCCCCCAAAAATTTTTTGGCAGTTTAGGCCAATATGTATTCTACATTTTTTTGGTAAAAAATTGCAATAAGCATTTATTGATTGCGCAAAAGTTATACCGTCTACAAAATAGAGGATATATTTATGGCAAATTTTTATTTTATTTATTTTTTTACTAGTAATGGCAGTACTCCTGTGGAGTGATTGCTGGTGGCCGGCCACGCGCATAGGCTCCGGCGTCCTCTTATTGCTCTTAAAGCAGCCGACGTACACCTACGGCAATTTGCGCAGCCATTACAACCTGCCGCGGTATGATGGCAGCTGGCCAATTAGAGGTTTAAAGCGATATCAAACCAGAGAAAATTCCGAGCGCAACTCCCCAATCAGATTACAAACCGCATAACAGTATGCATTAAAAACAGGGGTTTGGTTAGCACACATTTGCAAGCACATGTGTAAGCTGCAGAGCCACTTCATGGCCCCAGTATTATCTGCAGTCTAACTTTTTTAAATAACAAATATGTTATACTCGCCTGCTCTGTGTAATGGTTTTGCAGAGTAGACCCAATCCTCCTCTACTCGGGTCCCATTCCAGCACTCTTGGCTCCTCCTTCCTGCCAGGTGCCCTCACAGCAAGCAGCTTGCTGTGGGGGCACCCAAGCAGGCGTGCTCCCGACCTACAGCTCTGTGTGTCCAGTCACACATGGAGCCATGGTTCAGCCCCGCCCCCCCCCCCCTTCCCCTGATCGGCTCACTGGCTGTGATTGACAGCAGCAGGAACCAGTGGGTCCCGCTGCTGCCATAAGCCAATCAGGAGTGAGAGTCCCCGGAGAGGCAAGGCTCTAGTGGACATCGCTGGATCAAGAGGGGGCTCCGGTACGTATTATGGGGAGGCTACTGCACACAGGTTTTTTTTTACCTTCATGCATGTGCCTTTACAACCATTTTAAACCTCTTCTGATGTCCACCCAGTGGTGAATTATTTCTGAGTGCAGTTGAACCTGTCAGATCCCAAAGTGCAGAAACTAACAGTACAGGTAAAGTGCAACTTGTAGAGCGGTTGAGGCACAATGTACAACCTGGGCCTGAGAAACCTGTATGCAGGAAGTGCTTTGAAAGTAGACACAGGTACAGGCAGCACTTTATCAGTATTGTTAGTGTTCACGCTTTGTAGGATCTGACACATTTAAGTGCATTTATGGGCTAATGATAGGGATGTGGTGGTGTTTTGTCTAGGCTAATTTATGGTAAATGCCATTACTTTTTCATTTTTTTTCTGGAATCAAAGAATTTAAATTACTTCTCAGGAATCTCATATTTATCTTGTGGTGACATTTAAGTTTGGGAGGAGGAGGGCATGAGCATATGATTTTTTAAATTTATTTTAACTGCTTATTTTGTAGCCTTGCTATATATGTTTGAAGTTAACATGTAAGGGCAACTATTACTTGTCACATCTGAGGCTCACATCCAGTGCAACATCCTTTCCCAGAGCTAGCAGCACTTCTCTGAGTTGGGCAATGGAAGCCTGCATTGTTTTGTGAGAGCCTTGGCTGGCTTGATATATTCCTTTTAACCCTATTGCAGCTCCTCTTGAGTAAGGCCCTGTTCAAATGGGTGTACATAAGCATACAGTAATGTGATGGCTGTGCTTTGCCTGCACAGAATGCACAGGTATGCATCCGTGCATTTGTGTGCAGGCAGTCCCATTCATGATCATTGGAAAGCAGTAGCTGCACGCATTCAGCCACTGCTCACAATTTGAAATCTGTGCAGGTGCCTGTCCCTGAATGCAGTGCCTGGCTTCAAGGAGCCTTCAGTCCAAGGCAGTGGTCTCTAAACTGTGTCCCTTTCCTTGCTTTTATATGGCCCTTCCCTCCACTGATACAATACACTATTCCCTCAACTGACACTAATGCCGCGTACACATGATCGGAATTTCCGTCTGAAAAACCTTGTGTGGATCTTCCGACGGAATTCCGCTCAAGCTTGCCTTGCATACACGGTCGCACAAAAGTTCTCTGAACTTTCGACCGTCGAGAATACGGTGACGTACAACACTACGACGAGTCAAGAAAATGAAGTTCAATGCTTCCGAGAATGTGTCGCATTTTTTCCGACCATGTGTAGGGATTTTGCGTGTCGGAATTGCTACAGACGATCGGAATTTCCGTTGGAAAAATAGAGAGCCTGCTCTCAATCTTTTGCTGCCTTATTCCAAAATGGATTAAATTCATTATTTTCCTCAAAATTCTACAAACAATATCTCATAATGACCACATGAAAGAAGTTTGTTTGAAATCTTTGCAAATTTATTAAGAATAACAGATGGAAAAAAAAAAAATCACATGTACATACTCATTCACAGCCTTTGCCATGACACTCAAAATTGAGCTCTGGTGCATCCTGTTTCCATCGATCATCCTTGAGGTGTTTCTACAATTTGATTGGAGTCCACCTGTAGTAAATTAAGTTGATTGGACTTGATTTGGAAAGGCACACACCTGTCTATATAAG
This sequence comes from Lithobates clamitans, assembly GCA_037952925.1. Classification (NCBI taxonomy): domain Eukaryota; kingdom Metazoa; phylum Chordata; class Amphibia; order Anura; family Ranidae; genus Lithobates; species Lithobates clamitans. The sequence goes on from JBBGZY010001769.1 coordinate 1,166,139, forward strand.
GTCCCAAAGTTAACAGTGCATGTCAGAGCAAAAACCAAGCCATGAAGTCACAGGACTTGTCTAGACCTCCAAGACAGGATTGTATCGAGGCACAGATCTGGGGAAGGGTACAGAAAACTCTTCTGCATTCAAGGTCCCAATGAGCACAGTGGGCCCCATCATCTGTAAATGGAAGAAGTTTGGAACCACCAGGACTCTACCTAGAGCGGGACACCCGGCTAAACTGAGTGATCGGGGGCCTTAGGGAGGTGACTAAGAATCCGTGGTCACTCTGACAGGGTACCAGCATTTCTCTGTGGAGAGAGCAGAACCTTCCAGAAGAACCGCCATCTATACAGTACTCCACAAATCAGGCCTGTATGGTAGAGTGGCCAGACAGAAGCCATTCCTCAGTAAAAGGCACATGACAGCCCACCTGGAGTCTGCCAAAAGGACTCTCAGACCATCAGAAATACAATTCTCTGGTCTGATGAAACAAAGATTGAACTTTTTGGCCTGAATGGCAAGCGTCATGTCTGGGGGAAACCAGGCACCGCTCATCACCTGGGCAATACCATACCTACAGTGAAGCATGGTGATGGCAGCATCATGCTGTGGGGATGTTTTTCAGTGGCAGGAACTGGGAGACTAGTCAGGGTCAAGGGAAAGAGGAATGCAGCAAAGTACAGAGACATCCTTGATGAAAAGCTGCTCCAGAGCATTTAGGACCACAGACTGGGGTGAAGGTTCATCTTCCAACAGGACAACGACACTAAGCACACAGCCAAGAGAACAGAACAACTCTGTGAATATCTTTGATTGACCCGGACTTGAACCCAATAGAACTTCTCTGGGGAGACCTGAAAATGGCTGTGCACCGACGCTCCCCATCCAACCCGATGGAGCTTAAAGGAGTTGTAAAGGCAGAAGGTTTTTTATCTTAATGCATTCTATGCATTAAGATAAAAAACCTTCTGTGTGTAGCAGCCACCCCAACACCCCCTAATTACTTACCTGACCCTATCCCTCTCCAGCAATGTTCACGAGTCTCTTAGCTGTCCGGGACTCTCCTCCTGATTGGCTGAGACACAGCAGTGGTGCCATTGGCTCCCGTGGCTGTCAAAGTCAGTTAGCCAATCGGAAGAGAGAGGGGGCGGGCCGGGCTGAATGGACACACGGAGCTGTGACTTGGCGCGGATGCCCCCATAGCAAGCTGCTTGCTGTGGGGGTACTCGACAGGAGGGAGGTGCCATGAGCAACGAAGAGGGACCTGAGAAGAAGAGGTTTCAGGCTGCTCTGTGCAAAGCCAACTTCACAGATGAGCTAAATATTATTATTATTATTGATATTATACAGGATTTATATAGCGCTGACAGTTTGCATAGCACTTTACAAGTATAACATGTTTGTTTTTTGTTTATTTTTTAAACGCGACTATACAATCACTTTAAGAGGTCCTGCAAAGAAGAATGGGAGAAACTGCCCAAAAATATGTGCCAAGCTTGTAGCATCATACTGAAAAAGACTTGAGGCTGAAATTGGTGCCAAAGGTGCTTCAACAAAGTATTGAGCAAAGGCTGTGAATACTTATGTATGTTGTGATTTTTTTTTTCACTTTTTATTTTTAATAGATTACAAAACAGACTTCTTTCATGTTGTCATTATGGGGTATTGTTTGTAGAATTTTGAGGAAAATAATGAATTGAATCCATTTTGAAATAAGGCTGTAACATAACCAAATGTGGAAAAAGTGAAGCACTGTGAAAACTTTCTGGATGCACTATAACCTAGCAGGATGTCTTTGAAGTGTTTAAGGTAACCCATGCAAACCAGCAAGGATATTGCATAGAATGGCCCCTTACCTCCTCTTCTGGGGCCTCCCGCTGGTGTTTGCTCCTACTCTCCTGAATGTGCAACCATAGCAATCCATGTGCTAGACATGCAGGCTCACTCCAGAGTTGGGCTGTGTGCTTCCATAGAGAGACACTATGTGGCTTTGTCCTGCTCCCTTCTCATTGGATTTGCTGCTATCAGCCTGTCCTCTGAGCGCAGGGAGAAAAACCAGCGCTGCTGCAAATGGGCACAGCACTGGTTCGAGAGAGATGGATGGTTTACCTTAATGCAGGTAATGCATTGACGTCACCAGTGCATGTGCATTGTGCTCGGATTGGATGGTACATTCTAGTGCGCCCGTCCATTCATAGCACAGTGCTACGATCATGACTCCTGTGCACATTCAAGCTGCCCAAGCTAGCAAACCTGGAAGGAAGGCCAGGTACAGAAGCTCTGTCAGTGGTGACCGCATGCCGCTGGAAGGATCTATTTTATAGGTAGGTCTGTCATAATGTGTAAATATGCGTATTCACACTTTTGTTGCAGTAAAACATGTTATGTGCGCTGGGGTGTTGCAGTGCCATTCATTCTAAATGGCAACTTGCAGCACTCCAAAACATATGCTAAAGCACTATTGTGCACTTCATTGCTAAAAGTAATGCATGCACATTTTTTTGTGCATTTTTGGTGCAGTATGCAGTTCAAATAAATGGTCTGCATTAATGTAACACAATTTTTGTATATAATTTTGGTACACACAAAATCCCTAAGATACACTTCAGTTGTGGAAAACTGCAGTATCCTACATTCTGTTATAAAACCCTTACAGTGACGTGCAAATTGTCCATTTTTTTTTGCACACATTAGGAAGACTTCAGTGTGTGTTACATCCTGTGCATTTCTTTGATTTTAGAATTCCTTTTTTCCCATCTAACTGAATAGCTTTTTGCCAAGCGCTTGGCAGCGCATCGACTTGGCATGTTCTTCCAGTTCCAAACTGATTTTAACCTCACAGGGGAAAGTAGTTGGAGCTGTAAGACCTACACATGCCAGGTGGATTATAAAGTGCAACTAAAATTGACTTAGCCTCTGGAGGTGCTTTAAAGTGACTCTTCAGCCAAAAAAAAAACCTGCAAAACAAACAGCATTAATGCTTACCGGTCCCACTGCCCACTTAGCTCTTTGCTTTTGCAGAGCTTCACTCATTAGCACAGTGGTTCTCAACCCTTTTAGTACTGACCCTAACCCTAACAGTAAAATTATTTTCAGAGCGTGGGTTGTCAGCACCCAAGGCAAGTAAAGTAATTTGCGCTCCTAACCCATGGACATTTAGCGCTCCCTGAGTCCCTTCCACTCGTACAGTATTAAAACCCCTTGTGGTACATTTTAGGATGTACCACTCTTTGTCTTTGTTCTCCTTTCTCTTCCTTTTATCTCTCTCTATCCTAATCTCTTGTTTTTTTTCCCCCATCCCTCCCTCTAGCCATCCTTCTTGTTCTTTCTCTTTCTCCCCCTCTTTTCCTCTCCCTGCCATGTATTCTCTATTTTTGTTCCTTATCTTACTCCTTGGTAGGGGGAATGGGATGAGTGTCAGTGCTGGTGAGGAGTTGGGATGAGTGGCAGTGCTGGCGAGGAGTTGGGATGAGTGGCAGTGCTGGCGAGGAGTTGGGATGAGTGGCAGTTCTGGTGTGGGGTGGGATCAATGTCAGTTCTGGGGGAAATTCTGATCAGCCAACCTAGGTGCTCTTGATCAAGGTCATCTGCTGATCTGAGAACTGTAGTGGGGACTTTTATGGCAACTATATTCACAGGTAGTGTTACTCACTGTGTCTCCGGCTTCACTGTGTCTCTGACTTTGTGGTGTCTTGCAGCAGTGACACCTATGCCGAAATCAGAAGATAGGGTCCCCTCCCATTTCACATTCTCCACCAGTCAGCTGACCTCTAGTCTCTGCCCCCCAGACATGCTGCGAACTGAATGGGTGGCTGCGAAGAGGCTGAGTGGGCGGCTGCAGGCTCCAGGGACAGCTCTGGAAAAGGCTGGGAGAGCAGTGTGGGCTTCAGGAACAGCCCAGGATTCGGTGACCCCTGGCAAATCATCATTCGACCCCCAGGTTGAGAACCACTGCATTAGCAGAACCTTTTTCACCTAACACTTCTAGGTGTGTCAGATGGTGGTGCTGTGGCTCCCCCCCCCCCCCCCCCTCATCCTACCAAGGCTACTACATCACCAGTGTGTAGCTTTAAAGCTGCAGGGACACCAGTGATAGCTGGCTGGGGAGGGGGAACAGTATCATTAGTAATTGGCATGGATTCATGAAGAATCGTTCTTGCCAAACCAATCTATTAACCTTCTATGAGGAGGTGAGTTGCCATCTAGATCAGTGGTTCTCAACTCCTGTCCTGAGGACCCACTGACAGGCCAGATTTTATGTATTACCTTGGGGAGATGCAGACTAGAATACTCCAATCACTGAGCAGCAAATGATATCACCTGTGATGTATTTCAGTTATCTTGCAAACTTGGCCTGTTAGCGGGTCCTGAGGAGAGGAGTTGAGAACCACTGATCTAGATAAAGGAAGGCCCGTAGACGTGGTGTATCTGGATTTTGCAAAAGCATTTGACACAGTTCCCCATAAACGTTTACTGTACAAAATAAGGTCCATTGGCATGGACCATAGGGTGAGTATATGGATTGAAAACTGGCTACAAGGGCGAGTTCAGAGGGTAGTGATAAATGGGGAGCACTCGGAATGGTTAGGGGTGGGTAGTGGGGTCCCTCAGGGTTCTGTGCTGGGACCAATCCTATTTAATTTGTTCATAAACGACCTGGAGGATGGGGTAAACAGTTCAATCTCTGTATTTGTGGACGATACTAAGCTAAGCAGCGCAATAACTTCTCCGCAGGATGTGGAAACCTTGCAAAAAGATCTGAACAAATGAATGGGGTGGGCAACTACATGGCAAATTAAGTTTAATGTAGAAAATGTAAAATAATGCATTTGGGTGGCAAAAATATGGATGCAATCTATACACTGGGGGAGAAACTCTGGGGGAATCTAGGATGCAAAAGGACCTGGGGGTCCTAGTAGATGATAGGCTCAGCAATGGCATGCAATGCCAAGCTGCTGCTAACAAAGCAAACAGAATATTGGCATACAATAAAAAGGGGATCAACTCCAGAGATAAAACGATAATTCTCCCGCTCTACAAGACTCTGGTCCGGCCGCAAAAACGCACATTGTTTTTGTCCAACTCCTATTTTTACCGGGGTATGACTTGGTCCTATTATAGGCAGTATATTCTCGGTCATAGATTAAACTTTTTGGTGCCACCACCAATGTTCTCACAAACTCTTGCATGCTTATCGTTACAGTTTGGCAGATATCTGACCAAATTTCATATGGCTTGGCCTCCTTATTTTGAGTAGCTTCCTTCTACCTGTTTGGAAAGAGATTCTGAAGTGGGGTAATGTGTCTGCAGGAATGCACACAGTGAATAATAAGTTGAGGGTGAGCAATGGTGGCTAGATTATGCCAAAATGATAAACAGGAACTACAGTGCCTTGAAAAAGTATTTATACCCCTTGAAATGTTCCATATTTTGTCATATTACAACCAAAAACATAAATGTATTTTATTATTATTATTATTCAGGATTTATACAGCGCCAACAGTTTACGCAGCGCTTTACAACATTAGGGCAGACAGTACAAGTACAATACAATTCAATACAGGAGGAATCACAGGGCCCTGCTTGTTAGAGCTTACATTCTAGGAGGGAGGGTCAAGTTATACAAAAGAGTAATGGCTGTGGGGGATGAGCTAATGGAGAAAATAGTGCATTTGTTAGATGGAGGCAGGATAGGCTTCTCTGAAGAGGAAAGTTTTCAGGGATCGCCTAAAAGTGGATAAATTTGGAGACAGTCTGCTAGAGGTAGGGAATTCCAGAGGATGGGCGAGGCTCGGAAGAAGTCCTGGAGGCAGATATGGGAGGAGGTGATGAGGGACCTAGAGAGCAGGAGGTCTTGGGAGGAACGGAGAGGGCGATTAGGTTGGTATTTTGAGACTAGGTCAGTGATGTAGCTGGGGCCAGAGTTGTGGATGGCTTTGTAACTTATTGTTAGTATTTTGAATTTAATTTGTTGGGCGAGTGGCAGCCAATGGAGGGATTGGCAGAGAGGGGTAGCAGACACTGAGCGGTTTGTAAGATGGATGAGTCTGGCAGCAGCATTCATGATGGACTGAAGGGGGGATAGTCTATTTAAAGGTAAGCCAATGAGGAGGGAGTTGCAGTAGTCGAGGCGAGAGATAACCAGGGAGTAAATCAGGAGCTTTGTGGTTTCATTGGTTAGAAAGGGATGTAGTTTAGAGATGTTGCGGAGGTTGAGGCGGCAAGCTTTGGAAATTGATTGGATGTGGGGCTGAAAGGAGAGTTCAGAATCCAGGATAACACCTAGCACCCTGACATGTGGGGACGGGTGGATGGTTGTGCCATTGCTCTTGACAGACAAGTCAGAGGAAGAGGCACGTGGGGGAGGAGATATTATTATTTTATGTGATAAACCAACACAAAGTGGCACATTATTGTGACATGTAAGGAAAATGATAAATGGTTTTCAACATTTTTTACAAATAATATGTGAAAAGTGTGGTGTGCATTTGTATTCAGCCCCCTTTACTCTGATACCCCTAACTAAATTGTAGTGGAACCAATTACCTTTATAAGTCACCTAATTAGTAAATAGAGTCCACCTGTGTGTAATTTAATCTCAGTATAAATACAGCTGTTCTGTGAAGCCCTCAGAGGTTTGTTAGAGAACCTCAGTGAACAAACATCATGAAGGCCAATGAATACACCAGACAGGTCAGGGATAAAGTTGTGGAGAAGTTTAAAGCAGGGTTAGGTTAAAAAAAAAATATCCCAAGCTTTGAACATTTCACAGAGCACTGTTCAATCCATCATCCGAAAATGAAACGCATATGGCACAACTGTAAATCTACCGAAGACATGGCCGTCCACCTAAACTGACAGGCGAGCATTAATCAGAGAAGCAGCCAAGAGGTCCATGGTAACTCCTGGAGGAGCTGAAGAGAGCCACAGCTCAGGTGGGAGAATCTGTTCACAGGACAAATATTAGTGGTGCACACCACAAATCTGGCCTTTATGGAAGAGTGGCAAGAAGAAAGACATTGTTGAAAAAGAAGCCATAAGAAGTCCCGTTTGCAGTTTGCAAGAAGCCATGTGGGAGGACATGGCAAACGTGGAAGAAGGTGCTCTGGTCAGATGAGACCAAAATTGAACTTTTTGGCCTAAAAGCAAAACTCTATGTGTGGTGGAAAACTAACACTGCACATCACTCTGAACACACCATCCCCACCGTGAAACATGGTGGTGGCAGCATCATGTTGTGGGGATGCTTTTCGTTAGCAGGTACAAGGAAGCTGATCAGCGTTGATGGGAAGATGGATGGAGCCAAATTTAGGGCAATCTTAGAAGAAAACCTGTTAGAGTCTGCAAAAGACTTGAGACTGGGGCGGAGGTTCACCTTCCAGCAAGACACCGACCCTAAACATACAGCCAGGGCTACAATGAAATGATTTAGATCAAAGCATGTTCAGGTGTTAGAATGGGCCAGTCAAAGTCCAGACCTAAATCCAATTGAGAATCTGTGCCAAGACTTGAAAATTGCTGGTCACAGATGCTCTCCATCCAATCTGACAGATCTTGAGCTACCGGTATTTTGCAAAGCAGAATGGACACAATTTCAGTCTCTGTGCAAAGCTGGTAGAGACATCCCCAAAAACACTTGCAGCTGTAATTGCAGTGAAAGGTGGTTCTACAAAGTATTGACTCCGGGGGGCTGAATACAAATGCACGCCACACTTCTCAGATATTTATTTGTAAAAATATTTGAAAAACATTTATCATTTTCCTTCCACTTCACAATTATGAGCCACTTTGTGTTGGTCTGTCACATAAAATCTCAATAAAATACATTTACGTTTTTGGTTGTAACCTGACAAAATGTGGAAAATTTCAAGGGGTGTGAATACTTTTTGCGGCCGAAGAAAAATTTGACAGTGTCTCTTTACTGGACTCCCACTCCCACTCTTCACAGTCACGCCTTATTCAAGTAATGAGCAACTATTTCCAAGGATAAAGCAGACAAAGGGCAAAATTGGAACAGAAATATCTGATGAGCACTTGAGAATTCATTGAAAATTGCTACTACATTCATTGAACCAGATCTTAATGCGTTTGTTTATCAAAAACAGTGTCAAATATCGGACTAGTTTTATGTTGCCCTCTTATACTTTTATAATATAAAAAAAAAACGTTTATTACTCAGGTATTATCTATATCAGTCTTTGTTAGCTTGTGATCTGCCCAACTTTTTTCAGCTCATCAGCTATCCCTATTTTTAGTGTATTTTATGTGAGGCCCAAAACAATTCCTCTTCTTCCAATGTGGCCCAGGAAGGTCAAAAGGTTGGACACTCCTGACCTAAATGATCTCAAAGCTTCTTCGGCAGGTTTACCTCTTGGGCTCCTATCGCTGTCGCTATGAGCCATAGGAAAATGCATTTCTGTATGCACTCTTGTACACCCCCAAAAAGCTTTTCATCCAATGCCCTCTCATCTGGAATCCAGGATCTTCACATTTGTGATGGAATAAACTAGCGAAAAAAAAAGGAACAAAGCCAAACTGTACAGTTTTACACCTTGCCAGAATGCAATATGGTCCATAGAGAGGACAGAAAAGGAACGCGAGGAGGATTTGTGGATTTTTTAAACTGTTTAGACCTCATGCACACAGGGCGTTGTCACAGCTGCTTTTACTGGCGTCAGACATTATTTTTTTGCAGCTTAAAAATGCCTCTCCATGTTATTACATAGTTACATAGTTAGTCAGGTTGAAAAAAGACACAAGTCCATCCAGTTCAACCTTAAAAATAATAAATAAAAAAAATCGTACAATCCAATATACCCAATTTTATACCCTCAGTTGATCCAGAGGAAGGCAAAAAAAAAACCCCAGCAGAGCATGTTCCAATTTGCTACAGCAGGGGAAAAAATTCCTTCCTGATCCCCCAACAGGCAATTGGATTTTCCCTGGATCAACTTTACCTATAAATGTTCGTACCCAGTTATATTATGTACATTTAGGAAAGTATCCAGGCCTTTCTTAAAGCAATCTACTGAGCTGGCCAGAGCCACCTCTGGCGGGAGTCTATTCCACATTTTCTTTGGCCTCTTGTACATACAGGCTTTTAGGAACTGTAAGTGGTATAGGCGCTTTCAAGCTGCAAAAAAACCCTGGGCCAGCGTGTTCTGAGGACCGACGGTACAGTTGTAAAAACATCTGGCGCTGCTACACGTGGCTTAATCCTGGATACAGCGTTAAGATTTTTTCTTTGACACGTCAAAGCAATGGTTCCCTATGAGAGCCCATTGATTTGAATAGAAGTCGCACTTGTGCTCTTGAAGGGGAACCCCACGCTAAAGTTTAAAAAAAAAACGGCGTGAGGCCAACCGCCTGTTAATTTACAGGCAGCCCGTAAATTTCACCTCATTTTTGGGATGCCCGTGAATGTCCGTTACGGACAGCCTGTGCCCGTAAAAAAGGTGGCTGCGGGCCGGCCATGCAACTGCACATGCGCTGTTCCGAAGCCTGCAGGACTCTGGAAAGATCGTACAAGCTCGGCTGGGCGGCGCATGCGCAGTAACATAATTTTTAAACGGAAGCCGCCACTTGCTCTTCTCAGCGGGGGGAGCGCAACGGTGCAGGGAGGAGCCGCAGGAGGACATTACTGGGGGTGGGGTGAAGCCAGCCCGGTAGAGGAGGACACTGTGCCTGACTGACTGGAGAGATGAAAGGGACACAGTCACGGTAAGTGACAGAAGGCGAACACTGTCACTGACTGATGTGGGGACAGGTATAGTAATATGAAGGGGGACAGTGAAGGAAACTACCATGTCCACAGCCTTTAACAATCTCCTGCCCGCAGCCTCTGACCATCTTCTGCCTGCAGCCTCTGACCACCTCCTGTCCGCAGCCTCTGACCATCTCCTGTTCCTGTATCCTGTCCATTTCCTACATCATGTCTGCAGTCTCTGAGGGGGAGGTGGGAGAGGAGTCACGAGTGGGAGTGCCGCCGGGATCATGGGGGTCACGGGAGAAGTCAGACCTGTGTGGACTGTGGAGAGGAGACCATAGGAAAACCACAGCCGCCAAGCTAGAGCCATCTGACTGAGCCCTGCACGATGCACCTGAGAGGAGGTCAGTGACAGTGCCGCCAGGCCAGTCTGGGTGGGGGGGGGGGGGGGGTTGCTGATGTAAGGGGTGTGAGTACAATAATGTAAGGGGCACTGATATAAAGGTTCCCCCCCTATATTAGTAACTCCCCTTACCTTAGTGTATTCACTCTGTGGAAGGTGGTCTCTAGTCACCAGAGTGCCCCCCACATCAGAGTTCCTGGCATTCCCCTTTACATCAGAGTCTGCAGGATTGCCCCTTACAGTGAAAGGGTAATGCTGCAGACCCTGATGTACGTGGGAACTCTGATGTAAAGGGAATGCAGTGGACTCTGATATAAGGTGGTCTCTGGTCACCAGGGCCTCCCCTTACATCAGAGTCCCCCCTTAGATCATGATCTGCAGCGTTCCCCTTTACATAAGAGTTCCCTTTCACTGTAAGGGGGATCCCTGCAGACTCTGATGTAAGGGGGGAACCCAGTGCTGGCTGAGTTATAGTAACCTGACCTTTATGTCAATGTAGAAATATGTTTTTTGACTTTTGTGTAACTTAAACACATTGCTAATAGCACTGGCTATCTGTTTATAGTTCAAATTTTTATACTTGCACTGTTTAGCACTGAAAACAGTAATTGTAGGTACTTTTTTGCAGTGCCAGTAAAAAATGCGGCTCTGCCGGTAATTTTCATGATTTTTGCCAGTAAAAAAAAAAATAAAAAAATTGGTGTCGTTTGTAAATCCTGCCAGTAAATTTCTCTTCAGGGGGTTGGCAACACTGGCAGGGCAAGGTACGGGGAGTCAGCAGGGCACAGTACAGGGGATCAGGAGGGCACAGTACGGGGGTCAGAAGAACTTGGTGTGGGTGGGTCAGGGGGGCACAGTACAGGGGCAGTAATCTACAATACAGAAATGGGTTCCTCAAGCAGAGCTGCGCAGGTGTGGGAGGGAGGAAATATACCTCAGTGTTGGTGTCAGTGAAGGAATAGTGTCCCATTGGGCTAGATAAGGACAAACAAAGGGCCACGGGGCCACATTTTGGAGACCACTGGCATATGTAATGCAAGATGATCATGGGGCCCCCATGTATCTTGGGCCCCTGGGCAATGCCCATGTGTTAAGATACCCCTGCTGCCAGCTGAAGTGTAGTAAAAGTTGGGTGATGCAGCAGGACAAGGACACTAAGCAGCAATGTAAATCCACCACAGACTGGCTTCAGAAAGAGGAAATGCGCCTTCTGGAGTGGCCCAGTCAGAGCTCAAACCCATAGAGATGCCATGGAATGACCTCAGGAGAGCCGTTCACTCCAGACATCCTACACAAGTGTCTGAGCTCAAGCAGCTTTGTAAAGAGGATCGGTCAAGAATTGCCCATGAACATTCTACAGGTCTGATCCAGAGCTACCGAAAGTGCTTGCTTGAAGTCATTGCCGTCAATGGAGGTTCAACCAGTTAATAACTCCAAGAGTTCACTTTCTTTTTCCTCCAGCACTGTGAATACTTAACCACTTGCCGTCCACTCCATAGCCGACAGATGGCTACAGCATGGCTGGCTAGTTCATACGATGGCGTCCTGTGATTGCGACGGCTGTGGGGCGTGGGCAGTGCACTCTGTGATAGCAGTGTTCTCTGGACACTGCTGATCACAGATTGAGGTAAAGAGCCAATCAGCGGCTTTTTACCACGTGATCAGCTGTGTCCAATCACAGTTGATCACAGATGTAAATAGAAGCTGGTTATTGGCACTCCTTTCCTCGTACTGACGGCATGAGGAGAGAGCCGATAACCGGCTTGTGTATAAGGGTCATGTACACTGATTATCAGGCCAATAATTATTAGTGTCCTGATTATTAGTGCAGTCCCAACAGTGCTGCCAATCAGTGCCCAGAGGGACTGATGAGGAGGCACTGATGAGTCTGCAATGATGAGAAGGTATTTATGAGGCTGCACTGATGGCGTCAAACAGGCTGCACTGATGAGGAGGCACTAATGAGGCTGCAGTGATGAGGGGGCACTGAGGAGGCACTAATGAGGCTGCAGTGATGAGGGGGCACTGAGGAGGCACTAATGAGGCTGCAGTGATGAGGGGGCACTGAGGAGGCACTAATGAGGCTGCAGTGATGAGGGGGCACTGAGGAGGCACTAATGAGGCTGCAGTGATGAGGAGGTATTTATGAGGCTGCACTGATGAGGAGGCACTAATGAGGCTGATGATCAGTGCCGATTATCAGTGTAAACAATGTACTCACTGTGCCCTGCCAGACGTGTCGGTTATCACCTCTCCTTTCCTCACACGGGCACAGCGTATGAAGAAAGGAATGCCTATAATTGGCAAGTCTGTTTACATGTGACCAGCTATGATTGGACATAACTGATCACATGATAAAGGGCAGCTGTGATTGTCCCTTTACTGCAATCTGTGATCAGCTGTGTCCAAAGGTCACAGAGTGCACCCCAGGGGGAGGACATCCTCACAGAACTGGAGAGTAGGGTTTTGAATCGCGTGTCCGGGTTTCAGGCGGACTGAAACCCGGACACATTATTCAGACCGGGCTGTGGCTCCCCAAGTAACCAAGATAGTCACACACATCTGTTGCCGCCCAGTAGCTGTGGGTGGCTGTCTGGAGGCAGGTTCAGCATCACTGGGGGCAATGATTTCAGCAAGAGAAATTTGGCCACACCACCTGTGACTCGCTATGCGCATCACTCCTCTCTGTGGGGCACCCAAAGGTGTCCCGGGCCACTAAAGTGTTCAGATTTGGCTTGAAGAAAAGGTGACAACCCTACTGGAGAGACACACTGTAGCCGGCTTTAGGCCATTGCCTGGATGGAAAGTGGTTGTTGGGTGTGATGAATAAAGACATGAGAATGGTTTGTCTATTGATGTGACTTAAATGAGGCTCAGATCCCATTTGATGACTCAGCCCCAGGGGTTCACATAGTTGTTCATGCCCTCTGAATAGGAGATGAGTAGGATGGGAGAGAGGAGAGGAGCAGGATGGGAGAGAGGAGAGGAGCAGGATGGGAGAGAGGAGAGGAGCAGGATGGGAGAGAGGAGAGGAGCAGGATGGGAGAGAGGAGAGGAGCAGGATGGGAGAGAGGAGAGGAGCAGGATGGGAGAGAGGAGAGGAGCAGGATGGGAGAGGGGAGAGGAGCAGGATGGGAGAGGGGAGATGAGCAGGATGGGAGAGGGGAGATGAGCAGGATGGGAGAGGGGAGAGGAGCAGGATGGGAGAGGGGAGAGGAGCAGGATGGGAGAGAGGAGAGGAGCAGGATGGGAGAGAGGAGAGGAGCAGGATGGGAGAGAGGAGAGGAGCAGGATGGGAGAGAGGAGAGGAGCAGGATGGGAGAGAGGAGATGAGCAGGATGGGAGAGAGGAGATGAGCAGGATGGGAGAGAGAAGAGGAGCAGGGTGGGAGAGAGGAGAGGAGCAGGATGGGAGAGAGGAGAGGAGCAGGATGGGAGAGAGGAGAGGAGCAGGATGGGAGAGAGGAGAGGAGCAGGATGGGAGAGAGGAGATGAGCAGGATGGGAGAGAGGAGAGGAGCAGGATGGGAGAGAGAAGAGGAGCAGGATGGGAGAGAGGAGATGAGCAGGATGGGAGAGAGAAGAGGAGCAGGGTGGGAGAGAGGAGAGGAGCAGGATGGGAGAGAGGAGAGGAGCAGGATGGGAGAGAGGAGAGGAGCAGGATGGGAGAGAGGAGAGGAGCAGGATGGGAGAGAGGAGATGAGCAGGATGGGAGAGAGGAGAGGAGCAGGATGGGAGAGAGAAGAGGAGCAGGATGGGAGAGGGGAGAGGAGCAGGATGGGAGAGAGGAGAGGAGCAGGATGGGAGAGAGGAGATGAGCAGGATGGGAGAGAGGAGAGGAGCAGGATGGGAGAGGGGAGAGGAGCAGGATGGGAGAGGGGAGAGGAGCAGGATGGGAGAGAGGAGAGGAGCAGGATGGGAGAGAGGAGAGGAGCAGGATGGGAGAGAGGAGAGGAGCAGGATGGGAGAGAGGAGAGGAGCAGGATGGGAGAGAGGAGAGGAGTAGGATGGGAGAGAGGAGAGGAGTAGGGAATGAGAGATGAGTAGGATAGGAGAGATGAGTAGGATGGGAGAGATGAGTAGGATGGGAGAGATGAGTAGGATAGAGGAGAGGAGTAGGATAGAGATGAGATTAGTAGGATTTAGGGGAGAGAAGAGGAGAGGAGTAGGATAGGAGATGAGCTCTCAGGATTGGGTTGTCAGGTATGACTGGTATATAAATAGCTGAGCGCTGACTCACGAATGGGGTGAGGTTGGAGGCCCTGGAAGGCGCCTATACTGATAGGAAGACGCGGGAGGAATGCGGAGGGACGGAACCCCCTCAGCACAGCACAGGGAACACCCGCCTTCCTTCCGCCCTCTCATAGGAAGAGAGGGCTTACCCGGGTGGGCGGGGCCAGCGGCTCGCGGCAGAGGGAGGTGACTTCTGCAATGTGGCGCGTTCTTTTTCTAAACACGTGACGCGGAACGTCGCCGCTACACCTCCAAACACTTTTTTTTCTTCTCGTAACTTTATCGCGACACTTACAATAAACATTACTCAGCACGTCAACCTCCAAAGGGATTCTGCTCAGGGGCTTTTAATAAAGGGGACGGCCTGGCAGCGTGACGGGGCACGCGACAGTACTGCCCGCGCCTGACCAGCAAGCGCCGCGCGTATTCCAGAACTCAGCCGCTTCCTCAGCCACCCCCCCCTCTCCCCAGTGACGCCACGGCTCCGCCCCCTCATCCTTCTCCTCCTCCTCGAGGCGAGTGCGCGCAGGGCGGGGGAGTGCGGCTCGCGCGGGTCCTTGTGGTGTCGCAGCCGGTAACGGAAGAAGAGATCACCGAGAGCCTCACACAGCCGCCATGGCGGAGAGCGCCGGTCTAGAGAACCACCGGATCAAGAGCTTCAAGAACAAGGGGCGAGATGTGGAGGTGAGGGGAGTGTTAACACGCACTGGCGCTGAGCCCGCTGCCGGTCTCCAACATGGCGGCCTCCGGAATGGGGATGGCTGAGCCGGCCTCACCGGGGCGAAGGCGGGGAACTGAGGGGACAGGACTAGGCCTCAGTCCTCCTAGGGAGGGGGGGGAGGAGGGGAGGAGGAGACTCATCTCCCATACCAAGGACACCGCCGGGGATTATCCTACCCGAGTGCCTGGCTGTCCCCTGGAAGGGTAGAGTAGGCCTCTGTGCCTGGCTGGAAGGATCTGTGTGCCTGCTGTGTGCCTGGCTGGAAGGGTCTGTGCGCCTGGCTGCCCTCTGGGTGGGTGGAGTAGGCCTGTGTGCCTGGCTGCCCCCTGTGTGGGTGGAGTAGGCCTGTGTGCCTGGCTGCCCCCTGTGTGGGTGGAGTAGGCCTGTGTGCCTGGCTGCTCCCTGTGTGGGTGGAGTAGGCCTCTGTGCCTGGCTGCCCCCTGTGTGGGTGGAGTAGGCCTCTGTGCCTGGCTGCCCCCTGTGTGGGTGGAGTAGGCCTGTGTGCCTGGCTGCCCCCTGTGTGGGTGGAGTAGGCCTCTGTGCCTGGCTGCCCTCTGGGTGGGTGGAGTAGGCCTGTGTGCCTGGCTGCCCCCTGTGTGGGTGGAGTAGGCCTGTGTGCCTGGCTGCCCGCTGGGTGGGTGGAGTAGGCCTGTGTGCCTGGCTGCCCCCTGTGTGGGTGGAGTAGGCCTGTGTGCCTGGCTGCCCCCTGTGTGGGTGGAGTAGGCCTGTGTGCCTGGCTGCCCTCTGGGTGGGTGGAGTAGGCCTGTGTGCCTGGCTGCCCCCTGTGTGGGTGGAGTAGGCCTGTGTGCCTGGCTGCCCCCTGTGTGGGTGGAGTAGGCCTGTGTGCCTGGCTGCCCCCTGTGTGGGTGGAGTAGGCCTGTGTGCCTGGCTGCCCCCTGTGTGGGTGGAGTAGGCCTGTGTGCCTGGCTGCCCCCTGTGTGGGTGGAGTAGGCCTGTGTGCCTGGCTGCCCCCTGTGTGGGTGGAGTAGGCCTGTGTGCCTGGCTGCCCCCTGTGTGGGTGGAGTAGGCCTGTGTGCCTGGCTGCCCCCTGTGTGGGTGGAGTAGGCCTGTGTGCCTGGCTGCCCCCTGTGTGGGTGGAGTAGGCCTGGGTGTCCCCTGGCCTACTTCACTGTGCCTGGCTGTCTGGGCCTGTGTGCCTGGCTGTCTCTTAGCAGCATATAGACTTGTATGCTTGGCTGTCAGTGGGATATGGGCTTGTGTACCTGACTGTCCTCCATCAGGGTATAGACTTGTATGCCTGACTGTCCTCCATCAGGGAATAGACTTGTATGCCTGACTGTCCTCCATCAGGGAATAGACTTGTATGCCTGGTTGTCCTCCATCAGGGTATAGACTTGTATGCCTGACTGTCCTCCATCAGGGAATAGACTTGTATGCCTGACTGTCCTCCATCAGGGTATAGACTTGTATGCCTGACTGTCCTCCATCAGGGAATAGACTTGTATGCCTGACTGTCCTCCATCAGGGAATAGACTTGTATGCCTGGTTGTCCTCAGGCAGAGTATGGGTTCTCTTCTATGCCTGGCTGTCTTTCATCAGGGTTTGGTCTGATCCTGTTGGCAGTGGCGTCGCTAGGGGGTGGCTTTTGGGGCTATCACCCCGAATCTGGGGCCCATAGCCCAGAGTCTCTGCAGGCTATATCAGATCTGAGGTGTGTAGTGAATCTGCCGGGTGCATCAGTGCAGGGATCTGTGGTACAATGCCTTGAAAAAAGTATTCATACCCCTTGTGTGTATTTGTATTCAGCCCCCCTGAGTCAATACTTTGTAGAACCACCTTTCACTGCTATTACAGCTGCAAGTCTTTTTGGGGGATGTCTCTACCAGCTTTGCACATCTAGGGAGTGACATTTTTGCCCATTCTTCTTTGCAAAATAGCTCAAGCTCTGTCAGATTGGATGGAGAACGTCTGTGAACAGCAATTTTCAAGTCTTGCCACAGATTCTTAATTGTATTTAGGTCTGGATACTGACTGGGCCATTCTTACACATGAATATGCTTTGATCTAAACCATTCCATTGTAGCTCTGGCTGTATGTTTAGGGTCGTTCTCCTGCTGTAAGGTGAATCCCTGCTCCAGTCTCATGTCTTTTGCAGACTCTAACCGGTTTTCTTCTTAGATTGCCCTGTATTTGGCTCCAACCGTCTTTCCATCAACTCTGACCAGCTTCCCTGTCCCTGCTGAAGAAAAGCATCCCCACAACATGATGCTGCCACCACCATGTTTCAGGGTGGGGATGGTGTGTTCAGGGCAATTTGCAGTGTTAGTTTTCCACCACACATAGCGTTTTGCTTTTAGTCCAAAAGTTTCAATTTTGGTCTCATCTGACCAGGGCACCTTCTTCCACATGTTTGCTGTGTCCCCCACATGGCTTCTCACAAACTGCAAACAGGACTTCTTTTGGCTTTCTTTCAACAATGGCTTTCTTCTTGCCACTCTTCCATAAAGGCCAGATTGTCATCTTGTGGACAGATTCTCCCATCTGAGCTGTGGATCTCTGCAGCTCCTCCAGAGTTACCATGGACCTCCTGGCTGCTTCTCTGATTAATGCTCTCCTTGCCCGGCCTGTCAGTTTAGGTGGTCGGCCATGTCTTGGTAGGTTTGCAGTTGTGCCATACTCCTTTATTTTCAGATGGTGGATTGAACAGTGCTATGTGAGATGTTTAAAGCATGGGATATTTTTTTAAAACCTAACCCTGCTTTAAACTTCTCCACAACTTTATCTCTGGCCTGTCTGGTGTTCCTTGGCCTTCATGATGCTGTTTGTTCACTAAGATTCCCTAACAAACCTCTGAGGGCTTCAGAGAACACCTGTCTTTTATACTGAGGTTACATTACACACAGGTGGACTCTATTTACTAATTAGGTGACTTCTGAAGGCAATTGGTTCCACTAGATTTTAGTTAGGGGTATCAGAGTAAAGGGGGCTGAATACAAATGCACCCCACACTTTTCACATATTTATTTGTAAAGAAAATTGAAAAACGATTATTTTCCTTCCACTTCACAATTATGTGCCACTTTGGTCTGTCACATGCAATCCCAATAAAATAAATTTTACGTTTTTTTTTAGTTGTAACTTTACAAACTGGAAAATTTTCAAGGGGTATGAATACTTTTTTAAGGCACTGTATGTAGTTATCTGCCGGGTGGATCAGTGTGGTGTGACGAGTTCCAGTGTCCTCCTTGTGCCTGGAAGTGGTGATCTGCTCGGAGCTTTGTATTGGTTGATAGATGTCCGTTGACCTTCTAGTTATATAAGATTCTCGCCTCCTCAAACTATAATCCCAAAATGATGACGGCTCCAGCATTGCAGTCTGTACAGGAGCCCTTGTGTCCCTTTCTTCCTTTTTAAAGTTGAAGTTTTAAACTCTTATATTTTGCCCTCCCTGGTTTTTCCTCACTGCTCAACATGATGAAGGCTCCGTTCACACCTTAATTGTCAATGTTTTCTGATGTTTTTTCAGCCATTGTGCTTTTATGTATGTTTAGGAGCAATGTGCTATTCAGGAGCTTCATTGGGGCAGGATCCCTGGTTTGGGTCATATAGACTTTTCCCAATTGCTCCAGTTTGAGCCAATAGGGCCAAAAATTTGCCTAAAGAAATTCATCTTTATAGTAACACGGGGCCTGTGTGCTCAGATGTAATCAGCTGCCATTTAACCACTTGCTGACCAGCTGCCGTCATACGGCGGCAGGTTGGCTGGTTCCCGCAATCAGTCCCTTTAACAGCTACAGTGGGCCCATGGCGGGCAGTGAGATTTATACAGTAATCGGTGCATTTTTATAGCACCGATCGCTGTATAAATGTCAATGATCCCAAAAAGTGTCCGATCTGTCTGGCGCTATGTCACAGTCCCGCTAAAAATCGCTGATCACTGCCATTACTAGTGTTGGGGGGGGGGGAAGCCATCTATTCCCTATTTTGTAGACACTATACATTTTGCACCCACAGATCACCATGCCTGACGTACGATGGCAGCGATTTCGCGCAACCAAGCCAACCTGCCGCAGGTCAGCGAGTGGTTAAAGTACAGGAGGGAAGCCTGTACAACTGCACGACTAAAGGAAAGGCTTCAGCTTTTAAAGTGTTGGGTGTGTGGGGTTTTATTTTTTATAACATGTTATATTTACCTGCCCTGTGCAGGGGTCTTGCACAGAGCAGCCCTGATCCTCCTCCTTCTTGGGTCCCTATTAGCTCCTGGTGCGACATGAATCTCACAGAATTGCATGGCAATGGAATTCACATTGTTTTCAATGGTGCCTGGTTACATCAATGCCACTCAGCATGAAGCGATTTTTGGAAAAGATTCATATACTACTTTCGTGTGATTCCAGCTTGATATTGGCCACAAAGGATTTAAAAACCTTATCAAAGTTGCACTGAATGTCTGATCACAGCCGTGTGCGCCTAGCTAAGTCCTGCTGGGGATTTTGTCAGCTCTATAGGAAAAGTTAATGCAGCTGCCACTTTACCTAATGGCGGTCAATGTCTTGCTGGATGAAGCAATGCACAATCTTTGGCTAGTGAGGTAGAAGCAATGAAGTGAAATGTCACTGGTCGGGCCAATGAGTAGGTGAGCGGACGTTTAGTGATTAGGTTGCTGGTAAATTGTCACCTGCAACAGAATTGGTTATGTGACTTGGGCCTGAGAGTCAGCTCTTGGGGACAGTGCAGTATGGCAGACATGATCTACAATGGTCTTTCCTTTCTCCCTAATGGTGAAAAGTACTGTACAGGTTCCTTTCTAGCGATTTGGGAATTACCTTTTGGCTAGCATATTTCTTTGCACAGATTGTGTGTGTGTGTGTGTATAGGAAGACAGGACTGATGGTAGGTTTTTGTTGGGGAGCAGTGAGTCTTGTGATGGGGACCCCAGTATACTGGGGAATGGGGAGTTGTTTTGTTATGGTCATTGGACAGCTAACATTAGGGTGATAACGGCCAGGACCAGAATACTATCCTGGACATTAGGGTTTCCTCTTGTACTTGGATATAAGATCTAGCTGAGCTGGAGAAGAGGATCTGATACCTTAGTGCAGTGCCAAAGTTGTGAGATCAGTGTGGGGCAGTGACTGTGCAGAACTTCTCTACTCCTACGTGACAGAGTCAATGGTTGTCCTGGTGACAGCTTGGTGTTTTGTACACCCACTACAATACAGGTGATGAGAGGGTCATGGCAATGGATCAATAGAAGTCGGTTGTGTGAGCCTAGGTAATAACACTAATAACACCTACAGATTTCTTCTGTGGTTAGTCATCTAGGAGGATATGGCTTGGTGGCAGTCTTTGTTCTGTATTGTAGGTTCCTCACAGAGCTTAAAGCAGAGTTCCACCCGTTTTTTAGTTTATTAAAAGACAAAAATGGCCTGCCAAATGCGGCATGTCAGGGGGCGAGGAGTGCTTAAAGCGGAAGTTCCACATTTGGGTGGAAGTGGATTTCCAGAAAACCTGAAACCGTCTTTCCTTAGATGAGAGCACCGTGAGGAATATGTTCTTTATTCGATTGCTGACTGACTTCTCCAACATTTTACACACCAGAGTCACATGGGCCCATCTATAAAGAGTACACAGCTCAGACAGTGTGACTCCTTCACATGTGTCAGGGAGGATAGGGATGTGTGCTATTATTGTCCTGATTTAGATGTCACTAATGAACTTGCTATGGAGCTATTGTCACACTGGGTACAGCATCCTCATTGGATGTTTCCTCTTCATACACTGCAGTTGCTAGTGACAAGACTTTGCATCCAGAAAGTTGTCATGCATTTTTGTGCTTCTGATGTGATGCACAATATGCATTCTGTGATATTCTTGTATGTAAACTCTATACATTTCTAATATTTTATCCCTTTTGTTAAATAACCCATTTTAAAAGCATTTCTACAAAAACAGCTATCCAGCCAGAAATCTCTGCCTCCTGGACTAGATTCGTTAACATCGTTACATATTAAAGTGGAACTTTACTCAAATTTAGGTGATTGTAAAGTCTTGTGCTTTTTGTGGCTTACTTTTAACCAAAAAAAAAGTTATACTTGCCTGCTCTGTGAAATGGTTTTGCACAGAGCAGCCCACATCCTCCTCTTCTCGGGTCCCTCTTTGGCTCACCTGGCCCCTCCCTTCTGTTGAGTGACCCCACAGCAAGCAGCTTGCTATGGGGGCAGCCGAGCCACAGCTCCCTGTGTCCATTCAGACACGGAGCCGCGGCCCGGTCCTGCCCCCTTTCTCTCCTCATTGGCCGACTGACTTTGATAGCAGCGAGAGCCAATGGTGCCGTGCTACTGTCTTAGCCAGTGAGGAGGGGAGTCCCGAGCAGGCAAGACACTGATGCAGCATCGGGTAAGAGGGGGGCTGCTGCACATAGAAGGTTATTATCTTCATGCATAGAATGCATGAATAAAGAACCTTCTGCCTTTACAATCCAAGTCCTGCTAGATGACTTCAGGCTGGTCCCTTTTGCAGGTATAGCTATGTAAATATTAAAAGTGTCTATACGGTTTAAAATCCAGTGATATACTGTCTCGCCCTGCTCTGCACATGCTCAGAGGCTCTCCTTTTTTAGGCATTGTCGAATATGTGAAGGCCGATCTGCTGACAGCGGACTGGTTAAACCAGAATTAAACCTCCCTATCCTTTTACAGCCGAGAATGCTGCTTCTGTTTGATCTGCAACTGCCATGGTGTTTCACATGAGGACATAAGTAAATGTGGTAGTTGGCAAACCTAGCATTTCAGGAATTCAGCCACCACATCTAAGGATGTTTTTGTTCTTGGTTTAGATATCCTTTTACTTATAGCGCTATACCTAGTTTGCTTTTTTTTTTGGCAGCATAGCTCAAGCGTTAAGCTTTCACTTTTGTTCTTTTGTGCTGACTGCTAGTAACCTGGTCATAGACTGACTTTCACTCACTCCTCAGCATATTTACCCGGAGTCCACATCTACTGTACAGTGGGGACGGAAAGTATTCAGACCCCTTAAATTTTTCACTCTTTGTTATATTGCAGCCATTTGCTAAAATCATTTAAGTTCATTTTTTTCCTCAATGTACACACAGCACCCCATATTGACAGAAAAGCACAGAATTGTTGACATTTTTGCAGATTTATTAAAAAAGAAAAACTGAAATATCACATGCTCATAAGTATTCAGACCCTTTGCTGTGACACTCATATTTAATTCAGGTGCTGTCCATTTCTTCTGATCATCCTTGAGATGGTTCTACACCTTCATTTGAGTCCAGCTGTGTTTGATTATACTGATTGGACTTGATTAGGAAAGCCACACACCTGTCTATATAAGACCTTACAGCTCACAGTGCATGTCAGAGCAAATGAGAATCATGAGGTCAAATGAACTGCCTGAAGAGCTCAGAGACAGAATTGTGGCAAGGCACAGATCTGGCCAAGGTTACCAAAAAAATTTTGCTGCACTTAAGGTTCCTAAGAGCACAGTGGCCTCCATAATCCTTAAATGGATGACGTTTGGGATGACCAGAACCCTTCCTAGAGCTGGCCGTCCAGCCAAACTGAGCTATCGGGGGAGAAGAGCCTTGGTGGGAGAGGTAAAGAAGAACCCAAAGATCACTGTGGCTGAGCTCCAGAGATGCAGTCGGGAGATGGGAGAAAGTTGTAGAAAGTCAACCATCACTGCAGCCCTCCACCAGTTGGGGCTTTATGGCAGAGTGGCCCGACGGAAGCCTCTCCTCAGTGCAAGACACATGAAAGCCCGCATGGAGTTTGCTAAAAAAACACCTGAAGGACTCCAAGATAGTGAGAAATAAGATTCTCTGGTCTGAGACCAAGATATAACTTTTTGGCCTTAATTCTAAGCGGTATGTGTGGAGAAAACCAGGCACTGCTCATTACCTGTCCAATACAGTCCCAACAGTGAAGCATGGTGGTGGCAACATCATGCTGTGGGGGTGTTTTTCAGCTGCAGGGACAGGATGACTGGTTGCAATCGAGGGAAAGATGAATGCGGCCAAGTACAGGGATATCCTGGACGAAAACCTTCTCCAGAGTGCTCAGGACCTCAGACTGGGCCGAAGGTTTACCTTCAAACAAGACTATGACCCTAAGCACACAGCTAAAATAATGGAGTGGCTTCACAACAACTCCCTGACTGTTCTTGAATGGCCCAGCCAGAGCCCTGACTTAAACCCAATTGAGCATCTCTGGAGAGACCTAAAAATGTCTGTCCACCAACGTTTACCATCCAACCTGACAGAACTGGAGAGGATCTGCAAGGAGGAATGGCAGAGGATCCCCAAATCCAGGTGTGAAAAACTTGTTGCATCTTTCCCAAAAAGACTCATGTCTGTATTAGATCAAAAGGGTGCTTCTACTAAATACTGAGCAAAGGGTCTGAATACTTAGGACCATGTGATATTTCAGTTTTTCTTTTTTAATAAATCTGCAAAAATGTCAACAATTCTGTTTTTCTGTCAATATGGGGTTCTGTGTGTACATTAATGAGGAAACAAAATTAACTTAAGGGCCCTTTCACACTGAGGCGGGGTCGGCGTCGGCGGTAAAATAATATTAATATAATAATAATAGCGGCATTTTACCCTCGGTATACGGCCGCTAGCGGGGCGGTTTTACCCCTCGCTAGCGGCCGAGAAAGGGTTAAATACCACCGCAAAGAGCCTCTGCAGAGGCGCTTTGCCGGCGGTATAGCCGCGCCGTCCCATTGATTTCAATGGGCAGGAGCGGTGAAGGAGCGGTATACACTCCGCTCCTTCACCGTTCCGAAGATACTGCCAGCAGGACTTCTTTTCCCGTCCTGCTAGTGTACCGCTCCAGTGTGAAAGCCCTCGGGGCTTTCACACTGGAATTAAGGCAGCGGCACATTCGAGTCGGTTTGCAGGCGCTATTAGCGCAATAGCGCCTGCAAACCGCCCCAGTGTGAAAGGGCTCTAAATGATTTTAGCAAATGGCTGCAATATAACAGAGTGAAAAATTTAAGGGGGTCTGAATACTTTCCGTCCCCACTGTGTATATGGAAGGCAGATTTGATGCTAAATGTGGTTATTGGTGGCTGTATTTTAGACAAACCTTTATCAACCAAGGTTCCTCCAGACGTTTGGTTCGTTGTGCAAAGAGCAAATTTGGTCTTTAAACTAAGGCAGGCCATAGATTATTCAATTTTCTTTCCTTCAACCACGGGTTTCAGGAAAGAGAAAATTGCTTGTGGGGTTTTTTTTTTTCCTGAATCGGCAGAGTTGGTGTTAATGGGGGAATCCCTCCTGTGGATCTATTGTGTTCCTCCAGCATGGGGGATAAGCCATCTCAAGCCATCCCTGCTGGGACATCAGTGATTATTGCTAGTGGCTATAGCCGCTGGCAATGATTGCAGGTAAAAATCTGACATGCTGGTTGTACGCAAGTAGATTGATGGATTGAATTAGGTAAAGTCACCCTGCCCCATGCATAGAATCTCGGCTGGTCCCTACTGAACCGGCAGAGATTCTAACCATCTATGGCTTGCTTTAATAACCACTGAAACAATGATCTTTTTATTGATAAATGGAACATTTTTTCCCACGGACTAACGGCAAATAACTTGCATAGAGCAGCTCTCCGTGCCAAGTATGCCACATTACTGTTTCGTTTTTTTATTCTGTTCCCCCCACTGACAAAGCACATAAACGTGAGCTGCTGCTGTAGATATGTGTAATTATTAGCATCACATCCCCCCATCCCATAGGGGGCAAAATGTCCCTTATGTGATTTTTTGGTGATGTGTTTAATGAGACTTGTGGGGTCTAAAAGATCCTGGATGCAATGTGGAAAGGGTTTAAAACTGAAGCTCAGGTGGAGAGATTACTTCACTTCCTGTTTGCCAAAAAGGTTGCCAGGACAGGAAGTGAGGGAAATCTTCTGAACGGCAGCACAGTATGTTAAAGCGGAGTTCCACCCAAAAGTTGAACTTCCGCTTTAAGTACTCCTCGTCCCCTGACATGCCACAATTGGCATGTCATTTTTTTTGGGGGGTGGGAATGGGTACCTGTTTTTCAGGTGGACTTCCTGTCCCACGTCCTTCTGGCCGCCTAGGCGGAAACTATTCTCACCCTAGGTGGCCCCTACCGCCAATCTCCTGGGACATGTCACGGGTCCCAGAAGATTGCCTGGCCACTGACAGAGTGCAGCACGACTTGCCCATGCGCAGTGCGCGCCCGGCTGTGAAGCCGTAAGCTGTCACAGCCGGGCGCCCAAACTTACAATGCCAGCGCCACGGAGAGGAGCAAGGCATCGGGTGGCTGCATCGCTGGGCCATGGGACAGGTGAGTGTTAGGTCAGCAGCTATGCTTTTTGTTGCTGCTGACTTTTAACCGCTTGCCGTCCGCCTCACACAGATATACTGCGGCAGAAGGGCACGTACAGGCAGATTCACGTACCTGTACATTCCCCTTTAAGAGGCGGCCAGCGGGCGCGCAGCGGCAAGCTCCGTGAGTCGAGTCGCGGGTCCCGCGGACTCGATCACCGCGTGGATACCCGAGATCGCCTCACGGGGAGGAAGAACTGGGAGATGCTAATGTAAACAAGCATCTCCCCGTTCTGCCTAGTGACAGTGTCACTGGATCTCTGCTCCCTGTCATCGGAGCAAAGATCAATGACGTTTCACACACAGCCCATCCCCCCTACAGTTAGAAACACACCCCTAGGACACACTTAACCCCTACACTGCCACCTAGTGGTTAACCCCTTCACTGCCAGTGTCATTTACACAGGAAATGGTGCATTTGAATAGCACTGATTGCTGTATAAATGACAATGGTCCCAACATTGTTTCAGTTAGAATCACCTCCCAGGGAACATGGTTAACCCCTTCACCGTCCCCTAGTGTTAAGCCCTTCACTGCCAGTGACATTTTACAGCAATCAATGCATTTTTAATTGCACTGATCGCTGTATTAATGCCAGTGGTTCCAAAAATGTCAAAATTGTTCGATGTGTCTGCCATAATGTCGCAGTCACAAAAAAAATCGCTGATCGCCGCCATTTAAAAAAATTAATGAAATAAAAATGCCATAAACTATCCCCTAATTTGTAAACGCTATAACTTTTGCGAAAACCGATCAATAATCGCTTATTGCGATTTTTTTTTTTTTTTTTTTTTTTTTTTTTTCCCCCAAAAAAATATGTAGAAGAATACGTATTGGCCTAAACTGAGGAAAACAAGTTTTTTTTTTAAATATATTTTTGGGGGATATTTATTATAACAAAGTAAAAAAATAATGCTTTTTTTTTCAAAATTGACGCTTTTTTTTGTTTATAGCGCACAAAATAAAAAGCGCAGAGGTGATCAAATGCCACCAAAAGAAAGCTCTATTTGTGGGAAAAAAAGGACGTCAATTTTGTTTGGGAGCCACGTTGCACGTGCAATTGTCAGTTAAAGCGACGCAGTGCCGAATCGCAAAAAGTGCTCTGGTCAGGAAGGGGGTAAATTCTTCCAGGGCTGAAGTGGTTAATAAACACAACACCCAGTGGAACTCTGTTTTAAGCCAAGATTTAATTGTGAAGTCAGATGCCTGATGTTAGTTTTCAAAGCACAGATGAACCTAGATATGAAAATTGGACAAAAAGGTGTTTCATATATCCACTGTCACTTTTTCAGTACAAGGCAAGTGTCCTGTATGAGGTTTGAAATATAAAAGGGAACCTTGAGATTTGTAAGGTATTTAGTAAGCTTGCATGAATCAGTTCATATTTCTTACTGATTAGTCACCCCTGTGTATGGATCTTATCCGATGGAACAACTACAATAAAGAGTGCAGCCATCTGGGACCCCCTAACGTTCTTTCTCTGTGTGCACTGCCTCTGGGAGGCTGAAATCCCTGGCACCCCTTATGACATTTTCCGATTAGGAGGAAGGCTGACTACAATACTTAAAGTAAATATTTTTATCCTGTATTATGCCATAAGACGTGGCCACTTACATTTTCCAAAATTCATGAGCTAACTTGTAGGATCTCGCTGCTATTATTGCTCACAAATGCATACCCCTCTAAGCACCACTACGGACTGACATAATTCCTTCATTCTTACACAAACATACCTTGGACTCTTCAGTGCAGCAAAAGAGACTTTTACCTAGGTGCAACAGAAGCCCCTTTTCACAATACAGAATGATGGGCTCTATCCCTGACCCTTGTGGGTAGTGTGGAGGTGCAAAGACCACCATGTGCCATATTTGGTGAGATTGCCCATGCATCAAGACCTTCTGATCTGCCATTTTGCAAATAATATTCCATCAAATCAAGTGTATTGTGATCCCAAAACTTCTTTTATTTTAATTTTCTTTGTCCTCCCAGTACCAGTTTACCTTTGCAAGAAGGGACTTCTCTGTCTTTTAGCTGCCTGAGTAGTAAATCTACATTAAAAAAAGTCAGTCTATAACCAAATGGAGTAGGGATATGTCTCTTTTTTTTGAGGAAGGAGATATACTGCTCAAATCAAGCATACATTCTATGTCATTGGGAATCCGTTTATAGCCAAATAGACTATGGAATTGTCATTTTTTTGAGAATGGAGAATCTGACTTGATTTCCAGATGTGTAGACCTTGTATTCTGTGTGTGGCTTTAGCAAATATTAAAACTTTCATACAAAAGGGCTCCACAATCTATTCTATGTATTGACCCGAGACCCTCTGTTAAAAATATTCCCTTCTCCTGCCCTCTTGTACGCCCAGCTCTCCAACTCCTGTCTTTCCCCTCTTTGCTCCTCGTACTTTCCATATTCTCATGCATACTCCTACTTTTATCTCTCCTTCCTGGATGACCCTTGCGAAAAACAGCCTTTGGCAATAGTTGTATAATTTTTGCTCATAACTGATTAGAAAAATCTAATTTTGGTGTAACTTTTTTTTGTTTTGTTCTTATCTCCTTGAACATATTTCACCAATCACCCATAGCAAGAGAGCTATATATGGATATACTAGGCAACAGGTAAACATGTTCTCCATTAAGTTGATGTGCTGAAAGCAGAAAAATGTGTAAGAATTTGAGTGACTTTGACAAGGGCCAAATTGTAGCGCCTAGACTGGATCAGAGCAACTCCGAATCTGCAGCTCTTGTGGAATATTCCAAGTCTGCAGTGGTCAGGACTAGGGGTGCAACGGATCAAAAAACTCACGGTTCAGATCGTTCTTCGGATCAGGAGTCACAGTTCGGATCATTTTCGGATCAACAAAAAAAAATCTCCCGCACTGTAATATCCGCAATCTCCCCCACTGTAATAATATATTAGGGTATTGCAGAGTATTGGCAGGGCATTGCAGAGTATTGGCACTGCTGCCATTTGATCTCTCCCCTCCACTGTACAGATCAGTACACAGAGGGGAGAGAGGAACCGGCGTCATGACATGACGCCGGTTTGTTTACAAGTGATCACTCCGTCATTTGACGGAGCGATCACGTGGTAAACGGCCGCCGGGTGTACCAAGGTGGCCGCCGCTCCGGAGCTAGGCCGAAGCGACGAGTCGGCGGCATGCTCCGCGGAGCGCATGTGTGCCGATCCAAACAGGCTGAACCGTTGGAATCACGGATCGATGACGATCTGTTGCACCCCTAGTCAGGACCTACAAAAAGTGGTCCAAAGAAGGAAAACCAGTGACCTGGTCATTGACTCATTGATGCACGTGGAGAGCGAAGGCTGACCCGTGTAGTCTGATACAATAGAAGAGATACTATAGCTCAAATTGCTTAAAATGTTCATGCTGGTTCTGGTAAAGGTATTAAAGCACTGCATTGTAATGTGACTGAGTCCTAATTTAAAGTGAAGATATTTGTGTCCTACCCATAGACACTGTTTCCATCAGCTGTTGGGTACTGCTGCCGCTGCCATTGCAGGTGAGGTGTACCCAGCAGCGTAGCCTTATGGCTTCACGCCGGGAACACTACTGCGCATGAGCGAGGCCCTGCTCCTCTCTCCTACTGGCCCGGCAACAGGAATAGGAGGAGGGAGCCCCACGGTGATCTCACGGGCCGCGACCTAGACTTCTGGAAGTGGGAACAGGTCCTGAGGCCTGTTAGAGGCTCCTTACAAAAATCGGTGTGTCAGACTGACACACCCCCCGATAGCCGCGATGCGCGCCCCCCCCCCCACGGCTGCGCGAGAGCGGTCAATTTGGAGGGCCGTCATAAGACGTCCACCCAGAACAAGAGCCACGCCGCCCAGCCATCTTTTGACGGCGGGTGGGAAGTGGTAAAGCAGGGTGGATATCATTTATTTTTTTCAATAAAATGCTTTTTGAGTAAAAAAAAATCTAAAGATTTATATTTAAAATACATTAATAATTTTGTTCAGCATGAAATGGAGCTTAGTGTAGCATGAGGCTGTATATATATGCAATATTTACATTTTTAGTAAACTCATTTAATGAATGCAAGCTGAGATAACATGCACTGCATTGATACATTCACACAATGTCACAGTAACCATGAGATAAAACAAAGTTCAGGAATATTCCTTTATCCCATTGTTTTGCAAATCTATGTACACTACAAACTGGTTGCATTGGTTCTGATATCGCTGTTTTACTAACCTGACAGCTTATTCTAAATAAGAAACCTTTGTTTGCACATGACTGCACTGATGTTTCTGAGTCATGGGGAAAGCAAAAGAATTGTCAAAGGATCTGCGGGAAAAGGTAGTTGAACTGTATAAAACAGGAAGGGTATATAAAAAGACATCCAAGGAATTGAGAATGCCAATCAGCAGTGTTCAAACGCTAATCAAGAAGAGGAAAATGAGGGGTTCTGTTGAAACCAAACCATGGTCAGGTAGACCAACTAAAATTTCAGCTACAACTGCCAGGAAAATTTGTTTGGGATGCAAAGAAAAAAAACCCAAATAACTGCAGGTGAAATACAGGACTCTCTGAAAACATGTTTAAAAGATGCACAAAAAGAAGGGCACTTGAAGAAAGATGGGCTGCATGATCGAGTTGCCAGAAGAAAGCCATTACTATACAAATGCCGCACAGTATCCCGCTTACAATACGCCAAACAGCACAGAGACAAGCCTCAAACCTTCTGGTACAAAGTCATCTGGAGTGATGAGACCAAAATTTAGCTTTTTGGCCACAACCATAAACACTACATTTTGGAGAGGAGTCAACAAGGCCTATGATGAAAGGTACACCATTCCTACTGTGAAACATGGAGGTGGATCACTGATGTTTTGGGGATGTGTGAGCTACAAAGGCATATGAAATTTGGTCAAAATTGTTGGCAAGATGAATGCAGTATGTTCTCAAATACTGGAGGAACATTTGCATTCATCAGCCAGGAAGCTGCGCATGGGACGTACTTCGACATTCCTACATGACAATGATCCAAAACACAAGGCCAAGTCGACCTGTCATTGGTTGCAGCAGAATAAAGTGAAGGTTCTGGTAGGGCTGGGGAAAAAATGGATTTGAATCTTGAATCGAGTTGAGAGGTCAAATCGATTTCAAATTTTCAGCAAGTCAATTTTTTTTTTTTTATCTCCACCTGGACCGTCGCTAACACTGCGTCGGTCCTGAGGAGCTGCGGGCAGGAGTTTTTAGGCGAGGCCGCGGCTTCGGCCTAGTCCATGAGGCCGGACGCTGCGTACTAGGCCGAAGCTGCGGCCTCGCCTAAAAACTCCTGCCCGCAGCTTCTCAGGACCGGCGCGGTGTCCATCAAAAAAAAAATTTGAATCGTGAATCGAGTGTTTTTTTTTTTTTTTTTTTGTTTGTTTGGTTTTTTTTTTGAGAAAATCGCCCAGCTCTAGGTTCTGGAGTGGCCATCTCAATCTCCTGACCTCAATATCATTGAGCCAATCTGGGGAGATCTCAAACATGCAGTTCATGCAAGACAGACCAAGAATTTACAGGAACTGGAGGCTTTTTGCCAAGAGGAATGGGCAGCTTTACCATCTGAGAAGACAAAGAGCCTCATCCACAAATACCACAAAAGACTTCAAGCTGTCATTGATGTTAAAGGGGGTAGTTTTTGTTGCCATTATGATTTAAAGAGTAAACAGTTGATTGATAATAAATGACTTCAGCCAAACACTAACTATGAGTGAAAAAAGTTTTTTTGTGTTATAATTTATATTCTCTGAAAAATGGAATCATGCATTCTGCCAGGGTATGTAAACTTATGAGCACAACTGTATATCAGAGAGGAATACCAGCCCATCCCACTGGAGTCCTTGTGCTCGGAAAAGGGAGCAAAAACCAAATGACAGCACAGAAGCTGTACTAAAGGTATTTAGAGATGATATAATAAAAAAAAAGTACCATTTACTTTTGCTGTGAAAACACATATAATGGCAGATTTAAGCTGATACTTTACAATCACCTTAAGGCAGAATGGAGTAGGGAGGTCGGCTACTAAAAAAAAAGTTTTAAATATTTTTTTGCGAATAGGTTGAGCATGACCTACATGTATGAACATAGACAAGAGTAACTATTTGAACAATTGAGGAGTGGCATGTAATGTGCTGGACATATCCTGGTTTCAGCTTTACCATGGCAACTGGAAAAGGTCTCCTGTGACTAGGATACTGTACTCCTAATATCCCCCACTCACACCCAATGTTTGTACATCATGTGACTCACAGGGACAACATCACATCCAGTTGCATGATGCAGCGGAAAAAAATTGGCTCCATAGACCACTTAGGTGGTTTTTGTTTTTTTGTTTTGTTTTTTTTGTATGTGTGTGTTTGGGGTCGGGTGTGACAAACTGCATAAATGTTGGGGTAGAACTGTAGAGTGATATGTAATCTGCATGCTCCCATTCTGGTTAAAATTTTAATTTCTTTCTTTGAGCAGTTGATTCCTTACACTAAAGATTACAGCTGTAAAGCTGGCAATATACACAGATTTTTGTTCAGATTCCTTCACGTCTAATATGCTTGAGACAAAAATATATCTATACTTGGACAAAAAATGAAATGCAAAAACATATATAGAAGAAATTGGAAAAAATAAAAGGGCAGACTCAGTGGACCACTTGATCTTTTGTCTGCGTCACGTTTCTATGGATACATTTCCTGCGACTGTTCTATTCTTACAATCTGCTGTCAAAATATCACCTACATCCACTGCTCTGGTATTTGGCTGACAACTTTTGGCCTGGCTCCTTCTATGTTTTCAGCACGCAGCTTCTGCCCCCTCTCCAGCCCCGTGCTCCAGTGAGCACTGGAGAGGCAGAGCAGAGAGAGGTGACAGTCACTGCTTTCTACTCCGGGAACACCGATAACTGAGCGGTTATCAGGCATGTGATCACTCGGTTCTCGGGCTTAGAGCCATCGGGTGACCGATGCAGCATCACACCAATGCTGAATCAGGGAGATAGGTATGTATGTTTATTTTCAATTGCCACACTTCTCCTTTAAATGCGTATACTTTGGTTCTCATTCCTCCTCTTCAACACTTTGATTTGCTACTCCCTAATTGCTTCATGGTCAAACTATGCAATGTGACTGGACTTTAAGTGGTTATACCGGGGCAATGCTTGCAGGCATCATCCCATATAGTGTGTGTGTGTGTGTGTGTTTTTGTCTTTTTTTTTTTTTTTTTTTCCCATTTACGTCTTTCAGGACAGCACCATAGAGAGACCTTGGCTCCTCCCCTTCTGAGGAAACACCGCCTTCAACTTTAAGCTTTAAATCTCACCGCTCTCCCCCGGCCCCTCAGTTCTGGTGTTTCCTCCGGTGGGGAGACATCGCAAGGAACCAGGGCCGCACAGCTAGGGAGGCTGAGGCTAAATTTCAGGCTGAGCAAAGGGGGGCGCGCTCTCTCTGGCTCTCTCCTGCTCATTTTTTCTAGGAAAGCTGCAGTCTAAGGGGCTAGTGTGGCTGAGTACCTTTTTAGACTGCACATCACGCTCCCCCAGCTTCCCTTAGCGAAGTTGCAAGCTGGGGGGGTCCGTTTTCTCTTGTGCCTAGCGGTGGCATAGGCGGAAGCACAGGAGACCGCCCTGCTTTTGCAGCCAGCGTGGGAGCTCTGAGCGCTGGGTCGGAGGACGGGCGACGTCATTTCCGGCGGAGGTCAGTGTTTCCGTCTGACCTGTGACTTCCGGTTCCGGTCGCGGTGATGAAAACGGACCGCGCGTTCGGCTGGTGCTGCCTCTGACCTGCTGTGGGGACAGCGCACAGGGGCTTGGATCACCACTGTACTCTAAGGAGATGTCGGAAGCAGAGGCTTCAAGAACCGCTCCAGGAGAATCCTGCACCAGCCACTCTAAGGTAAGAGGAACCCTGGGGTGGTGTTCCCTTACCGCTTCCTGTAAAGCTCCACAGGTGTAGAACTCCCCCTGGTGGTGAAGGGGGGGAAAGGGTTGTGACTGGGTCCCTGGTGGTGGTCGGTCCCGGGAAGTGCACCCCTGGTGGCCCTCCGTGGTAGTGCTGGTGGAAGTTTGCTGATTGCTCCCTACTTTTAACTTGTTTTCCAGGGCAAAGCTACAGAGAAAAGCAAGTCGCCCCACAGTACCAAGAAGAAATGCCCCTCATGTAGAATCACAATGGGGGAATCTTGGTCTAAACCCCTCTGCAGGGATTGTATAGAAGGGCTAGTAAGGGAGCAGTCTGGAGAACAGTCTTCAGATTTAGCAGCATCCGTTAAGGAACTTTCCAATACGGTGCAGACTTTTAAAACATTATTTGCCAGTCTTCAGTTGCCACAGCCGCAGGTTGTTTCTCCACCAGCACAGCAGAGTGTTCCTCAATCCTTAATGGATGCTCCCTCGGGAAGTGGAGAGAATCCAGGAGGTGCCAGATTCGAGGTTGAGGAAGAGCCTGATAGCGGGTCCTCAGATCCCCAAGGGGAGTCAGAGGGAGAGGAGGTGGAAGGGGAATCCACAAGATCCTCTCGCTATAAGCTTTCCCTGGAGGAGGTGGAGGAGCTCCTAGGAGCCATTCATACCACCCTAGGAATCCAGGAGGAAAGGAAGAAACTTTCACTCCATGACCAGATGTACAAAGGACTAGGGGAACATAAGAGGAAGGTGTTCCCGGTCCATGAGGTCTTAGTCGACGCCATAAAAAAGGAGTGGCAAGACCCCGAAAGGAAGCCTTTCCTTTCAAAGGCACTTAAACGTAGGTTCCCCTTTGCTGAAGAGGAGGCGCTGGTATGGAACAAATCGCCCAAGCTAGACGCAGCCTTTTCGCAGGTCTCCAGACACACTGACTTGGCCTTTGAGGACATGGGGGCACTCCCAGATCCCATGGATAAAAGGATAGATTCCCTCCTGAAAAAATCCTGGGACTCTTCCATAGGGAACCTTAAACCCGCCATGGCGTCCACGGTGGTGGCACGAAACATGGAGCATTGGCTAACGCAAATTAAGGCACACATAGAGGCGGGTACGCCTAAGGAAACAATCCTATCGTCTTTTCCCATGCTCCTTAAAGGAATAGCTTACCTGGCAGATGCTTCAGCTGAATCGGTGCGTATGTCTGCAAGATCAGCCGCATTGTCCAATTCGGCAAGAAGAGCCTTATGGCTTAAAACATGGCAGGGAGATACCGCATCCAAGGTTAAACTTTGCGGCATTCCTCTCACGGGAGACTTGCTTTTCGGGCCAGGTCTGGAAGCTGTATTGGATAGAACGGCTGACAGAAAAAAGGCATTTCCTTTTAAAAGAAAACCGGCAGAGACTAAAAGAAAGTCTCGGCCGTGGAAGAAATTGGACCCCCCAAAATCTGACCAACAGAAAAAGGGGTGGGGACAAAAAGGGAAGGGGCGTGGTGGGGCTATTTTTCGCCCTCCTGAACAGCCCAAAAAGACAAAGTGACAGAATAACGGTGGGAGGAAGACTGGGGGCCTTCCTTCCACAGTGGGAGATGATCACCTCCAACAATTTTATTTTGGAAGTCATAAGAAGAGGCTACAGGTTGGAGTTTGCAGAGCCTCCACCATGCAGACTCCTGGTAACCACGCTACCGAAATGTGCAGTGAGGTCAGCGGCTCTCCTTTCCTCCCTCCAGGAGTTGGAGGAACAGGAGGTGGTAGTTCGAGTGCCAGAAGGAGAGACGGGCAGAGGCTTTTATTCCCACATTTTTGTGGTGCGCAAACCCTCGGGGAAGTTCAGGCTCATCCTGAACCTGAAGCCTCTGAACGTCTCTCTCTCCTACAGGAGGTTCCGTATGGACTCAATCTATTCGGTAAAGACGCTCCTTCCTCCAGACTGCTTCATGGCATCGATAGACTTGAGGGATGCCTACCTGCACCTTCCCATCGCAGATCAGTGTCAAAGGTTCCTCAGGCTGGCAATAGATACCAGAGAAGGGACCTTTCACTGGCAGTTCAGGGCCCTTCCCTTCGGGCTATCCTCTTCCCCCCGCATCTTCACCAAAGTCATGGTAGAAGTCTTGGCTTTCCTACGGATCAGGGGCATTTCAGTGATCGCTTATTTAGACGATCTACTACTTTTTGCCCCTTCCGCGGAACAACTGTCGCAGGACCTGCAGTTGACAAGGTACATCCTAGAGGGTCTAGGTTGGCTCTTAAATCTGGAGAAGTCCAATTTGATTCCTTCGCAAAGGATAATCTTTTTAGGTTTCCTGTTGGACTCAACAAAACAGAAGGTCTTCCTGCCTATGGAGAAAATCCAGAACGTAGACAGGGCAATGTTGTTACTCCAGGGCAGCCAACAAATATCAGTAAGAAAGGCTATGTCAGCCTTGGGGTTACTGACGGCAGCACTTCCAGCAGTCCAGTGGGCAGGTTTGCACTTCCGCCCGTTACAACTATTTATCCTGAGCAGTTGGGACCACAGTCAGGAATCCTTGGATTCCCTGATAACTGTACCGGACCGGGTCAAGAGAATCCCTATGGTGGTGGCGGAAAGAAGCCAATCTCTCACAGGGTCTGGAATGGGTTCTGCCGGTGTCCAGATGCGTCACGACCGATGCAAGTGGCATGGGTTGGGGGGCGCATATGGAGGACCGGGTGGCTCAGGGAGGCTGGCGGAAGGAGGACGCAGGAAGATCCTCCAACTGGAGGGAGCTGAAGGCGGTAGCCTTGGCGCTCAAAACCTTTCAAAAGGAACTTCAGGGACAGCATGTGAGAGTCCGGTCGGACAACTCTTCAGCTGTAGCCTACATAAACAGGCAAGGGGGTACCAGGAGCAGACCTTTGTGGACCCTGGTAGAAAGCATTCTCAGATGGGCCGAAGTAAACGTCCTATCCCTCTCGGCAGTACATCTGAAGGGAGAACAAAATCTGGTGGCGGATTACCTCAGCAGGAAACGGCTGAGGGAAGGCGACTGGGTTCTGAATCAGGGGGTTTTCGAAGCAATATCCCAGAAATGGGGAAGGCCATGCATAGACCTCTTTGCCTCGAGAGAGAACAGGAAGGTGCATCTCTTCTTCTCCCTAAACAGGTGGGATGGAGCTCTAGGGATAGACGCTCTGGCTCAGAGTTGGGCTTTCGACAGGTGTTATGCCTTCCCCCCCACCTGTACTAATCCCAGCCGTCCTAAGAAAATTCCAATTGGAAAACACAACCCTCATTCTTATTGCGCCACATTGGCCCAGGAGGCCCTGGTTCTCCATCCTGAGAAGTCTGGCAGCGGAACCCCCCTGGCTTTTGCCAGTTCAGGAGAATCTCCTTTCCCAGGGACCAATCTGTTGTCCCCAGGTGGGGAGATGGAGCCTCGCGGCTTGGCTACTGAGGAAGAATTGTTGAAGAACAGAGGTTTCTCAGATAGCTTAGTAAAGACCCTCCTTAACTGCAGGAAAAAAGAAACCCAGGTCATCTACCAAAAAACGTGGAGGCGTTTTAATAGCTGGTGCACAGAGACTTCTTTTGATATTCACAGCTCTATAGCGGTTTTAGAGTTCCTGCAGGCAGGGGCGGACAAGGGATTAGCCCTTGGCACCCTGAAAGGACAGGTTTCGGCCTTGAGTGTGTTTCTGGAGAAACAACTAGCCTCCGATCCTTGGATCATTAGATTTTTTAGAGCATTGAGTAGGCAGAGACCTCTGAAGGTCCCCCCCTTCCCAATGTGGGATCTTTCCTTGGTCTTACAAGCGCTTACAGGGGAACCCTTTGAGCCATTGGAGACGTGTACACTAAAGTGGATTAGCCTCAAAACGGTGTTTTTGGTGGCAATCACTACGGCAAGAAGAGTAAGTGAACTCGAGGCCCTCTCTATTAGGGCCCCCTTTTTTCAGGTTTTCCCGGACAGGGTAGTTTTTAAAACTGATCCGGCCTTCTTGCCGAAAGTAGCCTCGGTTTTTCATAGAGGACAGGAAATTGTTTTGCCCACCTTTTGTTTGAATCCTGTGAGGGAACAGGAACATAGGTTTCATAAACTAGATGTAAGAAGGTGTGTCCTACAGTACTTGGAGGATACAAAACCATTTAGAAAATCGGATTCCTTTTTTGTGTTATTTTCAGGAACCAGGAAGGGAGGCAAAGCCTCGAGGCGCACCTTAGCTAGGTGGCTAAGGTTAGCTATCAGTCAGGCTTATATAATTAGCGGCTTGGAAGCCCCTAGGGGTATCAGGGCACACTCCACAAGGGCAATGGCGACCTCTCAGGCCGAGTGGGCTGGTGCGTCTCCGGAGCAGATCTGTAGAGCGGCAACGTGGTCTAGATTCGACACGTTCGTGAAACACTACAGATTGGACCTTCTGTCAGCAAAAGACCAGGCTTTTGGGCGTAAGGTTCTGCAGGCAGTAGTCCCACCCTAAGGTAAGGTGCTCGCTCATCCTCTCTATGGTGCTGTCCTGAAAGACGTAAATGGGAAAATCGGAGTTACTTACCGGTAACGTCCTTTTCCAGGAGTCTTTCAGGACAGCACAGTTACCCACCCTATTTTAGGGATATTCGTGAAGGAGTTCATCGCAGAAGAACGTCAGGTAAGATCAGAGTTATTATGACGTGTTCTTGTGTCTCCCCAGCTAACCGGAGGTCCTCTTGAAGAACTGAGGGGCCGGGGGAGAGCGGTGAGATTTAAAGCTTAAAGTTGAAGGCGGTGTTTCCTCAGAAGGGGAGGAGCCAAGGTCTCTCTATGGTGCTGTCCTGAAAGACTCCTGGAAAAGGACGTTACCGGTAAGTAACTCCGATTTTTTTTGATCCGTCATCGGCTCTATCGACCAGCCGGCTGATCTAAGAGGCAAATGGAGACCACATTGGCTCTGTCCGCCTCTATGATATAGAAAACTGGAAGCAATGAGCATGCTAAACTGGTTTCCCCTGGATGTGAACGGCACGTGTTATTAAAGATGAAAAGCATTTGTTCTCACTGATTTTGGTGTGATCAAATGCTTTTAAGGGCAGAGCAGGGGTCTCTCTCTATAAAGAGTACCTATTGCTATTTCAGGGGATAAAAATAAAGCGACGATATTAAAAAAATTTGCTCACGTGCAATGGCAAACGCATGCGTTGAACTCGCACGCAAACAGTAATCGTCCCACACGTGGGGTATCACCGTGGGCGTCAGATCATGGGCAGTAATTCTAGCACTAGACCACCTGTGAAAATGTGAAAATTTGTGTCTATACTGGTGACTTTTTTTTTTGATCTGCTAAAAAAAATGCACTTGCTAGATCTGAGTTTATAGTAGGCACATTAAAAACCAGAGCATGCTAATCGGTCATTTGGGGGTCCCATATGATTCTGAAAATGTACAATGGGGCTTCTTTCACATCATGATTAGAACAGTCAGTAGCCGATTAATTTGGTACATAACTATATATTGCTGCTGTGGTGGAGCAGAGAATTGTATACATAGCTGATTTGAAGGGGGATGGGGCAAGCTGAGAATTGTGTAAGTACCTCCTGTGTTGAAGGGGGCTGTGTGTGGCTGCTATGGGGTATGGCAGAGAACTGCTAAGATCAGGGGTGTGTGTGGTGTTTTTTTTTTTTTTGGATAGATATATCTATCTCCTAAACTTTAAGTACCAACTCAAAAAAACAACGTTCTCCTTGCAAGGTAAAGCCATAATGTGCTAGTATGCATCACATACTAGCACATTATGGGAAACTTGCCTTGAAATTTTAGCCCTGAAGCAGTGAGTGGTCACCTCTGACGGGGCTTTCATCTTCACCCGGTCTTTCTGCTGGATTTGCGCGCTGCGGCCGTAATAACATCAATCCTGTGCATGTGCGCGGGAGTCACAACCACAGCTCAGAAAGAATGGCACGGGTACGCTGTTCCTCCAGAGCGCTTGCATCGGTGATGTAGCCGGTGCAAGCAGATATTAATTTGGCCTACATGTAAGCTTTATTATAAGCTTAGCTGTGGGTAAAAAGTCTTTCCTTCCCCCAATAAAAAAAGTTACCCCAACATTTCATATCCCTGATAGCACTCGGTTGTTAAAAGTTGTTAAAAGTATCGTATTCTCTTTGTATTGTTTCCTTTGTGTGAAACACTTTGTAATCCTGTCACTCCCCATGCTTTCCTATTTCAAATTGACTATGCTAGGCATGTGAGCACATACATCCCAGCGGAGTCAATTTTCTGGTTCTGCTGAGAGCCTGTCCTTCAGTGATCAGACTTCTGCTAACATGCCCCCCTGCACAGTCATGCACTGGGAAGATCCATTTACTGCTGTTTCTCCATCCTCTATCTCTCCAAGCCCCAGTTGAGAATAGAGATCACATAATTGTGTGTGTGTGTGTGTGTGTATAAAATATATATATATATATATATATATATATTTGTGCTCATGTTTACATACCCTGGCAGAATTTATGATTTCTTGGCCATTTTTCAGAGAATATGAATGATGACACAAACATTTTTTTCACTCCTTGGCTAGTTTGGCTGAAGCCATTTATTATCAATAAACTGTTTACGCTTTTAAAATCATAATCCCGACAGAAACTACCCAAATGACCCTGATCAAAAGTTCACATACCCTGGTGATTTTGGCCTGATAACATGCACACAAGTTGACAAAAAGGGGTTTGAATGGCTGTTAAAGGTAACCATCATCACCTGTAATCTGCTTGTAATTAGTGTGTGTATAAAAGGTCATTGGGTTTCTGGACTCCTGACAGACCCTTGCATCTTTCATCCAGTGCTGCACTGACGTTTCTGGATTCGGAGTCATGGGAAAAGCTAAAGAATTGTCAAAGGATCTGTGGGAAAACGTAGTTGAACTGTATATAACAGGAAAGGGATATAAAAAGATATCCAAGGAATTGAGAATGCCAATCAGCAGTGTTCAAATTCTAATCAAGAAGTGGAAAATGAGGGGTTCTGTTGAAACCAAACCATGGTCAGGTAGACCAACTAAAATTTCAGCCAGGAAAATTGTTTGGGATGCAAAGAAAAACCCACAAATAACTTCAGGTGAAACACAGGACTCTGAAAATGTGGGATGGCTGTTTCAAGAATGCACAATAAGGAGGCACTTGAAAGATGGGCTGCATGGTCGAGTCGCCAGAAGAAGGCCGTTACTACGCAAATGCCACAAAGTGTGTGTGTATATGTGTAATATATATATATATATATATGTATGTATGTATGTATGTATGTATGTATGTATGTATGTATGTATGTGTGTGTATATATATATATATATATATATATATGTATGTATATGTGTATATATATTTATATATATATATATATGTATGTGTGTGTGTATATATATTTATTTATATTCACAAGTGTCTTTAATTTCCATTTTAAACTGGGTTATTTTACAAGACCAGGGTTCACATATACTTTAAGCTGGCTATAGACTGAAGTTCAGACTGCTCAGCAGGGACCAGCAGAATTTGAATCTGTGTGTGAATGCCCTTTCTGCTTGACAGAAGTCGATCGTTTGTTTTCTGTTGAAGAGACATGCTGGAAGACTTTTGTTGCTCTGCAGCTGCTGATCAGATTATTCTAACAGTGGCAGATCCTGCTGTCATAACTTCATTTGGGTGAATGACATCAGCTAAGTGTTAGCCAGCTTTAGAATGTGGAAAGATTTGTCTTTATTAGATCGAATGTTTCTACAAAGAATCAGACAATGCCATCATTGGGTTAATGACAGGTCCTCTTGCTATGATTTGTTTATGCTTCTATGCAGGGTTTGTATTGGAATGCTGAATAAGGAAATGCTGCTAAACCTGCACATAATAAAACTGAATGAAATCTTTCTGAACAATTCCAAATAAAATCCTAATCCTCGTCCCTTTACGGTCCCGCAGTCTGAGTGTGCATTTTATTTTTCAGCTTCCTGGCCTTCTCCATTATATTCTGCTTCTGCTGACTCCCATAAAATTTCAAATCTACACAGGCAATTAACTAATGTCCCAGATTACAATACTTCCTAGCAAAGAAATATCTAATTAGCTATATGCTACCTAATGCTTTCATTTGCTAATGCAGATCTATAGCATGACTTCACTTGGATTTGGCACATCCCGTTAAGAGCAAAAAACCTGAGGTCACAGCGGAGTCAGCATGACCGCAATATGGTCTCATGTGACTCATGCTAGTTTGGAGAGTAATCGTTCAATAAGCTTCTAATTTTGTAAAGCCAAGGCAGAATGCTTTTGTATATGTACAGAATGTATTGCCAGTCATTTAGAATTGCATCCCAATTCACGCATACATTAGCTGCCAATACAGCTGTGCTACATCACACTATAATGTATTGTGATGTGCTGTTTTACCGAAAATGCTGCATGTATGGAGTTTTTGTTTTTTTTTACTTGGATTAAAGTGGATGTAAACCTGATTTTATGAAATTTGAGCTGTAGTGTTTTCTTGCATCTCCCCAAAGCACTGATTCCTATGGCTTTCTCCTGCTCTGTAGCTCTGTTGTCAGCCTGATAACTTTCGACAAGTTCTCCGAGATGGGAAATAAAAGCAACCTGAAATTTTGTATTGTGGATGTTGCTATAAATTGGCTTCTCATAGCGGAGCTCTGCACATTACGTCCTTCCTTTGCCAATGTAGAGTTGGGGGTGTGCTTTTC
Source organism: Lithobates clamitans (assembly GCA_037952925.1). Classification (NCBI taxonomy): domain Eukaryota; kingdom Metazoa; phylum Chordata; class Amphibia; order Anura; family Ranidae; genus Lithobates; species Lithobates clamitans. Next base: position 1,208,120 of record JBBGZY010001769.1, read on the forward strand.
CTCCAATCAGCTGTATTGGCTGTATGCCAATCTACTCCAGTGCTGAACAGGAAGAGAAAATCTCTAACATGATGATCACTTTCTAAAGGATGTATAAAGCTAAAGACAGCAGATATACATGTACAACTAATGTAGAAGGATTTGTTTAATCTGTGTATCATCTGAGATTGGGTGTATGTGAGGGTTTACATCCACTTTAAGGGTGTATTCACACCTGCAAATGCACCCGACATGGATTGCATCTAAGAACACCTGTGCGTTTCCAGTGATTAGCTGTGGAGGCAACCCCCATTGGAAGCAATGGGAGGCTGCTGATTAACACAGCTAATTGCAGTCACTCGCTCATGCAGCGATTTACATGTGCGTGGCTGCAGTTAACTGCGAGAGCTGGCAGCCTCCCATTGCTTTCAGTGGGGCTGCCTCCTGCGGCTGAATGCCAGAAACACCAGTCTTGAATAAAATAAACATTTAAAGTGCCCCCATCCCCCGGTGCTTGCGTATGAACGCATACGCAAGTACCACACGCAAATGTCAGAATTGGCCCGGGTGGGAACTGTTAAAAACCATCAAAGGTGGTACTGACCTGTGTTAAAGAAAACCTGTGCTGAGAGTGTATGGAGGCTTTCTTTGACATGTAAAAATTTTGGTTGCCTGGCAAGAAGTACTGAAGCCATTGGTTCAGCAATAGAGGCACAAACTTGCAACCTAATCAAACTGTGTACACTTGTCCCAAGACAGTGACTCGAAGTGAAAGTCATGTCATTGGTATTCTTAGGTAGGAGGTCAGTAATGGCAGCTCCCAGATCTTTTAGTACAGGTTTTCTTTAAATATTGTGATACATACAGTATATTGTCTAAAGTATTTGGACGCCTGTCTACGCACATAAACTTTAAAGGCATCCCAGTCTTAGGCCGTAGGGTTCAGAAGAGTCCATGTGTACGTGGGGCCTTATAAAGCAGGAAGGAGCCTGTATATAATGACACTGTGTATGTAATATATAGATATAGAGATAATATATCTCTCTCTCTATTTTCTAATCTATATCTGCATACAGTTTTGCTTTACTGAATAAAGAACTATAGCAGAGTAAGGGAGCGTTCTAACCCCTGTAAGCCCTTGGGGCTTTCACATTGAAGTGAACTGAGCGGCTCTTTCAGTGCGCTTTGCAGGCGCTATTTTTAGCACTTTAGCGCCTGCAAAGCGCCTCAGTGTGAAAGCAGTCTTACTTTTCTGGGCCAACCTAAAATTTGGAATTTTTTCTTTTACTTTCATAATAGTAAACAGAACAAATAGGGTGGGGGGAGCACAGAGAGTACTTAAAGTGGGGTTCCACCCAAAAAACAGAACTACCTGTAAAAATTCTAAAAAAAAACCAAAACATTTGGATATTTTTTTTTTTTCACTTACCTCTAAATGCCTGTTGCTAGGTGGTCCCTCGTAGTCTGCCTGTCCCTTAGCCTGGGCTGGTGACATCACTTCCTCCTCGGCACAGGAAGGGCTCCGCTCTGCTCCCTCCCTCCTGTCAATCATCTGGGACCCATTACAGGTCCCAGGTGATTGAGCGACCAATCACGGCGCACGGCGCCGCTCGCGCATGCACAGTGGGTGCCAGGCTGTGAAGCCACAGCCCGGCGCCCACAGTTGAAATGCCGGCGCCGACGAGCGGGGCTTTGATCCCCCGCATCGCTGGACCCAGGGACAGGTAAGTGTCCAATTAAAAGTCAGCAGCTGCAGTATTTGTAGCTGCTGACTTTTAATTTTTTTTTTTTTGGACGGCCCCCCTGGGTGGAACTCCTCTTTAATACTGACAGCTTTTCTTATCCTTCTCCACAATGTCCAAAACTTAAAGGAAAAACTTTTTTTTTGTTCTTCTTTAAATCATTGACTTGAGGTTTACAAGTTGATCTTTGCTTATCTAAAATATTTGTAGAAATATACATTGTTTAACTTTAGACAGACTTGTAATCTGCTCCATATTTATTATTAGATGGGGATGCACCAATGCCCTTTTATTTTTGTTTTATCAGCAAGTAATGAGTACTGATACTTTCGGTCAAGTACTCATCCATACCAAGTACTGATACGTTGCGGGTGCGATTTGCGTCCATACAAAATGAATTGCTCCTGTGTGAACCCAAACTTGTCATAGTGATTTTGAGTTCCCACAGGAGCGGTGCAGGAAACCTCCCAATGTACCAGATTGCCGCTATTCTCTCCCCCGCGCCCCCCCCCCCCCCCCTGCTGTCAGACGTCCAAAAGCCGCTTTACGCTCTGGGGACTTAAAATCCCCAGTGGCTTTCTCTCCTTGCAGTACGGACTACAGGGATTCTAAGTGGTCATCACACGGACGGCACTGACCAATCAGAAGCCACCTAGCCCGGCAATCTGGTACAGCTAGACTGGGGGGGTCCAGTGGATGGATCGAATTCTGGAGGCTGGGTGGAGAGAGCTGCTGGAGATGTGGGGAACAAAGCCATAGTAGACGCCCACGCCACAGTCTGATCAGGAGCCCATAGATGATGTAAACCGCCCTGCAGGGAGGTTTCCCGCACCGCTCCTGTGTGAACTTGGGCTCCAAATTATTTTGACAAGCCTGGGTTTACACAGGAGCGGTGGGGGAAACCTGTTCAAACCGAATGCGATTCTTTGCGCCCATTCATTTTGTATGGATGCAAATCGCACCGCAAAGTATCGGTTTTGGGTATCGGGAGCATCTTCACAAGTACTTGTGTGCGTAAATACTCAGTATGGGCTCATCCATGCTTTTTAGACATTGTTTTTGTTTTTTTTTTTTTTTTTTTAATTTACAAAATGGTAATGAATGGATCTGTGTTTACATCATGCCACAAAGGAAATCTTTCTCTGATCTCATTTGAGATGATTTGGCCCACGTCTGTCTAAGTAATTAAAGTAACTTCTTAACCTCATGACGTTGGTACATAGAAGAAAAGTGATATGATTACCTATTTATAGACCAGACAGCGATCTGTGCAGTTCTAATTCTGGATTGCATACTGTTATTAGGTGCAAAAATAAAATGCTTCCTCTTGCTAGGTGTGCTATCCACAAATGTGTTACATAGTAGGTGAGGTTGAAAAAGACACAAGTCCAACCTATATGTGTGTGTGATTATATGTCAGTATTGTATATCCCTGTATGTTGTGGTCCTTCAGGTGCTTATCTTATAGTTTTTAAAAAAACTATTGATGCCGCCCCCCTGAAACCACCGACCTATGGAAGGGAATTCCACATCCTTGCCGCTCTTACAGTAAAGAACCCTCTACGTAGTTTAAGATTAAACCTATATTCTTCTGATTTTAATGAGTGGCCACGTGTCTTATTAAACTCCCTTCCGCAAAAAAGTTTTATCCGTATTGTGGGGTCACCAGTATGGTATTTATAAGTTGAAATCATATCCCCTTTCAAGCGTGTCTTTTCTCCAGAAAGAATAAGTTCAGTGCTCGCAACCTTTCTTCATAACTAATATCCTCCCAGACCCTTTTATTAGCTTTGTTGCCCTTCTCTGTGTTCGCTCCATTTCCGGCACATTCTTCCTGAGGACTGGTGCTCAGAACTGGACCGCATACTCTAGGTGAGGCTGGACCAGAGTCTTGTAGAGTGGAGAATTATCGCTTTATCTCTGGAGTTAATCCCCTTTGTAATGCATGCCAATATTCTGTTTGCAGCTTGGCATTGCATGCCATTGCTGAGCCTATCTACTAGGACCCCCAGGTCCTTTTCCATCCTAGATTCCCCCAGAGGTTCACCCCCTAGTGAGTAGATTGCATTTATATTTTTGCCACCCAAATGCATTATTTTACATTTTTCTACATTAAACCTCATTTGCCATGTAATTGCCCACCCCATTAATTTGTTCAGATCTTCTTGCAAGGCTTCCACATCCTGCAGAGAAGTTATTGCCCTGCTTAGCATCGTCCGCAAATACAGAGATTGAACGGTTTACCACATCCTCCAGGTCATTTATGAACAAATTAAATAGGATTGGTCCCAGCACAGAACCCCTGGGGGGGGGGGGGGGACTCCCACTTCCCACCCCTGACCATTCCGAGTACTCCCCATTTATCACCACCCTCTAAGCTCACCCTTGTAGCCAGTTTTCAATCCATATACTCACCCTATGGTCCATGCCAACGGACCTTATTTCATACAGTAAACGTTTATGGGGAACTGTGTCAAGTGCTTTTGCAAAATCCAGATACACCATGTCTACGAGACTTCCTTTATCTAGATGGCAGCTCACCTCCTCATAGAAGGTTAGATTGGTTTGGCAAGAACAATTCTTCATGAAACCATGCTGATTACTGCTAATGATACCGTTTTAATTACTAAAATCTTGTATATAGTCCCTTATCCTCTCCAAGAGCTTGCATACTATTGATGTTGGGCTAACTGGTCTGTAATTCCCAATGATGTATTTTGGTGCTACATTGGCTTTTCTCCAATCAGCTGGTACCATTCCAGTCAGTATACTGTCAGCAAACATTAGGAACAGTGGTCTGGCAATTACTTGACTGAGTTCCCTAAGTACCCTCGGGTGCAAGCCATCTGGTCCCGGTGATTTATTAATGTTAAAGTTTCCCAAGTCTGTTTCTAATTTTTTCCTCTGTTAGCTATGAGGGTGCTTCCTGTGATGTGTCATGAGGATAAACACTGCAGTTTTGGTTACTGAAGCCCTCCGATTCTCTTGTGAAGACTGAGGAGAAGAAGAAATTCAATACCTTTGCCATCTCCCCATCCTTTGTAACCAGATGTCCTTCCTCATTCTTTATGGGGCCAATATGGTCTGTCCTCCCTTTTTTACTGTTTTCGTACTTAAAGAATTTCTTGGGATTTTTTTTTTTTTGCTCTCCTCCGCTTCGTGTTCTATCTTAGCCACCCTTATTGCACCCTTTGTAAATTCTGAATGCTGATGATCATCCCTCAGCCTTGTATTTTTTTGAATGCCTTCTCTTTTTGCTTTTATATGTATTTTTACATTGCAGTTAAGCCATCCACGACTTTTGTTTGCTCCTTTTAAATTTATTTCTCAATGGGATGCACTGTCTAATGCCCTTATTTAATATGCTCTTAAAGCAAACCCATCTCTCCTCCGTGTTCTTTGTTTCTAAGATTTTATCGCAATTTATATCTTCTAGTAAGGTTCGTAGTTTAGGGAAGTTGGCTCTTTTGAAATTCAGTGTCTTTGTATTTCCCTTGTGTTTCCTATTTGTGTGATTTATACTGAAGCCAATTGACCTGTGATTGCTGTGTTGTTTGGATCTGTCGGATTCCATATGACGAGTTTTCTGTTTGATTTACAGTGTACAGTGAGGGAGAAGTATTTGATCCCCTGCTCATTTTGTACGTTTGCCCACTGACAAATGATCAGTCTATAATTTTAATGGTAGGTTTGTTTTAACCGTAAGATGGTATAACACAAAAATCCAGACAAACTCATTTAAAAAGTTATAAATTGATTTACATTTTAATGAGTGAAATATTTGATCTATCAATTGGCAAGATTTCTGGCTCCCAGGTGTCTTCTTTACAGGTAACGAGCACTCAAAGAGAGTGCTCCTAATCTCAGCTTGTTACCTGTATAAAAGACACCTGTCCACAGAATCAATCAGATTCTAATCTCTCCTCCATGGCCAAGACCAAAGCGCTGGTCAAGGATGTCGGGGACAAGATTGTAGACCTACACAAGGCTGGAATGGGCTACAAGACCATCGCCAAGCAGCTTGGTGAGAGGCAACAGTCAACAACAGTTTATGCGATTTATTTCCAGATGGAAGAAACAAAAAACTATCTCTTTCCCTCCCTCCTGGGGCTCCATGCAAGATCTCAACTCGTGGAGTTTCAATGATCATGAGAACGGTGAGGAATAGCCCAGAACTACATGGGAGAATCTTGTCAATGATCTCAAGGCAGCTGGCACCATAGTCGCCAAGAAAACAATTGGTAACGCACTACGCCGTGAAGAACTGAAATCCTGCAGCGTCTGCAAGTTCCCCCTGCTCAAGAGCACATGTACAGGCTTGTCTGAAGTTTGCAAATGAACATCTGAATGATTCAGAGGAGAACTGGGTGAAAGTGTTGTGGTCAGATGAGACCAAAATCAAGCTTTTTGGCATCTACTCAACTTGCTGTGTTTGGAGGAGGTGGAATGCTGCCTTTGACCTCAAGCACACCATCCCCACCGTCAAGCATGGAAGTGGAAACATTATGCTTTGAGAGTGTTTTTCTGAAGGGGACAATGGACGAGGCCATGCACCGTCAATTAGAGGTCGACCGATATGGGTTTTTCTCTGGTCGATGCCGATATTTAGAAATCGCGATGGCCGATTATGATGCAAATTTTTTTTTTTCCCCCTTCATCTCATAAAATCTAACAGTTAGACCCCTTTCACACTGGGGCGTTTTTCGGGTGCTTTCGTGCTAAAAATAGCGCCTGCAAAACGCCTCCCCTGCAGTCTCTGTGTGAAAGCCAGAGTGCTTTCACACTTGACGCAAAGCGCTGGCAGGATGTTAAAAAAAAAAAAAAAAAAGTCCTGCAAGCAGCATCTTTGGAGCGGCGTATACCGCTCCTCCACCACTCCTGCCCATTGAAATGAATGGGCACCGCTGCCGAAGCGCCTGCAAAGTGATTCAGCAGTGGCGCTTAACAGGCGCGTTTAACCCCTTCCTCGGCCGCTAGCTGGGTTATAAACGCCCCGCTAGCAGCCGAATAGCTCCGCTAAAATGACTGTAAAGCCCCGCTAAAACCAGCAGCGTTTTACCATCAACTCCTGCCCACTCCAGTGTGAAAGCAGCCTTAAGTAAAAAGTGATACAGAAAATTTCTTACATTTAAACATTTATTAAAGAAAACAAACCTCCAATCGGTTCACTTGTATGTATAATTTAGATTAAAAAAAACTATCTTAAATATTAAATACACAAAAACAGATAAAACTTTTGGACGAAAAAAAATGGGCTAACTTTACTGTTTTTTTTTGTTTTTTTTTCATTCATTAGTGTATTTTTTCCAAAAAAATTGCTTTTGAAAGATCACTGCGCAAATACCGTGTGACATAAAATATTGCAACAACCGCTATTTTATTCCCCGGGGTCTCTGCTAAAAAAATTTTCTAAGTCATTTTCTAGCAGAAAATACAGGATTTTTATTTGTAAGCAACGAGTGTCAGAAAAGATTCTACACACGGAGTTCAGTCCATTGATAACTAGAAACATTGTATCTCTTTAGCTTCTTTTCTCAGACCCCTTGCACACTGGGGCGGCTTGCAGGCGCTATTGCGCTAAAAATAGCGCATGCAAACCAACCCGAAACAGCTGCTTTCACACTGGAGCGGTGCGCTAGTAGGACTGGAAAAAAAGTCCTGCTAGCAGCATCTTTGGAGTGGTGTATACTAATAATAGTGGAGCTTTACCGCTGACACACCTCCCGCCCCAGTGTGAAAGGGGCCTCAGACTTGACAGGCTGCCCAGAGAGGAGAAACAAGTCGCTCCACTGAAGACTTCAGGCAATGTGCATGGACTTCTATTACAGAAGTCATTTGCAAGTCGTGCTGAAGTTATAATCAGCCTCTTTTATCCGCTCAATTGACCGATGCCGAATAATTAAAAAAAAAACACCAAATATCGGCTGATTATATTGGTTGTCCTCTACCGTCAATGCCCTCAGCTAGGGTATTGAAAATGAGTCGTGGATGGGTAGCATGACAGTGACCCGAAACACATGGTTAAGGCAACAAAGTAGTGGCTCCAGAAGAAGCACGTTAAAGTGGATGTAAACCCGAAATTTATTTTTTTTAATGTCATAATTTAGAGTATAAGATTTCCTATCATTTGAGCACAGTCTTGCCACACAGAGTTAATCCAGCTCTGAGCAATCCTCTTTTATTGTTCAGTGAGATAAATCTTGACAAATGGGTGAAAAACTTTGTCAAATCCTCCCCCTTGCTGTGAGTAACAGGTGATTTACATCTCGTGCACTAGCCTGAGGCCTCTTTCACACGAGGGATCCGTATGTCCGTTTTTCATCCTTCCGTTTTCGGATGAAAAACGGACATACAGTCATCCCTATGGAGCGTCGGATGTCAGAGGTGACATGTCAGCTGACATCCGACCCCGCTCCGATCCGAAAAGTGTAACGGAGGAAAAACCTACTTTTCCATCCGTGATCAGATCGGGTGACGACGGACACTATGGTCCGTCATCATCCGATCCCCCCCATAGAGGAGAGTGGCGCTCTGACAGGTCCGTAGCTGCACAGCGTGCAGCGATGGACCTGTCATCTTCCTGCTCAGCGGGGATCGGCGGAGCGATCCCCGCTGAGCAAGCGGGTGTTCACAGGGCGGATTATCACTGATCCGCCCCGTGAGAAAGAGCCCTAAGACATTAATTCCCACCCCCACTCCTTTCTTCAGCAGCTCTGCAAGGATTGGCTGTTCCCCACCTCAGCATGATTTGGCATGCTGAAGTCATGTGGTTACTTTCCTGTCTTTTCACTGGATGTTAGAGATCATTGCAGAAGTTCAGTGTAAGAAATACACAGGAGAAATGCATATTGACAAGGGGAGTGTGGAGGTGGGCGGGGAGTCTACTGACATCACGACTCCACCCACCGAGCTCCAGACAACAGACCCGCCCACAGAATATGCAGTTTTTCGGCTCTCATAACAGAGAGAGGGGAGACATTTGACAGGTAAAGATACATGCAGGAGGCATGTATATCCTTATAGATAACCCCTATGGCAGGAGTTTAGAAAGGATGACATTGGGTTTACATCCACTTTAAGGTCCTGGAGTTGCCTAGCCAGTCTTCAGACCTTATTCCCCTGGCGGATCGTGACTTCCATTGACGCGGTGCTTGGACCGACTTCTGTGACTTCAGCCTGCGTTCTGCTGAAAACAGGTAACAGGAGTGCAAAACAAATTGCACGCCTGTGATCCATAGAAGTAAACAAGCTTTGGCTATACTTCTCCTTTTAATGACTTGGAGAGGATCTGCAAAGAGGAGTGGGACAAAATCCATCCTGAGATGTGTGCAAACCTGGTGGCCAACTACAAGAAACGTCTGACCTCTGTGATTGCCAACAAGGGTTTATGCCACCAAGTACTAAGCAGTGTGTTTTTGTTTTGTTTTTGGCAGCAAATTTTGATTTAGTTTTAGTCTTGGTACTAAAATGGCATTTTAGTTTTAGTCCCATTTTAGTATTCTGCAATTGTTTGTCTTATTTAGTCGACTAAATCTCCAGTACATTTTAGTCGACTAAAACTCATTTTAGTCATCTAAAATCTAATAGGTGTAATTAAATTGTAATGCATTAGTTAAAATTTCTCTACAAACTCATATTATTTATAATATAATATATACACACACACACTGTGTGATCTGGCCAACTGTTGTGAAGGGTATTTTCTTCACCAGGGAAAGAGCTCACCGGTGCATTCTTTCTTTTTAAGGATGTTCCAAACAGTTGATTTGGCCACACCTAATGTTTTTGCTATCTCTCTGATGGGTTTGTTTTGTTTTTTCAGCCTAATGATGGCTTGATTTACTGATTGCGACAGCTCTTTGGATCTCATTTGAGAGTTGACAGCAATAGATTCCAAAGGCAAATAGCACACTTGAAATGAACTCTGGACCTTTTATCTGCTCCTTGTAAATGGGATAATGAGAGAATAACACACACCTGGCCATAGAACAGCAAATTGCATTACTTTTGGTCCCTTTAAAAAGTGGGAGGCACATATAAAACTGTTGTAATTCTCATATGTATGTATGTGTGTGTGTGTATGTATATGTATATATATATATATATATATATATATATATATATATATATATATATATATATATATATATATATATATATATATATAATATTTTCCAAACTCATATTGCTGCAGTGAAAAATCTAATATGTTATTTATTATGGCATTGAGATATGAAAATGTACTACAGACCAGTGTTAATTTTGGAAGCAACTTTCAATTTAGTCTTAGTCTTTTGACTAAAATGCCATTTTAGATTTTAGTCATCTCAGTAGTTTTAGTCGACTAAAATAATATTCATTTAGTCGACTAAAATGTTTAGTCTACGAAATTAACACTGGTACTAAGTCATGTTTTATGCAGGGGTCAAATAATTATTTCACTCATTAAAATGCAAATCAATTTATAACTTTTGAATTGCGTTTTTCTGGATTTTTGTTGTTCTGTCTCACTGTTAAAATTTATAAACTGATCATTTGTCAGTGTGCATATATACAAAATCAGGGGATCAAATACTTTTTTCACTCACTATTTAATAAAACCTGCTACTAAAGCTGGCCATGGATTGAAGTTTAGCAGGGACTGGCTAAATTTCAATCCATCTATGGCAGTTCCTGTTTGAGAGGAGTCTAGTAAGCTGTAAAATTTGTGTTTAATCTGTGATCAGTCGATCTTCTTTGAGGCTGGGTTCACACTGGTGCGATGTGGGAAACCATGCGATTCAGTGCTGGTTCCCACATGGCACTTGAATTGTACACTGGTTTACACTGCCCTCTGTGAACTGCTGGCAGCGTCAATATAAAGTTAATGTCACCCCAGATCAGTTCGCAGTGTAGGAATCCGAACACCCTTGCGATCCAATTCCAGTGCGGACCAAAAAAAGGGTCCTGCACCATTTTGGTTTGGGTGCGATTTCAGCCACACAGTTTGTATGGCTGAATTTGCGTCGCACAGCAATGCATTGTCTGTGATCGCACAAGTGTTAACCCATCAGGGAAAAACTAGAAAACATTTTGAGTGAGAAATGTTTTGGGTTGGAAGTTTAAGTGTAGTGGGGTGTTTTGTTTTTTTTTTTTTGTTTGTTTTTTTTCCCCCTCTTTCTCCCAAAACTCATTCATGCATTGCAGTGTATTTTTGATATGTATTACAGGGCCTACCCTTTTGTATCTTTGGATATATGCTCGAAACGACACTCTAGTCGGTACATCACCGGTATGATTATGTAAAACAATGTGTGCTTCTGGAGCCATATATCTAGTATGCTAAAGGTTATACATGGGGATCCCAACTTCTGGTGCTTTGTGTTGCCAGGGAAACGCTGGTTCTAAACTGCTGGTTTTGTTAAGCTAAATAGTTTGCTAAATAGCACTAACCGGATGGTTCTAGCCAGTCTTTCTCTCATTGGTTTATTTTTAAAGCTCATTAAAACTGGTGTAGGTTATGGGCAGGCACCCACTCAATTTTACATCTGTTGGGACCTTCTGGGGTGAGCTATTTCATCTAGAGTTCCTGTCCTCCCTGTTAGAGGCCCCATGAGAAGCTCGTGGGAGATTGTCTGCTAGCATCTCTCCGAAGCTGAATATCAGTTTTCAGTAGATGGATTTTTAAAAGCAGGCATGTCAAACCACGTGTTTTGTGGGCCTCCTGCAACCCTCACACTCCTTCTTTGCAGCCCTCAGTGGTTTAAGAATTTTGTATGAGGCTCCAGCTGACAGTCAGTTGATAAGCATTGTATATCTCTACATAATTTTTGCAGCTCAATATTTCTGGAAATGTTTTAGGCTCCATGCATACTAGCTTAAAAAAACACAGCAGCAGCTTTTGAGCTCCCCCCAAGCTGGTGGCCGCTGACATCCTTAACAACCTGTTCGGGAACGGGCTTACAAGCCAGCTGCCGTGTCCTTAACAACGAATGACTGGCTCATCAGTGTAAAAAATTGTCGGCAATAAATACCATATTTATCAGCGTATAACATGCACTTTTTTCCCCTTTCAAATCAGGGGAAAATCGTGGGTGCGTGTTATACGCCGATCCCCACTGTCTGTGAGCCAAAAAAGAGCGAGTGCTCGGCTCTGCTCGCAGTCACGTCGTCCCACCTCCCTGCTGTCTCTGAGAGGAGGAGGAGCGTGCGCTGCCGAAAAAGACCGAGCCGAGTGTACTTTGTACTTTGTGCTCGGCTCCGCTCGCAGTCCTGCCCAGTCCCGCCATTGGATCTGTGTTATGTCCATCATAGTAGCTGGGCAGGACTGCGAGAGAAGCCGAGTACACAGGCTCTGTCTATCTCGGCGGCAAATGTAAACAGTTACAGGCTGCAAATGGACACTGATCATTCTGCAATGATGGACAAGGCTGCAGATGGACACTGATAAGGCTGCATTGATGGGCATTTCAATGTAAGGTTTTTTCCTTAAAATGCCCTCCTAAAGTTGGGATGCGTGTTATACGCTGATAAATATGGTACTTTTGAAGGAAAACAGCTTGGGACGGTGCCCCCCGTCCATATTGGGTCCAGTATGGATTTTGAGGGGAACCCCACACTTTTTTTATTGAGTTATGTGAATGAGGACATGTAACAAATATATAAAGTAGATGCTATCCCAGTTTGGCTACAAAAGTAGAAATGCACTTTAGGGTGTTTTTAGTGGAATGTTTAGATTTAACCTGTGCTGGCAGACATTCTTTAAAGGGGTTGTAAAGGTAAAAATTTTTTCACCTTAATGCATTCTATGCATTAAGGTGAAAAAACTTTTGGCAGTACCGCCGCCCCCAGGCCCCCCGTTTTACTTTCCTCGTAGGTCTTGTCATTCACCTCTGTAGGGTATTGCTAGGGTCACATTTACGTATGTGGAACCAAGTTTCTATTGGTCATCAAGAGCTTTGGGAAAATATATTTGTATTGTATTATGCATTGAGAATATAGTGCGATTTTAAAGCTGTGCAAAAAAACAGGAAATGCATCCGAAGCTGACTGCATTTGGAATTCCTGTAGTGCCAAAGATCAGCGTGTTCTTCCATACTGATCCTATTCAGAAACATTCCCTGCAGCAGAAGCTGTCAGGCTGCATGCCATAAGAGTCTTTTGAGGCCTGTGATCAGCCCACAGGACAACCCTCACTGTGTTTGTTAAACACATCTGCTAATAAGGTGCTAATTTCCTTCTAATCTCTTGTCATAACGCCATGTTATATTTTGAAGATTTTAAAAGCCAGTCTTGGTTCAGGAATACATTATGACCTGGCATAGTCGGCATAAAGTGCTGTGATCATTCTGTGAGCAAAAGCTATTTTTGTTCATTTAAATGTCATCTGTTTCTCAAAGGACATCATGGTGTAGAATGAGTTATTACTTTAAAGACACAGTACATCCAAGAGCAGTTTGGGGGGGGGGGGGGGCACAGGCTGGCTATGAGGGGAGAAATATGGGAACTGCCATTGTCAACTTGTTTTCATAGACTCCAGGCTCTGGGTCTGTTATCCTGATACTCGCTCATCTGGAGCAAGCATGTAGGAATGGTGATGGACCTGAAATCAGCTGTGGTTAAGACACAAAAGCAGTAGTCATCAGTGTTGTCTGTGGTCTACCTGCAGATGATCCTTTTTCATTACTGACTTACCATGCCTTGTGCTGCTCTGTTCTTGTGAAGGTGGTTATCTTGGTAGAAGAGCAACTTTGAGACCAGGCCACAGGATAATAAAACTATTTCACAGAAGAACCATCATTTAAAGTGATTGTAAAGTCTTGTGTTTTCTTTCTATAAAAATAACAAACATGTTATACTTGCCTGCTTCTGTGATCCTGGCCCCTCCCTCCTGTTGAGTGCCCCCACAGCAAGTAGCTTGCTATTGGGGCACCCAAGTTGAGCTGCAGCTCCCTGTGTCCATTCAGACATGGAGCTGTGGTTCGGCCCCACCCCCTCTCTCCTGGTTGGCTAACTGACATTGGTTGATAGCAGCGAGAGCCAATGGTGCTGCTGCTGTGTCTCAGCCTATCAGGAGGAAGAGTCCCGGACAGCTGAGACACTCGTGGACAGGGGGGGGGGGGGTGCTGCTGCACACAGAAGGCTTTTTATCTTAAAGTGGATGTAAACCCAATGTCATCCTTTCTAAACTACTGCCATAGGGGTTATCTATAAGGCCTCCTGCATGTATCTTTACCTGTCAAATGTCTCCCCTCTGTCTGTTATGAGACCCGAAAAACTGCAGATTCTGTGGGTGGGTCTGTTGTCTGGAGCTCAGTGGGTGGAGTCGTGATGTCAGTAGACTCCCCGCCCACCTCTACACTCCACTTGTCAATATGCATTTTCTCCTGTGTATTTCTTATACTGAACGTCTGCTATGATCTCTAACATCCAGTGAAAAGACAGGAAAGTAATCACATGACTTCAGCATGCCAAATCATGCTGAGGTGTGGAACAGCCAGTCCTTGCAGAGCTGCTGAAGAAAGGAGTGGGGGAGGGAATTAAAAAATAATGCATGTCTTAGGCTAGTGCATGAGATATGTAAATCACATGTCACTCACAGCAAGGGGGAGGATTTAACAAAGGTTTACTCTGTTTGTCAAGATTTATTTCACAGAGCAATAAGATGATTGCTCAGAGCTGGATTAACTCTTTGTGGCATGACTGAGTTCAAATGATAGGAAATCTTATACTCTACTTTGACATTAAAAAAAAAAAAAAAATCGGGTTTACGACCACTTTAACGCTTAAAATACCTTCTGACTCTACAACCCTTTTAATCTTGGTTTGGACCTCATCTTTTGCAAAAACAAAAAATTAACAAAAAAAAAAGGGTTTAACAGCTGTAGATCTTTTCTATTAGATTGCACACCTTCATTTTGAGTTTAGGTTCTTGTTAAGAATCACTGGATGTATATTTGTACAGGGCCTGTGACTTGCTAGGTAGTAAAGATGTGATGAGAACGAAATTGCCTGAGCTAGAACTTTTAAAAAGCCCACACTAAGGGATGTCTTTGTAAAATATTAGTTGCATGAATATCAAAAGCATAAGTGCCAAGTTGAATGAAAAATGTGTTTGTTTTTTTGTTTTTTCTAAGAGATTGTATTGTCTGCTACACCTAGTGGCCAAAATGCAGTATAGTTTTGTCAGTAAGGCATTTCAGAAAACTCACCTGCATGTTTGCCACTAGAAGTGGAAAACGATACAGGCATGAATTTCTAGACATTTTGTCACTTCACCTATGAGTAGATTTTAAAGTGTTTGCAAACCTCAGACATGAAATATGAATAAAGCATATCCCTCTGTATTGTGTACTTGTCTCAATGAAGAACACTATGGGGGTTTGTTACGAAAGGCAAATCCACTTTGCACTACAAGTGCAAAGTGCACTTGAAATTGCATTGAAAGTGCACTTGGAAGTGCAGTCTCTGTAAATCTGAGGGGTAGATCTGAAATGAGGGGAAGCTCTGCTGGTTTTATTATCCAATCATGTGCAAGCTAAAATGCTGTTTTATTTTCCTTGCATGTCCCCCTCGGATCTACAGCGACTGCACTTCCAGTGCAATTTCAAGTGCACTTTTGCACTTGTAGTGCAAAGTGGATTTTCCTTTTGTAAATACCCCCCAATGTGTCATTTGTCTGCTGCTTCCTTTCTCTATCAGCAGGAGTCAATTCTGACAAGTTTTCCTGACAACAAGAGAAGAGTGTGAAGGGGGTGTGTGCCTTCCCTCCAATCAGCTCTCAGACCTCCTCACTGAGCTCTGCAGTGTATAACTTCAGCTCTTTCCCCCTATTTTTTGAACTCTCAGACAAACTGTAGCTGTAGTTTTCTCTTCTTGCATTCAAAGTTCAGAATTTATAAATTGGTACAACGGTTGTTGGATTTTTTTAAAATTTTTTTCCCATCTGTGTATCATCTGAGGGTTAGTCACTTCACTGGGTATATTATGTAAGGGTTTACTAACATTTTAATGTTTGTTTGAAAAAAAATACAAAAAAAAATTATTTGTTACCTTTTCTTCCAACTGACGTTCCAGTGGTTTTCTTTTACTTTCGAATCACGTGAAGGTTGTTTACTACCTATAGTACAGCTTGTACCTTCCCTACCATTTAGTGTATGTGTGTTTGGGCTTCAGAGCCAAGGTAGCCTGGTGTGACACACCCCATGAGAAAAGGTTGGAACTGTACAAATTGTCTTGTAACATTCTGCTCTGTTCCTAAGTGTTGGCATTTGGGGTGTTATGGAAAGTAGAACTTTTTTACAAATGCTTTTCTCTTTATGTACACTGTTATCGCTGCATAAATTTTCAGGCTTTGCAGACCTGCTCTGTTAGATCTAGCTGTTTATTGTGATACAGCTGTGACTGGGTACTAAAGCAGCCATACATGTATAAAATTTTGGCTGAACAGGACGAAATTTGTTCTGCGGTTGGCTATGGTGGCACCACTTGGCTTGACAACCTTCAATCAGAGGATTGAAGGGGCTGGGCAAAAAATTGTCAGTTGATCAGTGACTGTAGCCTGTTTAGAATGGATTGAGGAATCCTGTCAGATTTTCTTATGTACATACAGTACAGCCCACAGGCTTAAAAGAGAAGTATGGGATTTTTTTTTTTTTTTTTATCCCATAATCTAATTTACCTAGGTGGATGCAGCATCGGTCCGATGCATCCGTCCCCTGCCGCCTCTTCACTAAGAACCGAGCCACCCAACACTGCTGATGGCTTGGTTCTCTCATCTCACCTCCCTGAGAGGAGAGCTGCTGCCTGTTAGTCAGCAGCACTCCACGCTCTTTGGAGCGCTAAGCTATGGAGGGGTTGGGGAGTGGCCGTCTCAGCGGCTCACAGAGACGCCTATCAGTCCAGACATCTGACGGTTCCAGACTTCTTAAGTCAGGATGACGCGGTGCCTGAACTGATCTTTGTGATGTCAGCAGAGAGCGGACTTCAGACCATAGGTCATAGGAGTCCAGAACTAATTGCACTCCTGTGACCCATAGGAGAAGCCCAGCCAAATGAGCTCAGGCTGGACTTTTCTCCTTTTTTAAAGTGGTTGTTATATTCTGTAGTGGTTTACTTGTCTATCTTCAAAGCCCTAAAGGCAGAGGCCATGTACGGTGCAAATTTCTTTCCTGCAACCACTGGTTGCAAGAAAGAAATTTGAATGATTCCCCCCCAATCAACGCAGACAGTGCTGACAGGGCAATCGGCAATTGTCTTCTCCCAGCGTGGCGGCATCTTTCCTGCTGAGCTAGCCGAGATTCGAACTGTGTATGGGCCTCCCTTGAGGCGCATGAACACTGCATCTCAAAGAAGCGTATCCTACAGGATTTTGAGATTTTTTTTTTTAGCTCTGCTTTTTTTTTTTTTTTTTTTTCTGCCTGGAAAGGAAACTCCCCTCCATGTTAGCTAATGTGTCCATGCACACTATGGCCTTTTCAGGAGTTTACAGGCACATGCTCTTATACTTGTGTTTGTTTGAGAGGAGCTTTCGAGCAGAAAAGATGCCCAAGTGCTCAAAAAAAGCGTGAAGAAGCTTGAAAATGCACAAAAAAAAATTAGTTGAGGGTTTGTGAAGAGAAGGGGGGGGGGAAAAAAGCTTATGCTCAAAGAAGCTTAATAAAAACATGCAAAGGAGCATAAAAATGCATACACTCCTTCAAGCTTTTAGGCAGAGAAATAAAAGCTCAAATGCCTGTAAAAGCAGCCTTTTTTTTTTCTGCAGTGTGCATGAGCCCTAAGTGTCGTTTCCTCTCTGGTGCTTTGTTACTCCTGAAACTTGTAAACACTATAAGAAAATCGGATGAACATTTTCGTCCAAAGAATTTTCGGATAGTATGTACTAGAGGTCGACCGATATGGGTTTTTCTCTGGCCGATGCCGATATTTAGAAATCGCGGTGGCCGATGGCCGATATATGATGCCGATATATTAGGCCGATTTTTTTTTTTTTTTTCTTTTTTTTTCTTCCCCTTCATCTCATAAAATCTAACAGTTAGACCCCTTTCACACTGGGGCATTTTTTTAGGCGCTTTTGGGCTAAAAATAGCGCCTGTAAAGTGCCAGTAAAACGGCTCCCCTGCAGTCTCAGTGTGATATCCCGAGTGCTTTCACACCGAGGCGATGCGCTGGCAGGATGTAAAAAAAGTCCTGCAAGCAGCATCTTTGCAGCGGTGTATACTGCTGCTCCACCACTCCTGCCCATTGAAATGAATGCGCACCGCTGCCGAAGCACCTGCATAGCGTTTTGGCAGCAGCACTTCAGGGGCGCATTTAACCCCTTCCTCGGCCGCTAGCTGGGTTATAAGCGCCCCGCTAGCAGCCGAATAGCGCCGCTAAAATGACGGTAAAGCGCCGCTAAAACTAACAGTGTTTTACCATCAACGCATGCCTGCTCCAGTGTGAAAGCAATCTTAAGTAATAAGTGATACAGAAAATTTTTTACATTTAAACATTTATTGAACAAAACAAACCTCCAATCAGTTCACTTGTATGTAGAATTTAGATTAAAAAAAAAATAACTATATCTTAAATATTAAATACACAAAAACAGGTAATCAAAACTTTTGGACGAAAAAAAAAAAAATGGGCTAACTTTACTGTTTATTTTATTTTTTTTAATTAGTGTATTTTTTTAAAAAAAATTGCGTTTAAAAGACCGCTGCGCAAATACCGTGTGACATAAAATATTGCAACAACCGCTATTTTATTCCCTAGGGTCTCTGCTAAAAAAAATATATATAATGTTTGGGGGTTCCAATTGATTTTCTAGCAGAAAATACAGGATTTTTACTTGTAAGCAACAAATGTCAAAAAAGATTTAGTCTTTAAATGGTTAAACTGAGAAATTCTCCACGGAGTTCAGTCTATTGATAAAAAGAACCCGAAGAGATACAAATGTATCTTCTTATCAGATTTGGCAGGCTGCCCAGGGAGGAGAGAAGACAAACTTTAAACAGCTTGCAATTGACTTCTATTACAGAAGTCATTTGCAAGTCCCGCTGAAGTTATAATCGGCTTTTTTTATCAGCACAATCGGCCGATGCCGATTAAGTAAAAAAAGCCAAATATCGGCCGATATATCGGCCGGCCGATATATCGGTCGACCTCTAGTATGTACTAGTGGTGCAACGGATCGTCACCGACCTGTGATCCAAACGGGTCAACCTGTTCAGATCGGCACACTACGCGATCCGCGGAGCTCTCCGCTGCCTCGGCCATAGGAAAGGTCGCGGCTTCAGCCTAACTCCGGAGTGGCGCCCATCTTGGTACACCCAGCGGTGAGCGCTGTCGTTTCGTTGCTGCCATCTTGCTACACCCCACACTCCTGCACAGTAATAATGGCGTGGGAAGGGGGCTAAGAAAATCGGATGAGAATTTTCGGATAGTATGTACTAGTGGTGCAACGGATCGTCACTGATCTGTAATCCAAACGGTGGTCAACCTGTTCAGATCGGCACACTACGCGATCCGCGGAGCGCTCCGCTGCCTCGGCCATAGGAAAGGTCCCGGCTTCAGCCTAGCTCCGGAGTGGCGCCCATCTTGGTACACCCGGCAGCGAGCGCTGTCGTTTCGTTGCTGCCATCTTGCTACACCCCACACTCCTGCACAGTAATAATGGCGTGGGAAGGGGGCAAGTGGACATCATGTTACACCCACTGGAGTTTTAGATTTCACAGTTCTTTTCAACACAAAACGGAGCTTATATGCTTAAATACAGTATTTGTAAATCCGACGGACTGTTTAGATGTTAAATTTTAAAAGCAACAGCAAACCTGCTGATCTTTACATGGTTGCTAATGTGACAGAACACCTCTGATTTTTCACATTTAACATTTAGTTAAAAAATGGAATGTTTGCCCGATTTTCCTATAGCGTGTACCCCACTTTAGCGGCATGAGTCACTTCTGCGTTTTTACGATACATAAGATACATTTGTGACTGGGGAGGAGAGCTCAGCACGCAGCTTGCCTATTCAGAACACAGCTCTGTATCCTTCCTCCGTTTGTGTGGGGGGTGGGGTGTGTCCCTTTCCTCCAGTCAGCTCTCGGTGTGTATAAGGGCTGTACTGCAACTCTCTACCCCCTCTTCTCTGCTACTGACAGATGCAGAAGGATTTTATCGCAATTGTGCACTTTTGGAGGGATGTAGAGAAGAGAAGGCTGAAGATAAACAAGTAAAACTTATGTAGGAGAATTTGTATCACCTGAGGCTGTTCACTTCACTGGGTATATGAGAGGGTTTACAACCCCTTTTATAGAAGAAAATCTTTACTGTATGTATGGCCTGCTTGAAGCTCGTCTTTTAATAGCCATTTTCTGAGAGATGCCACATTCATTCGCGCATCCCCAACACATTACATACCACCTTTTGGCTGTTCATATTAGGGGTGCAATGGATCAAAAAACTCACGGTTCGGATCGTTCCTCGGATCAGGAGTCACGGTTCAGATCATTTTAGGATACACGAAAAAAAAATCTCCCCCACTGCTGTAATATCCACAATTTCCCCCACTGCTGTAATATCCACAATTTCCCCCACTGCTGTAATATCCACAATTTCCCCCACTGCTGTAATATCCACAATTTCCCCCACTGCTGTAATATCCACAATTTCCCCCACTGCTGTAATATCCACGGTCGTCTCCCCCACTGCTGTAAAATCCACGGTCGTCTCCCCCACTGCTGTATTATCCACGGTCGTCTCCCCCACTGTATATACAGTATAGTATAGGAATTAGGAAGGAAGACTATTAGATGACTAGTTTTGTTTGTGTTTAGTGTTGTTTACCGGCTTTTACAGAATAGAAGCCGGTGTTCTGCCGAGAAAGTTCCCCTCTGCAGATAAGGACCCCCCTCTACTGCGCAGGCCCAAGCCGGCCAGATTGGATCCACGATAAGAGGGGTTAAGGGATGATGACAGCGCGCGCGCCGCCAGGTGTGCCAAGATGGCCGCCGCTCCGGAGCTAGGCCGAAGCCGCGGCCTTTCCTAAGCCCGAGGCAGCGGCGCGCCCTGCACTGCTGCTACAGAGGGAGCTCCATTATTTGAAAGAACCAGGCTGGTCACTTGGGGGAGCACTTCACACGTCCAGCCCATCCTGCGAAGGGGGTCAACTACTAAAAAGCTTTTTTGGAAGGGCTGCACATGGCATTCTAATACAGAATGTGTAACTGTCCAGCTCACCAATGCAGTAGGGCCGAAACAGCTAATCGATTAATCAACAACTAATCGATTATGAAATCGATTACTATTTTCATAATCGATTAATCGGCCAGTAACATAATGGGGGTAAAAAAGCTAAAATTAGCCCTTTATAGTACAAAAGAGCAAATCTCTACTGTAAACATTACTTTCACTGTTGCAGAGTAAAAAAACGAAGAGCTAATTTTTTTTTTTTTTTTTCAACTCCATTATGTTACTAAATGTCTTAGGCCTGGTTCCCACCCATGTGTTTTTTTTTTGTTTTTTTTTTGGTGCTTTTTGCAGAAATGCACTGCAGTTCATTTAACGTTCACATCTATGCTTTTTTCAGCTGCTGTGTATTTGGAAAGGGTCAAGGACCTTTTTAAATGCAAAACTGTGCTTTTTTTGGTTCAATATACTTCAATGGAGAAGCTGCAGAAAAGCGTATAATATTACAGTTCTGTTTGAAAATCTGCAAAACAGTCTAGAACTTTTTTTTTCTTTTAATTAAAAAAATTTGTTCGGAGTCTGATGATATTTATTTACGATTCAACCTCTAATAGTATATAGAGTATATCTCCTCTAATAGTATAGAGTATATCTCTTCTGTCTGTTATTCTGTCTGTGGGTTAAAGATTTTACTCCCTAACCATATAGTTGGTTATTTTATATTTACCCCTGCATATAGAGATATTTAGGAATAAATGTGTTTTTTTTTTTTTTTTAAACTTTACATATTAACTAAATTATATACCACACTTTTATTAAGGTTATTAACCGATTACCGTATATATTCGAGTATAAGTCGAATTTTTCAGCACATTTTTTTGTGCTGAAAGTGCCCCCCTCGACTTATACTCGAGTCAAGCACTTTTCTGCAGCAAAAAATTTCATTTTCCGAACCGACTTTGGGGCCCCGTATCTCAGGGCCACTTGGTGCTAGAAACCCCAAATTTGGTATGCAAACCCAGTGGATCTGGTACCACAACATATCCAAAGCTGAAGTTCCTAGCACTAAGTGGCCCCGAGATACGGGGCCCCAAAATCGGTTCGGAAAATGTCGTTCTCTGCTGCAGAAAAGTGCTTGACATTTTCTGAACTGATTTTTGGGGCCCTGTATCTCGGGGCCCCTTGGTGCTAGAAACCCCAGCTTTGGAAATGTTATGGTGCTAGTTCCACTGGGTTTGCACACCAAATTTGGGGTTCTTAGCACTAAGTGGCCCCAAGATACGGGGCCCCAAATTTGGTCAACTGTGTATCTGCAGCAATGTCATTTCGGGACCCTTTGGGTTCAGAGACCCCAAATTTTGGCTGCAGCTAGGGGGCATCTAGGAACCCTTAACTACCGAGTTTGAAGTTCAGGGGACCTATGGCTGCAAATGGGCACAGTAAGGCATGCAAATGGGCACAGTGATGCTGCAAATGGGCATTGTTGACCCTCTTTTCCACTTACAGTAGCTGTGCATTTCTCACCCTCGTCTTATACTCGGGTCAATAAGTTTTTCCCATTTTTTTTGTGGTAAATTAGGGCCTCTACTTATACTCGGAACGACTTATACTCGAGTATATACGGTAATCAAAACTATAATCGGCCAACTAATCAATTATGAAAATAATCGTTAGTTGCAGCACTACAATGCAGCCGTCACATCTAATTAGTAAGCTGCAATATGTTACATTTTTGGTTTAATACCACCTAAGTCTCTCTGACCTCTTTCAATTTTAACATATTACGAAAAATGGAGCGTGTTGGATGAACAGAGATCTTTGTGTAATGGCTTTATCACAAGGGGGGACTGGATGCTGAGGTTTTGCTGCTATAGGCTAAGGATTAAGTAAACAGGTTGGTGATTCTACCTGCTAGCGTGCCAAAACGAAAAAAATATGACTTGGGTTGACTGCCTGGAACATATAAATCTCAATGTAGTAGGCTGATATGAAATATTGTTTGTGTCAAAATGTTTTTGTTCTGTGGCTTAATTTTTAATCTCCTTTTTTCTTTTAGACTATGCGAAGACACAGAAATGAAGTGACCGTCGAGCTGCGAAAGGTAAGTCACAAGAACATATGCTAAAGTGACACAGCTTGCAAGTCAGATGTCTCTTCCACCCTGTCTATATGTCAGAATGACTGACAGCAGCTTGAATTTGTGAGATTTGGCATCCCTGGTAAAAATAACATTGCTACTAATAATATCTGATAGGGCTGAGCACACACAGTCATTTGTAATTTATGCAGTGTCTCATTGCAGTTAGAGGAAGTAAACCCTGATGGGCTTTACTTCCTCTTTATTCCCCTGCAAAGTAAAAGCATAATGGGCTGCTATGCATCGCATACTAGCTCATTATGTTGCACTTGCTTGCAAACGAATCATCGCGATGTGCTCGCTGGTGGCCGCGTCCATCTTTACCCCTTTTCTTCCAGGGCCGTGACTCGGGCTCTGTGACTGGCCGGAGTTGCGTGATGTCACTTCTGCGCTTGCATTGAGCCTGTGCTGATATATTGATATCAGTGCTGCCCAGTGGAGTTGGTGTGAACACTTAGCTACTGAAGAGAGCTTTTGTTCCTCGACTATGTTGCTAGTACTATATTTATTAGGGGTGTCCCAATACCGATACTAGTATCAGTATCAGGACCGATACCGAGCATTTGGGCAAGTACTTACACTCGCCCAAATGTTCCTGATGCCAGATCCGATACCTGGAAGCGGAAGTCGGCAGGCGGAGCGGAGATCGGTCTTGTAGCAGTGGAACGTGAGGGTAAGCTGGCCGGGCAAGGTTGCAGGGCGCTGCTGCATATTTCTTCCACAACGGTTACCGGAGCCGCCACATTTGGTACAGGAAGTGACGTGTCTCCGGAGGGTGAACATCGCAACGCCCATCTTGGTACACCCTGCACTCGGCTGCAGTAAGCCAGCAGCGGACATCTTGTTACACCCAGCCCATATAGTTCAGGCTGGGTGTAACAAGATGTCCGCTGATGGCTTACTGCAGCTGAGCGCAGAGTGTACCAAGATGGGCATTGCAGCATACTTGACTAGATGTTAAATGATATGACTGATGAGGGGCAAGGAAGGATTTTGCAATGCTATATGACATATAGCATTGCAAAATCCTTCCTCTCCTCTCATCATTTATATCATTATGCAATTGCCAATCAGTGCTGCATTTCAGTGCCCATAAGTGATAGTGCCCCCTATCAGTGCCATCTATCAGTGCCCATAAGTGCCGTCTATCAGTGTCGTATATCTCAGTGCCCATCGGTCAGGGCCCATAAGTCCCACCCGTCAGTGCCAACTATCAGTGCCACCTTTGAGTGCCCATTAGTCAAACTGTCGCATGACATTAAAAAAAAGTATCGGTAATCGGAATCCGCGAGTACTTGAAAAAAAGTATTGGTAATTGTACTCAGTCTTAATGTGGTATCGGGACAACCCTAATATGTGTATAAGTTGCAAGTGACTTTTCTGTTCACATTTCTTACTACAAAAAATCAACTGCAGTAGTTGTCATTTGGATCACATCATGAGCTACTAGTGTAACTGATGGGCATTAACACAGCCTGGACACAAACTATTTACCT
The DNA here is from genome assembly GCA_037952925.1 of Lithobates clamitans. Taxonomy (NCBI): domain Eukaryota; kingdom Metazoa; phylum Chordata; class Amphibia; order Anura; family Ranidae; genus Lithobates; species Lithobates clamitans. The sequence goes on from JBBGZY010001769.1 coordinate 1,232,623, forward strand.
GCTGTTAAGGAGCCATTTGCACAGCCCTCACACTAAACCGCAGTGGTTTAGTCTGTGGACAGCTCTCCGTTCCAGCTGCAATGTGCCAGTGGTAGGGGGTGGTGTGATGCATGTTTTTAGTGCATCACACAGTTCCCTTTTTTTTTTTTATCTTGTGTCAAATTTATTTGAAGTGCACAAAGTAACACATCAATCATGTCACACTGCTCTACAGTGGTAAGTGATGCCTTCTTTACAGTGTAATAAAATGCAGCATGCCTACAGTGCAGTGTGAACAGGACACATTGAAAACAATTATTTTGTGTGTCCCAGTGATGACCTGCATTCATCCAGTGCAGTAAAATGCAGGTTATCACATTGTGTAAACAGGGCCTAAGTGATTTGTTAGCACTTTCATGGGCTTGTAGATCTCTAGGCACAATTTTGTGTTCAGAATTGTTTTATACTTTTGGATGCATAGACAAAAGGACATACTGCATTCTTTCCATTCCAGTCAGTGAGGAGATCATTTCACTGAAAAGTTAAAGACCTAGATATGCTGAAAGGCTGGGACAATTGTCAAAAGTACTTTTACTGCTTGTATGTTTTCTATTGCAGAATTGTCTAATTGCTGAATTAAAGCTAAACTCCTAACGATAGGCTATATACTCAGTTGAATTACATACGTGAACTATTTCATGTGCCAAGAAATTTCTGATTCGGTTTAGCTAGACTTGTGATCTAGACATACCAGTAGATAGCATAGCCAGGTCTAGGACCTCTTTACAGACTTTGCATTTCATTTGTTAGAGCGGAGTTCCATGTATGGCTATTCTTGCATAGTTACATCCAACTAGGACCAAAATAACTATTCATGTGCCATACCTGGCCAATCTCTATGGAAGCTGGAAATCTCTATAGTGATTGGCGCTGGCTTCTAGGTTCTGTGCCGAGGGGCTGCTTAGTGAACACAGGGGTTCACACACATGGACACCATTCAGACAACACTTGCATTTGCTCAGTGAATGCAAAGCATTCTGTGAGCTGGAGACTGATGTTCCCACCCTGCTTCTCCACCTCGCCCAATCAGGTAATTTTTGCATTGATTGAGAAGAAAGTGTTCTGAATGGCGCTTCTGCTAATCAAGCAACCCCCTGTGTGACACTGGACCTGGAATCTCGCTACATAGCAGTAGCTTCCATGGGAATTCAGCCTAAAAACTATATTAAAGCGGAACTTCACCCAAAAAGGGTGTAGACTATAAATAAGGGTGCACCAAATAGAAATTTTGGTACCGAAAATGAGCGATGCACTAGGCCGAAAACCGATACAGAAAATGTGTGTAAAAAGTATTTATATTTTTATATACAATTGTATTTGACTTTTTAATTAATATCAACTTAAATTAATATGAATTTATTGTTGGCCATTATTGGCACCTTTTTAGTACAAGAAAAATGCAGTCTGCAACTATTTCTTGTAGCATGTCCTCAGTCTCTAACCATCTCTTGTATCATGTCTGCAATCTCTTACTTAAACACACTGTTAATAGTGTTGGCAAAATTTCCATTTGGTGCACCTCTAGCAGACCTGATACAGGAGATTGTCAGAGACTGCAGATATGATATGGGAGATGCAGCCTCACCAGTGCCCTTCGGATCAGAGCGGCGATCTCTGTGTGTCACAGAGCTGTATCTGAATTGCCAAGGTCGCAGTAACAATGTCCCACCTCCTGTGATCACGTCACACTGATTCAATGCCCCACCATTGGATCAGTGAGCAGTCTGTCACAGGAGGCGGGGCATTGTTACTGCGGCCAGTGCAATTCAGTTCCATGACACCTGGAGATCACCCCTCTGTGGGAGGGAGGGGAGGACTGGGGCGTGTCAGGGTGACACTTCCGTAATGGGGTGGCATCAGGGGCCGGGCCCTGCCCTATTTTTGGCTCCATTATCGCCATAATTTTCCTTTCGGCAAATTGCCAAAAACACAATATTTTTTATTTTTTTTGCCGCCAAAATTTCGGTGCTTCCCTACTGTAAATGAGACGTATCACAGCAGTGTGCTCATTTATTTGTCACTCTGCTTTCTCTTCCTATCGGCGTGCTCCTTGTCAGCACATCAGATGATTGTGGCTGCTTGTGCTGCTTCAACCTATCATAGTCTGTGCTGTGATATATAATATGTTAAATTTGGTTTCTTACTCTAGTTGCATTTTTAAAGATACATTTTGTGGACTATTGAAATAACAGTTGTATTAGAAATGTCTTTTTATCTGCTTGGAGTTCAGTTTTAATTCACAATACAATGCAGCTCATGCTGGTTCCATTGCTGTATTTGTGCTCCATCACTGAAGTCCTGATGTCACTATAGATCTTTCTGTCAAGTAACCAGTTCCTGTTTACCTTTCCAGAACAAGAGAGATGAACACCTTTTGAAAAAGAGAAATGTTCCACAAGAAGAAAGTTTAGAGGACTCTGATGTTGATGGAGACTTCAAATCTGTACGTCGCATTATTTGATTTATTCTCTTCATACTTGATGGCATGTTTTTATTTCTAGGCCAAACTGATTTAAGGCTTTGGATTTTTTTTTCCCCCTTTTGTTAACCTCCCTTCCGTGTGTGTGTGGATAGATAGGAGAGATATCTAGCTTGAGCTCCTATCTTGAGGTGGTTATACGCTGAAGCTACAAACCTGATCCCAAAACTATTTTCTTTTATGTAAACGTGATTTGAGTGGCTAAATGGATGCTCAATCACACTTGCAGGTGGCGGAAGGGGCCACCGGGCTCTACCCTGCCATGAGGAGTCTGGTACCGATGCGACCGGCTGCATGCGATGCTGTACAGAGTGAGATCTAAAGTTCATCCCCCTCTAATTTCAGAAACCGTAAGCAACGGGGATTTCACCACTTCCAGTTTCAGTTTTAGATTTATAAGCCGTTACTGGTTTGTAAAGCATCTGATCAAACCAGTCTGTTTGATCAGATGCTTTGGAGGCCAGAGGAGAGAGATGGGGTCTAATAAAACCCAGATCTCCATTAAGAAAACCTGTCAGGGCCCATACTATCACTGGGGATGTTGTTCATCACTTGTTGTTGTAGCTCCCTCAAGCATTTGCACTACACTTGTGAGGTATCCCCGTGAACATCAGAGCAAGAGCAGTAATTCTAGCACCAGACTTCCTGTGTAAATCTAAAGTGGTAAAGGCCTTTAAAGCGTTGCCCATGGAGATTTTTAGTTGCCATAGTTTGTTGCTATTCCATGGACATGCGCATTTTTAAAGCATGACATGTTGGATATCTAATCACTCAGCATAGCATCTTTTATATTTTGGCAAAAAAATCAGTATTCTGTCTGTGCACTAAAAATCATTAGTTTATTTTTCCTTTAATATTTGGGTTTAATAAACTACTGTGCCCATAAAAAATAACCATTTTATTCTCCAGGGCCTCAGCTTAAAAACAGTATGTAAAGTTTGGAGGTTCTAAGTATATTACTAGCAAGCAATGCAGATTTACATGAATGTCAGAATTGGTCAATTTTGAAATGGTTACTATACATTTGCTTAAACTTCCCACCCGCACTCACTGGCAGTTATTTCAGTTACATAAAGCTTTTTTCCTGGCATCTGTTCTTTATAGGGTTCACCATTGCTAGCAAAAGAACAGGAGATAATTGGGGAGTTGTAACAGAGAACCACATGCTAAAAGATTAAACACCTACTTGTCATTAGCTAAACACATCTACAGTATTTGAATGGGTATAGTTGGAGTGATGAGTGGCTGATCGCCATGAAGCACTGCAGGAGCTATCCTAGTTGACTGCCTGAAAATTAGCTGCCTATCCACTTCCTGCACATACATTATCCTATTCATTTGCGATTAAAACCTATGCAGCAAATTTTCGGCAGGCTGTGCAGCCACTTGGTCATTGCCTACCAAATGTCATCCATGAGTGCTCTGCTTTATGGATTAGAGGTAGAATTATTTATTATTATTATACAGGTTCTATATAGCGACAGTAGTTTGAGAGGCACTTTACGACATGAGGGCAGACAGAAGTTACAATTCAATACAGGAGGAATCAGAGGGCCCTGCTCGTTGGAGCTTACATTCTTGGAGGGAGGGTCAAGTGAAACAAAAGGTAATAACTGGTGTGCGATTAACTGATGGAGAAAATGAAAGTACAGTAAGTTAGGTGTGGGTAGGCTTCTCTGAAGAGGAGGGTTTTCAGGGATCGTCTGAAAGCTAATAGAGTAGGAGATAATCGGACAGGTTGGGCTAAGGAGCTCTGTAGGATTGGGAGAGGCTCTGGAAAAGTCCTGAAGGTGAGCAAAGGAGGCGGTGATGAGGGAAGTAGAGAGCAGGGGGTCTTGGGAGGAACGAAGAGAGCGATTAGGTTGGTAGTTTGAGACTAGGCTAGTGATGTAGCTGGGGCTAAATTCTGGATGGCTTTGTAAGTTAGTACAGTGGAACCTCGGATTACGAGCATAATCCGTTCCAGGAGTATGCTCGTAATCCAAAGTACTCGCATAAAGCGAGTTTTCCCATTGAAGTCAATGGAAAACGAAAATAATTTGTTCTGCATTGACTTCAAAGGGATGCAATACCGCATGCGGCCAGAGGCTGAGGGTGCCGGAGAGCCTCAGAAAAGGCCCGAGCACACTTCGGCTGAACTCGGCAAACCTCGCAAAGACTCCGTTCACAAGCCTTTCCGAGGTTTGCCGAGGTCAGCCGAACTGTCCTCAGGCCTTTCCGACCGCCGAGATCAACACGCTTTGGCTCCGGCGCCCCCCACCTCAGGCCTAAAGCGGTACTGCACACCGCTTTTGGCCTGAATCCTACTTGTTTTGCGAGACAACACTTGCAAACCGAGTTAGGACTTTTAGAAACACAGTGCTCGTTAACCACGTTACTCGCAAACCGAGGTTCCACTGTATTTTAAATTTGAATTAGTTGGGTGAGCGGGAGCCAGTGGAGGGATTGACAGAGGAGTAGCAGACACAGAGCGATTGGTAAGGTGGATGAGTCTGGCAGCAGCATTCGTGATGGATTGAAGGGGGGGTAGACTATGTAGAGGTAAGAAAATGAGTAGGGAGTTGCAGTAGTCGAGGCGAGAGATGACCAGGGAGTGAATTAAGAGCTTGGTTGTGTCATTGGTTAGAAAGGGGCGTATTTTGGTGGTTATGCGTAGGTTGTGGAGGCAAGATTTGGACAGTGATTGGACATGGGGCTTAAAGGAGAGTTCAGAGTCCAGGATTACACCTAGGACCTTGGCAAGTGAGGATGGGCTAATAGTTGTGCCATCCATTTTTGACAGAGATCAGGGGAAGGAGCATGTGGTAGAGGAAAAATTCTAAATTTGGGCTTTGATAGATTGAGTTTGAAGAAGTGGGGTGACATCCAGACTGAAATCTGTTAGTAAATTAGTGATACGTGAGAAGACGGAGGGAGTGAGCTGATGGGTAGAGAAATAGATTTGGGTGTCGTCGGCATAGAGGTGGTATTTGAAGCCATGGGAGGCTATCAGCTGACCTAGGTAGGAAGTGTAGATTGAAAATAGGAGAGGCTCATGAACAGATCTTTGGGGGACTCCAGCAGAGAAAGGGAGAGGAGAAAGTTGAGTTGTAAGTAACGCTAAAGGTGTGGTTGGATAAGTAGGAAGAGAACCAGCGAAGAGTACAGTCACGGAGACCAATGGCGTGGAGTTTTTGGAGGAGCGGGTGGTCAACCGTATCAAAGGCAGCAGAAAAGTCCAAGAGTAGGAGTACAGAATAGTGTCCATTGGTTTTGGCCATTTGTAAAAAGTTTTTTTAGTTTTAGGAGAGCAGTGAATGGGTCCATTCGATAGGTAACAAATTTACGCTTTTAATGAAGGTTTACCATATATACTCGAGTAAAAGCCGACCTGAATATAAGCAGAGTCACCTAATTTTGCCACAAAAAAACCTGGGAAAACCTGACGCCCTTGTCTGGAAAGCGATATCGCAAATCTCTTTTGATACACCTCTTGAATGCAGCCAGGGCGTGTGCCCCCAGTACGTGGAAGCGGCAGTCCCCACCGACAGTGTCAGTGGTTTTTTAGGGTTTGCGATATTCAGCGGATGGAACAGCTCACATCTGCCCTGGGGGAAAGGGAGGAGGAACACAACACCCTCTGGACACACTGGAACCTCTTCCAATTTTCCGATAAGTCCTACATCTGAGTACCCTGTCTTAAGATAAAGTATCGGGTCGTCGGCCCTGCTAGAGCTCTACACCCCCTTCCCCTTTCCTTACACCTTCCCTTTTCTGCTCCTCCCTCCTTTTTTCTTTTCTTTTTTTTTTTTTTTTTTTTCTTCTCTTTCCCCCATTGACACTCACACCTTTATTTTTTCACTTAAATGAAAAATTTCTCACGGATTGCGGAAAACTTTTGGTATTATTCCTGCTATTCCAATGCTGAGAACTACAACCTACACGTAGTATAACGTTTGGACTCAGTCCTCTGAAGGGAGATTCTCCTCATTGGTCATATCTATAGTTTTTGTTGGCTTAGAAGTTTCCCTTGTTGCTCTGGTGAAACTACAGGATTAAACAACAGGAGAAAATTTAGACCACAGTTCCCTGTTTTAATATAATGTAGTAATAGAAATTGAAATGCTATATCATTTATGTACAAAAAAATGTCTGAGTTCTTGTCTTTGCTTAGTATTGGAGGAGGTTGGATGACATGCTAGATCTTTCTTTTTTGTATAACCTGCAATCCTTAAAGATTAAAAAAAAAAAACTGGGAAAACTTATTGACTCGCGTATAAGCCTAGGGTGAGAAATGCGCAGCTACTGTAAATGGTAAAGAGGGTCAACAATGCCCATTTGCAGCCTCACTGCGACGATTTGCAGCCATAGGTCCCCCGAACTTCAAACTCGGTAGTTAAGGGTTCCTAGATGCCCCCTAGCTGCAGCCAAAATTTGGAGTCTCTGGACCCAAAGGGTCCCGAAATGACATTGCTGCAGATGGACACAGTTGACTGACTTTGGGGCCCCGTATCTCGGGGCCACTTGGTGCTAGGAACCACTGGGTTTGGTGCACAAAGTGGAACTAGCACTACAACATAGCCAAAGCTGGGGTTCCTAGCTCCAAGTGACCCCGAGATACAGGGCCCCAAAGCCGGTTCAGAAAATGTCTAGCACTTTTCTGCAGCAGTGACATTTTCTGGCTTTGGATATGTTGTAGTGCTAGTTCCACTGGGTTTGCACACAAATTTGGGTTTCTAGCACTAAGTGGGCCCCGAGATACGGGGCCCCAAAGTCTGTTCGGAAAATGTAATTCTCTGCTGCAGAAAAGTGCTTGACTCGAGTGTAAACCGAGGGGGGGGGGGCATTTCCAGCAAAAAAAATTTGCTGAAAAACTCAGTTTATACACGAGTATATACGGTATATTTAAACTAATGTAACTTTTTATGCTTTCTTTGCAGCAAAACGTAACACTAGAAGCAATACTACAGGTATGTGCAACTTTTTTTTTTTTTTTGCTTTAGATCTATTTTTTATTTTACCTAAATTTTTTTTGACTACTTGAAGCTATATAACCTAGTTTAAAATGGTGCTGACAACACATATATGTAGTGGTATATACAAGGATATGCATCTGAAGATAAAGCTCAGACACTCTCCTCTGCCTGGCAGGCATTAAAAGTGGAAGAATTTTGTTTGTGTTGGCATATGCCCGCTCTAGTAAATGGTGTAGATTACTATAAATGTCTGATGGCCTTGATGCTAGTCTAGTTGCTGAATCCTCTTCAATGTTAATCCCGTCCTTTCCTATACATTACCCACCCTCTGACGCTTTAGTCTTGATCCAGCAATCTTTCCACCAAGATGGACTTGGATGATGCAGAATGGAGAGGAGCTGGCTGGGTCCATGTCAGCGGTAAGATCACTGGAATAGGGCTAAAGATAAAGAAGTATAGGTCCAGGCTGTCTGCAGTTAGAGGGCTTTTTTAAAGGCGAATTTCTCCTTTTAAAGCTGCAATTCTCAACCAGGGTGCCATGTAGCATAACTTAGCTTCAGTTACAACTAAGAGCAGCAGTTTCCAACTGTTTAAATCTATGAACATATGACTATTGTAAGTGTTGGAGCACCACAGGTATTTTTGTAACTGAACACTTGCTGATTGGAAGCCATAACAATATTTAGAAGGGTTATGGCCATTCTTTGAAAACTGATTCAAAGTAGCTGTTCTGCATTACAATAGTAACGCAGTGAAAGCGAAGATTATACAAATTCTCAGTTTTATTAATGTGATTAGCTTCTCGAAGTATGTTCCATTAATCCTCCCTCTGCAAAAGACTGGCCAGTGACAGCAGTAGTCTTTGCCTGCTCAATGAATTTCCTGAATGTCGTATACCTACATTCAGGTAATTCATTAAGCAGTCCACCAGGCAAAGACCAACACTCACTGTCATCTAGCAGCCAACAGACCAAGGAAAATCTCCCAGTCCCTGTTGAATTTTGTGGCTGTATTGTCCAAGACTGTTCGCCACCATGCCTTGTTATTTCTGTAGTAAGAGATATATATGGAGGCTGTCGTTGCTGTTTTTGTTTGCTCAACCGAGTCACTGGTCGAGAGCAAGCATGTCACAAGTGAAGTCAGCAACTAATCTAATACTGAAGTTTATGGATTGACATTACAGCCAGTCGGCTAACACTCAGGAGAAGTCGTCAGCAGTAATAGTATACATGTTTGTTGCAGTTTAGGCAGAGGTGCATGCTAAATTGTAGTATCTAAACCCAAAAATAAAAATGTAATCTTGCAGCTTACCAGTCCTTGGCTGTGGTGACTGCCTTAGTTTTCTTTTCTTTTTTTTTTTATCTCTTCTCCTCCCCCCCCCCCCCTTTATTTTCCCCTGCTGATCTCCCAGTAACATACTTCCTGTTTTAGGGTGCTAATGTTCATTTACCCTAATATATCAGAAAAACGTGACAGAACAACAAAAACACCCCCCTTTCTTCTTCATAACATAGAGGGGTGGGTTTCTGGAGTCCTCAGATGACTAGGAACAATGTAAAAAGGAAGTTATCAGCTGACAAGATTTCTGGTGCGATTAGCAGGTATTTCTTTGCACTTATCAAATATGTATAAAAGAAGGCTTTTAATGGGGTCATAAACAAGAGACCAAATAAGAGAAGTTAAAACTGTTATACAAAATAGATCCACATAGGATCCATATCTGCTGACTGAAAAAAAAAAAACCGCTTAGTATGTTACCATGAAAACATGCATTAGTGTCTAGTTCATAAATTTAAAATTCAGTGCTATGAATGATTATTGAAACTCTTGCACTACAATAACTCATATTGTTCTTACAGGAAACTCTTTGTCCAAATTCCTACACTCATGATTTTATTTTTTTTTTATCTTGTAGAATGCAACCAGTGATAATCCAACAACCCAACTCAGCGCTGTACAGGCGGCAAGGTAATACATGCCACACTTTGCTCCACTTTGTATTCATTGAGAGAGGCTTATTACGCCTCTGGAACCATGTTTCATGTTGCACCAGGCCCAGGCCCACGCTCTGACAGCACACATGGCATCAGTGATCTAATCACTGGTGCAATGCTTTGCAGGCACCAGAAACCAAAAACTTATGCACTTTTTTTTTTTTTTTTTTTCTTGCAAAAGAAAAAAAAAAAAAGTGCATTTGTTTTTGGTAAAGTGGTTGTAAACCCTTACAATCCACTTTTTACTACAGGTAAGTCTATAAATATTACCTAGAGATATCCCCTGTATCAGCATGTGCACTGAAGCAACAGCTGTTGCTTCAGCTAGTGTGCTGTTACCGGCGGCTCCCGTGTGCATGCGCGGGAGTGACGTCGTCGCGGCTCCAGCCACTGACAGCGCTGGAAGTAACTCCAGGAGCTATGTCGCCGGCCAGAGCTGTGTACTGGGATCGCTGCAGGGGCTTCGATCTCAGGTGCGTATTTCATAATGAGCTAGTATGCTATGCATACTAGCTCAATATGCCTTTTGTCTTGCAGGGTTTTTTTTTTTTGTGGGTTTACAACCACTTTAGAGGGCAGATTAATTTGCAGTGTTGTATATGGCTAGCGTATTTCAATGTCTCTATGGAGGATACAGCAGGGAGGTGGAACACTGACCTGCTTTAGTTTGTTGCTCCCTTACATGCCAGATGAGGGAGATGTTTTCTCTCTGACAATGTACAGTTTGAGTATTTGACAATGAGGGAGCGATGCTTTCCTGCTAAAGCTTGCAACGGAATGTCTCTTACAGATGAGAGTTCTCCCTCTATATACTACCGATCCAGGACCCACAAATGTGACATCTGCTTAAAGTGGATGTAAACCCAATATCATCCTTTCTAAACTACTGCCATAGGGGTTATCTATAAGGATATACATGCCTCCTGCATGTATCTTTACCTGTCAAATGTCTCCCTCTCTTATGAGACCCAAAGAAAAACTGCATATTCTGTGGGTGGGTCTGTTGTCTGGAGCTCGATGGGTGGAGTCGTGATGTCAGTAGAATCCCCGCCCACCACTACACTCCCCTTGTCAATATGCATTTTCTCCTGTGTATTTCTAACACTGAACTTCTGCTAAGATCTCTAACATCCAGTGAAAACACAGGAAAGTAACCACATGACTTCAGCATGCCAAATCATGCTGAGGTGTGGAACAGCCAATCTTTGCAGAGCTGCTGAAGAAAGGAGTGGGGGAGGGAATTAAAAAATAATGCATGTCTTAGGCTAGTGCACGAGATGTAAATCGCCTGTCGCTCACAGCAAGGGGGAGGATTTGACAAAGTTTTTCTTGTTTTGTCAAGATTTATCTCCCTGAACAATAAAAGAGGATTGCTCAGAGATGGATTAACTCTGTGTGGCAAGACTGGGCTCAAATGATAGGAAATCTTATACTCTACAGTATGATATAACAAAAAAAAAAAATTTGGGTTTACATCCACTTTAAGATGTTTTGGACCTTTTAGCCACAGTCTCTCACCTTTACTTTCAGTTTTAGGAGGCCAATAATTTGAAATCATTGCTGAAATTAGTCAAAATCATTGCCTTGCTAACTAAAAAAAGGCATTTTTGATGATGATAATACTGTTTAATATTTTTTTTTTCTTAATCTTCCTGAAATTTAAGTCACTTGAAACTGGGAGATTTAAACCGTGAATGACAGAATGCTGTGGTTGGAAGGTGATAGTCAACAGAATTTCCAACAATGACATTCACTATAGGTGTGTCTTCCTGATACAAGTCATATTCATTGTTTATCAATATGGCTGGCATTGGTGAGATAAGTAGATGGACAAGAGAAAAGAATCTTTATATCTAATGTGCAGGTATGGCCAACCCAACGTATATATTTACAGACCGCACACAAGAACATGGTCTCTAAAGCATTGACACAAATGATCATTTTCTGTACAATGTTCTGTTGCAGAAAGCTGTTATCCAGTGACAGAAATCCCCCCATTGATGACCTCATAAAATCCGGAATTCTGCCCATATTGGTGAGATGTTTAGAGGCAGATGATAAGTGAGTATAAAAAGTTATTTTTTCCCCTCTTTTCTGTAGTATAGCTTGAATTCCAGTAAGGGAACCTTTTTCCCACTAGTGTTTACCAAGTAAAATATGGTCATTTGGCCATCTGGTAGCCAACAAGTATGTTTTTTTTATTTTTATGTCCTCCAAAGAATGTGTGCTCCTATTCACTTTAATTATAGGGTCTCAAAAACCTAGATGACACTTGTTTTTAAAATTTATGGAGGTTGTCACTGATCTTCTGAAAATGTATTGCTTGGCTGTTGTGTTTCATTGACACAGGAACAAGTAAGCCGATCAGGAAAAGAATAAAGCCCTTTTATCTGTATATTTTTTCTGATTTTAGTGACTAAAAACGAAAGTTTTGAAGCCAGAGGGTTAGCATGACAGCCAGGTAATTGGCATTTAAAGAATGAGATCTGTCTTTAAATGCCTAGGTGGTTTGGTCTATCTAGCTTTTGAAACCTGCCCAGATTTGATTTCTGGGACTAAAGTCTACAGGCTGTTTTATTTTTTTCTATGCTGTTACAAATAAAATGTGACGCACGAACACACACACACCCCTGAATGATCTTTGTTGGGACACTCTAGTGTACAGTTTCATGTAAAGTGTTGAAAAAAAGTGGCGGTTTCAGTAGTGTCTTATTAGAAGCTCCTGTATGCTCTCTAAGTGCAAGGGTCATGAAAGCACAACGTATTGATGGTTTATATCCTGGTTAGATCTCGTATGAATAATGAGAAATCATCAAAGTACCATGAGGAAAAAAAGTTTTCCTTTTTAAATAAGAAAAGAACATTGGAATAGCAGGCACCACAAAGTGTTGATGCATACTATTGCTTTGTTAAAATTGGGCTCCGAAAGCCCTGCACTGTATGCATTGTAACAAGTGAGTAGTTCATACCAATGCCCTGTAGCGTCTACAGTTTTTGCATAATATACAATTGTGCTCAAGAGTTTACATACCCTGGCAGAAGTAATGCTTTCTTGGCCATTTTTCAGAGAATATAAATGAAAACACAAAAACTTTTCTTTCACTCATGGTTAGTGTTTGGCTGAAGCCATTTATTATCAGTCAACTGTGTTTACTCTTTTTAAATCATAATCACAAGAGAAACTACCCAAATGACCCTGATCAAAAGTTTACATACCCCAGTTCTTAATACCGTGTATTGCCCCCTTTAACATCAATGGCAGCTTGAAGTTTTTTGTGCCATTTGTGGATGAGGCTCTTTATCTTCTCAGATGGTAAAGCTGCCCATTCCTCTTGGCAAAAAGCCTCCAGTTCCTGTAAATTCTTGGGCTGTCTTGCATGAACTGCAAGTTTGAGATCTCCCCAGAGTGGCTCAATGATATTGAGGTCAGGAGACTGAGATGGCCACTCCAGGGCCTTCACTTTATTCTGCTGTAGCCAATGACAGGACGACTTGGCCTTGTGTTTTGGATCATTGTTACGTTAGAATGTCCAGGTACGTCCCATGCGCAGCTTCCTGGCTGATGAATGCAAATGTTCCTCCAGTATTTTTTGATAACATACTGCATTCATCTTGCCATTAATTTTGACCAAATTTCCTGTACCTTTTTTGTAGCTCGCACATTCCCAAAACATATCAGCGATCCACCTCCGTGTTTCACAGTAGGAATGGTGTACCTTTTCATCATAAGCCTTGTTGACTCCTCTCCAAATGTAGCGTTTATGGTTCTGGCCAAAAAGCTCAATTTTTGTCTCATCACTCCAAATGACTTAGTGCCAGAAGGTTAGAGGCTTGTCTCTGTGCTGTTTGGCGCATTGCAAGTGGGATACTTTGTGGCATTTGCGTAGTAATAGCTTTCTTCTGGCGACTCGACCATGCAGCCCATCTTTCTTCAAGTGCCTCCTTATTGTGCATCTTGAAACTGCCACACCACATATTTTCAGAGAGTCCAGTATTTCGCCTGAAGTTATTTGTGGGTTTTTCTTTGCATCTCGAACAATTTTCCTGGCAGTTGTGGCTGAAATTTTAGTTGGTCTACCTGACCGTGGTTTGGTTTCAACTAGGGCTGCAACTAACTATTATTTTCATAATCGATTAGTTGGCCGATTGTTTCGATTAATCGGTTAAGAACCTTTAAAAAAAAAAGTGTGGTGTATAATTTAGGTAATATGTAAAGTTTTGAAAAAAGGCAATTTATTCTTAAATATCTCTTTGCAGTGGTAAATATAAAGTTAGGGAGCAAAATATCTAATCCACTCTGAGAATAACAGACAGAAGAGATATACTGTATATAAGAGGAGAGAGATACTGTATATACTATTAATGGGTGAATCTGGTAAATATCATCAGACTCAGAGATTACATTTTTTTTAATTAAAAAAACAATGTCTTCGTTCAAAAAAAAAAATTAAATAAAAAAGTAATTTTAAGAACGTTCGATCGATTTTCTAATAGTGGGGTCAAATCGACATTCATTTTTAACCACAATGACGGGAAAGTTTGGAAATATTAGAAAACTTCTTGGTTAAAGGAATTTTCAGACAGTGTATGTGGTGTTCGTTCAGAAATTACATTCATTTTAAAAACAAGTGAAAATTTCAAACATCCTTTCATTCAGCGAACGTACAAAGATTTTTCGTCTGAATATTCTCGTCTGAAAATTGATCCGTGTGGCCAGCATAAGGCTCGGTACACACCTATGCAGTTTGTGTTTGATCTGTTTCTGCAGTGCTTTTTGCTTTTTTGCGTTTTTTTTGGCCAATTTGTTTTTGGGCAGATTAAAAAACAAATTGCTGCAAAAACATATTACATGCTTTTCTGCAGCTTCTCCATTGAAGTATTCTCCATTGAACCAAAAAAGCACCATTTTGCGTTTAAAGTGCCTGACCCTTTCCAAATACGCAGCGGCTGAAAAAAGCATAGCTGTGAACGTGTCCCATAGGAAACAATGTAAATGAACTGTAGTGCGTTTCTGCAAAAAGCACCAAAACATATAGACGTGAACCAGGTCTGACGTTTAGTAACATAATGGGGTAAAAAAAACTAAAATTAGCCCTTTATAGTGCAAAAAAAGCAGATAATCACTACTGTAAGGGGTTCATTTTTTTACTGTAGAACTGTGAAAGTAATATTTACAGTAGCGATTTATTTGCTTTTTTTTTGTACTATAAAGGGCTCATTTTCGTTTTTTAACCCCATTATGTTATTGGCCGATTAATCGATTATGAAAATAATCGATTAATTTAGTAATTGATTAGTTGTCGATTAACCGATTTAGTTGTTTCAGCCCTAGTTTCAACAGAACCCCTCATTTTTCACTTCTTGATTAGTTTGAACACTGCTGATTGGCATTCTCAATTCCTTGGATATCTTTTTATATCCCTTTCCTGTTTTATACAGTTCAACTACCTTTTCCCGCAGATCCTTTGACAATTCTTTTGCTTTCCCCATGACTCAGAATCCAGAAACCTCAGTGCAGCACTGGATGAAAGATGCAAGGGGCTGTCAGGAGTCCAGAAACTCATTGCTCTTTAACCGCTTCCCGACCGCCTCACGCAGATATACTGCGTCAGAAGGGCACGTACAGGCAGATTAACATACCTGTACCTTGCACTTTAAGAGGCGGCTTGCGGGGGCGCCCGCCGGGAGCTCCGTAACCGTGATCGCGGGTCACTGGGTGAGGCTAATGTAAACAAGCATCTCCCCGTTCTGCCTGGTGACACTGTCACTGATCACAGCTTCCTGTAATCAGGAGCGGTTATCAGTGTAGGGTCACACACAGCCCCTCCCCCCCACAGTTAGAATCACTCCCTAGGACACACTTAACCCCTACAGCGCCACCTAGTGGTTAGCCCCTTCACTGCCAGTGACATTTTTAATCAATGCAATTTTTTAGCATTGATCGCTGTATTAATGCCAATGGTCCCCAAAATGTTTCAAAATCGTCTGATGTGTCCGCCATAATGTCGCAGTCACGATAAAAATCTCTGATCGCCGCCATTACTAGTAAAAATTTTAAAAAATAATAAAAATGCCATAAAACTATCCCCTATTTTGTAGACGCTATAACTTTTGCACTAACCAATCCATATACATTTATTGCGATATATTTTTTTTTTTTTCTTTTTAACAAAAATTTGTAAAATACGTATTGGCCTAAACTGAGGAAAAAAATGTTTTTATATATTTTTTTAGGGGGGATATTTATTATAGTAAAAAATAATGCGTTTTTTTCAAAATTGCCGCAATTTTTTTTGTCTATAGTGCAAAAAATAAAAACCGCAGAGGTAATCAAATACCACCAAAAAAAAGCTCTATTTGTGGGAAAAAAAGGATGTCAATATTGTTTGGGAGCTACGTCGCACGGCCGCGCAATTGTCCGTTAAAGCGACACAGTGCCGAATCACAAAAAGTGCTCTGGTCTTTGGCCAGCAAAATGGCCCGGGGCTTAAGTGGTTAAATACACACACACACACACCCCCAAACAGATCACAGGTGAGGATGGTTACCTTTTTAATAGCCATTCAAACCCCTTTGTGTCAAATTGTGTGCATGTTATCAGGCCAAAATCACCAGGGTATGTAAACTTTTGATCAGGGTAATTTGGGTAGTTTCTCTCGTGATTATGATTTAAAGAGTAAACACAGTTGATTGATAATAAATGGCTTCAGTCAAACACTAACCATGAGTGAAACATGTTTCTGTTTATCATTCATATTCTTAGAAAAATGGCCAAGAAATCCTAAATTCTGCCAGGGTATGAAAACTTATAAGCACAACTGTATATAATGTAATTTTGTAGACCATATTTGTGTGTAAAGAAACACAATGAGAACATGGCGATGAATCGTGTCGATCCTAAGGGTCGGTTCACACAGGGGCGACTTGTCAGGTGACCTAGCTGCCTGACAAGTCGCCTCCCGTTCTGTACAATGGAACCGTTCTAATAGGAGCGACGCTCCGACTTAGAAAAAGGTTCCTGTACTACTTTGGGGGCGACTTGCATAGACTTCTATATAGAAGTCGTTTTGCAAGTCGCCGCCCCTGTCGTGTCCTGGTCGCCTGAGGCAGTCGCGCTGCAAGTCGCGCTGCCTCAGTGTGAACCGGGGCTTAGTCTGCATATCTGTTCTGGGTCAGTGATTTAGAGGTCCTTGAGGTCAGAGCAAGCATACAATTTTTAAAAGTTGTTTGTCAGCAAGCACCCCCCTCCCATTTCTCTCATGACAGGTTTACTTTTGATGAGCTGTTTGATATTGAACAAAATTAAAAACTTTAAATCCTGTGTTCCAGTCCTTCTTTACAGTTTGAAGCTGCCTGGGCATTAACTAATATAGCATCAGGGACGTCGGCACAAACTCAAGCAGTGGTCCAGTCCAGTAAGTGTTTCCTTTTTGCCTCCTAAATTCTAGTATGTAAAAGGATTGTAATGTATTTTCTATGTTCGGAACAAAACAGCGTGTGTGATAACTAGTGTGTGTAGATATCTATATTCCTCTTTATCTCACTCTCACACCAATCAGCCATAACTTAAAGTGTTACTAAACCCACAACAGTAAAATCAGTCTGTATATGCAGTTTTGTCACGTTTTTGGGTTGTGTTCGATATGTGCAAAGAGTGATCACACAGATACTTAAGTATAACATTTATTAAAAGTAATTACAGATAAAGAAAATATCAAGAATACTTTAACTAGAGGTTAAGCTTTTTCTCCCACCATGGGTCCCCCCATTAAATGCCCTGGCGCAAGTAATCATAACCAGACACTTGCCTCATGGCTGTTCTGGGTGAGAATTAACTCGTATAGGATTTGGCTGTGGTAATATAGAACTTGGAAAGGCCCCCCCCCCCACCACCACCACCAACTTCCTTGGCAATATGACTTTTCAAGGACTTGACCAGTTAACAATAACATTATTTTGGTATATGGTAAAGCTATGCTTGTGTCCTTTTTTTATATGGCTCCTTGACCAGGATGAGGCCTAGAATTCATTAGTGAGCCACAATATGAACCAACAATAATAAAAAATATACAGTTTCCCCATCAGCAGTAAAGCATGCTTGTTACATACTCACTGTGGGACCTAAGGAGTTAATCCTCTTCATCGTGTATGTTGATCGGTCTCTTTTGATAGAACCGAACATTAGGAGTTGGGCTACACGTGCTCTGTTTAATGTGTATTGCTATTTTTTTTTTTTTTTGGAGGGTGCATGTGATCGGCACAAGGCCAATCAGCACTGTCCAGACAGAGGATCAGGGGAGAAAGAAAACTCCTCTTAAAAGCTTTAAGCAGAGGCTGATGCAAGTCACAAGATTACAATATACTGCTGATGAGAAAAGGTATACAGCAGTTTATAGTTACTAAAATAGCATTTCCATGTTCTGTGTACTATGGGAGACCAGATATAGAGAATGCAGGGTTTAGTTACACTTTATTGACCACTGACTGGTTGTGCCATAGTGGCATTGTTTTTGGATTGCATAGGTTTAGACAATGATGGTATGGTGGTGTGTGTGGTTTTATTTTTTATTTTTTTTGGCACCATAGTAACCACAAAACCTCTAACAACTTCACCTGGATACAGCAAAAGTTGCAATATGTGATGTTTTATTTGGCATATACACAGATCCTGGTGCCATATGGGAAGAAGGCAAGCCAGCAGAATGTGATGCTAAGGGCAATGTTCTGCTGGGAAACCTTGATCCTGCCATTCATGTGGATTTACTATTATTTTACGATTACATTACTTTGACACGTACCACCTACCTAAACATTGTTGCTGACCAAGTAACCCCTTCATGGAAATGGTATTCCTTGATGATGGTGGCCTCTTTCAGCAGGATAAAGCGCTCTGCCACACTGCAAAAATGGTTCAAGGCTGGTATGAGGAACAGAACAAGTTTTAGGTGTTTTTCTTGGCCTTCAAATTCTTCAAATCTCAATCCAGTCGAGCATCTGTGGGATGTGCTGAAAAAACAAGTTCGATCCATGAAGGCCCCACTTAACTTACAGAAATTTAAAGGATCTTCTACTGATAGCTTGGTGCCAGATAGCATAGCTTTAGAGGTCTAGTGGAGGTCATGTTGCAGTAGGTCAGGGTTGTTTTGGTGGCAAAAGGGGATCCTACTGAATATTGGGTAGTCCTAAAAGTATGGCTGATCAGTGTATATTTATATTAGGGATGCACCTATACTAGGCATTTTCACGGGTATCGGTACTCAGGAAAATACTCTGATACCGAAAACCAATACCGAAAGCGACGACAGTTGAGGGTCGGGGAACCTCCTCCTCCCCTCCGGCAGTGGGGTTCGAAGCAGTGCGCGCCTTACGGCACAAGGGGGGGGGGGGGGGGGAGGCGGTCGGGAAAATCCACAGCACAGTGGGAACAGGCTGACAGCTGGCCACACTGACTCTCCTGCTCCCGGCTGTCTTTTTTTTTCATTATGCAGCACTGCTGCGATCCTCTCCTGCCTCTGTAAGCAAGAAGAGGGTGGGTGATGTCATGACTCCTGTTCCTGCACACAGAGAGAGAGAGCTAGCTGGATGGCTGGCCGCTATCCAATAACGGAGTGGGTGGGTCGGCAAGGGCAAGGGGCTGGACAGCATCAGCACGTGTTTCTATGTGAGGCAGCTGTGGAAGCGTCCCTGGAAGCAGAACCGAGTAATGAGGAGAGCAAGTTTTGCAAACAGGTTACTGTAGTATGTACCGGACAGTGTCGGCACGGTACAGACCAGTCTTATACACTAGCACCATACAGTATATACAGACCAGTCTATACCCCAACACTGTTCTGTATGTTATACACACCAGTCTGTAAATAATGTAAGGTACGGTGTCAGTGTACAGACTGGTCTGTACCTGACGCCCTGCACTGCGCCCACCCTGTGTTGCCCCCCCCCCCACCACCACCAGCTGTCCCCTCTGCCCCCATGTCTCTCAATGACCCTCCCATCCTTTTCCCCCAGCAATCACAGCCTTTTTCTTCTCAATTCTCCCACCCCACAATCCCTATTTCACCCTGCCCTCACTTACCCCTCTACTTCCCACCCTGTCCTCACCCAACTCCCTTACAACCCCCCTCCAAAACCACCCCCCTACCTACGCGATAGGTATCGGTAATTAGTATTGGCGAGTACTTACAAAAAAGTATTGGTACTCTGTGTTAAAGTGGTATCGGTGCAACCCTAATTTATATTATTCTGGCAATTATGAAATACTGCATATGACTATTTGCTGCTTTTAGCAGTTCGGTGCTGTGAATATCCTGTCCTGCTTTATTCAGGTCTTTTTGACAACAAACTTAGCTGAAGATGTCAAAGGGACAGGCCCTCTCTGTCTCTTCGCTCATAAAGCTTTGTCTGGATTTTCAAGCTAGTGGGCTTTGCAAGCACTGTCATAAAAGCACTATGTTAAATGTTTATTTTAAAGTCGGATATCAAACATCAGTGTATAAACTTGTAAATAGCACAGTGGTTTGCACTTTGGCCTTGCAGCGCTGAGGTCCTCGGTTTGAATCCTGCTCAGGACAGTACCTGCATTGCATCTGCATGTCCTCCCTGGGCTTGTGTGGGTTTACTCTGGGTACTCCGGTTTCCTTCCACATGCCAAAGACATGCTGGTGGTATAATTGGCTCCTAGATAAATTGGTCCTAGTATGTTTGTGTGTGTATGCATGTATGTATGGTTGGGACCTTTAGTCTGTAAGCTCCTTGAGGGTGTGAACTGATATGCATGTATACAAACACTGTGCAAATTGTTGACGGTATGTAAATGCTGGTTTCCCTTTAAATGCTGTACTTTTGAAAGTAAAATTGTTACCAGTGATTTGACTGTTGTCTAGAATGAAAAGTTTAGTCTGTTGTCTATAAACCCTTCCAATCTTGTTTCTTGAGCAGATGCTGTTCCCCTGTTTCTGAGACTCCTTCATTCCGTGCATCAAAATGTCTGTGAACAAGCAGTGTGGGCACTTGGAAATATTATCGGTAAGAAATCATTCTTGGTAGACAGTATGGGACAGTGTGGTCATGTTATAAATTGGGAGTTGTAGAAATTCTTATTGATCGGTCAACAAATCTTTGTTCTTTTAGTACTATACTAAAAGGGAAAGCTAATACATTGATTGGCCAATGTACCTTTTTTAATTGCTATTATATATTGTCTTTCTCTAAGATTTAAACTTTAGCTGCTGAAATATTTCACAGCATTTCTTCAAGACAACATAATTCTACTCATGCATACATTTCAAGGTCACCCTTTTTTTTTTATTTATTTATTTATTTTTTTAATGCAATTTCTTTTGAACCCTTTCATTTCTGTAGGTGATGGACCACAGTGTAGAGATTATGTCATCTCACTTGGAGTTGTTAAACCGCTCTTGTCCTTCATCAACCCTTCCATCCCCATCACTTTCCTTCGGAACGTCACATGGGTCATTGTCAATCTGTGCAGGAATAAGGACCCCCCGCCACCCATGGAGACTGTACAGGAGGTAAAAAAGATGAATCGTGGTGATGTGAACTTTGCTGTGTACAATGATCATTTGAAATGCGCTTGAGTAGCTTTTGTAGGAGTATAGAAAATCTCTACTGGAGTTCAGAAAACATACTGTACTGGTTATAAAAGAAGCTGGGTAGGCTGCCATTGCTGAGCTCTGCTTTTGAAACTGCAAGTTGCCTGGCTGTCATGTTGACCATCTTTGAATATTTCTGAATTAGAAACCTAGAAGGTTATGTAAATATGGTCTCTGACACGGTTAACTTTCTTGATCTGCATTATTAGTTTCCAGTTTGAAACACAGTAAGTATAAAAACTACAAGATCAGCATAAAAAACATTTTCAGGGGAGTACACAATGAAAAACTGTTTCTCTTACTGCAATTTTCCTTTAAATACTGGAAGAAACCTAGAGGCCACTGCTGTTGAAATGTCCTGCATAATATTTTTTTTGCCTGGCTGAGTGCAGCTTCAATACTTTAGGTTACTACATCACAACTAGTATGCCAAAAAGAAAGGTGTTTGAACCTTTTCAGTCTGCATTTTGAGATCATTTCCACTTTTGTGGTCAAATTTGAGAAACCCCACTATGTTTGTTTCCATTCACACAGCATACCTAAGAATAATTAAAATAATTTCTTGTCTTCCTAGTTACTTTGGAGCAAATTCATGCATAGGGCTTTGTAGGCAGTTTTGAAGTTGTTTAGATAAGCTTGCAATGTGGAATTAGGGGACCAATTGAGGGACATTTTTTTAGCTGTGTGAATATACTGTATAATGTACCACCCAAACGTTGAGTTCTTTATCACTTGGTTAGGACAGTGTGCACATCTATTTTACAACTGATAATGGGATCTGCCAGCACAGTCAAGGTTAATTATAGTAAACATTACTTCCCATCCCAGGCTTTAGGGTGGTTGTAAACTTCAGACATGAAATCTGAACAAAGCACATCCTTCTACACAATCTACAGTATAGTGTGTGTAGATGCGACTATCCAAAGCACTGAGTGTGATTTCTCTCCGCTGCCTGGTTCTTCTTTTATCTGCATGAGTCACTTCTGGCAGCTTTTCCTGACCCCTAAGACAAAAAGTGAAGGGGGAGGAGAGCCTGTCATTGATGGCCACAGCTGAGCTTGTTCTGTGTGTGGCATAGGGAAGGGCAGGTGTGTGTCCCTTCACTGCTATCAGGCTCAGAGTTCTTCTCCCTGAGCTGCGAGTTGTGTGAATTCAGATCCCTGCCCCCTGCTTTGTACTAAGATTCTGACAAATTCTATGTGTTGTAGAAGGCTGTACAGGACAGATTGCTGCAGATAAACTGATACAACTTATGTAGAAAGATTTGTTTTTATCTCTGTATCAAGCTTTGCACTATAGTGTCACAATAAACTCAATAAACAGCAAAAATAGAATTCAAAACACAATTGTGCAAAACATAAACTCCCCACCCAAATAACACTGTGTTAAATGTGCAAAAATAATTAAGTCCACTGTAGATCCATATAAATATAACACGAATGACTGTGACCAATCGAATTCTTCAAATGTGGTATATATAAACGAATCCACATGCATTTTGTGAACAGCCAACAAGTGCTCTTCCACCTTCTTCCGGCACCACCATGCTCGCAGAACTCTCACCTTAGTTATAATTCAAATAAACCTCAAGTTTATGCTTGGTAGCCTGTATGGCCATCCCGGAAATACCTGTATTCTCCCATTTCACCCAGGTTAACGTATTCAACAATAAGGTGCTGTTCCCTTTAAGGCACCAATGTATCATCTCAGCATGTTGGGATAAAGCACAGAATGCCTCCTATGGTGTAATATTATAAAGTAACACCAATTAGGTTGAAAAGACTCTTGCATTGAACAAGTAAAGCCTATGGAAACTGTATAATCAGCATGTATTGATGCTTGGCATCATTTCTAGTCTGGGATACCCTATACCAGGGGTAGGCAAACCCGGATTGTCAGCGTTTTGCAATGTCTCGTGGGACTTGTAGTTTCACCACAGCTGAGGTTGCCTACCCTCAGTCGTGTGACTTCATCAGGGCAACCAGATTGGTTGTGATGATCTGTATTGATATAGTACTAGCGGGAATTGTATTTTTAGCCATTTTGTTGGAGCCACCATAGACCATACACGTCGGCCATTTTTGATGTGACCTATAGCTGAATCTATGCTAGACTCGTAGGGGTGTCACACTGGCGGCCCTCTAGCTGTAGGAGAACTATGGTAATAATACTTAGTGGCATAGTTCTCTAGCATATGGACTTCATCTCTAGGTCACATCAAAAATGGCCTATATATATATATATCTATCTATATCTCTCTCTCTATATATATATATATATATATATATATATATATATATATATATATATATATATATATATATATATATATATATATATATATATATCTCTCTCTATATATCTATATATCTCTATCTCTCTCTATATATCTATATATCTCTATCTCTCTCTATATATCTATATCTCTCTCTATATATCTATATCTCTCTCTATATATCTATATCTCTCTCTATATATCTATATATATATATATATATATATATATATATAATCTATGGTGGCTGTAGGGCTGCATTCACACTTGTACGACTCCCAAAGTTGCGCCGACTTTGGAGTACAACTTTTACGCAACTTGAATATAACTTTGGCTTTCACCAGTGGTAATGGACAACTGTTGCATACAAGTTGCATTGTATACTATTCAGGTATGGCTTTCATGCATCTTCTGAGGATTAACATTGAAGTCTATGGCCTTTAAGCTGCATAAAGGTTGAACCAAAGTAGTGCATGAACTACTTTGAAGTTGCTGCAACTTTAAGTTGCGCATGTATGAATGGGTATAATTGGAATACATGGGGAACAACTTGTCATGCAACTTTGATGTCCAAAGTTGTATGAAATGTCACACAAGTGTGAATGGAGCCTAAAGTAATTCCTCTTGGGATATGCTACATTGCTATTCCTGGAGGCACTAATTTCCACCATTTATATCGAACCTTTGTTATCACAAACTCTCAAATGGAGAGCCAGGGAGGATAAATAGAAATTCACATATACATTGTATTATAAGTGACATAAAAAAAAAAATACACATTGATATTCACACCGGTATTGGGAATGACCTAAAAGCCAACAGTTGTTCACAAAAAGGGAAGTACAATATTAAATGTGAAATTTTAACAAAGGGGTTTATAGCCCCTAACTGAGGCTCTCCCTTAACTAGGTCGCCCCTCCGCACTCAGTTTCAATCGTTCCACCATTCATTTAATATTTAAGTGAACTCGTCGCCAGGTCTGACTGCATGTGCGAGATCTAGCGATGTGTCGCCGACTGAAAGAGCGAGCCTTTTCCCCATTACATAAGAAAGGAAGATGGTAACTCAGGACCTGTAGTAGGAGAATGGTGTGATAGAGGACAGGGCTGGATCTATAAATGTATGTGGTACAGCATGAAAAGAGCAGCAAAGGGGGAAAAACACCTCATTTTTATTGGGAGTGTGAAGTTCCTCTTTAAAGCTACTAATGTATCTTGGAAATGACACGCTGCATTTGTTTTGTTTTCTGAATGAGTAGTGTTGAAATAGCTTTGCTTTTGATACCTCCATGAGAGGATTTACTCATCACTCTTTTAAGATCAAGGGGAAATCATGACTAATCTGTTCTATATTTACTGCTTAATGGAATCATCACTTCTAAAATGTACTTGCATGTAGAGCTTGTAAAGATTTTAGTAACTTGTCAGTCCTGAAGGGGTTCTTTCAACATGAGGCTCAGAGCAGAGGATAAAACCGGGAGCTGTGGCTATAGATCGAGTGGGAGGGATTGGATATCTTGGGCATTGCTGATCGCTGTGATAGATGTTTCCAAGCTGTCTTTAAGCCTAGGTTCACACCGACAGCGGGAATGAAATTGTGCGAGTTCAGCTGAACTCGCACAATTTCATTCCCACTTGTCAGTTGGGGTCAATTTCGGGTTGCTGCACAGTTGTCTATGGAAATCGCACCCCTAAGTTGCCAAAAGTAGTACAGAAACAACTTTTGCGAATTGGTGCCATTTCTGCTGATTTGGCATGTGATTTGTCAAATCGCTCCAATGTGAACCAGGGCTAAAACAGATATGTAGGTTAAGCAGTAATTCTGTTGCCAAGATAATCGAAAGGAAAGTTTGAATTTGACTGTTTGCAGGGTGAACGTTCATATTTGAGATGGTCTATAATATGCCACCATCCTTCGGTGTTTCAATAAAGCAGCAAATCGCAATGGCACGTTATTGGGGCTTGCTTCTTGAAATCCTCAGTTTCTATCCATTAAGCTGTTTGCTTGTATTTTAAAGTGGTTGTGAAGGCAGATGGTTTTCTATCTTGATGAACTCTTCATTAACCACTTGCTGCCCACCATATAGCAAAATGACGGCAGCAAAGTGGTTGCAACACCCTGACCGGACGTCATGACGTTGTCAGGAATCAAATAGACGCACACCATGCCGGATCGAGCCCACACAAATGCTCCCATAGCAAGAAACTTGCTATGGGGGCACACGACAGGGGGAGGAACCAGGATTGCCAGCGGGGGACCCCAGAAGAGGAGAATCTGGGCACAGAGCAGGTATATATAACTATTTAAAAAAAAAAATACTTCAACCATTTCAAGCCATTTTATTTATTTTTTTTAAATACTTTTTCTTCTATGTGAAGCTTGTCTACTTTTGTGGCAGGCATGATATACTGCATTGCTGGTATTGTGTAGAACAGTGATGGCGAACCTTGGCACCCCAGATGTTTTGGAACTACATTTCCCATGATGCTCAACTACACTACAGAGTGCATGAGCATCATGGCAAATATAGTTCCAAAACTTCTGGGGTGCCAAGGTTCGCTATCACTGGTGTAGGAGGTTACTGACTAATGAGCACCTTGGCCTTCTGATGACCTAATTCTCTGCACCAGATTTGTGCTGCTGAATGACACAGCAATGCTAGTCTCTCTGCTTAGACTAAGGCCTAGTTTGGACCTTAGTCTTAAAGCAAAGCCACACATGTCCAACCTGGATAACGGGCCTTTGTAGATTACAGGCAGTCCCTGGGTTACAGACATGATAGGTTCTGTAGGTTTGTTCTTAAGATGAATTTGTATGCAAGCTGGAACAGGTACATTTTTTTTTTTTTAATTTTAACTCCAGCTAAAAAAAAAGTAAAGTTTTGGACAGATAGCACAGGGAAGGGCTGACACCCCAGTAATGTTTGTTTTTGCGGTTTTGTTTTGCTCCTGTTCAGAAGATTTCACCCCACTTTCTGTCCCTGTGACAATTGGATTTTGAAAATTTTGGGTTGTTGTGGAAACAAGGATTGGTGATACAGATTCAGTGGAGAAACCTTTCTCCCATGATGACTCTTACAGGAGTGAATTTCCCATCCTAGGGGTAGATTTCCTCTCACTTCCTGTTGTCTCCCTTTGTTCGCAAGTGAGTAATTTTGTAAGTTGGATGTTTGTAACTCGGGGACCGTCTATATAGGTGAAACTAGGTTTGGATAGTATTGCAAATGCAATGTGTGACGGAACCCCGTACTCCAGATGTCTGCCCACCACTTTTGAAAGGGCACATCGTGCCGTTTCTAAAAAGGGCCATACCGTGACTGGCGGCTCCCGCACGGGAGTGACGTCACGTGGCTCCGGCCAGTCACAAAGCCGACGTTCGCAGCCCCGGAAGGAAGAGGGGAGAAGATGGATGCTCCCTGCTAGTGAGGACAGTGGTGGCTTCTTGGGCTTCGGTTTCAGGTAAGTGACACATAATGGGCTACTATGTGATGCATAGTAGCCCATTATGCTTTACCTTTGCAGGGAAATAAAGAGGAAGTAAAACCCACCAGGGTTTACTTCCTCTTTAAGAGTACTCTACTTCCAGTTAAACCAGTTTGAGCTGTTCATTGTGGGTGGTGGGGAGAGAGAATCTCTCCCATACTTTTTTTTTTTTTTTTGCAGTACACTGCTCATAGTAACAGTGTGTCTAAACTCCACAAGCACGCTGTACTCTCGATGCATTTTATGCTGCCTCTAAGGACCAACTTTGACAGGCTTTGGCATCCGTTTTTAGATTCTGATGAGATTTGACATTAAATTAATTGGCAGGTGTATTTGCCCTGCAGTAGACCTCATTTTGACCTGTATTTGACCTGCTTCAAGCAAGCTTTGCATTCTCATAGACTTGTATGGAAATGCAAAACCCATCTGATTCATATACAAGTCCACTGCAGGCCCTTAGAGAGCATGACTGCTTTTGTTCTGACAGCGCCTACTGTACCTATGTTTTGGCCAAGATAATGGCAATTCTGTCGTCATGGGGAAATGTTCTGTTTACATACTGAATATCCAAGTGCATTATATGCAAGTATATCTCAAAGGGACAGAAGCAACATTCCTTGTGTCCAAACTTCTACAGGCATGGTCTGTACTCCTGAGATCTGCTGTTTACGCCATAAGAAAAGGATTGCGTTAGAACAAATTAACCAGTTTGTCCAAATTTTATTTAAATTGATTTAGTAAGTGTCGTTTTTTTGCTTTTTCTTCCTAGATTTTACCTGCTTTATGTGTCCTAATCTACCATACAGATATTAATGTAAGTATGGAAATTTTTTCATTTTTAAAATGTGACAGGTTAATGTGTAGTAGAGAAATGGATGATACCTCTGTGTCTCAAGTGTGGCTGAATGTTTTTTTTTTTTTTTTTTTTGTATTCTGTCATTCAAATGAGGCGCAAGTACACCCCTTTTACAATATGCTCAAAACTTTTTAAAATTTCTTTGTCTACGAGCTGTCACTTACTGCTTTCTAGTAAGAGTCCATTGAATGCCATCCATTTCCTGTTTTACGTAGTTACTGGTTGATGTAAGTGGCCTTGAAGTGTATACTTAGATTTGGTTACAGTAGTATATCTTTAGCATATTTTAAAATGGAATGTCTGTGTTCTCTTTATGGTATTTAATCTGAATTGTTACTGACACTATTGAAGGCGATAGTAATCTTATTTTCAATCCCATATAATAAAGAGCTTTCTGATCATAAAGTACCTGCTGCCATTTACTTTTTTCTTTCTGTCGCTTATTCTGCACAGGTTTAAAATGTCCCTTCTATTTTTTTTTTTTTTTAGATTCTAGTGGATACAGTATGGGCGTTGTCCTATTTAACTGATGGTGGTAATGAACAAATACAGATGGTGATAGATTCTGGAGTTGTGCCATTTTTAGTACCGCTTTTGAGCCACCAGGAAGTAAAAGTTCAGGTAAAACCGCTTTAGTGCTCTGTTTTTAGGCAGGAGGTGTAATTTGTATTAAAAAAAGAACAGTCAAGGTTTGCATATTGATTGGAGTGTTGCTCACTTAAAGTGGTGTTCCAGCCTGGGGGAATTTTTTTTAAAGTCAGCAGCTACAAATACTGTAGTTGCTCACTTTTAATATAAGGACACTTGCCTGTCCAGGGAGCCTGCGATGTTGGCACCCCAGCCGATTTTCGGATGGGCTCTCGGGTGCTGCCACCGTTTGTTGTAAGGAGGCCGGTAGTGAAACCTTTCAGCTTCAGAGCCGGTTCCCTACTGCTTATGCTCGAAGTGTGCTGCGCTTTTTAACTGGCCCGGCTGCGTAAAAGGGAGGGGATCTGAACTTTCTAAGAATGGCAGCACAGTCTTCCGAAAGTTGGAATGGGTACCTGTCAAAAATGGTACCTGTCTCCCCCCCACTGAAAGGTGTCAAATGTGGCACCGGAGGAACTGGAAGACGGCCACAGGGCACAGTGAACCTCTTGCGTAGGGTGGTGCCATATACAAGTAAAGGCGCAGAGAACTGGACCCGTCAATATCACCCAAAATTTTAATAATGTGCTGTGTAAGCATTATATATGCACGATAGAACTGTTATAACAAAAAGTCTACAGTCTTACCGTTGTTATAATAAAGTCCAAGGGCCATGTGAGATGATGATAAAAGGAGAAAGGAGGGTTTCCACACTTTCCTTTTAGGGTGGAACAGAAACCATGTTCCGGATGCACTGAGAAAACGCAAGAGGCGCCTCTGGGTGCAGATGTAGGACAATTTTAATGTAAAAATAAAATACACAGGCAACTCACATTAGATGGAGTCAAAGTAAGCGTTTGTCCCAACATAAGGGGAGCCATCAGTGTGGCCGCCACGTCACTCGCAGCCTGTGCGCTCAGGAAACGCGTTGCTTTCCAGTGACGTCATCTCTCCTTGCCTGGTTACCATCTGTGCCCCAAGCCTCGTTCTGAGGTATCATCCACTGCAGCCGCCTCACGACCATCCAGCGGTGTCACGTGTTGATTTGAGCACCCATACAGCAGGAAGAGACTGTTCACACTGATGACTCCCCTATGTTGGGACAAACGCTCACTCCATCTAACGTGAGTTGCCTGTGTATTTTATTTTTACATTAAAATTGTCCTACATCTGCACCCAGAGGCGCCTCTCTTCTCGTGTTTTCTTTTTGGGGATGGTGCCAGAATAAAGATTAGTATTGCAGAGAAAGTTGCTTAGATTTGGCTGCCAAATACCACTTTCTAGTGGCACCTGAATGTATTTGGAACTGGTAAGCTTGTTCAGTGCATCACACTAATACCCTACCTGGGCCGATACACAAATACCTTGATGCATTTAATTCATTTTTTGCTCCAATTGTAAGTACGCAAGTTCACTGTTTAGTCAATGGTTGTCCCAAAAAAGTGTACAGTAATCCAAAAAATAAATAAATACAGATAAGGAATCACTGTATAAATAGTCAGGAAATGCCTTTACCATTTAAGTCAAGGTTTCCCAGCTCCAGTCCTCAAGTACGCCCAACAGGTCACGTTTTCAGGATTTCCCTCAGATGAAACGGCTGTGGTAATTACTATGGCAGTGAAGCTGATCAAATCGCCTGTGCAGAATAATGGAGAGCCTGAAAACATGACCTGTTGGGGGTACTTGAGGACTGAAGTTGAGAAACACCGATTTAGATCACTTATGCTTAAAATTTTGTTATTTGAATTTAGTGTTCCCGAAAATTGTGTTTTTGGTAAGATATTAAAAAAATGATTTGACTTTCTCATTCTGTATAGATATGTTAAACTGGCCTGGTCATTCATTTTAAATTTACAGCCATTAATAGTGTTGTACAATTAATATAGATGGAAGCATGTTTTTTTTATAATCATACATAAAGCACATCATTGCCAAAAAATGGTAATTCATTGGAGAACTGCACCAATTCCAGCTGACTGCCGTAAAATTGTCTTTGGCTTCTCCTTCCAAACACACTGGTGGCTTTAGTGAGAAGGTGCAAGTCATGCCACTGACCGTGATCACATGACCTTACGGCCATCAGATCACTAATTTGGACCAACCAAGAGCCCAAAGTTGTGTAATATGGAGCTTTGCATATTACATAGGGTGCATCAGCCCCTTGGGACAGTGATAAGATAAATTGTCAAATTAAAAAAAAAACACAAAGTAGAGATTCGTGGCACACATCACAAATAAACACACACACCCCTGCCTCTTGGTAATCTATACACTTTGTAGCCATTGATGCATTTCTCAACCATGGTTCCTCCAGTGGTTGCTGGGGGTTTCCCTAAGCTATGGCTGATTGAATGCCCATCTCTTGATGCCTGCATAATTCTGGGTCTAACACCATGTAGCAGAGCCATCTGCATGACAACCTCTATCCTTTTAGCTGTAAGGGTGGCATGCTGACCACTGCTGTAAGAGCCAGTTCACACAAGCCCACAGATTATGCTCCGTATAATGTGCACACCGGTGTGTGTTGTACAGGGGCAGCTCAATGCATTGTATTGTATTCTGTGTTTTAAATGCAAACATGCAGCTTTTTTTTTTTTTTTTTTTTTTTTTTTTTTAATGCAACACGCGCTTACACCTGTGTGGTGTAATTCCCATTTTATATACAGTACAACTTTGAGAAGCCACTTTAGTGGTATTTATACCCCTATAATAAAATCTGATGTATGTTATGATTTTTCTTTTCTCATTTGTCCTTCTCAGACAGCAGCTCTAAGGGCCGTGGGTAATATAGTGACAGGCACCGATGAACAGACTCAGGTGGTGTTGAACTGCGATGTCCTTGCACATTTTCAAAATCTACTGACGCATCCTAAAGAAAAAATCAACAAGGTAGTCCAATGTCAAATTGTCTACTTTTTTTGAACCTGAAAAACAAGAAAGCCAAGTGGTCAAATAGTCTTAATTGTGAAAGGAACTCTAGGAATGAGTAGTTTTTAAACATCAGCTTTGGCCAGCTTGGCTCAAACTACTTAACCAGATGTCACCTCCTGTGTGGCTGATGGTGAAGCTGGATTTCACTGTTGTGACCTTCTACATACAGCAAGCTGCTGCCTATTCTGGCGGGTGCATGAGGAACTTTCTTTTTTCTCTAAACAGTCGCTTGTCCACATCTTCGCCACTCAGAAGCCATGTTTGTCTGGCCAAATGGAGTTTGATGTCATCCGCCCTTCCTCTCCAACTCTGCCAATTAGAGAATACCTTGTATTCAATGTTAAAAAAAAAAAAAAAAAAAAATGCTGAAATGCAGGTTCCTTGTGGTTCTTGTGACTAATTGTGAACAGACTTGTCCTTTTATTGCAGAAGAGACATGCAATGTCACATCTGCAATAAAGTACACTTGCCTATATACAGTCCTCTGCAAAATGTACACTGAGCTGTGCATGTACAGCTCAGTTTACATTGTGGCACACTGGTGGTGTGCTGGGATGACTGCACTTCCTCTCATGCACAGGAGTGATGTCATTGTGCATTGCTAAATCAGTGCTCAGGGAGAAGATGCCTGCAGGTAAGATAGGTTCACCTTTTAGAACCTGTTACACTGGTACTCGGGATGTAAAAGGTGAACTTGGGTTTAAATTCATCATGGCACACCAAGAATGTTCAGTGAGCTGTACATAAGGTATGGTAGGTTAACCACTTGCCGACCGCATTCTTTCTGCAGCAGGTCAGCTCTATTGCACAAAATCGCGTACCTGTACGTAATTTCGTGCAATAGCCACTGGGTGGCGCAATCACAGCTGATTGGACACGGGATGCCAATCAGCGGGTCCCACTGACCCAATGTCCACCGGCCACCTTCGATCCTTCCCCAGAGGCAGAACTGCGATCTGCCTATGTAAATGTGGCAGATCGCCGTTCTGACAGGGAAGAAGATGAACATCTTGTGTTCCTGCTAAACAGGAACACCGATCTCTATCTTTATCCAGTCAGAGCAACCCCCACACAGTTAGAAATACTCCCTAGGAGCACACTTAACCCTTTGCTCTCCCTTGATGTTAACCCCCTTCCCTGCCAGTGTCATTAGTATAGTAACCATGCATACTTTTAGCACTGATCACTATTGGTGTCAATGGTCCCCAAAAATTGTCAGGTGCCGCAATCGCTGATTGCTGCCATTACTAGTAAAAAAAAAAAAAATCCGTAAAAAATATCCCATTGTTTGTGGACTCTATAACTTTTGCGCAAACCAATCAATATACGCGTATTGGGATTTTTTTTTTTTTTACCAAAAATATATATAGCAGAATACATATTGGCCTAAATTGATGAAGAAAATTGATTTTTAAGATATTTTTTTTTTAATTGGATATGTTTTGGAGCAGAAAGTAAAAAAAATGTCAAAATTGTCGGTCGTTTTTTGTTGCGCAGTGATCAGAAGTGATTAGAAGTGATCAAATACCACCAAAAGAAAGCTTTATTTGTGGGGAAAAGGGACATCAATTTTATTTGGGTACAGCGTTGTAAGACCGCACAGTTAAAATAACGCAGTGCCGTTTTGCAAAAAATGGCCTGGTTATTAAGGGGATAAAAACTTCCGGGGTTGAAGTAGTTGAAGCTCTTGAAAAGTTTGCTGTTGCTTAATACTATGATCTTGCTGTACAATACTTTTGATGTTTTTAGGAAGCAGTTTGGTTCCTGTCCAATATCACAGCGGGCAATCAGCAACAGGTTCAAGCGGTTATTGATGCTGGACTAATCCCAATGATCATACATCAACTGGCTAAGGTGAGTTTGTGGCCTCTGAATTTGAAACTCAATACTACTGCTCAGTCATAAATGGCAATGCTGTAAAGCATAGTATGTATTATATTATATATATATATATATGTATTATATTATGTTTATGCAACTAAACTCATATTTTTTTTTTTTTTTTTTTTAGGGTGATTTTGGAACTCAAAAAGAAGCTGCCTGGGCAATCAGCAACTTAACAATAAGTGGACGAAAAGACCAGGTGAGAGAAGAAATTATTTTCATGATATAAAAGTAAAATGGCTGTGGCCCACTCAAAAGGTTTTGCTACTGGTAAAATCCCAGTTTGTCCTCTGGTAAGTGTAGAGTGATCAGGTGTGCACTGTGGTGGCACATTTTGCCATCAGCTTACGGAGGCCCCTTCCCACCACGTGTACACATGTGCAGCTTCATAGAGGCAGGTCTTTCGTACCCCAGATCCCAATTGGGAAGCAAGAAGCCTGGTACCTGATCACTACGATAGCCTCTGATTGGCTATCACAGCCAACAGTCACTGCAGCCTGCGCCTGTCCTCCTTCCTTTTTTCTTTTCTTTTTTTCTCTCGAACGGAGATCTTTTTCTCCTGCTAGAGGAGAAATATGTCAACAAAAACAAATATGTGTAAAATACAAGAAATGGGCAGATCAAGGTTTGATCATGGTCTGTTAACTTTGGGTAGTATTTAAATAAAAATAAAGCCTCCTTTTAAATTGGTATTGGTGTCTGTTTTAGGTAGATAAAAAATAACAAATGGCACAGTTTTGTTTTATCGTACAGTATGTGGTATCGCTGCAATCGCCAGGAACAGAGGAATTTTATTGTGGTTTGTTTGGTGGTAGGTTATGGTAATAGCAAGAAATATACAGCTAAATTTTTTTTTTTTACTATTTTATATCAGGAAATATCCATTACCATTTACCACCAAAAGAAAACCCAGATTGCCTTGAAAAAAAACAAGGTATAATCCACTTGGATAAACAAAGTAGTTGCGGTGATATGTACGGTTTTTACTAACGCATGTCAAAGTTGCAAAACTTTGTTCAGGCGTTAGGATTTATTTTACCCTCCATGAAGGGGTTCAAATGTATCCCTGTTGTGGATATCAGAAAAGATGATGAGAGTTGAATCTGACCACCCTTTCTGTATGTTGTCATTCTTGAAACTACCCACACACAACAAACATGCCTGTATAGTAGTATATCATTTTTTTTTTCTTTACAGGTGGAGTACCTTGTACAACAGAATGTTATCCCACCATTTTGCAATTTATTATCTGTGAAAGACTCCCAAGTTGTACAGGTGGTTTTGGATGGCTTGAAAAACATTTTGATTATGGCTGGGGAAGAAGCAAGCACAATTGCTGAAATCATAGAGGAGTGTGGAGGTGAGGACCTGTTTCTTTATATCTCCTAGGTGAAATACAGCTTATTGTCTGTTAATAGCAAAGGTGGAAATGTCTAAAAGAACCGTATTTCTTAATCGTACATCACAGGACTTCATATTCATGATTGCTTTGGTTATGCTGCTGCCATCAGGTTAATTAACACTGGCCACAAAAAGCTGGAATCCCTGCACAACTATTAACACATTCAAGCTCAGCTAGGCCTGTTTTTGAACTCGTCATCATGGGTAGTTTTGTGTGCAGATGCAATAGATGGGAGGGAATGGTAGTTTGCCCAAGCCTTTAAGGCCGGGATGAAGTGTATGCTCTGTTCCTGAGAATCAGACTGGGGATCCTGCCATCTGTCAGTTCCTAAAAAAATTTTTGAAAGCCTTGAGTTGGTGTCTTGGAAAATTCCATACCGCAGTATTCAAGGGTGGGCACAGGGTCTGTCCACATGAGATAGATCCTATGGCTCAAGTGTTGGTTAGCAGAACTATGCAAGAAGCAAATTGGGAGGCTGCATTTTGAATAGGCAAACTCTTGCTTGAACCATCCTTTGGATGCCTTCATCCAAAAGGTGACTTTGGGTAAAAGCACTCTTACCCCTGAGAGTGAAGGTGACATGTCAGAAGCCAGTAACGCCTTTGGAATCCAAGAAGGGTTTTTCTTACGCAACACGAGTTAGGTTAACCACTTCTGCCCCAGAAAATTTTACCCCTTCCTGACCGGAACACTTTTTGCGATTCGGCACTATGCCGCTTTAACTGACAATTGTGCGATCGTGCGACATTGCACCCAAACAAAATTGACGTCCTTTTTTTTCCCACAAATAGAGCCTTCTTTTGGTGGTATTTGATCACCTCTGCAGTTTTTATTTTTTGCGCTATAAACAAAAAAAAGTGACTATTTTGAAAAAACAATTATTTTTTACTTTTTGCTATAAATATCCCCCCCAAAAATATATTAAAAAATGTTTTTTTTACCCCTCTGTTTAGGCCGATATGTATTCTTCTGCATATTTTTGGTAAAATAATCGCAATAAGCCTATATTGATTGGTTTGCGCAAAAGTTATAGCGTTTACAAAATAGGGGATAGTTTTATGCATATTATTTTTTTTTTTTTTTAAGTTTATCGGGACTGCGACGACATAGTGGACACATCAGACATTTTGGACACATTTTTGGGACCATTGGCATTTATACAACGATCAGTGCTGTAAAAATGTCACTGGCAGGGAAGGGGTTAATACCAGGGGGTTATCAAGGGGGTAATTGTGTTCCCTCTCTGTTCTAACTGAAGGGGGGAGAGGACTGAGTAGGGGAGATGACAGATCGCTGTTCATACTTTGAACAGACGATCAGTCTCTTCTCCCCTCAGAGAACCGGAAACTGTGCGTTTACACACACAGATCCTGGTTCTCGGTGTGTAACCAGTGATCGCGACCGCCGGGCACTTCCATTGGCTCTGGGGGCAAGCAGCGCGCGCGCCCCCTAGTTTCCACAGCCGTGTGCCATTCTGCTGCTCGGCAAGTGGTTAAAATCAAAGGCTGAAATAACTAGAACCAAAAGTTCTCTGGTTTTGAAGGCGAACATTTTCCTCATAGCTAAGGGCACCTTATACTTTTGCAGGTGTGGAGATGTTTATTGGCCTTCACTACCACCTGTGTCCAGAGGTTACAGGCTAAACTTTTGTTGCTTCCCCCTCCACGCTTTATGCACTCAAGGGTATTTTTGAATCCACAAAAAAGAGGGGCTTGCTTTTATGGCTCTGGAATGGCTGCTAATCCAAGGGGTCAACGCGCTTGTACCAGACGAGGAGAGGTTTCACAGCTTCTATTCCAACATGTTGATGATTTCCAAGCCATTGGAGATGTCTGTTCTTAAATCTTAAAACGGTACTAATACCAAAACCAAATATGGAATATATTGTAGCTTACCAATCATTAGATGGGGTGGCTGCATTACGTGTTTAATTTATTTTTTTGGCTTTCTCCCCTGGTGATCTGGCCAGTAACATACTTCCTTTCTTAGGCCCTATAC
Source organism: Lithobates clamitans (assembly GCA_037952925.1). Classification (NCBI taxonomy): domain Eukaryota; kingdom Metazoa; phylum Chordata; class Amphibia; order Anura; family Ranidae; genus Lithobates; species Lithobates clamitans. The sequence continues at coordinate 1,269,154 of JBBGZY010001769.1, forward strand.
ACATCATTAGATTTTCTGCAGATTTTTGTCTTCAGATTTATCAAAACCATATATTTTTTGTTATCCAAAAAAAAAAAAAAAAATCACCTGAAATACCTTGGTGGTCCTGCCTGTTTCTACCCTCCCCTCTCTGCGCTGACTCCCTTGTAGCAGGGCTTTAGAATCCTGGCACCGTAGATCCCTATACAACCCCTCCCATACAGGAAGTACTTCAGTTTTTTACCAGTGTCTGCAAGGTTGATGGCACGGTTTGTTTGAGCTCCAGGTCTCTAGTCCCACAAATGGTTCTTAAATGAATCAAGGGATTGACCGATCGGATCCATTTGACACAGGTCTTTATATGCTTAGATAAAGGGTACCCGAGGCTCGCAAAGAAGACTCAAGATCCTGTGAGGTTTTGCCTGTAATGCGGCCTTCAGGCGCTGGACCCTGCAAAGTGGAATCCTGGACACTACAGCGCTAAGGCATTCCAGCAGGGTGCTGTACAGGTCCAAGGGAGTGGACCCTAAACATGAAAAAGGTAACCCAGTCCTTGAAGGCCCTCAAAAGACAGCCGTGAAGGGTGAAGTTTGGGCTCTTAGTTTCTAAGTTGCCCTGCGCCTGGACGGGTAAGTGAAACCCCTTTGTTACAATCACTGGGACAACCGACAATATTAAATAATCAGTCAAGATAACTAGAGCCTGGAAACCTGTGTGCGGTGACCATACAGGGAAGTTTGGGGCTAGCTGTGGGTGTTTGCAAAGTGTACATTTTTTGCTTGTGTCTAGCTGGTTTTTACCTGTATGGCGGTGTGCCATTTCGCCTTGGTTCCAACATGACGCACGTGCGTTCACAAGAGTGTCACTGGGCTCAGCAGTTTGGCGCACGCAGCTTCACCGCACAGCCGATGGGCGCACGGCGATTCCCATCATGCGCAAATACAGCAATGCCCGTTTGGCGGGACAGCGCATGTGCGTACACGCGCACAGAACGTTCTGGTGCACAGCCAGCTTATTTAACCTGTGTATGGCAAGCATGCAGTGGTTCCAGAAGGTAGCTGTGGGACACAGAGCAGGCTCTGAACCAGGCACCTGCAGCGGTTCTTTTCTCCTTACCCGGGTCACGTGAATAATCACCAGGTGTTGCTTGGCAGGCTAAAGGTGCTTAGCAGGATTGTTGCATAGGGGCTTGGGTGAGCCCTATTAAAGGGTCTCCCTTCTGAGGTGTTTTAATACTACACCCAAGTACTCTTTTTGTGGCTAGTAAATGTCTTCACAAAAGAGGAGCGGGACTAACACTACAGGGAAGGGCACACCTATGTCATCAGTAGTTCCTGATGAACCTAGTCGTATCCCTAGTGTTGTATCCCCTGAAGGACCAGAGGCTTCCGGGAAATCTAAGCCGCTGCGCCTATTTGGGATTGTGCCTACAGTAACGCTGCTGCTTTACCCTTTATCAGTAAGGATGAACTGTCCTCAGCCCTAGCTGGGTTAGAGCACAGGATTGCTGGCATGATTGCCTCCATACCACAGGGTGGCAAGTAGTGTGACAGATCCCCCTCCCCGGAGCCTCCTAGTCTGGAGCAGGAATGGGTTGAAGATGGGGAAGAACTTAAATCTCAGGATTCTGTGGGATGGCCTGGCAGATGAGCCTGCTTTTGAGCAATTTGGACAAGAACATATCCAATTGGTGTCTGCCTCTCAATCACAGAGGCTTTTGATCCAGACTCTTACCGAAATGGTTTGTTCTGCCTTTAAGTTGACTCTTGCAGAGGTTACTGAGCATCCCTTGTCCTCTTTGGGAACCCTGAGGCTTCTTCAGGCCACATGGGCTTTCCCATTACACCCTCTGTTGGAACAGGTGGTGTATGCTGATTGGGAACATCCTGACAGGATTTTTGTTGCTCCTAAAGAGGTTTTACCCCTTTTATATCCCATGGATGAAAAGTTTAAGAAGTGGAGCATGCCAGCTGTAGCTGCAGCAGTCTCTTCCTTAAACACAAACTTGACTTGTCTGGTAGATAACGCACAGGGCTTGAAGGACCCTGTTGACAAGAAATTGGAGTCAGTCTTAAAGGCTTCCTTTTCTTTGGCCAATTCAGCTATTCAACCAGCTGTTGCAGCAATTGGTATCTGCCAGTCCGTAAAGCAGTGAGTCTAAACCAGGGTTCCGCTAGAGGTCCCCAGGGGTGTCGTGGCCTGTCCCCTAATATTTAATCTTTTATTTAATGCTATTTCTACAAATTTTATTAACATACCAATGTTCCGTGAGTTGTTGATGTGAATATTATTTCGGGGGTTCCTCGAGGTCTCAAACTTTTTGCCAGGGGTTCCTCTAAGGTAAAAAGGTTGAAAAATACTGCCGTAAAGGATCAGATCAGACGGCCTGACAGGCCGATCTGCCTGAAACCAGGAGGATCTGCCTGAAAATTAGGCAGATATTCCTCGAGCGCTGTGTTTTGCTGTTGACGCCTTTAAAGGATTCAATGCAGCAGGTTTCTTCTTTGGCTCTCTTGTCTGTTGATATGCACAGACTTTTGTGGCTTAAAAACTGGTCAGCCGAGTTTTCTTGTAAGAAGTTATTGGCAGGTTTCCCCTTCCATGGGGAACGTTTTGGTGATCACTTGGAGAAATATATCCAAAAGGTTTCTGGAGGTAAGAGTTCTCTACTTCCTGTGAAGAAAAGCACCAGGTGTCCCTCGTTTAAAACATCAGGGACTGCTTCCCCAAATGTCTCAGCGCCAAGGCAGTTCCGCCGCCAAATGAGCACTAGGGCCAGGGGCAAGGTCAGGGCCAGAAAAAGCTCTGGGTCCAAAATTCTTCTAAGCCTAGCACCAAGCCCTCCTTTTGAGGGGATGCCCCCACTCCATAGAGTGGGGGGAAGGCTGCTGCACTTTGTGGACATTTGGAGAACAATAGTTCAGGACGAGTGGGTCACCTGAACTATATTCCGTGGTTACAAGCTGGAGTTGCGGGGGGTTTCCCCTCAGGTTTTTAATATCCAGAGTTCCCTCGGATCCTCCAAAAAGAATTATTGCTTCAGGCACTACTTCTAGTGCATCAAGGAGTGATTGTAGAGGTTCTTTTACCCGAAAGGGACGCAGGGTTTTGCTCAAACCTATTTACGGTTCAAAAACCAAATGGGGACACAAGGCCCATTTTGGACCTAAGATCCCTGAACCAGTATCTACTGATAGTCTTTTCAGATGGAATCTGTCTGCTCAGTAGTAGCCTCACTCCAGATGGGAGACTTTCTAGCCTCCATTGATTATAAAGGACGCGTATTTACACGTACCCATCTTTCAGCCTCATCAGAGGTTCCTGCGATTTGCAGTAGAGGAATGTCATTTTCGGTTTGTGGCTCTACCCTTTAGGCTTGCTACAACTCCCCAGGTGTTCACAAAGGTCCTAGCACCAGTACTGGGTCTTTTAAGGGCCCAAGGGATCCTGGTGCTCAGGTATCTGGATGACCTCATGCTCAGAGATTACTCTCTCACTACGGGCTCTAGAACAGAGCATAACATGCACAGTGAGGTATTTGGAAAGCTTAGGCTGGATCTTAAATACTGAAAAGTCAACCTTGAGACCAGCTTAAAGTCTAAAGTATTTAGGTCTGATCCTAGATAACGGTCCAAGTAAGAGTATTATTGCCACCCACAGGGATCTGTGCCCTGAAGGTGCGTCAGATAAGGGGCACCAGACAACACCCCCCCCCCCCCATTCTAGGGAGGATGGTTCTTCCTTCGAGGCGGTGCCCTATGCCCAGTTCCATTCCAGGCCTCTACAACAAGACATCTTGTTGGCTTGGAACAGGAGAGGACAAGCCCTGGATTATCCAATGTTATCTCCTCGGGCTTGCTTAAGACTAAACTGAGTGGTTACAGAATCAGAACCTGCAAAAGGGAAGATCCTACCTCCCGGTAACTTGGAGAGTACGGACTACAGATGCCAATCTCTCAGGCTGGGGAGCGACCTTAGAGGGGCTCACAGCTCAAGGGAAATGGTCAAGGACATAACAGATCCTGCTCATCAACGTCCTGGAATTACGGGCAGTACGACTGGCCCTACGGTCCTGGATGTGGAGCTTCAGGACTGCCCTATCGGGGTTCAGTCCGACAATGCCACTGCAGTGACCTATATAAACCACCAAGCCGGTACCAGGAGTCGTTCAGCTCTGAAGGAGGTGAACCACATACTAGCCTGGGCAGAGGGACGTGCTGATTTTATATCGGCAGTCAATATCCTGGGAGTATAGAACTGGAAGGCAGATTATCTCAGCCGCCAGCAGATCTGCCTGTGGAAATGTTCCCCACACCCAGGGGTGTTCCGGGAAATTTGCCAATGTTGGGGGATGGCCAGAGGTCGACCTACTGGCATCCCAGGTTCAGCAACAAACTACAGCAGTTTGTGTCCTAAACAGGAGATCCTCTGGCAATTGGAGCAGATGCTCTGGTAGTTTCATGCAGCCAGTACTCCCTGGTTTATGCTTCCCCTCCGATCCCCTCCCTCTCTCTGAATCCTGTGCAACAAATGGGGGAGTTCCAGTCATTCTGGTGGCACCAGCCTGGCCCAGAAAGCCCTGGTTCTCGGAGATTGTGAGACTGACAATAGATGGGCCATGGGCGCTTCCACGGCACCCCGATCTACTTCTCAAGATCCTATATTTCACCCAAATTTACAGTCTCTAAATTTGATGGCATGGCTATTGAAGCCAGGGTGTTAAAGGACCGTGGCATCTTGGGACCAGTGGTGTCTACCCTAGTGAATGCTAGAAAAGCTGTCACTAGGATGATCTATTATAAGGTCTGGAAGACTTTTTAATATTGCTTTGTGTGAATTCAAAAAATTGTTTCCTCGGCAATATGTGATTGGGAGATTTTTTTTCTACAGTCAGCTGTGAAAATCAAATTGGCTTTGAGTACAATCAAAGGTCAAGTTTCGGCCCTATCAGTATTTTTCCAAAGGCCTTTAGCCTCCCATTCACTGGTCCGAACCTTTATGCAGGGAGCAACTCGCTTGCTTCCCCCAATTAGGTCACCTATGTGTCCTTGGGACTTGAACTTGGTGCTGTCTGTGTTACAGAAACAACCATTTGAACCTATCGAGGAAATTCCATTGGACTTGCTGTCAAGCAAGCTAGCCTTCCTGATGGCTATCACCTCGGCTAGAAGGGTGTCAGAGTTGGCGACCCTTTCATGCATGGAACCATACTTGATCATTCACCAGGACAGGGTTGTGTTACGACCTGTTCCATCCTTTTTGCCAAAAGCGGTGTTGGCCTTTCATTTATATCAGGACATTATTTTGCTTTTTTTCCCCTCAGCCTCGTTCGGTGGAAGAGACCACTGTACTTCTTGGACGTTGTCCGGGCAGTCAAGGTTTATTTGTCTAGATCTGAGGATCAGACTCCTTTTTTTTGTTTTACCAAAAGGACCTAAGAAGGAGCAGGCAGCTTCCATTGCCAATTGGGTTCGTCAATTGATCATTCAGGCCTACGGTCTGAAACAAAGCTGTATAAGTTCTGATAGCTATTGTTTGGCGGGGAGTCTCCCTCCCCTCAAGGCTATCCCTCGGCGATGTCCCAGCAGGTAATGAATATTAGCCTAACTCTGTGTCCCATAATGTATGAAAAAGAAAATAGGATTTTTTTTCGTCATACTTACCTGTACAATCCTTTTCTTTGAGTACATCATGGGACTCAGAGGTCCCTCCCCTCTTTTTCAGTTTTGTAGCAAGCGCTGAATCCTCGAGTACTTCCTGTATGAGAGGGGTTATATAGGGGATCACTTCCTGTCTAAAGACCTTTGGTCTACCAGTGTCTATTCACCTGGAGATGAAGTATAACCCAGCAGGTAATAAATAGTAGCTTAACTCTGTGTCCCTTGATGTACTCAAAGAAAAGGATTTTACATGTAAGTATGATTAAAAAATCCTATTTTTCTCAGCCCTCTAACTGCAATAAAGCTTGTTCTTTTGAAAAACACTTACTAAGGAAAGCTTAAAAAGCAAACTACTGCAGCCATCACATCAAAGAATTGGTCAGGTTCAATAAAATTGTTTTTGGGTGTAATACTGCTTTTAAAGTCCTCAAGTTTAGGTTCAGAATGAAATTCACCTATTTGGTGATTGCTTTACTTCAACAGTTGGACTTCCTTGCGTCATTGGTATCATGGATGCCTACCTACTCATTCAGAGTTTCTGGCTTCACCAGGATTTTCTGCAAATAGCTGTAGAAGCTCAACACTTTGTGGGAATGCCTTTTGGCCTGTCTACAGCCCCCAGGTTTTGTTTGAGAGCCCGTGTATCCCTATTGTGCAGTATCTAAATGAATTGCACCTCCGGGAACAATCGGCTAAGAAGTGGACATCTTAATGGCCAGCAAAAGCTACAGGTCTTAAAAGGGTTCAGTTGGCCGCAGGAACTTCAGCAGCTTGACTTGGTTCAAAATTCGTTTGGAGTACTTGGGCTTAGTGTTTGATATGACTGAGGGAAGGTACTGCTTCCGCAGGGGAAATGTCTGTCCTTGATCCAATGTGGAGTCCCTAAGGTTGTTGGAAAGGCTCTTGATTTGGCCCTGTCTTATTATCCTAATCTGTTCAGGTTTGTAAAGCTGCTATCTTTTCACAGTTCTACCAGGTAGATGTCATACCTCTACTGATGTTGTTGGCAGAATGTTAGGCAGGTGGCTTTGTAGTGGCGCTTCCCCTGTTCTGTCTTTGGAGTTGGACATGTTTGCTTTGTTGCCAACCTTTCAGGTTCAGTGCTTTAGGACCCCCCAAGTAGTCCTCAATATAAAAGCCCCCTGTGTTCTGTGATGTACAATTAAGCAGTTAATAATTTTTGTTTACTGGTAAAATCCTTTTGTTGGCACAGATACTTCCCCTTTTGTCTGTCCCCGGTTGGTAGCCATAGGCTTAGCTGAGCTAGGAGTTTTGCTGGGTGGGGATTCCTGAAGGTGGTAACAGAACCCAAATAGTAAATATGAAGCCCTCTGTATTCTGTGATGTACTACAAGAAAATTATTTTACAGGTAAACCAAAAATCCATTTTTTTTTTCTTTTTGTGACTTTCTTTTAGCCTTTTAAGACAAGTTGGAAAAGCATTCATTGTTTTTTGTTTTCTTGAGGTTTCACAGCCTTTGAATATAAAGTGCCTTGTATCATCTATACAGATTAGGTTTTCAAAGGTGTGTTTCTGGCCATGCATAGAGAAATGTATTGTTTAGGTTCATGCATGTTTCAAATTATCAATCCAGAGTAAATTTACATATAAAAAATTATACTGCCTAGTGGCAAGAGATATGTGCACCAGGTTTAAGGAAAGCTGCTTTTCAACAGCGGCATCAGATAAAGGTCTCTTATGGGTAAGCTTTTATATCTTGTATTTTCCCTTTCTCTCTTTTAGGTTTGGAAAAGATAGAAGCACTGCAGCAGCATGAGAATGAAGAAATTTACAAACTAGCGTTTGAAATCATAGATCAGTATTTTTCTGGCGATGATGTAAGTTGAAACAAAAAAAAAAATCCTTATTTGTTCCTTTTTATGCACTTGATTTTTTTTTTTTATCTGCTGTTTATAAAATGACAGTGACATTTCTGTGTCATCACAGTTCTGTTTGAATTATTAGCTACTTTGCCTGTTTCTGGGAAGTTTTAAAATGTCACAGGCATATTAGAATGTTAACTTTTGTCTTGAATTTTAAATCTGTGTCCTTGACAGGCAGTGGGGGTTGAAAACCCAACTGCAGCTAAAGCTTTTGATGGGTGGATGGGGAAGTGATACACTATAGGGTGTTTTTTGATAGTTTATTTTGTAGAGGTTCCTCTTCCTCCTTGTCAAGATGGGAAGTGATAGGACATTTTTCCAACAGGGACACCACATAAAATCCATTTCATATGGACTAGAGAATGGTTATGCCCGTGGGCAAGCTCCCCGGATCAATGTTTTACCAAAATATTTTGTAGTCTGTGGTTTTTTTTTTTTTTTCTCCCTTCCACCTGTTTTTATAGCCTTCACAGTAAGAACCCTTTCTGTATGTGGGGTTAAAACCCTCTTTCCCAGTCGCAAAGAATGTGCTTGTCTTACAGTGTACAACTTTACACTAAACTAATGGGCAGTTTATTCATACCAGTTTAATGTGCTGCCCTGCAAGTCTCCTCTTCTTGGGGATGAATACATTCAACTACATTAATGTATAACTAAAGGCTAAACTTTTTTTTTTTTATTTTTTTTTTTTGGATAGTGGGGAGGGACTAGTACCACTGTCAGTTTTTATTGATGTCTGTGCCCCCATTAGGGAGATTCACCCTCTGTTTGACCTGTTTACCATTATCATTGAATGTGAAAGCAAACCCCCAAATTTTGGGTTGTCCCCAGAAAAGTAATAGAGGGGAACTTTTTCAATGGGGACACTAGTTTGGGGGGCTCCCCAAGGGACTCCCTTAATTTGCTGGGATTTCCTCTAACTTCCTGTTTAGCTATGGAACAGGAAGTGAAGGGAAATCTTTGCAATGGGAGACAGATGATGCTCTAGCCAAAATGAAAAAAGTGTTTTACCTATAGTTCTACTTTAAGCTTTCTGTAATAGCTGATGTCCTCTGTGCCTTTAATTAGTGTTCTCTGCACTGTTTTTAATTCTACAACCTCCACTGTAACTGGTGCCCTATGTGTTAGGCTTACCTCTACAAGAAAGTCGTTTTTTTCACTCATATTTGTTTTTTTTTCTTGTTGATTTTCAGGAAGGCATCTTGCACACGATACTCCTGTTTGAGCATCTACTTTTTCAGCTTTTTTTTTTTTTTTTAATGTTTTTTCGCTCTTATGGGTTAGCGCACATTTCAACGCATGCGTGGAAGCTTGTTTTCGCATTGACAATGTGCCTGTGCGCATAGGCACATTACAAGTAATGGGCTGTATTTTAGCTCAGTAAAAAAAATAAGCTGTACTGAGCTTTTTCAAGCTGCAGTGTGCAAGAGGTCTTGTTACATATAGCATTAGATACCTCTGGTCTTTAGGTCTGGGGAGGTGGTAAGAGAACTCTGTGTAGATTGTATTATAATAACTTGTATGTTTTCATCAGAGGCACAAGGGTTTTTTTTTTTCCTTGGCAGGACTGAAAGCCTGTGTTTTTAGTCAGAGAGATAGATCTGTCTATAGATAGATATTATAATTCTCCTAAAAATTTTAGGCTGTCCATTTTTTATCATTTTTTTTCCCCACAAATAGAGCTTTCTTTTGGTGGTATTTGATCACCTCTGCGGTTTTTATTTTTTGTTAAAATTGAAAGACCAAAAAAAAAATATATATATATATATATATATATATATATATATATATATATATATATATATATATATATATATATATATATATATATATATATTTATAAAATTTTGCAAACAGCTAATTTTTCTCCATTGATGTATGCTGATGAGGCGGCACTGATGGGTGGCAATAATGGGCACTGATTGCTTACACTGATAGCAGCACTGCTAGGTGGCACTGATTGGCACCACTGGTAAGCATTGATAGGTGGCACTGGCAGGTGGCAATGTCAGGTGGCACTGGCAGGCACAGATGAGGCAGATGTGACTCCTTCCCCTTCGGGACCCATGTCCCTTTAACATAAGCTGGTGATTGGCTTTTTTTTTTCTCCTCACACTTTCAGCGTGATGATAAAAAAAACGATTACCAAGCTTTTGTTTACATCATGTGATCAGCTGTCATTGGCTGACAGCTGATCACATGGTAAGGGGCCGGGATCGGCCCCTTACTCTGATCACCCGAGTCTCTGTGACTCTGTGTTCACCGCGCGCCCTACAGAATGGGCGCGTGCACAGGGGAAATTGAGGTCCGCGCTGTGGCTGTCACTCGGCTATGGCCTGGACCTCAAGTGGTTAACTATGTAGTGCAAGGGCCTGCCTGATTGAATACAGATTGAAAGTGTTTAGGTTTGACCTCCATACTATATGGTTTTGATAAATCTAAAGAAAAATTGTGTAATGTATGGCCAGCCTTAGACCTCTTAGATCTCATCTTTACCTATCAGGGATTGATCATCCTTTACATGTCTTTAATCATCAATAGCCAGTATTGTGCAAGGTTATTTAATGTTTTTTCTTTTCACCTTCACAGATTGATGAAGATCAAAGCCTCATTCCTGAAGCCACCCAGGGAGGTACCTACAACTTTGAGCCGTCGGCCAACCTTCAGACTAAAGACTTTAACTTCTAAGTGTGTTGCAGTGCAGCTTTTCTCTATCCCACGACAAGTAGTACCACCAGATGTCCACTAATTGAAGAAACCTTAAAAGCTTCAAGATACACACGCCTCTTCATTTTGATGCTTCTAAAGCAAAACCATGTATCTGTCACTTGCAGTTGCCAAACGTCACACTCACAAGGACTGTAATTGCATATGCATGAGCTCGGTTTTCTTTGAAACCCTAACAGTCCCAGCTGTGTTTTTTTACCTTTTCCATTTGGCACTGTGTGCTGACTGCCACAACATCCAACATTTCTTTTTCTGTTGTTAAGATTTCATAGTGATGGCATATCCGCTTCCTGTGGAAAAGTAGCTTTTCTTGAACCTGGTGCACTGTATATCAAGACTTTGCTATAATGCATACATTGTGGAAGACTCTGCAAAGGGTACAGTCTCCTCTGAGCCTCCATCTTCTCCATAGACATTTTCATATTTTGAGGAACTATAAATTTATTGGAAAAAAAAAATCATGCAAGCCAAAAGATTTTGTTTGAAACTGAATAAAAAAAATATCTTGGGTGATTTATTGAAAACAAAAAAAAATGTAAGACAAAACTTAAGTCTCTCTAGTATTTCCCAAGCTTGCTTCCCAAGTCATGATTGGAATATGGAATGGATTTAAAAGCAAAGCTCCTTTTTATTTTTATTGAACATCATGCCCTATTTGACCACTTCAACTTGTGTTTCTCCTGCTGTTTTTGAAGTAACCAAAAGCTGTGCATGGGAATTTATTTTCTCCTTAGATGCTGCCCTTGAACACCTGATCCGAAGATGAAAGCAACCATCCCTAAAAGTCTAGGGAAGATTTTTTGTCCAACAAGATCTCCTGAAATACTTTGGGGGAGGTAGAGGGAGAAACCATGCTTTTCAGTAGAGATGGCATGTTAAGTTAGGTGAATAATGGTGATTTTTGACTTGGGGTCAGACTGTGGAGCTTTTCTTGTTTACTGTAATTAGTCTTAATCTCTACTTTTGTAATAAGTGCTTTCTAGTACATGGTTGGCAACAGAACAGGAAGTTGAAGTCGCACTAGGCGCTGTGTTCTCCTCCAGGTTAGTGGGAACCTGACTAGTTGGCAAGCCACAACCTTGAATGCAGCTGTTCTACAAGCTCCCCGAAAGCTTTATTTTGCTAAAAGCAGGTGTGCTATAAATCATAAAATAGTGCTCATTAATGCATATACCTGTACAAAAGGGGGCAGCATTGCATCTCTGGCCATTAGGCAGTAATGCTATTAGCGTGGGGCGCTAGCATTCTTCATTTGGCTGTACAGTGCTGTTATCAATAACCCCGTGTTTTCTGACAAGCTTAAGAAGCTATATTTTCATTTACATTTGTTTTAGCAGGTCTGCCCAAGTGGTGGTAAGCAGACCCTGATAAGACAATAGGTGTTTATATTTGATTAGCTTTTTTTTGCTTTCAGAAGCCCCAGTTTCCAATGTGCATTTTACCTTTTATATTAATGTTTTGTTTTTTTTTTGTGGTGGGAGCTCAATTGCCTGAGTGACTAGGAACATTTTACAACAGGGATACTGGTACACATTTTATTGTGTTAACAGATTCCCAATGATTTGATGTGAAGGGATAGTTTAAATTTAAAAACTTTTAGTTAGCAGACTTGGGTCGTGTTTACTGTGATAATGAAAGATGCCATCCAAAATTTGTGGATACACTTTTCTTTAAAGGCTTGGTCTACCCAAAATGGAATTCTTCAGTGTTCGGTAAATGCTAGTGTGTTACGGCACTTGGTGGCTGCTTATATCTTATGGAGACTCTAACCATAAGGTTTTCCCCACTGAGCTTTTTGGCGTAGGCCCCTTTTTGGAGCCATTCATATCTTTACATGGACGAGGTTGGTGGGTTCCCACCTATAGGAGTTGATTTACTAAAGGAAAATAGACTGTGTAGTTGCTCCGGGGCTTGGTAAATGAGCAGAAGTTCCATCATCCAATCTTGTGCAAGCAAAAATGAGTTTTTTGTTTTTTTTTAAATATTGTTCGTGATTGGTTACTCTTTGCAAAGTGAAGCCTTTACCTCCTTTACTAAGCTCTGGAGCAACTGCACTTTCCAAAGTGCACAGTCTATTTGCCTTTAGTAAACCAAACCCATAGAGGACGAATAACGTAGCCAATTCATTAAGCTGAGGAAGACCCAAAGGTCACTGAGGAAGCTCTGGGATATAGGCAGCCGGCATGTGCGGCTTACTAGAATTTAAACTATACTGATGTTTGTTCTTTGGTGATTTGGCCTTTAAATGCTTTCACCTATGAACAACACAGTGGGTGTGCATTCATTACAATATATATAATATATATCTCTGCCAAGGTGGAGCCACTTTAAAGAGGGGGGTGGGGTTTGTCTTGTATCCCCAGGAGGATACAAGCGTATGTTTAAACTGCAAGATTTTTACTTGCTAGAGAATCTGTTTTAATATAGCAGTCTGGCCTCTGATTATTTATAGGTTTTATAAATTTTAGATTAAATTTCTCTTTAAGGTGGCTCAAAACATTTTCAACTCTCTCTTGTGCACATAAAAAGAAAAAAATGAGTTGAAATTCATTGTGCCTTTTTTTTTTTTTTCTTTCCCCATCCCAAGAGTTTTAGAGCTGGCTTCATATCATAACCACATCCCATCCACACAATAGGCTAAATTCTGTGGTGTTTTACGTAGCGTAGACGGTTTATAGCAGAACTTGATACGGTCACTTTACTTTATGATTTCCAATTTATTGTTTTTCCTGAAAAATTGGTAGGTTTCCCTAAATTTTCCCAAATTTTTTTTACAAATAAGCTGCATTGGTTCACTGTTTATTTTTTTTATTTTTTTGGGTGGGGGAGAGAGAGAGAGAAACTCTCCAGGAAAGGTTTTTGGGAGAGCATTCCTCCACATCTCAAAGCTTCTAACCTATACCTCAATACTTTAGAGGGCCCAGTCACCTACTGCAAACAGAAGCAGCCATTTTTTAAATTTTTTTTTTTTAGTTAATCAGTTTGTTACGGTAGCACAAAATCCTAATAGAAGGTGCTCTGCAAAAGAAGAGTTCTTATACCCACCTCTATGGTGGCCCGTGTCTCCTACTTCACTGTATTTCAGCCTCCTGTCAGTCTTCAGCTTTCAACACATCAGGATTGTCAGATGCCTGAGCCCTCCAAATGCCATGGCTCCATTCTATGATCCCTATGTCTGTGCTGTGTCATACAGCTACATTAGGATTAGAGGATCCAACTATGGTGTGTGGCAGGGGCCAAAATCTTCTGACCCTACTTAATGTGTCAAATGGCAGAGACACGAGTTGAGGCTGGCGGACTGTAGTGGAGCAGAGGAAGATGTGGGTTAAAGAGCTCTTCGCGTACAGAACAGTGGCGTCACTAGGGTCGGTGTCACTTGGTGCGGTAAAACATGGTATCACCCCAATCATTTTTTCCCCCATTTTCTGAAATTGCGCCCAAGATGCAGCTTGCAGGACTTCTTCACATCACCGCCCCCTGCAGCCCAGCTGCACCCCTTCACATTACAAATCCCCTGTGTCTCTGACCCCTTTTACATTACACAGCCCCATGCACCTCTGGAGCCCCTTTACATTACACAGCCCCATGCACCTCTGGCACCTTTTTACATTTCACAGCCCCATGCACCTTTTGGCCCCCTTTATGTTACACATCCCGCGCACCTCTTGCTTCCTTTTACATTACTTGCTTCTGGCACCCCTTTACATTACACAGCCCCCTGCAAGTCTGGCTCCCTTTACATTACACAGCCCCCTGCTTTTCTGGCAGCCCTTTACATTACACAGCCACCTTCATCTGGGGGGGAAGCTGTACATTATAAAGCCCCCTGCACCTCTGGCTCCCCTTTACATTACACAGCCCCCTTTACCTCTGGCTCCCATTACATTTCCCCCTTTACCTCTGGCTCCCATTACATTACACAGCCCCCTGCATTTCTGGCACCCCTTTACATTACACATCCACCTTCACCTTGGGGGCCCCCTGTACATTACACAGCCCCCTGCACCTCTGGCTCCCCTTTACATTACACCGCCCCCTTACCTCTAGCATCCCTTTACATTACACAACCTCCACAGCTCTGCCCCTTCCTACCTTACTCGGGCAGGCAGAGCAGGAGACGCAGCAGTGCTGAATAGAGGGCTATTTTCATATTAAGCTGGAGATTGGTTGCTAGAACCACCTACCAACCAGTTACCTGCTGGTTAACGTGGAAAATTAACATCAGCAGCTCCCACCCTCTTTTCAGCACCGCTGTGTCTCCTGTTATGTGTGCAGAAGTGTTCTGGATCCTGCTCTCTGCTCTGCTGTGTTGATAGTGGCAGAGGCAATCTGGCCCTGGGTGACTCCCCTCTGGCATTTTGTCACCCAGGTGTGGTCTGCACCCCCATAGTGATGCCACTGATGCAGAGCACCTTTTAGGGCTGTACAGCCAACCTAGTATCTAGTGGATTGGTAGGCTACAGGCTTGTGATTATAAGCTCAGTTCACAAAATGGCTTCTGCTAGTGTGTGTAGGTAACTATTCTGTGTTTTTGGTTTAGCTCTCCTCTGTGACCTTATGAAGTTTTGGTAGGATTGCATCATCTGATAGTTACAAAAACAAAGACTTTTGCTGCACTTCTTTTTTTTGTTTTCAGAACAGTGTTTGAAATGCATTTTTTTTTTCTTTCTTTCTTTTTTTTTTTTTAACTGTTTAAATAGACTAAAATGTTCTTTCAAAAGAGGCATCAAAATGTGTTCCTAATTTTGTATATGGGCTTAGGTTTTGTAACCAATAAAAAGCTGCTATCAAATACTATATACTATTACTTTGTGTAAGATGTTTGATTTGTGTTTTTTCCTGGGAACATTTGACTAGATTTAGCAAACTGATGCATTTTCTGTGTGTTTTTCATTATGTCATATGAAGCCCAAAGCAAATTTTAGCATCGTTCATATTCAAATTATTGCATTACCCCTGTGTAATTTCAGATAACTAAACCTAAAAATATACTTTACTTGAGGTCCCCATGACTTACAACCATAACAATGTGCAATATAGCAAACTTTCAAAGTGGAAATAGTCGCACAGGATTAATAACCATTGCAGTATATATATTTGAGCTATTTTATCTGCCAAAGGCTTTATATTTCTATGCATTCACTCAACAGTGTCAGACTGTACAGCCAGCCTAGTGACCTGACTGCTTTACTGCAGTTAAGCTACACCTCATTTTCCTGTCCTTGTTATTGGAGCACCGGTGGGTTAATAAGGTCATCTCTGCTCTCACCTTTGCACATGTGGAGTGCGATTGGCTATAAGTATTGCCCCTTTCTATCTCCCAGTCTTAGTGTAGTTGTACATGGGATTACAAGAGGCAAATGCCAAATTCAGGTGTTTAAAAGCACATTTATTAATTTATAAAAAAAAAAAAAATTTCATTGAGCAGTGTAGGACACAGGCAAAGTATTTGCGAACCCTGAATTATAGTCTTGTACTTTCAGGTGATTGGGCACTGGTAAAGCTTTCAAAAACATGCCCTATGGGCATCCCACCTATAACCCTACACCACTTTGAGAGTTCTCAATTTTTGTCACTTAAGGTTTTGGACCCTTTCTCCTTCATGGAGAAAATGACTGTTGGCTTAACCATTTTTATTTTTTATGTCCTTATTTTATCTTTGATATCTTCAATCAACTTCTCCCTGCCTTCCTATACCACAAATAGAATCTGTGCTAACTCAATAAATATTGGGAGCTATTCCCAGAGCCCATGCTAACTACAAGCCTGTGGCCTGTAATTTTGCTTTGGGGATTGGATCCTGTATGGGTGCTCACCTTTGGCACATACTACAGCATGTGTAGTTCAGGGCTGTGGTCCATCTCTATGGACCCCTTCAGGAGTCTGTCTACTGCAATGGGCAAAGCCTGGATTAGAAACGGTCAAGCATAGTGGACAGGTAAGATAGTCACCCTGCATGCTCATGGGCAATAATTGAGTTTCAAATTGGGCTCTTAAACTCAACCACTTAGCTCAGTCTCAAGTGGATGACAAAGTGTGTCACACTACGGGTTGCACATTTTACCTCAAAGTCCTCAAGTGCTTCTGCCTGCCTTTTCGCCACAGGAAGGTCAACACATGAGTTGCATAGGGCATTACCCTTACATGTGGCCATGGCAGAGACCAGGTGAAAGGGAACCAGTACAAAACCGCAGGTGAACATGTGTTGAAGGCCTGTAAAATACTCAACCTCAGAGTAATGATGTTTTCTTTAAATTGGAACAGAAACCAGCTTTTACACTGTTCTTTTCAGCCAATTCCATCTCTATTTCAGGTAGGCAACAAGCAGCCTGTTTGACGAGCAGAACTTTCTCAGACAGCCCTTTTTTTTTGCCCAGGGCTCCAAGGCGACATACCTATTTGTGATCCATCCTGCCTTCCATGTGTCATACTGATTCATCCTGCCGTCCATGCGCTGTATTGGCCCAGATGAAACTGGTACACAGATATATTCATTTTTCTAAGAGATGGTCCCAGGCCTCTTCCCAACAGGCAAGATCTGCTATCTCAAGGTCCTCTATTCCGTCCTGCTTCAGTCTCTGGCTTTAATAGCATGGCTGTTAAAGCCCAGGTCTTAGCAGATGGAGGGGGTCTCCTAGTTGGTGATGCTTACCTACTAAAAACAAGAAAAGCCACCTACAGGAAGATCTACTATCATACTGGAAATGCCTATTTTCCATGATATGAACACAAGTACTTTTGTCCCAGAGATTTTGGGCCTCGCATTCTGGTTTTCCTACAATCCAGTCTTAAAGTGGGGTTCCACCCAAAAAAACAAACATATCTAAAAAATTATAAAAAAAAAAAACAAAAAAACATTTGGATATTTTTTTTTTTTTTTACTTACCTCTAAATGCCTGTTGCTAGGTGGTCCCTCGTAGTCTGCCCCTTCGTCTGCCTGGGCTGGTGACATCACTTCCCCCTGGCACAGGAAGGGCTCGGCTCTTCTCCCTCCCTCCTGTCAATCATCTGGGACCCATTGCAGGTCCCAGGTGATTGAGCGGCCAATCACGGCGCACGGCGCCGCTCGCGCATGCGCAGTGGGTGCCAGGCTGTGAAGCCACAGCCCGGCGCCCACAGTTGAAATGCCGGCGCCGACGAGTGGAGGGGGGGGACGAGCGGGGCTTCGATCCCCCGCACCGCTGGACCCAGGGACAGGTGAGTGTCCAATTAAAAGTCAGCAGCTGCAGTATTTGTAGCTGCTGACTTTTAATTTTTTTTTTTTTTTTAATGGCCCCCCTGAGTGGAACTCCTCTTTAATCAGAACTTGGCTGTAAGCACCCTCAAAAGACAGGTCTCAGCCTTGTCCAATCTCTTCAAAGACCTCTGGCTTCACTCTTATGTGAAAGGAAACACCCTTATAGCACCCTGTGCTTACTTGGGATCTCCGTTTGCTTCTCTCTAAGGCCCCTTTCACACGATTGGACCGTTCAGGTCCGCCTGTCAGTTTTGACGGCGGACCTGAACGGGCGATCCATGTTAGCCTATGGAGCGTCGGATGTCAGCGGAGACATGTCCGCTGACATCCGACCCCGTCCGATCCGCTAAAAGCAGACGTATGGCTCTACGTCCAGATCCGTCGCTATCGGATCGGGTGAGATCTGACGAAAACGGACACGCTGTCCGTTTTCGTCCGATCCCTCCATAGGCGGCAGCGGTGCCTGACAAGCCCCTCCCCGCTCAGTGAGCAGAGAGGGACCTGTCATCCGCCGGCTCAGCGGAGATCAACGGACAGATCTCCCGCTGAGCCGGCGGACCGAGGCGGGCTCCGTAGAAACGGAGCCCGCCTCGTGTGAAAGGGGCCTTAGGCTCGATTCACATCTGTGCATGTTGCTTTTGAGCGTTTCTGCAGTGCTTTTTGGACACACGGTTTTACTGCGATTTTTGCTGCTTTTTTTTTTTTTTTACACACTGAATATAGCTGGTTGCTAAGGAGGGGGCCGGGAAGCCAGCTGCCGTGTCTTTAACAACCGATGAGTCATCAGTTGTCAGCGGGCTTCCCGCTGTATGTCAAAAAAATAATTGTTGGCTAAAAAAAAATCAAGAGAAAAAAAACAGTGTGGGGTCCCCCCCTGGTCCATACCAGGCCCTTGGGTCTAGTATGGATTTGGAGTGGACCCCATGCCAAAAAATTTTCTAAAAATGGCGTGGGGGTCCCCCCAAAATCCAGACCCTTATCCGAGCATGCAGCCCAGCAGAAAAGGAAGGGGGCGAGCGCCCCCCTCCTGAACCATACCAGGCCACATGCCCTCACGATGGGGGCAGGGGGGCTCTGCGCTCCCCACCCCAAAGCACCTTGCCCCCATGTTGATGGGGGATAAGGGCCTCTTCCTAACAACCCTTGCCTCTGGTGGTTGTTGGGGTCTGCGGGGGGCTTATCGGAACCTGGAA
Source organism: Lithobates clamitans (assembly GCA_037952925.1). Lineage (NCBI taxonomy): Eukaryota > Metazoa > Chordata > Amphibia > Anura > Ranidae > Lithobates > Lithobates clamitans. The sequence goes on from JBBGZY010001769.1 coordinate 1,287,834, forward strand.
GCCCACTTTACAAGGGGGCCCCCCCCATGTGAATGAGTATGGGGTACATTGTACCCCTACCCATTCACTGAAAAAAAAGTAGACAGTTTTTGACAAGTCTTTTATTAAAAATCTTCTCCGCTTCTTCCTCCATCTTCTCCCGCATCTTCATCCTCCGGTGGTCTTCTCCCCCTGCTTCTTCTTCCGCTCTTCTGTCTTCTTTGTCCAGTGTTCTTACTCTGCTGCTGCTCCCGCCGATGACCCTCCTCTGATGCTGCGTCCCGCTGATCTGTCAGTGGCGATGTCCTGCATTTCTTAAATAACGATGGGGGCATGGCAATCGGATTACGTTATCTGGAGGCCACCCCCCCCCTTGTGATGTTACCGCCCGGGGCATTATGGGCCGTGATGTCACTATGGGGCATGGCCTCCGGATGACGTAATCCGATTGCCACGCCCCCATCGTTATTTAAGAAATGCAGGACATCGGCGTCGACAGATCAGCAGGATGCAGCATCGGAGGAGGGACTTCGGCGGGAGCGGCGGCAGAGGAAGAACACCGGAAGAAGAAGCAGGGGGAGGAGGAGAAGACCGGAGGATGAAGATGCAGGAGAAGATTTTTAATAAGATTTGTCTAAAACTGTCTACTGTACTTTTTAACACTACACTACTTTTTTTTTTTAAAGGCAATGAGTAGGGGTACAATGTACCCCATACACATTCACATAGGTGGGCGGGGATCTGGGGGCTCCCTTGTTAAAGGGGGCTTCCAGATTCCGATAAGCCCCTCCGCCCGCAGACCCCCACAACCACCGGGCAAGGGTTGTCGGGAAGAGGTCCTTGTCTCCATCAACATTGGGGCAAGGTGCATTGGGGTGAGGGACGCAGAGCCCCCCCCCTGCCCCAAAGCAGTCATCCCCCCCCATATGTTGAGGGCATGCAGCCAGGTGTGGGGGGGGTGCTCGCTTCTCCCTTTCCTAACCTGCTGGGCTGCATGCTCCGATAAGGGTCTAGTATGAATTTTGGGGGGACTCCCACGCCTTTTTTTTTTTTTTTTTTTTTTTTTTTTAATTTTTGGTGTCTGGGGGGGGGGGTGGTCTTTTTTTAATCCATACTGGACCCAAGGGTTTGGAATGGACTTGGGTGGGGGGTGGACCCCAAGCTGTTTTTTTCTTTTTTTTTTTTCTTAGTCGGCATTTTTTTACATTGAGTTGGAAGCCAGCTGATAGCTGATGACTCCTGGCAGCTGATGGCTTCCTGGCCCCCTCCTTAGCAACCAGCTATATACAGTGTAGAAAAAGAAATTAAAAAACGAAAATCGCTGTAAAAATGCGGTACTTGCGTTTTGGATGCGGGTCCATTGAATTTTATTACATGCAAAATGCTGCATTTTGCGGGGAAAAAAAAAGTCCCGACCCCTTTCATGTTCCATAGGAACCCATGTTAAAAAAAATTTCCCCGCATTTCTGCAAAATGCATCAAAAAAATGCATTAGTGTGAATCTAGCCTAAGACCCCCTTCACACTGTGGCCGTGTTTGCGGTAAAGCGCCGGTTGCTTTATTGCTGTTTAAGCGGCCCTTTTCGGCCACTAGTGGGGTGCTTTTAACCTCAAAGGAGGGGTTAAAAACTCCCGTGTTGCGGTAGTTCGGAAGAATTGCCCATTCATTCCAAAGGGCAGGGTGTTTTGGTAGTGCTAAATACTGTTTGCTGGACTTTTCGGAACGTTCCGCAAGCGCACTGCCCGAGTGTGAAAAGTCGCACTTGAATGAATGGGAGGCAGTTTTCAGGTGCTTAACAGAGGCTATTTCCAGCGCTAAAGTGCCTGAAAACCGCCCCATTGTGAAAGGTTTCTAAGCAGCATAAACTGCTTTTTGAACCCATCCAGTATATTCCTTAACCACTTCTGCCCCAGAAGATTTTACCCCCTTCCTGCCCAAAGCATTTTTTTTGCGATTCGGCACTGCGTCACTTTAACTGACAAATGTGCGGTCGTGTGACCTTGCACCCAAACAAAATTGACGTCGTCCCCCCCCCCCCCACAAATAGAGCTTTCTTTTGGTGGTATTTGATCGCCTCTTCAGTTTTTATTTTTTGCGCTATAAACAAAAAAAAAATCGACAATTTAGAAAAACTCTCAATATTTTTTACTTTTTGGTATAATAAATACCCCCCAAAAATATATATATAAAAAAAAAAATTTTTCCTCAGTTTAGGCTGATATGAATTTTTCTACATATTTTTGGTAAAAAAAAAAAAAATATCGCAATAAGTGTATATTGATTGGTTTGCGCAAAAGTTATAGTGCCTACGAAATAGGGGATAGTTTTATGGCTTTTTTTAAATTATTATTTATTTATTTTACTAGTAATGGTGGCGATCTGCAATTTTTATCGGGACTGCGACATAATGGCGGACACGGACAATTTTGACACATTTTTGGGACCATTGGCATTTCTACAGTGATCAGTGGTATGAAAATGCATTGATTACTGTAAAAATGTCACTGGCAGTGAAGGGGTTAATGTGTTTCCTAGTTTGTGTTCTAACTGAAGGGGGAGGGGACTGTGCAGGGGAGATGATAGATCGCTATTCATACGCTCTCTCTGCTCTCCCCCTCAGAGAACCGGAAACTGTGTTTACACACAGATCCCGGTTCTCCGTGTGCCCTGAGCAATCGCGGGAGCCCGGCGGAGATTGCGACCGCTGGGCACTCGCATCAGCTCCGTGGGCGAGCTACAGCTTTAATCGGACCGGCAGATTCCCTGTTTGTCCTGTTCTCAGGACATTGCAGGGGGGGCTCCCTGCTTCCAAGTTTCACTATCTGGAGATGGATTAGTACTCTGATTGCTAGTACTTAGATTCTCAAGGACAGATCGCCTACATTTTTACATGCCCATTTCACCAGATCAGTGGGAGTTACCTAGTCTTTTTGGCACCAGGTCTTCATAGCCCAGCTGTGCAAGGCTGCCACCTTTGGTCCCATGTCCATACCATCTCAAGGTTCTACCAGGTGTATATCCAATCTGTGGATGTAGCTTTGGACTGCAAAGTTCTTGCAGTGGCATTCTAAGGTTGGGTCCTTTTCTGAGCCTTGTTGTTGGACCTGTTGGCACAGTTCTTTCACCTATTTGTTGCCCATCCTTCTCATTCATTTCTTGGGGACATCCTAGGGTCTATGAATACTTTGTGTCCTGCACTGTACAATTTAGAATATATGAATTTTTACTTGCCTGTAAATTCTACATACAACAAATGGTTCTGGCCACAGGCAAGTGTGCAGCTTCATATTTTGCACCAAGTGCAAAGAGAATGTTTAACCAGCTGTGGCTTTCCCCCATCCTCCCCCCCAAATTCACCTGTCCGCCATGTTTATAAATGGCTTTTTTCAATTTCAGAATCTGTATGTGTCTTTAAGTGGCAACTAATAAAATTTGGAAATACTATTTATTTGATTTCAACAAGCCTTTCTTTTCAATTCAAGCTTGCTAGTAAAGAGTGTGTAACAGATTTTGCATCACCCAAAACAGGATTTCTACTTACTACTTCTACTAGTAGCACAGTGACATAATGAAACAAAATGGCTAACAGTGTCAGATGACTAGTAATAAAATATCAGCTACATTTTGTTTATATATTCATGACACATATGCAGCTACTCTAAACCTTAAACAATTCAATAACATGATAATACAAAAGCTGTGCATCTGATTCTCTTTTTTTTTTTTTTAAATAGGGTTTAGAGCAGGAGTCCCAACCTGGCGGCCCGCCAGCTGTTGCAAAACTACAAGTCCCATGAGGCCTTGCAAGGCTGCCAGTTGCAAGCATGACTCCCACAGGCAAAGGCATGATGGGACTTGTAGTTGTGCAGCAGCTGGAGGGCCACCAGTTTGAGACCCCTGGTTTAGAGGAAGCCTTCCTTTAGAACAGCAGTATGGAGAAGAAATGGAGGAAGGGTGATATCTTCAAGCCGAGTTCCACCCAAAAATAGAACTTCTGCTTTAGGGGATGGTGACCCCCTGACATTCCACATTTGCCTCTTTTTAGAGGGTTCCAGCTCCCACTTCCTCCTGGTGCACCCGCGGTGCCGGAAGGAAGATCACCTCTTCCCCCCTCCCTCTCAGCAATCATTTGGTACACATCTCAGTTGATTGCCCAGCCAGCCACAGTGCAGCTCGTGCATGCACAGTGCGTGCCCACAGTGACAATGCCAGCGTTGCGGAGAGGAGGGGGAGATGAGCAGGGCTTCGTTCCCCCCCCCCGCATCGCTGGACACTGGGACAGTTAAGTGTCCGATTATTAAAAGTCAGCGGCTGCAGTATTTGTAGCTGCTGACTTTTTTTTTTTTAAAGCAGAACTCCACTTTAAGCTGGCCATGTGCTATTAGTTTGTTCAGACTGTGAGTTGAACGCAAAAAAAAAAGTCAGATTCCTTCGTCCATGCTATGCAGTGCAGATGGACAAATCTCACTGTTGGGTTATTGTATTCTGGCAGCATCTGACTGGATTCATCCACTGTTCAACTGACAATTCTCTACCCAGTTCCTTGATTTTTTTTAACGTTGGGCAGATGGGGCTGAAATTTTGACCAGTTCATCGAGAACCAGTAGGATTTCAAACCGTGTAGGGCCAGCTTAAAATATAAAGGGATCAATGATGCATTGGGGAAATGAGGCCACGTCTACCAGACTCTAAAACATTTAGTGTTTGACTTTGTGTGTTCATATATCAGTTTTTTTATCTATTTATGAAGGGATCCAAAGTAATCACTTCATAGAAGAGCTGCAAGAAAGCAAATGTTTGGCTGCCAGTTTTCTTCCGGTAAACCAAGCCACTTCTAATTTCAAAAATGTGCTGGAAAATTATTTTTAAGACCTGATGAACTTACAAAATCCTAAAGAAACATCAACATTTCCTCCTGATAACTGTGTCTGGGCGGCACAATGTTAAGTACCCAATATTACATTTAGGGCACTGATTATTCTTTTCAGAAATGTAGTGTACTAGTGTTAATGGGTAATTTATCTTGTGTGAATTAAAGATGCCTGAGTAAATCTATCAGTATATTGAAAGGAGATGATATTTGTGCCAAGAGAGTATCTTCCCAGACCTTGTCATCAAACAGCTTTCAGTTGCTCACACGGGTCAATTTTTTGGCAAGGGCTGCTGTGTTTTCCTTTGGCTTAACAAGTGTGAATAGATGGCAAGTTCAAACCTTCAAGAGGAAGTTTCTGATGAAAGCGTCAGGCATAGGAAGTCTAGCAAGAGGGAATTTAGCATTGGGAAAGCCATTAGGCGTGGCAGAGTTGCAAAAACCTAAACGGCAAATGCTTAATGACCTGAGAGTCTTTTTTTTATTTTTATTTTTTTTGTCAAAATAAGGAGGACTTTATGGACAAAGCAGAGGGAACGGTAATAATCGGAGGAGATTTCAATTTTATATTAGACACAACAGCAATTCCATCAGATAGAAATAATAGCCAATGAAAAGAATTTAAGCATCTACTGGAAAAATATCAAATGGTGGACATCTGGAGGGTTCAACATCGGACAGTAAATATATTATTCATAATACTCAAATATACACAATACATACCATAGAATAGACTATTTATTTTATTAGTCAAACAGGTCTGATGATGACGCCCTCCACTGATACTGGTATTTTTTTTTTATAAATCCACAACGATAATTGAGACTAATTAAGACTAAATGATAATTTGCTTAAAGATAAAAAATGTGAAATGGATATTCGACAAGCAGTAAAATAAATTTTGCAAGTTCATGAGGTAGATGATACTTCAAATTCCCATACAATGGGAAACATTAAAATGTGTATTGCAGGGATTGTTCAAACATGGTGCAAGATTAACCACTTGCCGACCAGCTGCCGTCATATTGCAGCAGGTCGGCACGATCCTGCGAGCCGCTGTAGCTGTACGTCGGCTTCTTTGAGGCTGGATTCACACCTATGCAGTTTTAGTGCTTTTTGCATTTTGCAGATTTGCACTAGAGTCCATTTAACATTGTTTCCTATGGAACACGATCTGTAGTCCAAATCTGCAAAATGCAAAAAGCACAAAAAATGCATAGGTGTGAACCCAGCCTAAGCGGGATAGCAGGCGCACGCCTGCTGCACTGCAGTGGTGTCGATGCTCATGGCCGGTGGTCGGGATGACCGCCGGCCACGAGAGGCAGAACAGGGACTCTGTTCTGTGAGGGGAGGGTTCCTAATAGCTAGGAACCACGATCTGTCATCTCCTATAGTCAGTCCCATCCCCCCACAGTTAGAACACACACTAGGGAACACAGTTAACCCCTTCCCTGCCAGTGACGTTTATACAGTAATCAGTGCATTTTTATAGCACTGATCGCTGTATAATTGTCAATCGTCCCAAAAATGTGTCAAAAGTGTCTGATCTGTCCGCCATAATGTCGCAGTCTCAATAAAAATCACAGATCACCCCCATTACTAGTAAAAAAAATAATAAAAATGCCATAAATCTATCCCCTATTTTGTAGACGCTATAACTTTTGCGCAAACCAATCAATAAACGCTTATTGCGATTTTTATTACCAAAAATATGTGGAAGAATACATATCGGCCTAAACTGAGGAAAGAATTTGTTTTAAAAAAATTGGGGATATTTATTATAGCAAAAAGTACAAAATATTGTGTTTTTTTTCAAAATTTTCACTCTTTTTTTGTTTATAGCGCAAAAAATAAAAACCGCAGAGGTGATCAAATACCACCGAAAGAAAGCTCTATTTGTGGGGAAAAAAGGACGTCAATTTTGTTTGGGTACAGCATCGCACGACCACGCAATTGTCAGTTAAAGCGATGCAGTGCCGTATCGCAAAAAATGGCCTGGTCATCGAGCAGCCAAATCTTCCAGGGCTGAAGTGGTTAAAAAGAGAAAAAGAACATGAAATGTCTCAATTATTGGGAGAAATTTCAAGATTAGAAAATGTACACAAACGAAATCTTAACCCAATGGATAAGATATTGATAAGTGTATTGAAATGCAAACTCTGATGAACAATCATTACAATCAAGGGATAAAAATAGAGCCCAGTTTTATCAATATGGGGGTAAAACCGGAAAAATACTAGCCAAAACGTTGAAACAACAACCCTTGACATCTATTGTAAAAATCGTGAAAGCTTTGGGGGGGAATGACATACGAGCCTATAGAAATCTCTAAAACATTCCACACATACTCTTCCAAGCTATATGATATAAAGCCATAACAAGGAAAGGTAAAATAACCTAGAGGAAATATGCCAATATATTAAAGAAACAGTGTTACCTACTCTCCCCAAAGAAACAGTGGAGGAACTGAAAAAAGATTTCAGCAGAAGAAATTCAGCAAGCTATAGCTGCACTGGTCCTGGGCAAAAGCCCAGGCCTGGATGGATATACCCCCAGATTCTATAGGGTATTTCAAGAGATAATTACATCTATTTTAAGAAAAACATTTAACTCCATATCGGCTTCACAAGCTTTTGCACCACAAAGTTTAGTAGCTTATATTTCACTTATTCCTAAACCAGTAAAGGACCACACGTTATGTGGTAACTACCGGCTAATCTCCCTTACAAAGACATACACCTGATTCCTCAAAAAAATGTAATAGTACAATTACGTAAAGCCATAGGAAGTTTTACTTGGGCCCAAAAAACACCACGAATAAAAAGAGAAATTTTAATTAGAACGAAAAAGAATGGAGGTCTTGCGCTCCCCGATTTTACAGTATATCTACAAGCTGCATCCTTAACTGCTTCAGCCCTGAAAGATTTTACCCCCTTCCTGACAAGAGCACTTTTTGCGATTCGGCACTGCGTAACTGACAATTGCGCGGTTGTGCGACGTTGTACCCAAACAAAATTGACATCCTTTTTTTCCCACAAATAGAGATTTCTTTTGGTGGTATTTTTTGCGCTATAAACAATTTTCCCATTTTTTTTTTAAAAAAGCTAATTTTTTTCTCAGTTTAGGTCGATATGTATTCTTCTACATATTTTTGTTAAAAAAAATTGCAATAAGCATATATTGATTGGTTTGCGCAAAAGTTATAGCGTCTACAAAATAAGGGCTATTTTTATGGCATTATTATTATTATTTTTTTTTTTACTAGTAATGGCAGCGATCTGCGATTTTTATTGTGACTGCAACATTATGGCGGACACATCGGACAATTTTGACACATTTTTGGGACCATTGGCATTAATACAGCGATCAGTGCTATAAAAATGCATTGATTACTGTAAAATTGTCACTAGCAGGGAAGGGGTTAACACTAGGGGGCGATCAAGGGGTTAATTGTGTTCCCTAATGTGTGTTCTAACTGAAGGGGGGAGGGGACTGTGTAGGGGAGATGACAGATCGCTGTTCATACTCTGTATGAACAGACGATCTGTCACTTCTCCCCTCAGAGAACTGGAATCTCTGTGTTTAAACACAGAGATCCCAGGTGTCGCCTTGTTACGAGCGATCGCAGGAGCCCCTAGTGGCCGCCGTAGAAACCGACATAACATAACGGCGATTCGCCTGCCTGTGCCATTCTGCCGCAGTACAACTGGGGCGGCTGGTCAGCAAGCGGTTAATAAGAATAGATTGGTACCATAATGTAAAATATAAGCAATGGATAACCATAGAGAAAGATATTATAGGCCTACAACTTAAATCCCTTCCACGTATTAAACCTCAGCTTCAGCCCGAGAAAAAGGAATTAACAATTTTTGTATCATCAACTTTAAAAATATGGGACACAGTAATGAAAAAGGGAGGACTTTCTACAATGATTGGGCCAATGACCCAACCCTGAATTCCCACCAGCATTAGAAGCTACAAATTTTATTAAATGGAACAGGTTGGCGAACACGAGGATAGTTCCGATCCTAGAAGAAGGCAAACTTCCACGATTGCTTGACAAGGGGCCTGAACATAAAAACAAATGGATGCAGCATTATCAATTAAGTGCATATATCGAATCAAAAATACAACCATTCTTGATTGACAGACCACTAACTAGCTTTGAACAACTGTGAGTAGAGCAACGAAGACCAACCCATAAATTGTCCATTATATTTAAACTTTTATTACCCTCTGGACCCCTCAATGAATTAGCATGTATTAAAAAATTGGGAAAATGAAATAGAGAGTTTAATTCCATTAATAGAATGGGACAAGGCATTTTCACTAATACATAAACTATCGGTAGCGGTTAAACATCAAGAAAGAAATTATAAAATCATGATAAGGTAGTACTGGAGTCCAATGGACTTAAATGAAATAAAAAGATAATACAGAGATTTGTTGGAGATGTCTTAAGGTAAGAGGAACAATGACACATCTGGTATGAGTGCCATATGGTGAGGGATTTCTGGTATAAGATATTTGAAATATATCGGATGGTGTCAGGAATTGAGATACAACCAAATGTTGATAAATCGTTACTATCCATAATACCAGGGTCATTGAAATCTATAAGGATGGGTATATTTCACCATATGAAAACAGCTGCCAGGACAATAATAGCCCGAAAATGGCGAAAAACAAAAAGTCCAACAATAGCGGAATGGGTATGTGAAATGAACGAAATACAACAAAAGGAGAAACAAATAAGGAGTGAAGAGGATACAAGAAATCAAATGCCAAAAATGTGGCAACAATGGGAAGAGTTTCGGTTCTTGACAAACTTGGTTTGGTTAGGGTTGGGAGATGAGAGGAATAGGAGACAATGTATGAGGTTCTGTGTAGGTGACAACGGAAAGATGGAATAATATAGAAAGGGAAGACAGATCCTGATATAGGGAATTATTGCCTTTTGTCAGGGACACAGGACATTATTTATAGCTATAAAGTACATTATATGAATGCATATGTATTTGTATAAAATGTTTATAAAACTAATAAAAAGAGATTAAAAAAAAATAAGGAGAACTTGCAATAATGATTCTGTATGTTATGGCAAATGTACCTCTGGGTTTTACCTGTTCTCCCAATGCAGGGTCGCTTCCACAGTTGTCTTTACCATATTCCCAGAAACGTTTCCATGCTGCCACCAGCTTCCTTGTTCAATGATAGGCTGACCTATGATGATAAAGATCACAATTCGAAATAATGCTGGTTATACCGGACATTATTCCCCATGTACCTTTTATATACATTTTCATTTTCTAATAAACTATGTGGAATTGTTTCAAAGCTCTAGTTTAATTTTAACAAAAAAATATGCAAGCTTTTAGTTTCCATACTTAGGCCTCATTCACACTGGACTATTTGCAGCTGCTCCTAGGGGTGCCAGGCATTATTTTTTTCTGCCTCTAAACACCCCAGCACATTAGTCTATGTGCCCATGCAGGGGCTTTTAGAGGCAGGAAAAAAAAACAGTGCATTCAGGGCAGAAAAAACGCTGGACGCTGCTATATGCTAAATGCATTTAGAGCTTGAGCATTAATTATTTTCCATAGCCAGAATAAATTTCTATAACACCCAAACTCTTGACGCCTATAAACGTGCCTAAAAGCTTCAAGCCTCGTACACACGGTACAGTTGTTGGCCAACGGAGCGTCTGATTTTTGTCTTAAGGGCGTGTGCCAGGAGGATCTTGTCTTGCATACTAACGATAAACAATTGTCGTGTAACAAACATGAACGCAGTGGTGAAAATTTACTAGCCTGCCATCCAACATTTGTTGGCCGAAAGTTGGACAACATTTGTCAAAAGGAGCGTACTAACGGTCAGATTTTAGGACAACAGTCTGTCAACAGACCATCCCCTGCCAACAATCGCATCGTGTGTATGAGGCTTTAGACAATACAAGCAACGGGATTTTTTTTTTTCTGCCGCGACGCTGCTGCCAGGCGGAAAGGCTTCTAGGAGAGTTTGCATGAGGCCTTATGGTGGCGGAAAAAGCTGTAAACATTTAAAAAAAACTGAGGGTAAAGGGGCAAGCTGCTGAATGTTTGAAGTGTAGACACCTAAAAGATACCAACAGCTGTCACCCAAATCTTTTCTTGGCCAAGTTTCCTTGTCAAAAGAAGTTTATTGAGTATACAATGTTATAAAGATACATAAAGTATTCTTGGCCAAGTTTCAAGTCCTTGTGAGAGGCATCCTTGTGGCTGTGGGGCTTAGCAAAACTAAAAATTATTCAAACATTGGGCTCCATTCACAGAACCAGATCACATGCATTATTTAGGCGTTTTTCCCAAATACCACATGCGATTTTGAAAATGTCAATTCACTACTGCTTTATGCAGTATTTACTGCAGAAATGCGCAGTAAATACCATATAAAGCAGAAGTGAAAGTCAATTCACAAAAAAATTTCAAATGCATGCTGTAAATAAGTAGTTGTCCCGCTATGCGATATTTAAAGAACCAGCTGCTACCAGCATCCTCAGCAACCAACCTGGTTGTTAACGAGCGCCCCCCCCCCCCTCCAAAAGTACCTTTTCCCCTTGCTACTGGGGACAAGGGCCGCTTCCCCACAACCCTGGCCGGTGGTTCTGGGGATCTGCGGGCAGGGCTTATCCTTGTACATAGTACCCCTACTTATTCACCTAAAAAAAATATAAAAAAATAGACAGTTCTTAAATAACTAAGGGGTGGGGCCATCTGGTGACCCCTGCACCCTTGTGACATCATTGACCCAGCATGTCCCTGGCCCACAAGAGGGTGGGGTACCCGATGATGTCCCCCCCATGTTGAGGGCACGTGGCCTTGTACGGTTCGGGTAGGGGACCCCCTCACACTGTTTTTTTTTTTTCTTTATTTTTATTGACGGCATTTTTTATTTTTAAATCCAGCTGTCAGCAGAGAACCCTGCAGACAGCTGGTGACTCATCAGTTGTTAAGGTTTTGCTGCCGCCTGCCTCCTAACAACTAGTAACTGTCACGGTTGTTAAGGACACCGGCAGCTACATGCTCCTTTACAACCAGCTAGTGACAGCCTGTGGTAAGGATGCTGGCTACTGGCAGTGGTTCATTACCGCAGGCTTTCACTTCTAAAATACCGCATGACCTCACAAAATAACTCATGCGGTATTTAAGTAGTGATTTTTAGTGAATGCTAAAAAACGTATTGAAAAACACTGCAGTATCTTACCGTTTACTCAGATGCGGTAAGATACCACTTTGTGAATGGAGCTCACGGTCTTTCTTGAAATGTGGCCATGACAGAAAGGTTGAAAAGGCCTCTTAGATGCATGCACTTTATGCCTTCAGCAGTCGCCCCCCTAACTTGCTTCCCAATCTACAAGGACTCACTGAGTCAATATTAGGAATTAGGACCACAAGAATTAGGAGGCTTGCATAATGTTTGCTAGCCAAAAGTCTGTACTGTCCACAGTAAAAAGTTGAGTTTAGTGTTAGTTTTCTTAAAGAGGAACTGCAGTCTGCTCACATAATTTGTAACGAAAACATCTTTGCCATTCTGAAGCTTCCCTCCAACCACTTTGCGTATTATTTTATATATACTGTGATTCTATACTTGCCAAATATGCTGCAGAAATCTCTCTTCACTAAGTCTGGCAGCGTCCATTTTAACTGTGGGCAGCTGAAGCTGCTGCCTGTTCACTTTCTGGATTTACACAGACACACAGAGGCACACCTCTCGTTGGCCCTCTTATGACTCATCCCCCCTCCCTTTCTGGCAAACTCTCACGAGAGTGTGAGAGAGAGAGAGAGCTGTGCATGATGTCATAAGCCTAGGCTAATGACCAGACAAGAAACAGGAAGTGGGCTGTATAAGGTATTTACTGGCAGAAAAAAAAAAATTACTATCTAAAGTTAAAACAACACGGGAAGAAGATTTTATAGATGGAAAGTTGAAAAAATGTCTGAAGGTCCACTTTAAGGAATAGTCAGAAAGTGATTGAAGTACGTTTTATAGCTGAACCCTGAGTACAGAATGTGCATGTCAGTGTGGTGCTTCCATGCTATCATTGAATATGTTTTCATTTTACCCATCAGGCTAATGTCACTGAGAAATTCATACTTAATTTTATGATTGACAGGCCTCAGTCCCTACCACATCGATCTTATAAATCTGGTGGTCACTATGCCCTTTATCCCACCAGTCACCGGTCTTGCCACTTCTGAGGGGTGATGTAAGTTTGTCCCAGCTTACTATAGTGGGTAGACCCAGGAGTCTCAGACTCCCAGTCTGAACTGCCCACTGTAGCAGCGTCATTTAATTGACAGGCCAGTTGATTCCCGATCTGTCCCATCTCCCATGACCTGGCTGTGACTGATAGACCACGAGATTCCCGATCTGTCCCACCTCCCATGACCTCGCTGTGACTGGCAGGCCAGGAGTCTCCCGATCTGTCCCGTCTCCCATGACTTTGCTGTGTCTGACAGGCCAGGAGTCTCACAATCTGTCCCATCTCCCATGACCTGGCTGTGACTGACAGACCACGAGATTCCCGATCTGTCCCATCTCCCATGACCTCGCTGTGACTGGCAGGCCAGGAGTCTCCCAATCTGTCCCGTCTCCCATGACCTGGCTGTGACTGACAGACCACGAGATTCCCGATTTGTCCCATCTCCCATGACCTCGCTGTGACTGACAGGCCAGGAGTCTCCCGATCTGTCCCGTCTCCCATGACCTGGCTGTGACTGACAGACCACGAGATTCCCGATTTGTCCCATCTCCCATGACCTCGCTGTGTCTGACAGGCCAGGAGTCTCCCAATCTGTTCCGTCTCCCATGACCTGGCTGTGACTGACAGACCACGAGATTCCTGATATGTCCCATCTCCCATGACCTCGCTGTGACTGGCAGGCCAGGAGTCTCCCAATCTGTCCCATCTCCCATGACCTGGCTGTGACTGACAGACCACGAGATTCCCGATTTGTCCCATCTCCCATGACCTCGCTGTGACTGACAGGCCAGGAGTCTCCCGATCTGTCCCGTCTCCCATGACCTGACTGTGACTGACAGACCACGAGATTCCCGATCTGTCCCATCTCCCATGACCTCGCTGTGACTAGCAGGCCAGGAGTCTCCCAATCTGTCCCATCTCCCATGACCTGGCTGTGACTGACAGACCACAAGATTCCCGATCTGTCCCATCTCCCATGACCTCGCTGTGACTGACAGGCCAGGAGTCTCCTGGTCTGTCATGCCCATCCATGCCTTGGATTGACAGGGTATGTAAATAAGCTTTAGGCACAATGTAAGTGCCCCTCCGGACAGTCACATGTGACATCAGACTGAAGAAGAGGCACTTTTAAAAGTAAAAATAAAAAATGTATTGGGTTATAGCAGAGGTGTCAAACTTAATTTCATTGCGGCCCGCATTGGTATTATGGTTGTCCTCAATAGGTCAGTTGTATCTCCCATGACCTCAATGGTACTGACAGGCCAGGAGACTCCTGATCTGTCCCGACTCATACAGGTGATACTCAAAAAATTTGAATATCGTGCAAAAGTTCATTTATTTCACTAATGCAACTTAAAAGGTGAAACTAATATATGAGATAGACTCATTACATGCAAAGCATGATAGTTCAAGCCGTGATTTGTCATAATTGTGATGAATATGGCTTACAGCTCATGAAAACCCCAAATCCACAATCTCAGAAAATTAGAATATTACATGCAATCAATAAAACAAGGATTGTACATAGAACAATATCGGACCTCTGAAAAGTATAAGCATGCATATGTACACAGTACTTGGTTTGGGCCCCTTTTGCAGCAATTACTGCCTCAATGCAGCGTGGCATGGAAGCTATCAGCCTGTGGAACTGCTGAGGTGTTATGGAAGACCAGGTTGCTTCAATAGTGGCCTTCAGCTCTTCTGCATTATTCGTTCTCATGTCTCTCATCTTTCTCTTGGCAATGCCCCATACATTCTCTATGAGGTTCAGGTCAGGCGAGTTTGCTGGCCAATCAAGCACAGTAATCCCACGGTCATTGAACCAGGTTTTGGTGCTTTTGGCAGTGTGGGCAGGTGCCAAGTCCTGCTGGAAAATGAAGTCAGCATCCCCATATAGCTAGTCTGTGGAAGGAAGCATGAAGTGCTCCAAAATCTTCTGGTAGACGGCTGCGTTGACCCTGGACTTAATGAAGCACAGTGGACCAACACCAACAGATGACATGGCTCCCCAAATCAACACAGACTGTGGAAACTTCACACTGGACTTCATGCATCTTGCAGTGTGTGCCTCTTCATTCTTCCTCCATACTCTGGGTCCTTGGTTTCCAAATGAGATGCAATATTTGCTCTCCTCAGAAAAGAGGACTTTGGACCACTGAGCAACAGACCAGGTCTGTTTTTCTTTAGCCCAGGTAAGACGCTTCTGAAGTTGTTTGTTGTTCAGGAGTAGCTTGACAAGATGAATACGACATTTGTAGCCCATGTCCAGGATCAGTCTGTGTGCGGTGGATCTTGATGCACTGACTTCAGCCTCAGTCCACTCCTTGTGAAAGTCCCCAACACTTTTGAATGGCCTTTTCCTGACAATCCTCTCCAGACTGCGGTCATCCCTGCTGCTTGTGAACCTTTTTCTTCCACACTTTTCCCTTCCACATAACTTTCTATTAATGTGCTTTTATACAGCACTTTGGGAACATCAAACTTCTTTTGCAATTACCTTTTGAGGCTTTCCCTCCTTATGGAGGGTGTCAATGATGGTCTTCTGCACAACTGTCAGGTCAGCAGTCTTTCCCAATATTGTAATTCCTACTGAACCAGACTGAGAGACCATTTAAAGGCTCAGGAACCCTTTGCAGGTGTTATGGCTTAATTAGCTGATTAGAGTGGAACACTTTGAGCCTAGAATATTGCACCTTTTCATAATATTCTAAATTTCTGAGATTGTGGATTTGGGGTTTTCATGAGCTGTAAGCCATAATCATCACAATTATGACAAATCACGGCTTGGACTATCTTGCTTTGCATATAATCAGTCTATCTCATATTAGTTTCACCTTTTAAGTTGCATTAGTGAAATAAATGAACTTTTGCATGATATTCTAATTTTTCGAGTATCACCTGTACATAGTTGGTAAGGTTGAAAAAAGACAAGTCCAACCTGTGTGTGTGCTTTTATGTAATATTACATTGTATACCCCTGTATGTTGTGGTCGTTTAAGTGCCTATCTAATCATTTCAAAAACTATCAATGCTTCCTGCTGAAACCACTGCTTGTCAAAGAGAATTCCACATCCTTACCGCTCTTACAGTAAAGAACCCTCTATGCAGTTTAAGGTTAAACCGCTTCTCTTCTCATTTTAGTGAATGGCCGCGTGTCTTTTTAAACTCCCTTGCACAGAAAAGTTTTAACCCTATTGTGGGGTCACCAGTATGGTATTTGTACATTGAAATCATATCCCCTCTCAAGCGACTCTTCTCCAGAGAGAATAAGTTCAGTGCTTGCAGTCTTTCCTCATAGCTGAGATCCTACAGTCCCTTTATTGGTTATGTTGCCTTTCTCCGGACCCTCTCCAGTTCCAGCACATTCCTCCTGAGGACTGGTGCCCAGAACTGGACAGCATACTCCAGATGCGGCTGGACCAGAGTCTTGTAGATTGGGAGAATTATCGTTTTATTTCTGGAGTGAATCAAGCCAATATTCTGTTGGCTTTGCTTGCAGCTGCTTGGTAAGGATGAGCTCGATGTTCGAGTCGACCGTAAGTTTGACTCGAAACATTGGGTGTTCGCCGAACAGCGAATATTATGGGGCATTCGCGGCAAATTCGAGCGCTGCGGAATGCCCCATAATACACTGCAAGATCACAGTGCATTGATGTCTGATGATTGGCCAAAGCATGCACCTGACCTGCATGATTTGGCCAATCACAGCGTGCTTTGCTGCGAGAGCCATAAGTGGCCAAAGGCAGGGTGCCTTTGGCCAATCATGGCTCAGGGGGACCAAGTCCATGTCCCACACTATATAAGGCTGCTTACATAGTTACATAATAGGCGAGGCTGAAAAAAAAAGACACAAGTCCAACCTATGTATGTGATTTTATGTCAGTATTACATTGTATATCCCTGTATGTTGTGGTCATGCAGGTGCTTATCTAATTAATCGATGCTCCCTGCTGAAACCACCACCTGTTGAAGAGAATTCCACATCCTTACCGCTCTTACTGTAAAGAACCCTCTATGCAGTTTAAGGTTAAACTGCTTTTCTTCTAATGTTTGTGAATGGCCGCGTGTCTTATTAAATTCCCTTTTGCGGAAAAGTTTTATCCCTATTGTGGGGTCACCAGTATGGTATTTGTACAAGGAAATCATATCCCCTCTCAAGCGTCTCTTCTCCAGAGAGAATAAGTTCAGTGCTCGCAACCTTTCCTCATAACTAAGATCCTCCAGACCCTTTATCAGTTTTGTTGCCCTTCTCTGGACCCTCTCCAGTTCCAGGACATCCTTCCTGAGGACTGGTGCCCAGAACTGGATGGCATACTCCAGGTGAGGCCGGACCAGAGTCTTGTAGAGTGGGAGAATTATCGTTCTATCTATCTCTGGAGTTAATCCTCTTTTTGATACATGCCAATATTCTGTTTGCTTGCAGCACTTTGGAATTGCATGCCATTGTCCTTATCATCTACTAGGACCCCCAGGTCCTTTTCCATCCTAGATTCCCCCAGAGGTTCTCCCCCCAGTGTATAGATTGCATTCATATTTTTGGCACCCAAATGCATTATTTTACATTTCTCAAAATTAAACCTCATTTGTCATGTAGTTGCCCACCCCATCAATTTGTTCAGATCTTCTTGCAAGGTTTCCACATCCTGCGGAGAAGTTATTGCCCTGCTTAGCTTAGTATAGTCCAAAAATACAGAGACTGAACTGTTTATTCCAACCTCCAGGTCATTTATGAATATATTAAATAAGATTGGTCCCAGGACAGAACCCTGGGGGACCCCACTACCCACCCCTGACCATTCCGAGTACTCCCCATTTATCACCACCCTCTGGACCACCCTTTGGTCCATGCTGACAGACCTTAGTTTGTACAGTAATAGTTTATGGGACTCCTGGTCTGTCATGCCCATCCATGCCTGTGATTGACAGGCTTTGTAAATGAGCTTTAGGCACAATGTAAGTGCCCCTCCGAACAGTCACATTTGATATTGGACTGAAGAAAAGCACTTTTAAAAGTAAAAAAAAACAAAAATGTATTGGGTTATAGCAGAGGTGTCAAACTCAACTTCATTGTGGGCGGCATCGGTATTATGGTTGTTCTCTGGATGTCCAGAGCACCACACACCCCCTCACACCAGATGTTAAGAGCCCCCCCACGATCAGAAGACCAGAGTCCCCCACCCTTCCTTACATCACAGTTCATCCCCTTACCTTGTGCTGCTGCCGCGAAGAAGCTGGGGGTAAAATGTGGTAGCAGAAAGTGCAGGGTCTGGAGGAGGACCAGAGGAGAGTTGGAGCCAGCTGAATGGCGAGACCAGGAGGGGCGGAGACCAGGGGGTGCTGCGGCTAGATCAGTAGAAGGAGTTCTGTCCTCCTCTCTGCTGCCAAGTGCTGAGACGGGTGGGGGCAGACATGAGTCTCTCTGCAGCTGCACAGAGAAGCGCAGGATCTGGCAGAGGAGTTCTGTCCTCCTCTCTGCTCGCGACTACTGAGACAAGGCGGGGGCAGGACCAAGGAGGTTGCCACAGCTGCAAGAGAGGTGCGAGGGCCAGATTAATAAATGGCCTGGAGGGCCGGATTCGGCCTACGGGCCTTATGTTTGGTAGCTGTGGGTTATAGCTTTAAAAATAAGTTGATATAATTGCCATATAATGACGACGGTGTAGGAGAGAACACACACTCATTCACTGCAATATTTACATGCTCAATGTACCCGCCCACAATCATGCCCATTCACTAAAATCCCAATGGCATGATGGGAACTGTAGTTTCTCTGAGCTGCACTGTGAGAAGACGGGAGGTGAAGTTTTCTTGCCATTGTACGTGTTTTTCCTATTACTGTAATTTATAAAATAGCAGCATGGGGTCAAGGTCCTTGATGACGCCCTGTGGGAGGGTGAAACGTTGACGCTATTAACGGTATCACTGACGTCACTTCCGGTCCCGTGGAACGCACGCCAGGAATGGCGATTTTACACGCACATCTCCATGTTTGAGGCTTGTTTTATCCTACTTGTTGCTAGTACCCACTCCCTTTTGCAATAAAACCTTTTTTAATGGTACTTCACTAAGGGCCCTTTCACACTGGGGCGGTTTGCAGGCGCTATTGCGCTAATAATAGCGCCTGCAAACCGACCCGAAAGTGCCGCTGCTTTGTCTCCAGTGTGAAAGCCCCGAGGGTTTTCACACTGGAGCAGTGCACTGGAAGGACTGTATACCGCTCCTTCACCGCTCCTGCCCATTGAAATCAATGGGACAGCGCGGCTATACCACGGTTTTTAACCCTTTCTCGGCCGCTAGCGGGGGGGTAAAACCGTCCCGCTAGCGGCCAAATACCGACGGTAAAGGGCTGCTTACAGTAGTGGCGCTTTACCGCCGACGCCGCCCCCCGCCCCAGTGTGAAAGGGCCCTATCAGTTCTCCTCTGTTTTTACTTCTGGGTACCTGTTGTTTCATAAAGGAATTCTGGACCTGAAGACTTATCACCATATCCGTCATCCCAGGATTTCTTTACCAAGCTTTAAATGACCTACCAGACTGAAAAGCTGGGGGTTGTTATGATCTGGTGAGTGGGGATACATAAGGGGGTGTTGCACACCTGAATTTTTCTGAAGCACCTTATATTTCCTTCACTTTGGATTGGAGCACCTTTTGTCACTTTATTTGGACTTTGTTTCTTTTTTGGTCAACATATTTTCAGTCGTGTTTGCAAGCGCTATATTTATACTTTGATGGTTCCTTTATATGCAGCCACCCCCTGCCGCTCCTCCTATCCAGCTTCTTTCTGCTGCCCCCCGCGTGCTCTCCAGCCCCCCAGTGCTTTTTCCTGCCCCCCATCCCCACAGCTCTGCAGGGGATATGTCAGGATGAAGTCTTTTCTGAAGAGTCAGTGATCCGTGACTGTCTATTCATAACTGAAACATAGTAAACTGTGTTTCCTATGCTTCCATTTGTGAATGAACGGGAAGCTCTGTACAGATCTATTCCTCTCCATTCATTCTGTGCAGCTGAGACTGTGTCCTTAATCTCCTT
The DNA here is from genome assembly GCA_037952925.1 of Lithobates clamitans. Taxonomy (NCBI): domain Eukaryota; kingdom Metazoa; phylum Chordata; class Amphibia; order Anura; family Ranidae; genus Lithobates; species Lithobates clamitans. The sequence goes on from JBBGZY010001769.1 coordinate 1,307,953, forward strand.
TCTCTGTTTTAAAGGTGAAACATCAGAGGTCTTTTTATACCCCTGATATTTCACCAAAGCCCCCAACGGGGCTCCTTAAAAAAAAAAAAAAAAAAAATATTAAAAAAAAGAAAATTGAAAAAAAAAAAAATTAATAAAAACAAAAATGGTAGAAAAATAAAATAAAAATAGAAAAAACTACTGACACCTGTGGCAGGACTACCACACAAACATCTCACCTGTGACTGGGCCCTGGCGTTCCGCTACCGGGCTCCGAGGGAAGGGGCCCTTTCTGGTTTCTGGCATCGGGGCCCGGAAGGTTCTAGTTACGCCACTGCATAATATCAAAGGATTCAGAGAATCTGAAGAAATCTCTGTGTTCAAGGGACAATGTTGGGACAAACACAATATTGGATGCCCGAAACCTCCGGGCCCTCCGATGGCACTGCATTAAAAAAAAAAAAAAAGGCATGGTTCTGTGATGAACATTTCTTTTATTTCTTGATTTCTATTTTAAGTCTTGCATTTTTTTCACAGTAGTAGGCCATAAACAGATACATGGATTCTGATATTCCCAATGCACCTCCAATAACCTATAACCCACAGGGCACAAATCTCTTGTGTTATCTTTGCTGAGCTTGTTTGCCTTGTGACTTATGTCAAGGTTGTCTAGGAGTGACACAATGAAGGGCAGAGTGCAGGGCAACTTCTTATACTTTCCAGAATATACTCAGAATTACTACCATAGTTATCACCTTGCAAAACAGCTAAAATGTATCTAAAGTCAAAACTTTTGTTTTGTACAGTGCATGGAATGTGTAACTAAATGGATATAGTGGAGAGAGATTAGAACGCCTGATATATTTTATTGCTGTCTGGGGGTGTCTGCTTTCACAAGCTCTAGAATGTTTGGGGGGTTTATAATTTTTCCTGCCTCTTGTCCCGGGTAGAATGACATTTCCAGCACAATAATCAGAAGATCTTTCACTATCTCTCTAAAAGGCTGGCGGGTGGGCGTGGCCAGGGGCCGCGTTTGTGAAGAGTGGGCGGGCTATACATGGGGAGATCCTGAGTGCAGTCGCTTTTTATTGGCCGAGATATGGCCGTACAGCGCCCCGCCTCCTCTGTATTCCTGCCACTACTTGCAGTGTAGGGGATCCCGGTGTAGTGATATTGGCGGCTATGGCGGACGGAGCGGCTCCGGCACTGCTGAGCTCGGTGACCGTGTACTCCCTGGCGGCCTGTGCGGCACAGCTGGCCCTGGGCTATGTCCTGGCACAGCGGCTGGGGGGGAGGAGCTCTGCGACGGACAGATGGGTTCTGGTGTGGCTCTTCTATGATGCTATCGTCCATTTCACATTGGTGAGTGTCATTACATGGCAGTGCTAGAGTCCCGCCCACTGGGAGTGTCTGTACATAGGAGTGCTAGAGTCCCGCCCACTGGGAGTGTCTGTACGTAGGAGTGCTAGAGACCCCGCCCACTAAGTTTCTGTGCATAGGGGTGCTAGAGACCCCGCCCACAAGGATTGGCTGTACATAGGAGTGCTAGAGATCCTGCCACCTGGGAGTGTCTGTACATAGGGTTACTAGAGACACCGCCTGCAAGGAGGAGTACTAGAGACCCCGCCCACATGGATTGGCTGTACATAGGAGTGCTAGAGATACTGCCCACTGGGAGTGTCTGTGCATAGGAGTACTGGAGACCCCGCCCACTAGAAGTGTCTGTGCATAGGAGTGCTAGAGACCTAGGAGGACTATAGACCCCGCCCACAAGGAGTGTCTGTACATAGGAGTGCTAGAGACCCTGTGCACAGGGATTGACTGTACATAGGAGTGCTAGAGACCCCGCCCACTAGGAGTGTCTGTGAATAGGAGTGCTAGAAACCTCGCCTACTAGAAGTGTCTGTGCATAGGGTTACTAGAGACCCCGCCTGCAAGGAGGAGTACTAGAGACCCCACCCACATGGATTTGCTGTACATAGGAGTGCTAGAGACCCCGCCCACTGGGAGTGTCTGTGCATAGGAGTGCTAGAGACCAAAGAGGACTAGAGACCCCGCCCACAAGGAGTGTCTGTGCATAGGAGTGCTAGAGACCCTGTGGATAGTGGTTGGCTGTACATAGGAGTGCTAGAGACCCCGCCCACCAGGAGTGTCTGTGCATAGGAGTGCTAGAGACCCGCCCACTAGGATTGTCTGTGCATAGGGGTGCTAGAGACCCCGCGCACATGGATTGGCTGTACATAGGAGTGCTAGAGATCCTGCCCACTGGGAGTGTCTGTGCATAGGAGTGCTGTAGACCCCGCCCACTAGGGGTGTGTGCATAGGAGTGCTAGAGACCCCGCCCACTAGGAGTGTCTGTGCATAAGAGTGCTAGAGATCCCGCCCACTAGGAGTGTCTGTGCATAGGGGTGCTAGAGACACTGCGCACATGGAATGGCTGTACATAGAAGTGCTAGAGATCCTGTCCACTGGGAGAGTCTGTGCATAGGAGTGCTAGAGACCCCGCCTACTAGGAGTGTGTGCATAGGAGTGCTAGAGACCCCGCCTACTAGGAGTGTTTGTGCGTAGGAGTGCTAGACACCCGCCCACTAGGAGTGTCTGTGCATAGGAGTACTGGAGACCCCGCCCACTAGAAGTGTCTGTGCATAGGAGTGCTAGAGACCTAGGAGGACTATAGACCCCGCCCACAAGGAGTGTTTGTGCATAGGAGTGCTAGAGACCCCATGCACAGGGATTGACTGTACATAGAAGTGCTAGAGACTCCGCCCACTAGGAGTGTCTGTGCATAGGAGTGCTAGAGACCTTGTCCACTAGGAGTGTCTGTATAGGAGTACTAGAGATCTCACCCACTGGAAGTGGCTGTACATAGGAGTGCTAGAGATACTGCCCACTGGGAGTGTCTGTGCATAGGAGTGCTAGAGATACTGCCCACTAGGAGTGTCTGTGCATAGGAGTACTGGAGACCCCGCCCACTAGAAGTGTCTGTGTATCGGAGTGCTAGAGACCTAGGAGGACTATAGACCCCGCCCACAAGGAGTGTCTGTACATAGGAGTGCGAGTTCCCCCTGCACAGGGATTGACTGTACATAGGAGTGCTAGAGACCCCGCCCACAAGGAGTGTCTGTGCACAGAAGTGCTAGAGACCCCGTCCACTAGAAGTGTCTGTGCATAGGAGTGATAGAGACCCCGCCCACTGGGAGTGGCTGTGCATAGGAGTGCTAGAGACCCCTCCCAGTGGGAGTGGCTGTGCATAGAGTGCTAGAGACCCTGCCCACTGGGATTGGCCGTGCATAAGAGTGCTAGAGATCCCACCCACTGGGAGTGGCTGTGCATAGGGGTGCTTGAGACCCCAAAAATGGTCAAGCAACAGAGGGTGACAGTTTTGAATGCCTCGAGTTGATCGGTTGTGGTAGAAAAAAAATAAATAATCGCACAACGATAGTTGATGGCGATTTTCCACACCCGATCATAAGTGATTCACAAGGGCATAAAAAAATACCCTTGATCGACGTTGTATGATTGTTTTTTTTTCAATTTCTGCCACAACAAATTGATTGGGTCTGCCCTATTCCATGACTGGTTATACTATATAAGAAGTCTCCTCCCTGCAGGCAGCATTCTCGTAACTTATTATCACTGCAAAGCCCTTTAGGTAGGGACCTATATGCTGTCATGCTTTGCATCAGAAAAGGAAAATTACCGTCGGGTAAGTATAATATTTTCCTCTTTCCTGACACAAGCATGACAGCATATACGTATGGGATGTACCAATCACCAGGTACGACAAGGGTGGGTAATGCTGAAGTGTTTAGGTCGAGGGTTAGATCTATCCTCACTAACGACTGAAGTGTATTGTAGCCAAGGCCACTTGGGTCCACTTTAAAATGGGCCCCCAATGTGTTGAATGTAGACCAGGTCGCAGTTTACATATTAGTTCTGTAGGGACTCCTTTGAGTACCGTCCATGGTTGCGCAATCCATCTAGGAAAGCAGTCTCTGTCTTCAATTGATTTGACCTAGCTATCTAAGCCCCTTGACTAACGTGATCCGCATGGGCAGCGATTGTCCTCTTCTGATGCCGCTAGGCCTGAAGAGCCTATTGTTTGCTCTTTGAAGAAGGGCCACTTCTATGTCTCTCTTCAACCTTGAATCCATTTCCAATGCTTGTGGTACTTCAAACACTTTAGTTTGAATATGCCGGAAGGATGATGTTCTAACCCAGATGCAAAGATGCAGACCTCTGTATAGTGCTGAGGAAGACACTAGAGACATTTTGCCTGATAATTTCAGCAACAAGGTAGTTTACGTCTTGACACTTGGATATCCGAGATCCTTCTAGACCTATTAGCCATACAAAATACTTCTTCAGTCTAATGCCGCGTACACACGAGCGGACTTTACGGCGGACTTTGCCCGGCGGACTTTTCGACGTACTTTCCGACAGACTTTGTGAATGAACGGACTTGCCTACACACAATCCACCAAAGTCCGTCGAATTCGTACGTGATGACGTACGACCGGACTAAAACAAGGAAGTTCATAGCCAGTAGCCAATAGCTGCCCTAGCGTGGCTTTTTGTCCGTCGAACTAGCATACAGACGGCGGACTTTTCGACCGGACTCGATTTCAACGGATAAATTTTAAACAAGTTTCAAATCTAAGTCCGTCCAACTTTTGAGAAAACAAAGTCCGCTGGAGCCCACACACATTGAATTGTCCGACGAAATCCAGTCCGCCGGGCAAAGTCCGCCGTAAAGTCCGCTCGTGTGTACGCGGCATTACTGGCCATATTGAGGATGTCTTATCTCTCTGAATGGAGAGTGAGACTATGTGTCCCACACTACTTGGAAGACCCCAGGGGAAAGAACAATCTGCCCAGGTCTTTCGAAATTGGTTTGCCAAGGATATGCAACAGTTACTGGATCCCAGAGAGTGAGGACACGACCGAGCCTCATCTATCTTTTAATGCCGTCTCTAGGCTTACTTGTATACAATTCAATCCTTACAGCAGGGGACAGAGGATTCCATCCTTTAAATTCTGTAGGGTTTCCTATGATCTAATATACTTTAAGTTTGGAGTAGGTGCCCTGACCTACATAAGATTTCAAACACTAAAGGCGAGACCTCCAGGTGAGCCTTCACTTCTTGGTCTCCATTATCTAGATATAACTTGTCTGAATTTGGAAGATACTGCTGGCCACGCTGTTTGAGGTATTGGATCTCAGGAAGGAGAATAGGAGGTTCCCGGATCCGAGACTGTACCCATGGATATCATGGCCTGCAGGCCACCGGGCAATTATCATCACCACTGAACGACTGCGGATCCTGATAAGGATCCTGGAGACCATTAGGTTTGTTCGTTATACATATTGGCTAATCTGCAGACCCAGCTGGATGTCATAAGTTTCACTGCTTCCACCTCTGGGAAGCCACCAAGCTTACTGTCAGATCAATATCCTGATAGCCTTATTTGTTGCTGCTCCCTTGAATGGCTTGTTGGTTTGGAGACCATCCCTTGACATCCAACGGCTTTGTACCTTACGGCGTCTGGCAGGAAGTACTAGGAAACCCGAACCTAAAGGGCTGGCAGACTTGACTGGGAGATATCTCTGGCAGAAGTTGACTAGTCTTCCATTCCTTCTCGACACCGAAGGTAGGAATTTTGCAGAGTCTTTGCAGCATAGCTGAGGCTCTCTTTATTGCGTTTTTGGAAGCACTTCAGCCTGCGACCACTGCCACTCTGACTTTGGACACCTTGTCCTCCATTGGCATGAATACCCGACAAGTAATAGATTGCAATTATTGGTATGCCTAGAAGCTGATAAGCAGAAAGATTAGCTGCCTCCCAAAAGGGGCTTGTCTCCTCTGTGGAATCACTGTTCCTGGTGCAGGAAGCAAGTCTTCACTTCACTACAAAACCAGTTAATGAAAGTTGTCAAGTTTCCACTGGGCCCCTCGGACCACATGTCTTACTTCAGGCTACTTCTCTACCCTTTTGCGACCGTGGGATGCAACCAATGGAAAAGAGCTATAATTTGTTCAATTGAGATACTTATACTGTTGCTCTCTCTGAGGGTAACTCTACTGTATTCTTCAGAGATTCAAAACTACTTCCAGTCAGGTCATTGCTGTAATGAGACTAGTTGGTCTCTCAATGATGGCTCCTACCAATGCGATCAGAATCTGAACTAGAATTTTTATATCCAGGACCTGGAAGACATTGGGCCAGGCTGTTGCCCAAACAAGGATCACCACAAGCCCTTGCTCCCGCAAGATGACCACTACTGGACCTAATGTCCTGGGAAATGCCCTGAGTTTGTGAAAAAGCGTCTGCCAGATAAACTCGTAGTGAACTAGGACGGCCAAGCGAAGGTACTTTCAGAAGCATGGGAGTCTCGAAGTATGTATACAGTAAACACACCTGCTAGGTCTAAAGACAATCTACAATCTTAGCCTAGGTTTCCTCTATTGCGACCTAAAAGTTGTGCAGTTTTGCTGCAATCTTTATGCGACTTGAAGCAATGCCTGTGTATTCTTGGTCTATGGACCCCAAGTCGCATCAAAGCAGCGCAGGGATTGCTTTGAAGTCGCTGCAGTTTGAAGTTGCACAGCTATGAACAGCACTCCTTGGAAATCATGGGGTACGATTTGTGGAAGCCGAGCCTTATTGATGGCTGGAGAGATTGATTGCAACGATACCATATGAAGTTTGAGATGCTAATCCTTCTGCTTGTTGACCAAGACTTTTGACTAAAGAAATGCAGTCATAACCCTTGACATCATCTTTGGCTGGATGCCTCACCGTTAACCAAGGTGTAGGGAATACTTGTTTTCCGGCATTAATTGCTCTAATGCGTCATGGAGGAAATGCAATAAGTTGGAGGAGAGGAACGAAAAATTCCAATGGCTTCCTTAAAGCGGAGTTCTACCCAAAAATGGAACTTCCACTTTAAGTGATGGTGATCCACTTGACATTCCACATTTGGCATGTCATTTTTTTTGGGGGGGGGGTGGAGATACCCTCTAACCCCCACTTCCTCCTGGGGCTCTGTGGCGCTGGAAGGAAGTTCATCTCTCCCCCCTCCCTCCCTGCAATCTTCTGGGACACATCGCAGGTCCTAGAAGATTGCCTGACCATTCACAGCGCAGTTCGCGCATGCGCAGTGCGTGTCTGGCTGTGAAGCCACAGCCGTGCGCCCACAGTTACAATGCCGGCACCGCAGAGAGAAGGGGGAGAGGAGCAGGGCTTTGTTCGCCCGCATCGCTGGACCGTGGGACAGGTGAGTGTCCGATTATTAAAAGTCAGCAGCTACACTTTTTGTAGCTGCTGACTTTTAAATGGGTGGAACTCCACTTTAATGCACAGGACCCACGGATCCTAAGGCTCAAATTTACATATAATTCTGCTGGCCGACCCTACTGGGCGACTTGAGTGGCAAAACTTTGTTGCTCCCCGAAGGGAGTAGACTCGGCTTTAGACAGACAAATGAAAAGATGATTATTGATTATTCCCCTCTATAGGTTTTCCCAGGTTTAACCTGTCATTCAATCTTTGTTACTTTGCCTTTTGGCTATCCTCTGGTCATTAGCGATTAACATATAAGATTAATCCCCCTTGTAGATATCACTGAATCTGACTTGAACAGTCACCACTCCGACTTAAAAGCGGTATGTGCCACTTGTGGGATGAGCCATAAGTGTTAACTGACCACAACGGACTACTGGAGAAAAAAGCTTACAGTCTTGTAGCCACAGTGGCTGAACTGGATCACTGGTTAGTTAATTTTCACTCTAGGATCAGCCATCATAGAGTGTTTATCACTGGCCAGAGCTTTGCTTTCATCTTGTCTGAGATCCTGACAGTCTGGCTACCGAAGTGAGCTCAACTGCAGTGCCGTATCGCAAAAAATGGCCTGGTCATTAAGGAGGGTAAACCTTCCAGAGCTGAAGTGGTTAAAGAGAAACTTCAGTTGCTCCAGGGTTGTCTTGGATTCAGATACTCCCCTGCCCAGAGGATCCAGCATTGTTCTGCTGTGCTCCGATGATCAGATGCAGCAGCCTGGGTCCCATGCCACCTTATTGGTCTTCCTCAGTCATCGAAATCCGGCAGCCGAATAGGGTAGTGCACAGAGCCTTAGTTGATTTGGGAGGTGAAGAATCCACTTTGTCCCTTAGCCACCACATACAGTGGGGACGGAAAGTATTCAGACCCCCTTAAATTTGTCACTCTTTTTGTTATATTGCAGCCATTTGCTAAAATCATTTAAGTTCATTTTTTTCCTCATTAATGTACACACAGCACCCCATATTGACAGAAAAACACAGAATTGTTGACATTTTTGCAGATTTATTAAAAAAGAAAAACTGAAATATCACATGGTCCTAAGTATTCAGACCCTTTGCTGTGACACTGTGTAACTCAGGTGCTGTCCATTTCTTCTGATCATCCTTGAGATGGTTCTACACCTTCATTTGAGTCCAGCTGTGTTTGATTATACTGATTGGACTTGATTAGGAAAGCCACACACCTGTCTATATAAGACCTTACAGCTCACAGTGCATGTCAGAGCAAATGAGAATCATGAGGTCAAAGGAACTGCCTGAAGAGCTCAGAGACAGAATTGTGGCAAGGCACAGATCTGGCCAAGGTTACAAAAAATTTTTGCTGCACTTAAGGTTCCTAAGAGCACAGTGGCCTCCATAATCCTTAAATGGAAGATGTTTGGAACGACCAGAACCCTTCCTAGAGCTGGCTGTCTGGCCAAACTGAGCTATCGGGGGAGAAGAGCCTTGGTGGGAGAGGTAAAGAAGAACCCAAAGATCACTGTGGCTGAGCTCCAGAGATGCAGTCAGGAGATGGGAGAAAGTTGTAGAAAGTCAACCATCACTGCAGCCCTCCACCAGTCGGGGCTTTATGGCAGAGTGGCCCGACGGAAGCCTCTCCTCAGTGCAACACACATGAAAGCCTGCATGGAGTTTGCTTAAAAAAACACCTGACGGACTCCAAGATGGTGAGAAATAAGATTCTCTGGTCTGATGAGACCAAGATAGAACTTTTTGGCCTTAATTCTAAGTGGTATGTTTGGAGAAAACCAGGCACTACTCAAGCATGGTGGTGGCAGCATCATGCTGTGGAGGTGTTTTTCAGCTGCAGGGACAGGACGACTGGTTGCAATCGAGGGAAAAATGAATGTGGCCAAGTACAGGGATATCCTGGACGAAAACCTTCTCCAGAGTGCTTAGGACCTCAGACTGGGCCAAAGGTTTACCTTCCAACAAGTCAGTGACCCTAAGCACACAGCTAAAATAATGAAGGAGTGGCTTCACAACAACTCCGTGACTGTTCTTGAATGGCCCAGCCAGAGCCCTGACTTAAAGTGGATGTAAACCCAAAAATGTATTTATTTATTTTTTATCATACTGTAGAGTATAAGATTTCCTATCATTTGAGCCCAGTCTTGCCACACAGAGTTAATCCATCTCTGAGCAATCCCCTTTTATTGTTCAGTGAGATAAATCTTGACAAACTGAGAAAAACTTTGTCAAATCCTCCCCCTTGCTGTGAATGACAGGTGATTTACATCTCGTGCACTAGCCTAAGACACAGGCAGTATTTTTTAATTCCCTCCCCCACTCCTTTCTTCAGCAGCTCTGCAAGGATTGGCTGTTCCACACCTCAGCATGATTTGGCATGCTGAAGTCATGTGGTTTGCTTTCCTGTCTTTTCACTGGATGTTAGAGATCATAGCAGAAGTTCAGTGTAAGAAATACACAGGAGAAAATGCATATTGACAAGAGGAGTGTAGAGGTGGGCGGGGAGTCTACTGACATCACGACTCCACCCACCAAGCTCCAGACAACAGACCCACCCACAGAATCTGCAGTTTTTCAGGTCTCATAACAGAGGGGAGACATTTGACAGGTAAAGATACATGCAGGAGGCATGTATATCCTTATAGATAACCCCTATGGCAGTAGTTTAGAAAGGATGACATTGGGTTTACATCCACTTTAAACCCAATTGAGCATCTCTGGAGAGACCTAAAATGGCTGTCCACCAACGTTTACCATCCAACCTGACAGAACTGGAGAGGATCTGCAAGGAGGAATGGCAGAGGATCCCCAAATCCAAGTGTGAAAAACTTGTTGCATCTTTCCCAAAAAGACTCATGGCTGTCTTAGATCAAAAGGGTGCTTCTACTAAATACTGAGCAAAGGGTCTGAATACTTAGGACCATGTGATATTTCAGTTTTTCTTTTTTAATAAATCTGCAAAAATGTCAACAATTCTGTGTTTTTCTGTCAATATGGGTCGCTGTGTGTACATTAAGGAGGAAAAAAATTAACTGAAATGATTTTAGCAAATGGCTGCAATATACGAAAGAGTGAAAAATTTTAGGGGATCTGAATACTTTCCGTCCCCACTGTATATGCTTGGCTGTCTTGTTCTGGGGGCGCATTCCATTGGCTCCCAAAGAACTGTGACCGAGCTGTCATGGACAGTTCACAGTCAACTGCCAACCCATTTAAAGTGCCTCTTCCTGCCAGGGGTTAACAAAGGGAAATGTTCTTGTAAATTGCATCACTTATTCCTAATATAGATTCTAATGAGTTTGATGTGTGTTGTTTGTAGGAAGGACCTTTTGTTTACATGTCTCTAGTGGGAACGGTGGCCACATCAGAGGGAGCTTTGGCTGCATTGTGTAAGTTTTTGGTTCTTATGTACTTATTTATTATAGGTATTTGTTTTACTACCACAATGCACACAACGCTTTACATACTGTACATTCACAATTACCCCAGATTTGCACATTTTAACCCCTTTGCGCCAACAATATGCATATATGTGGCCTCACTGTACTGGGCTTTCCATGGGGCTGCATATATGCGTATCTCCACCACTTCTAGTACTAGCCACTCACATCACATCGTGGACCCCTGAGACTAGGGTCACAAGCGTTTTCCCCAACGGGGTATCAATGGCTGAAGGTGACACGAGGTGGGGCTGCCATACACAGATCCCTCTTACTGTACTCCAAACAATTGGCACAAGATGTCCGATTTTCATAAGTAAAACATAAATTAAAGATATACATAGTGCTCTCTGCCAGATATATATTTAATGAATAAAACCAGAATAAGGCCCCATGTACACGGGACGTTGAGGCAAAGTCCTCTGAACAAATTTTTTTGATACCTTGAAACCTGCGATTAAAAAGCCTGTTTAGCTGCGTTTGCATGCTGCGTTTAACCGCGTTTGCGTCTAGAAGCTTTTATTAAGATTACCTCATTTAAGACCCTCCCCAAGCTCAAAAAACATTGTTGTTAACTATTTCAGCCATTTTGACCAGAGTGAGTAGCAGCAGCAGAGAGAGCAGCTGTATACTTGTATTTCTGTGCTTTTTTTTTTTTTTTTTTTTTTGCAATGGATCCCATAATGAGCATATGTGAGGAAATGCTCCTGACGTTGCTCTTGATGAGGCTAGAACGACGTAGAAAATTGTGTGAGAGGTCCAGAGTCAGAGTTTGTCGCTATTGGACCCATCCTTTGATTGCACAGCGAATTTCGGTAGGATATTTTGTAAACCTGTACATACAGCTGCGTACCTTCCCCGACAAATTTTTTAATTTCACACGCATGTCCATTGCCACATTTGACCTTCTACTTGAAAAAGTATGACTATATATGGTCTATATATGGATATAGGTAGATAGATAGAGAGAGAGACACACTATATATGGTCTATGAATCATCGCAAGTAAACGAAAACGCGTCTAAACGCGGGTACCCGCGTTTGGCGTCTGAAACGTGGAAATCTTCTGCGTCTGAACCCATTTTTTGCTTCCAAAGAAACGCTGTTAAACGCAACTGCAAAAAAACGGCAATAAATGAGACTGTGTACATGGTCACATATGATAACATTGAGTGAGTTCAGGGGCAGTTGAAAAAGCATCCATCTGCCTCAGAACGCACGTTTAACAGCGTCCCGTGTACATAGGGCCTAATGCCGCGTACACACGAGCGGACTTTTCGGCCGGACTGGTCCGACGGACCATTCGACCATGTGTGGGCTTCATCGGACCTGCAGCGGACTTTTTCGGTTGAAAATCTGACGGACTTTAGATTTGGAACATGTTTCAAATCTTTACGTCGGAACTCCGCCAGACCCAGTTCATATCGAAAAGTCCGCTCGTCTATATGCTAGTCTGGACGAAAGCCGACGCTAGGGCAGCAATTGGCTACTGGCTATCAACTTCCTTATTTTAGTCCGGTTGTACGTCATCACGTACAAATCCGTCGGACTTTGGTGTGATCTTGTGTAGGCAAGTCCGTTTGTTCAGAAAGTCAGTTGGAAGTCCGCCGAAAGTCTGTCGGATAGACCGTCGAACCAGTCCGACCGAAAAGTCCGCTCGTGTGTACGTGGCATAACACTTACAAACAGGGCACTGAATCCCAGTGCCTGGTATTCGAGCGTATGTTTACAGAGTCAACGGTGGCCGTGGGTGATATCACACTATTTCCTTCCATCCGTACGCCTTACATCCCAGGGGTGGAACTTCGTCAGTGGATACCCCCTGTGAGGTTAGCGGCTGGTACTATAAGTGGCGGAGGTCTCTTACGGATTCACGTGCATGGATTATATCAGCACGATTATGACACTTTATATTGATGCTCATGTTTCCGCTTATGGGCATTTATTCATTTTATTTAGCGCTGCACTGTTTTTATTGTTATATGTTTTTATGGGATTTGATTATTGACCCTTGGTGCATAGCAGCTTGAGTTGCATTTAGTGATTTGAATTGCGCTGATTGATTTTTTTTCATGTACATATATGCATATCTGTTTTTGTACTGTGAGCGTGCCGCACAGCGCGCCTCCAGCACAGAGACTGGGGTCTCACTGGGGACCCTTGGTCTCATACTAATAATCGGGACCTGGAACTCCCCGTTCCGGGTCACCTGACTGTTGTGATAGCCTCTGATTGGCTATCACAGTGATTAGTCACTGTGAAGCCCACACCTGTGCTTCTCTCTCTGTGAATGGAAAGGAAACTTACATTGTAGAGAGAGATAAACAACTGTGTGAAAAAAAAAGCTAGATCTAGGTCAATGCCAGGGTCAGTGTTTGGGTCAAATAAGGTTCAAAGGTCATGCGCAGTATATTTTGGGCACGATTAAAAAAAATAAATAAAAAAAATCAGTATCAATGTCGGTGTCAATGTGTTTAAAGTAGGGTAAGCAAAATTCGTACTATTGTTTCTGGGCTGTTCTGCAGGGACATGCAACAAATAACATACACATATGTGGTATCACTGCGATCGTTGGCAGCAGGAGAATTTCATTTGGGTTGATCTTTGGTGGTAGGTTATGGTAGTAACAAGAAATGTACAGTCTAATTAAATTATTATATATTTTTTTTTTACTATTTTGGGACAATTTTCCTTTAAAATAAAAAAAAATGAGCTATCCATACAAGGTATAATCCACCTGGATGCACAAAGTAGTTGTGATATATACGGTTTTGCTAACACATGTCAAAGTTGCAAAACTGTGCTTAGGCATTAATTTGTTTTACCCGTAGGCGTGAAGGGGTTTTTAAATATGTTATATTTGTTATATAGATCTAAATATTTGGTAAAACAATGCCTTTTCTGCGCCCATCTTGTTCGATCACTTTTTCTCCTTAAACAAAATCTAAAATTGGATTAAATTAAGGGAATCACTACAATAGGAGATGCTTAGAGGAATTCTGTACTTTTTTTATTTATTTATTTTTATTGCAGAGCTCCTTTCTAAAAACCCTATTTGTTGCTGTCATGCTGATCTCATAGCTTCAGTGCCTTTGGAGTGTCTAACCTGGAAGAAGTTCAGATGCTCCAGATTAGGAGCTCTGATTTTAATGGTCTACACTTGTTCCAAGTCAGTGACTCCAAAGTTGTTAAATACCGTATATACTCGAGTATAAGTCGTTCCGAGTATAAGTCGAGGCCCTAATTTACCACAAAAAAATGGGAAAAACTTATTGACGCGAGTATAAGACGAGGGTGAGAAATGCACAGCTACTGTAAGTGGAAAAGAGGGTCAACAATGCCCATTTGCAGCATCACTGTGCCCATTTGCATGCCTCACTGTGCCCATTTGCAGCCATAGGTCCCCTGAACTTCAAACTCGGTAGTTAAGGGTTCCTAGATGCCCCCTAGCTGCAGCCATAATTTGGGGTCTCTAAACCCAAAGGGTCCCGAAATGACATTGCTGAAGATAGACACAGTTTACTGAATTTGGGGCCCCGTATCTCGGAGCCACTTAGTACTAAGAACCCCAAATTTGGTGTGCAAACCCAGTGGAACTAGCACCATAAAATTTCCAAAGCTGGGGTTTCTAGCACTAAGTGGCCCCGAGATACAGGGCCCCAAATATCAGTTGAGAAAATGTCAAGCACTTTTCTGCAGCAGAAAATGACATTTTCCGAACCAGTTTTGGGGCCCCGTATCTCAGGGCCACTTAGTGCTAGGAACCCCAGCTTTGGATATGTTATGGCACCAGTTCCACTGGGTTTGCACACCAAATTTGGGGTTGCTAGCACCAAGTGGCCCTGAGATATGGGGCCCCAAAATCGATTAAGAAAATATCAAGCACTTTTCTGCAGCAGAGAATGACATTTTCCAAACCGATTTTGGGGCCCCGTATCTCGGGGCCACTTAGTGCTAGGAACTTCCGCTTTGGATATGTTGTAGTACTAGGTCCACTGGGTTTGCACACCAAATTTGGGGTTTTTAGCACCAAGTGGCCCTGAGATACGGGGCCCCAAAATCGGTTCGGAAAATGAATTTTTTTGCTGCAGAAAAGTGCTTGACTCAAGTATAAGTCGAGGGGGGCACTTTCAGCACAAAAAAAGTGCTGAAAAATTCGACTTATACTCGAGTATATACGGTACTCTAAATCAGCATGGCAGCCAGAAAACTTCAAGTTTAATTGCTAGCAAAGCAATGGCAGTCTTTTCAATTTGACTAGTCTTGGTTGCACATTATGTCCCTTCCAGCAGATAAAGTTCTCTTGTTATTTTCCAGGGAAGGAGTATGGGAAAGCAGATGAGCGTTGGCTGCACTCAGATCCCACCGTTGTATCTCTGGAAATCCTCACTGTAGTTGTGGACGGTTTGTTGGCTGTAGCATTAATTTATGCCATTGTGAAGGATAAGTATTACAGGTGAGTGCTGATTAGTACGTCAAAGTTTGCAGTTCTACTCTCTTCCTAGGCATAGACCTTGGAGTCTTTCTTGGTGCTTGATATGCAATAGTCTAAAGCTGGCCATACATTATAGAATTTTGGAAAACATGGGGAACAACTTGTCATGGAACTTTGATGTCCAAAGTTGCATGACAAGTTGCACAAGTGTGAATGGAGCCTAAAGTTGGATACACACTATACAGTTTTCCTTAAATTTGTTTCCTTTAGATTTACCAAAAACATATAATATGAGGTCACACCTAAACACTTTCAATTTGTATGCAATCAGGCAGGCTCTTGCACTACAGTACATAGTTAAAGGTAAATCTAATGAAAATTGAACAAGAAAATTGTATAATGTGTGGCCAGCCTTAACCACTTCCGGACCGCCCACCGTCGTTATACATCGTTACTTTGAAGAGGAATATCGTTATGGCAGCAACTAGCTGTCATAACCCCGGTATCTTCTTCTTCAGCGGGCGGTCCAGTTTCCAATAATAGTGGTCTCTGCGGCGGATTTGCTGCAAGGTCATTTTTATTGGCGGCAGGAGAGGGGCCCCTCCTACTGCGCTCTGGTGCCGTCGGCAGCTGTGGAGGCGATCGCATCCGTTCCCTATCTTGACATGGAGACAAGTGAGGCGAAGATGGTCCCCACCCGTCTCCATATCATTGCAGGATGGAAGCAACGTCACTTCCGCCCATAGCTCTTAAAGGGCAATTTTTTTTTTTTTAAATTGCATTTTAGTGTAAATATGAGAGTCTTTTGACCCCAAATCTCATATTTAAGAGGTCCTGTCATGCTTTTTTTCTATTACAAGGGATGTTTACATTCCTTGTAATAGAAATAAAAGTGATTTTTTTTTTTAAAAGAACAGTGTAAAAGTAAAAGGTAAAATAAATGAGAAAAACATTTTTTTTTAAAGGCGCCCCCTCCCGACAAGCTCGCGCGAAGAAGCGAACGCATACATGAGTAGCGCCCGCATATGAAAACGGTGTTCAAACCACACATATGAGATATCACCGCGATTAGTAGACTGAGAGCAATAATTCTAGCCCTAGACCTCCTCTGTAACTCAAAACATGCAACCTGTAGAATGTTTTTTATACATTGCCTATGGAGATTTTTAAGGGTAAAAGTTTGTCGCCATTGCACGAGCGGGTGCAATTTTGAAGAGTGACATGTTGGGTATCAATTTACTCAGCGTAACATTATCTTTCACAATATAAAAAAAATGGGCTAACTTTACTGCTGTCTTATTCTTTAATTCAAAAAAGTGTATGCAAAAAAAGTGCACTTTTAAGACCGCTGCGCGAATACGGTGTGACAGAAAGTATTGCAACGACCACCATTTTATTCTCTAGGGTGTTCGGAAAAAAAATGTATAATGTTTGGGGGTTCTAAGTAATTTTCTAGCAAAAAAAAAAATGTTTTTAACTTGTAAACAACAAATCTCAGAAAGAGGCTCGGCCTTAAGTGGTTAATCACTAGCTAACCAGCCGCCATCATTATACTGCGGCAGGTCAGCTCTCCTGCACAAATCGCCGTAGCTGTACATCGGCCCTTTAACCGCTTGCTGACCAGCCGCCGCAGTTTTACTGCTGCAGAATGGCACGGCTGGGCGAAACAACGTTACCTTACGTCGCTTCACCTTTTGGCCACTATGGGCGTGTGCCCGTAGCCGATGCGAGTCGGGATTCCGCAATCGCTCATGCACACAGATCCCAGTTTTTCCAGGGGAGTAGAGACAGATTGTGTGTTAATTTTCTCTCTCTCTCTGTCTCGCGTTCTCGCTCTCTCGCAAAATTGTCGCTCTTTTTTGTTTATAAAGCAAAAAATAAAAACCGCAGAAGCGATCAAATACCACCAAAAGAAAGCTCTATTTGTGGGGCAAAAAGGACGTCAATTTTGTTTGGGTACATTGTCGCACGACTGCACAATTGTCAGGCGACAGTGCCGTATCGCAAAAAATGGCCTGGTCATTGAGCAGCCAAATCATCTGGGGCTGAAGTGGTTAAACAGCTATAGCTGCGCGGTGGGGGATGCGATTGCGCGTGACATCGCAGCCATGAGAGCCAGAACTGGGATGTGTGTAAAGCACACAAATCCCTGTTCTGACAGGAGAGGAGGGACAGATCGTCAGTTCCTACTAGCTAGGAACAGCGATCTGTCTCCTCCTCCTAGCCAGTCCCATCCCCCCCCCCACAGAAACACTCACGGGGAACACATTTAACCCCTTGAGCGCCCCCTAGTGTTAACCCCTTCCCTACCAGTGACAATTACACAGTAATCAGTGCATTTTTATAGCACTGATCGCTGTATAAATGTGAATGGTCCAATAAATGTGTCAAAAGTGTCTGATCTGTCCGCCACAATGTTGCAGTCCTGCTAAAAATCGCAGATCACCGCCATTACTAGTAAAAAAAATAATAATAATAAAAATACCATAAATCTATTCCCTATTTTGTAGACACTATAACTTTTGCACAAACCAATCAATATACGCTTATTGCTTTGTTTTTGTTTTTACAAAAAATATGTAGAAGAATATATATCGGCCTAAACTGAGGAAGAAACTTGTTTTTTATATTTTATTGGGAGGATATTTATTATAGCAAAAAGTAAAAAAATATTGTTTTTTTTTTGTTTTTGTTTTTTTCAAAATTGTCACTCTTTTTCTGTTTATAGCACAAAAAATAAAAACAGCAGAGGTGATCAAATACCACCAAAAGAAAACTCTATTTGTGGGAAAAAAATACGTCAATTTTTTTTGCACGTCCGCGCAATTGTCAGTTAAAGCGACACAGTGCCACATCGCAAAAAATAGCCTGGTCATTAAGGGGGCAAAATCTTCTGGGGCTGAAGTGGTTAAAGCTGATGGTCGGCTGATTGTTATTACAAGCAGCGGGAGGGGTTAAGTCCTTAAGTGGTTAACCATATCTTTCACAGAATTAGGAAGACACTGTTTTTGTGACTAATGTATGGCATTAATATGTCCTATAATTTCTTATATTCCTTTGGTGTTTCAGGCACTTTCTACAAATCACACTGTGTGTTTGTGAATTGTATGGAGGATGGATGACATTTTGCCCAGAGTGGCTAACTGGCAGCCCCTACCTTAACACCTCCAACTGGCTCTATCTGTGGGTCTACTTGGTGTTCTTCAATGGTTTATGGGTGCTCATCCCTGGCCTATTACTGTGGCAGTCCTGGCTGGAGCTGAAGAAACTTTATGTCGGCAAAAGAAACCCTGGAAAGAAGTCTCGATAACAAATACAGCATAGTAAAAAATGTTATGAGTTTTAATGGGTTAATAATGATTTGATTTCCTTGTAACATTTTATTTTCGTCAATGAAATTAATTTTTATATTTTTTATAAACAATTTACAAATGTCTTGGTATTCAGGGGTATTTATTTTTTCCAGTTCTGTTTCCTTTACAAAATAATCCACAGTACATATCTAAGCAAGGTAATGACAGAACAAGATAGGAGCCCAAGCAACAGAATTATTTTTTTTTTTCAAAAGCTTACTGGACTCAAAACTGCTATGAGAATAAGAGCTGGTTCACACTGCTGCTATGCGGGAACCCTGCAAATCCATTGCAAGTTCCCACATCGCATGTCCCCCGGAGGCAGTTCACGCTGCCCTATGCGAAGTGCTGGGAGTGTCAGTTAAAAGTTAATGACACCCCCAAATCAGTTTGCATCTGCAAACTCAGACAGGAATTGGTTCGCACCCATGCGATCCGATTCTGCTGCGGCCCAAAAAAGGGTCCTGTGCGAGTTTGTTTCTAATACAATACAAATGCAGCCATACAAGCTGTATGGCTGAAATTGTATCGCACAGAGATCGCATGTCATTTGCAGTGCGGTGCGAATCACATCCAAACTCTGACATCGCACCAGTGGGAACCGGCCCTCACACAGTTACACGTAGAAGTTTACTGATCTAGTACTATATGCAGCATTAACCACCTCAATACTGGGCACTTTCACCCCCTTCCTTCCCGGACCAATTTTCAGCTTTCCGTGCTCTCGCACTTTCAATGACAATTACTCAGTCATGCTACACTGTGCCCAAATTAAATTTTTATCATATTGTTCACACAAATAGAGCTTTCTTTTGGTGGTATTTATTCACCACTGGGTTTTTTACTTTTTGCGGTACAAGTGAAAAAAGAGCGACAATTTTGAAAACAAAACAATATTTTCTGTTTTAAGAGCCCTTGCACACTGGGGCGGGGGCGGCGTCGGCGGTAAAACGCCGCTATTATTAGCGGCGTTTTACCGTCGGTATTCGGCCGCTAGCGGGGCGGTTTTACCCCCCGCTAGTGGCCGAGAAAGGGTTAAATACCACCGCAAAGCGCTTTGCCGGCGGTATAGCCGCGCCGTCCCATTGATTTCAATGGGCAGGAGCGGTAAAGGAGCGGTATACACTCCGCTCCTTCTCCGCTCCGAAGATGCTGCTGGCAGGACTTTTTTTTACCGTCCTGCCAGCGCACCGCTCCAGTGTGAAAGCCCTCGGGGCTTTCACACTGGATACACAGAAGCGGCACTTTCAGGTCGGTTTGCAGGTGCTATTATTAGCGCAATAGCGCCTGCAAACCGCCCCAGTGTGCAAGGGCTCTAAAAGAAGTCCAATTTTGTCATAAATTTAGGCCAGAATGTATTCTGCTACATGTCTTTGGTAAAAAAAATCCAGATAAGTGTATGATAATAGGTTTCTGTGACGAGTCTACAAGTTAGGCTACATATCAGTGAAAATTGATCAGTCATGATGTACTGACGGCCTGCCTATCTCATATCTTGAAGCCCTAAAATGTCAGGACAGTACAGATACACCCCCCCAAATGACCCTTTTTTGTAAAGATGACAGTCCAAGGTATTAAGTAAGAGGCATAGAGAAGTTACAATTTTTGCCCACAATAGTTTGGAAAATTAAGACATTTTATTTTTTTAGCCACAAAATTGTCTTAACAAGTTATTTCTCACATATGGCATAGATAACCTTGCAATTACACCTCAAAATATATTCTGCTTCTATGCGATTATGGTATTCTGCGATACCACATGTGTGAGACTTTACCACATCCTGGTCACATACAGAGGCCCAACATGCAGGGAGCACCTTCAGGTGTTCTAGGAGCATAAATTATACATTTAGTTTCCCGATTACCTATTATATTTTTGAAGGCCCTGGAGCACCAAAACAATGAAATTACCCACAAAATGACCACATTTTGTAAAGAAAACACCCCAATATATATTCTACGAGGCATAATGAGTCTTTTGAACATGTCATTTTTTTTTCCACAAGTTTTTGTAAAATGTGGAAAGAAAGTGAAAACGTAATTTTTTTTTTCACATAGCAAAAATTATGCTCAAATACATTCTGCTACTCCTCGTGAGTATGGCGATACCACATGTGTGAGATTTTTACACAGCCTGGCCACATACAGAGGCCCAACATGCTGGGGTTCTAAAGGCATAAATTACTAATTTCATTTCCTGAATACCAACCACATTTTTGAAGGCACCAGGACAATGGAATTAGATGTGCGCAGATGCTCATGGACAGATGTGGCAGATAATCACGGACAGATTTGCCACAGATGATCAGATGTGCGCAGATGATCATGGACAGATGTGCGCAGATGATGACGGACAGATTTGCGCCAGATGTACGCAGATGATCATGGACAGATGTTCAGTGTGGCAGATGTTCATTGGGACCGATGTTTACTGGGACAGATGTGGGACAGGTGTTTACTGGGACAGATGTGGGACAGGTGTTGGTGTTTTCACTGTTTGGGGACACTAGCTGGGTGATCAGTGTGTAAAAAAACAGCTCATACACACTGACTCCCAGTTCGCAGATCCGCTCTCCTTCTTACTGACTCTGTCTGAGGAGAACCAGAGCCAATTGCCTGGCAACGGCTCTCTGCTTATATTACATGACGGCTGTGATTGGAGACAGCTGTCATGTGATCAGGAGGGCCAATCACAGAGCCCTCATGTCGAGTGATGTTGCCCTGTCTCTGGGGGACAGGAGCACATCGGCACGCAGCCGCGCGATCCCTCTTCCTGTGACTCCCCTAGGCTGTTTACATCACATGATGGCTGTGGTTGGATTCACAGCCATCATGTGATCAGAAGGGCAAATCACAGAGTCATCCTGCCAATCCGAAATGCGGTGTGTCTGGAGGACACACGCACATCGGGATCCTACGGGCACGTGGCCGCGCTATTCCTCTCCTTCTGAAGGACGTTCAGGAACGTCCACTCAGGTGGAGGAAGCGCCCACCCAGGGCCATCTTAAGAGCATTATAGGCCCCCGGGCAATACAGTGCACTGGGGCCCTGTCTACACAATCACGCACGAGAATAAAAATTCAAATGATCAAAAAGGCTATATTTATTGGTACTTCCAACAAAATCAGTGTTTAAACATTAACACAAAGTTTGGACAATAAAACACGAGTTTGATGGGCACAGTGGCAGCGTTTGATGGGCACTGTGGCAGCGTTTGATGGGTACAGTGGCAGCTTTGATGGGCACAGTGGCTATGTTTGATGGGAACAGTGGCAGCTTTGATGGGCACAGTGGCTGTGTTTGAGGGGCACAGACAGTGGCTGTGTTTGATGCACAACTTGAACGTACTTAAGTAGACAGTGTTAGACTTACTTGAGGCCGCCGGCCTGGTGCAGTACAGTGTGTCACTCACAGCAGCAAGGAAGCGCCAGCTATCAAGGGTCGTCTTTCCGCTCCGCTCCCTTTCCACGCTGTCTGAAGAACATGGCAGAGGTAGGCGGAGCTTGTTCGCTAGTAGCTGGGGCAGCTGCGGCGCGCTATGAATGCTGAGGCAGCCGCAGCCTCTGACTGACGTCACTGGTTGCTAGCTAGACGGCGATTCTAGCAAGTGAGCAACCAGTGCAGTCAGTCAACTTAAGCAGCAGATTGCAGCACTGAGGATCGGCCCTGGATGGGGCCCTCCAGACAAGTGGGGCCCCCAGGCAACTGCCCAGCGTGCCCAGTGGAAAAAACTGCCCTGCGCCCACCTGGCCTTTTATGTGCAGTGGCCGGGTGGGAAGTGGTTAAAGTCAGTGTGGCAGACCTAGCCGGGACAGGCTTTTGGAGAGGACTGAATGCAAGCCTCTTGCCTTTTGATTATGGGCCCTGGATTTTCAAGGGAACAATACTCTTTGCGAGATGAATGAGAAATCCACTCTGATGTGTACTAATCAGACTCAATCTTGTATATATGTATATATTGTATATTGTCTCATTCTGTTGTGGACTCTTTGCTGTAATCATTTGGGAAGTGTATCTCTATGAAGGGAGGGGGGATTCCTCCAGCAGTCCTCTGCTGATAAGACTGTTTACTGAGGAGAAGTTTGAACACACCTAACCTGTGTGTCCATTGTCTTTGGACAGTTTAACCAGCCCTCTTTTCCAAGGGTGGGGGAAAGAGTCTCTGAGCTATTTTATCTGTTGTGTCTGTGTGTGATAATAAAACAGTCCTTGCTTAGCATCTAAGCAAGTCTCATCATGTTTTATGCTTGGGAGCGGTTGGAATATCTGATATCTGTATCCAGACTGGGAGGAAGTGGTATACTGACGGAAGCACTCAAGCGGAGTGTGGGACGTTCCGTGACAGTCAGATTGTCACTTTTTGGCTTTTGTGAAGTTTAAATAGTTCGATTGGACCAAGCTGGTCCAAATGAACTATTTTCTTCACTAAGACATGCAGCGGCTCTCAGCGCTGTATGGACTGTATGTAGCCTTAGCTGTATACAGTATACAGTGCTGTGTTCTGACAGTGGGATGGGAACTTCCCGTCCCACATCCGGAACAGAATTGAGTCAGGCAGAGCACTGCTCAGCCATTCAGGGAGCTTTGTATTTTCCTAATGAATACAAAGCCTCCCCTGATCGTCTGAGTTGGAGAGATAGGCAGATGGTGTCATAATTTCAAACTCGGTCACAGGGACAGGACGTTCCCATCCCACTGCTGGAGTGCAGATCTGTATACTGTATACAGCTGAGGTTACATACAGTCCATTCAGTGCTGAGAGCCACTGCATGTCTTAACCCTGGCACCTCCTGGCCCTTGAAGAGGTTTCTGAAGGTGGGGCAGAGTTTCTGATCATGTGACCACAGTGATTGGCTGTCACAGTGGTCAAGTGATCTTAAAGCTCCCGTTCGCAAGCAGAGATCAGGAGCTTTCTGTGCCGGAAGAACGCAGGGCGCACACCCTCTGCACAGCTCTGTTTATGTTCTGAGACGCATATATGCGGCCTTTCTGTGTTAAGGCCCACCCCTTGAGAAGCCGTATATGTGCGTACTGCCAGCACAAAGATGTTAATAATTAAATAGTTTGTACCACTTGGTCCAAACTATTTCAGCTTCACTAAAAGCTAGAGACCAGCTATTAAGTTTTATTTCCACCTCACCACCAGAACACCCAGTCACTGTAAACACTACCCAACTTTGGACCTTGTCATCCCCACTGACTACACTCTAAAACACTCTTTCCACAACCTGTCATTCCTCTTTCCAGAACATCTCTCACTCCTCATACCCTTTTACTCCACTCTCCTGGCTGCTCCACTACGCAACATTTTTCCAACAATGAGGAGGGAACAGGAGCGTGGCTAAGCCGCGTTGTGTGTGTCAATAGATGCACACAGCCTGCCTCTGGAGCACGTTCGCATGGGTGCCCCCTCAGCACACAGCTTGCTGAGTGGGCACCCGCAGGAAGGAGGAGCAAAGAGCGCCTGCGGGAGCCTCCAGAAGAGGAGGTAGGGGGCCACTCTGTACAATATCATTCCACAGGGCAGATAGGTATAACATCTTTTTTTTATTTTAAATTTAAAAAAATATCCTTTAGGCCGTATGCACACAGGACGTTTTGCAAACTCTCCTAGAAGTCTTTCCTCCTGACAGCAGTGTTATGGCAGAAAAAAAACAGCTAATGCTTGTAAAAGTGTGTAGCACATTTACAGGTGGCAAGCGCTTGGCCACTGAAATGAATTAACACTCAAGTGATAAATGTGC
Source organism: Lithobates clamitans (assembly GCA_037952925.1). Taxonomy (NCBI): domain Eukaryota; kingdom Metazoa; phylum Chordata; class Amphibia; order Anura; family Ranidae; genus Lithobates; species Lithobates clamitans. The sequence continues at coordinate 1,332,217 of JBBGZY010001769.1, forward strand.
CTAGCGTTAACACTCATTTACAAGCGTCAAGTGTTTTTTCTGGCAAAACACCACTGCTCCTGGATGCACTGGCAGTAGGTGTTATTTCTGCCTCTGCCACTAAACGCTGCTAAAACATAGGCTAACATAAAGGGGATTAGAGGCAGGAAAAAAACACCTGACACCCCTAGCAGCTGCAAAAACATCCATGTGTGTGCATGAGGTCTTACAATCATTTTAGTTTGAGACAAAAAGGGAAAATTTCTTATCAAATACTTACCGTAATTTTCCTTTCCTCATGGCCTCTCATACCTCATAGGACCCCCTCTCCCATAAATCTTTGCTCCGAGCCAGAGGCCGTGTTCCGTAACTTAGCCTACTCCAGCAAATGGGAGGGAACTCCTGCTGCCATGGAGTCCATCAGGAAAGGAAAATTATGGTAAGTATTTGATAAGAAATTTTCCATTTTCCTGACAGACTCCATGGCAGCCTACGTATGGGAAATAACTAGCCATACACACCCGGGTGGGCAATTGCTTGTTAAAGAAAAGAAAGGTTTAATTGGCACCGTCAACAGACAGGGTATGTAAACCAAAATTAACAGAAGACGAGGCCAGTTCTACGCAGTAGTGCGCCATGAACGTATAATTGAAGACCATGAGGCCGCTTTGCAAATCACTTTTGGGATGACGTGTTGATGTAGAGACGCTCCTGGTTGAATGAGCGGTCACCGCCTCTGGAGGTGCCAAACCCTTAGCATTATAGGCCCACTGAATGGCCTGAACAATCCATGCACTGATAGATCTGGAAGAGGCACGCAAGCCTTTGTTTCTCTCATGGAAGAGAACGAACAGATGCTCAGACTGGTGAAAAGGAGCTGTGGCTTCTAAATACTGTTTCATAGCCTCTCCAACATCTACAGGGTGAATACTAGAGTCCTCAGCTGCTTCTCGTGAAAGACAGATGATACTTTGGGGTTTGAACCCAGCATAGGAATCAAAGCTACCCGATCAGGGAAAAATGTTAGGAATGGCTCCTTGTATCCTAGAGAGCCAATTTCAGAGACCCTCTTAGCCGGTGTTATGGCCACCAGTAAGGCAACTTTTAGAGAAAGTTCCTTGATAGAAAACTGATCCATGTGTTGCATCTCTCTTCCGGAGAAGAAATCCAGGACAAGGGGAAGCTCCCACTTGGAAAATCTCAGCTTTATCTGAGGTCTGAGCTTTATTTCTGCTCTGAAGAGCTGCCTAGTAAGAGGGTGTCTAGCCCAGGATATGCCCGTGAAGGCAGAAATTGTAGAAACTTAAACCCGTGAGGAGCTGACTGACAAGGAAAGATCCAGTCCCGTTTGTAGAAAGCCTACGATATCCTGTATCTTTGGGTTATTGCAGGAACCTTCAGTGGTGGAAACGTAGCCTGCAAATTTCAACCAGATCCTTTTGTAGACTCTGTTGGTACCTGCTCTTCTGGCATTCAGCAACATAGAATCCAGCCTTCCCCTCTTAAGAACAAAGCCATCCGGTGCAGATGGGTCGGGCATGGATGTAGAGTCATCCCTTGCGACAGGAGGTCTGGACTGGAGGGCAGAGGAACTGAGTCTCGGAAGCTGAGTTGCATCAGCAGAGGAAACCATGGCCTGTTTGGCCAGTACGGGACTATTGCCACTATCTCTGCTTCTTCCCACCTGAGTCTTGAGAGGAACCGGAGAATGACAGAAACCGGGGGAAAAGCATAGGCCCTGTGGAATCTCCACTGGTCCGTCAGGGTATCCACTCCGAAGGCCTGGGGACAACAACATCTCGTGTAGTACCTCTACAGTTTGAAATTGCACGGGGAGGCAAACAGGTCCATCTCCAACATGATTCCCAGTGACAGGACCCAATTGAAGACCTCGGTGTGGAGAGTCCATTCGTTGTTGTCCAGAGATACTCTCGAAAGAAAGTCTGCCTGGATGTTCTGAACTCCGGGGAGATAGACAGCTGTCAGATTGCCAAGTTCACTTGGGCCCAGGACATGATCGGCTCTACTTCCTTCAGCAAGGAGAGACTGTGAGTACCTCCCTGCCTCTTGATGCATGAGACTGCTGTTGTGTTGTCCAGTCTTAGGAGAACTGAGGCTCCTGCCGTCAAGTGGTGAAATGCTTGTAGAGCGCAGAACACTGCCCGGAGCTCCAGAACATTTGAAACTACCCCTCGGGATGGAAAACTCCATTTGCCTTGAGCTACTTCAGCCAGGCAGAGAGTGCCCCAGCCTCTTTTGCTAGCATCCGTTGTGACCGTAATCCAGGGGACAGGTGCTATGGAGTGGCAGTTGAGGAGATTCTTGCGCTGCAGCCACCAAGGAAGGCTCTCCCGCATGGAAGGAGTTATCCGGACGAAATGATCTCGGGACCCCGGCTCCCACTGTGCCCATTTCACCATAGGGGCTGTGGGGCTATCATGGTGCCGATGATCTTCAGACACTGTGAGGCCCTGAAAAGAGAAGAGGACATTGCGAGACTAATTCTGTTCCGAATCACCAGAATTTTCTCCAGGGGCAAGGAGATGGTACTGTTCAGTGTGTCGAATTGAGCCCCGAGGAATATCAGGGACTGTGTAGGTTCTAGGTGGCTCTTTTCCCTGTTCAACAGCCAACTGAACTCGGTCAGAGTGGAGATGACCTGAGATCGATGGATTAACAGCTGCTCCCTGTCTCAAGAAAGTAACAGCAGGTCATGTAGATAGGACCATGAAGAGGGGCGAGTAGACCCTTCAAAATCTTTCACCGGTTGGAACTTGTATGGCGGCGCCCTGAGCCACTAGTCTGATAGAAGGACCGAATTGCAGGGCACTCTGAAGAGTGATCCATAGTGGATCATGTTTTGAAGGTATTTTACAGGGGGTGACCGAACCAAATTGTGGGTGGACTGCTGAACGTCCAGGCATGTCCTGAGGAGACCATTTTGACGGTTCAGTAATCCTTTTTCTCAAGGCTGCCCAGATGTGTTGAAAATGGAGTAAACGAGCCACAACTTGCTGTGCCTGGACAGGCCCTATATCAAAAGGACTTGGAGGCTTCACGTCCACCAGAAGATGCTCCCTTTGAGGATTTTTGGCCCGAAGGCTGATTTTTCTTCCAGTTGTTCCTGAACTCAAGGCCAAGGTTATAGTGGCGAGCATCTCTTGCACGATCTGAATCTTGCCTGGGATGAGCTCTCCTCTGACCTAGCAGGCAACGATCCTGAGGTAAGAACCCTGACTTGCCACCCGTAGCACGGGTGATGGCACTGTCTAGCTTGTTCCCAAAGAGAGAGGAGCCCTCAAAGGGAATCCTGCACCACACCTGCTTAGAGGCAGGATCCACCCATGGGCACAGCCACAAAAGACACGCCTAGCCATGACGGATGAGAGCATGACTTGTACCACCAGGCAAATTATGTCAAGGGAGGCTTCCCCCAGAAAGACTGATGCCAGCATTAGCTCATGTACCGGTGAACTCCTGGGCATTTCTTAAGAGACGCTTCCCAAGGATGCATCCACTTCATCCGTCCAGGCCTCCATCGCTTTGTGCAGGGCTACAAGGGCCAAGGCTGGTTTATAGGCCATACCCACTGTAATATAAATGCGTTTAAGGTCAGTATCAATCTTCCTCTCCAAGCCATCCCTGAAAGAAACTGTGTCCTCCTGTGGGAGTGTGACATGCCTCACTAACCTCATTATGGCTGTGTCAATGAGAGGAGCCAACACTAGATGCTTCACATCCTCACTCTTGAATGGGTACATTTTTGCCATTTTGGTAAGTAGCACATTTTTTCTCTCAATGCCACCCCATTCATCTGTAATAATTTCGCCAAGTTCACCCAGGAAGGTGAAGTTTGGGCGCTCTTGAGGTGTTTGATATACTCCCTCTGCTTAGAGAGTGCTTCCACTGGCCCTTCCCACCTCAAAGCTTCTTTGACTGCTTTGACCAGCTGTGGTACTAGGGAAAAATCAAATCCCGCACCAAGGTCATCCACCTCCACGTCACTGTCCGAGGCTTCACTTAAGGAATGACTATGATGAGAGGGACCCGGAGTCTCAGGGTCGTCCCCCCGCAGGGACTGATGCTGTATCAATAGAAGGATTGATGGTACGGCCGATGTCCGTTCTGCTCAGGGATTCCTGAACCACCTTTTTAACCAATTCTTCCACTTGTTGGTGTCTACCTTCTCTTTCCCCCACAGTTCAGGTATAGCATGGCTCACAGAGGGATTTACCCTCGGGAACCTGAGCCCCACATACCCAGCAAGCTTTCTTATCAGAGCGGCTGGAATGGCGATGAGATTGGTGCCCAGACATAGTTTTAGGCTCTTCCCTGTTATGTCCAGATCTAGAGGATGATTTATGGCGTCTGGAACTCGATGAAGAGTGACGGTGTTGTGACCTAGGATGGTCTTTATCTTTGTGTGCCACATGATGGTGTTCAGACCTAGAAGGCCTGAGAGGGAAACAAGAAATACCGCGCTCCTGGTGAATAATCCCAAACAAACAGGCAGAATAACCAAAAAGAAAAGATACTTTTCTTTTTTTTTTAAATAATCCTACCTGCCATGTAAGGGTTGGCCACAGAGGGGCGATAACACATCCATGGCAGAAGGTAACAGGACTGTAATGTAATAAAAACAGACCATCAACAATAAATAAAGCAGGCAGCAGCAGCTAAGCCTGCAGCCTGGTCACCTACCTTAGCTGTAGAGCAAGCGATGCGTGGGGAAACCGCCGCCTAAGCCCACAGTCTATCCCAGGGATCAGCTGCTCTGACAGCTGTTTAAATCTGCCACCTGATGATTACGTCATCACTCCCCGCAGCGCGCCCAGCGGCGGTTGTGCGCAATCCGCGACTGCTGACATCTTGCCAATACCGCGCATGCGCAAACCAAGCCTCGATCCCACTCATGGCCAGTGGCTGCGCAGTGGGCTAAGAGGACTCAGCAGTGGCGTAGCGTGGGTTGTCAGCACCCGGGGCAAGGCAAGTCATTTGCGCCCCCCTAACCTGTGAACTTTTAGCACTCCTTCCCTTCCTACAATAGTATTGACCAGCCCGATTCCTACGCTGACCTACCTGACCACTACATTGACCTGCCTGATTCCTATACTGACCACTACACCACACTGACCACTACACTGCACTACACTGCACTCACCACTACACTAACCACTATACTACACACTACACTGACCACTACACCACACTGACCACTACCCACTACTCTACACTGACCACTACCCTACACTAACCACTACACTACACTGACCACTACTCACTACACTGACCACTACTCACTACACTACACTCACCACTACTCACTACACTACGCTGCGCTGACCACTACACCACACTGACCACTACCCACTACACTGGCCACTACCCTACACTGACCACTACACTACACTGACCACTTCTCACTACACTGACCACTACCCACTACTCTACACTGACCACTACCCTACACTGACCACTACACTGACCACTACTCACTACACTACGCTGCACTGACCACTACACCACACTACCAACTACACTAGACTGACCACTACACTACCATGACCGATACCCACTTCTACCCTGCACTGACCACTACACCACACTGACCACTACACTAACCTTCCCGATTCCTACACTGACTATACTGACCACTAACACACCTGAATCCTACACTGACCACTAAGCTTACCTACCTGTCCACTACACTACACTGACTACTATACAACACTGAACACTACCCACTACACTGCACTGACCACTACACCGCACTGTCCACTATACTACCCACTACACTGCACTACCCACTACACTGTCCACTACACTACACTGTCCACTATACTATCCACTACTAGGGTTGCCACCTTTTTTTCAAGCCAAACCCGAACATTTTAGTGGTGCAGGGCAGCACGGCACTGCGCTTGCTTAACTCAACCCCTTCATCCGAGTGGGGCTGCGCTGCAACCGTGTGCAATGCACATGGCTACAGCACAGTGGCATGGGTTTTAGGGGTTAAAACAGGTGGTGAGGAGGCAACATAATGCTTCTTCACCCCCTGTAAAATACCTTCAAAACATGATCCACTATGGATCACTCTTCAGAGTGCCCTGCAACTCCGTTTACACCTGTGGTTGGGGGGACAGTAAAAATTAGAGGTTGAGCTGTGTTTTTACTGCTACCCAACCATTCCCCTCAAGCTGAAAAGGCAACAGAGGGGGATGTATACCTGCCACAGCCAAAATGTTTTGCATCACAGTGCAACAAAACATGTCTACACTGTTGGGTTCAGCGAGCAGTATTGACTGCCGAATGTGGCCCATTCAAGTGAATGGGGGCTCCCCGCATCCATGTGCAATGCATTAAATGACGGGGCAATGCTGTGGGGTTTAAACAGGTGGTAAGGAGGTGATATAACACCTCCTCCCTGCCTGACAAATGCAGGAGGCAGGGAGGGGGCAGAGTGACAGGAGGGGGGCAGGCAGCGTGACAGGAGGTAGGCAGGATGACAGGAGGGGGGCAGGCAGTGTGACAGGAGGGGGCAGGATGACAGGAGGGGGCAGGATGACAGGGGGGCAGGCAGTGTGACAGGAGGTAGGCAGGATGATGGGAGGGGGGCAGGCAGTGTGACAGGAGGTAGGCAGGATGACAGGAGGGGGGCAGGCAGTGTGACAGGAGGTAGGCAGGATGACAGGAGGGGGGCAAGCAGTGTGACGGGAGGGGGCAGGATGACAGGAGAGGGGCAGGCAGTGTGACAGGAGGGCAGGCAGTGTGACAGGAGGGGGCAGGATGACAGGGGGGCAGGCAGTGTGACAGGAGGTAGGCAGGATGACAGGAGGGGGCAGGCAGTGTGACAGGAGGGGGCAGCATGACAGGAGGGGGACAGGCAGTGTGACAGGAGGGGGCAGGATGACAGGGGGGCAGGCAGTGTGACAGAAGGGGGGCAGGCAGTGTGACAGGAGGTAGGCAGGATGACAGGAGGGGGCAGGCAGTGTGACAGGAGGGGGGGCAGGCAGTGTGACAGGAGGGGGGCAGGCAGTGTGACAGGAGGGGGGCAGGCAGTGTGACAGGAGGGGGGCAGGCAGTGTGACAGGAGGTAGGCAGGATGACAGGAGGGGGCAGGCAGTGTGACAGGAGGGGGGCAGGCAGTGTGACAGAAGGGGGGCAGGCAGTGTGACAGGAGGTAGGCAGGATGACAGGAGGGGGGCAGGCAGTGTGACAGGAGGGGGCAGGATGACAGGAGGGGGGCAGGCAGTGTGACAGGAGGTAGGCAGGATGACGGGAGGGGGGCAGGCAGTGTGACAGGAGGGGGGCAGGCAGTGTGACAGGAGGGGGGCAGTGTGACAGGAGGTGGGCAGTGTGACAGTAGGGGGCAGGCAGAGTGACAGCAGGTGGGCAGGATATCTGGAGGACCTGTGGAGTGGACACACTATTCTTTGCAGGACACTGTATTATGCTGGCACCGGGCCTGACTCCCGATCATCACATATAACACAGGGGTGATAGCAAAGAATCCTAAGAATTCCCCCCTCCTCCCCCCTCCCTCCTCTGTTCAGTTTTTCTTACCCAGCCAAGTATTGTGGATGTAGCTGATTATGCAGCTGGTCTCCTGCATGGTCTGTTCCCGGTCAGCTGTCTGTGTGATAAATGACATGCTGATCGGCCGATCATGGAGCTCCCATTCCTGATCCAGCACGTGTCCTCAGTGTCTGCCGGGTACCTCTTCTCCTCCTGTAGGATCCTGTGCATTGCTTGAGAAAGTCGGCAGGATACTATAGAAGCAGCATCAGGATTGGCAACCCTACCCACTACACTGCACTACCCACTACACTGTCCACTATAATACCCACTACACTGCACTACCCACTACACTGTCCACTATAATACCCACTACAGTGCACTAACCACTATACTACCCACTACACTGCACTTACCACTACACTGACTACTCTACCTATAGTATTCCTATACTGACCACAACACAGCATGACTAACTGCTTGTTTACTCTCTCTCTGGCTGGCTGCTTCCACTCCCCCCAGGCCAGCAACATGACTTGTCTCTGACGAGGGAGTCTCACCTGCATTTTATTTTCCATCTATGATCGATCTGCGCTGTTGGAGATCCGCAGGAGAGGAGGAGGAGGAGGAGGAAAAGACAGAGGCGACAGGTCACAAGGCGAAAACGGGACTCCAGGAGCAACCTGTGCGCATGTGCCATCCGACATCATGGACAGGCCAGCCCTGCCACTGCACATGACCCCATTCGTCCAATCACAGGGCGCCGGCCGTTCTGCCTGAGAATAAACATGGCGGCCGGAGCACGGGGACACAGTATATCGGAATTAGGACAGTGACACACACTGACTTTAAATTGCGCCCCCCAAAATGTTGCGCCCGGTGCCACAGCCCCCCTCGCACCCCCCACGCTACGCCACTGGGACTCAGGAACAGCGAATTGGAACGCATATGCATTGCAGCCGCCATAGCAATGGGCACCAGCGTTACTCCTGAAAGACAGACAACACAGATAACAGCTGCCATGATATTTTATAATTTACCACCATTAGCAATATCGTGACCAGACCTGGAACCGGGATTTGATAAGGAGGCCTTCCGCTAAGAGCTGGGACATTTGGCCATATTGCCGCTTGCCTGCCAATGGCCAGGGTAGTAAGCTCTTCATGGCATCGCAGACATCGCTCGTATAAACCCTGCTAATAGCTAGGAATTTCTGGACTCAAGAGAAGGCACCGCCATAAAGAGATTGTGTGCACACCACCAGGTCTGAATCACAGAAACTTCATAAAAGGTAAGTGTCAGGTCACCTGTATCCAGGTGACAGATGCACCCCGTTGGGGTCAGGAGTGCACCACTATGATAGTGGACCCTAAGGCTGACTGCTGCAGATGGAACTCAGGGTGGTTCAGGAAGGCAGGTCCCCTGGAGCACTAACACGGATCCCACAGTGAGTTAGAGCATAGATTCCCCAGGGCGCGGAGTCTAAGAGCCAGTAGGTGTTCACCGGAGCCTCTAGTGGTGAGGATGGACTGGGCTGCAACTGGCTCCAGGTCGCGGCCCCCAGGGTCTCCACGGTAGGCTACAGGAGGATGGAGAGGAAACAGCAGCCCAGGACAGCAAGGAATAGTAAGGAGGTAGCCAAATGTCGGGGCGACTAGCAGACAAGGATAACAGAGAACACGCCAAAAGTCAGGGTCACAGGCAAACAGGGATAGTCGAGAATGCGCCAAGGTCAGGGTCACAAGCAGACAGGAATAGACGGGAACACGCCAAGATCGGTAACAGAGACAAACTTAGAGCACACGGCAAACAGGAAGCCAAACACACAATATTGCACGGCAAGGCAGGCTTGGAGAATACGGTGTTAAATAGTGGTTCCTGTTGAGGCTAGGGTGGAGCCACACAGAGGGAAGATTACTTGAGCATGCAGGTGTGAGAGTACAAGCCTCAAGGCTGATACACAGACCAGGTAAGAGACAGACAGGTCATGAATGTATTACTGCAAGGTCATGACAGTACCCCCCCTCTTACGAGGCCTCCCCCTCCCCCGCTTTGGACCTGGCTTGGAGGGGAACTTCAAATGGAACTTCCTCAGAAGACGAGGTGCGAAGACTTCAGATGCAGAAATCCAAGATCTCTCCTCAGGACCGAAACCTTTCCAATCCACGAGATATTGAAGGACACCTTTATAGAAGCGAGAATCCAAAATTTGACTAACCTCGTACTCCTGATCATCTTCAGAGACTGGAGCCAAGGTAGGGAGAGGTCGAGAGAACTTATTGAAAACTAAAGGTTTCAGAAGAGATACATGAAAGGAGTTTGAGATCCTGAGGCTTTTAGGGATCTGGAGTTTAAAACAAACAGGATTCCGCTTAGAAATTATATTGTAAGGACCAATGAATCTCGGGGCAAACTTGAGAGAAGGAACCCGGAGTCTGATGTTCCTGGTAGAAAGCCAGACTTTGTCTCCTGGCTGTAGAGAAGGCGGCTTACGCCTGCGACGGTCAGCAAAACTTTTGAACTTGTTGGCAGCTTTCTGGAGGGAATTATGAACGTCAGCCCACAAGGAATTGAATGATTCCTGAAGATTTCGTTAATAAAGTTTTGGAACACCGCTGGGGTGTTACACAAACCAAAGGGCATGACCAAGTAATGCCCATCTCTAGTGTTAAACGCAGTTTTCCATTCATCCCCTTCCCATATTCGGATCAAATTGTATGCACCTCTGAGATCCAACTTGGTAAAAATGGAGGCACCTTTCAACCTGTCAAATAGTCCCGATATTAGGGGTAGAGGGTATCGATTTTTGATCGTTACTGCATTTAGGTCTCGGTAGTCAATGCAGGGTCATAGGGTACCATCCTTTTTGGCAACAAAAAAGAACCCTGCTCCTGCAGGCGATGAGGATTTCCGGATTAATCCTTTTTCTAGATTTTCTGCAACATACTCAGACATGGCCTGGGTCTCTGGGATGGACAGAGGGTAGGTACGACCCCTGGGTAGAGCTGCTCCGGGAACAAGGTCAATGGCACAGTCAAAGGACCTGTGAGGAGGAAGCACCTCAGCTGACTTTTTACAGAACACATCCCGGAAATCGCTATATGCAGCGGGAAGGGCAGAGGATACTGAGGTGGTAGCCACGAGAAGTCTCCCCTTAGGGGCAACCTTGACTAGGCAGGAAGAGAAACAGGAGGGACTCCAAGCCAGGATCTGCCCAGAAGTCCAGTTAATGTTTGGAGAATGGAGCTGGAGGAAAGGAAAGGATATCTTAGGAAGGAAAGGAAAGGATATCTACTCCTGGTGGAGTATCCCTACCGACATCTTAACAGGAGGGGTCTGGAAGCGGATAGGCCCCCCTGGAAGAACAGTGCCATCAATCGCTGAGACCACCAATGGAGTGGTGAAGGGTAAAAGGGTAAGGTTCATGGAAGATGCAGTTCTCCAGTCCATAAAGTTGCCAGCGGCTCCCGAATCCAGATAAGCCAAGGCCCAGTGGGAGGAAACGCCAACATGAAGAAACACCGAAAGAAGGAGACGAGAAGATGACTTTACTGGGTCCAATACTCCACCTTCCAGGTGTATTACCCAAGCTTTTCCTGGACGACATGAGCATGTGTCACGAAAATGACCTTTGCCCCCACAGGCCCAGAGTTTTGCGCCTAGCACGTTCCTCTGGGGATGGCCTGGTCTGGCCCAGCTGCATGGGTTCCTTAGTTGGCAGAAGATGCTCCACAGGATGAAAAGAGGGGAGCTCGGGCTGACTAAGGACCAAGGAGTGCTGGCGACGCTTTTCTAGGGTTCTTTCCTGAAAACGAATATCTATCTGGTTACACAGGGAGATAACTTCGTCCAGATCAGTGGGGATGGTTCTTCCTGTTAATTCGTCCTTCACTCTATCAGAAAGGCCATGCAGAAAGGTTGCGACTAAGGCCTCATTGTTCCAGCTCCGCTCAGCCGTCAGTATGCGGAAAAGAAGAGCATACTGTCCCATAGAAGCAGACTCTTGGCGGAGACGTAAGAGGGCGCTGGCCGCTGAAGAGACATGACCTGGTTCCTCAAAGATATTCCGGAAGAGTTTCAGAAAATTAGAGAGGCTGGAAACCACTGGGTCTTTCCTCTCCCACATAGGGGCAGCCCAAGCTAAAGCCTCGCCGGACAGGAGAGAAATAATATAGGCTACCTTTGCCCGATCAGACTTAAAGTTTTGGGGTTGGAGTTCGAAATGAATAGTACACTGGCTAAGGAACCCTCTGCAGGCCTTGGAATCCCCAAAGTAACGGGATGGAGCTGGTAAGTGCAAAGGGTTAGCGGCTGCGACTGTAAGCGGAGCTGATACGGCAGCTGATTGCGGTTGTGGAACCGGGGAGCCTAAGGAGGCTTGAAGTTGTCCAAAGCGGGAAGCCAAATCCTGAAGGAATCGCATCACCTGGGTCTGATTAGATTCCTGGGTCTCGAGTCTGTGGATTATGCCCTGCAGCTGATCATCGGCAGGTAGCAGCACATCAGACGGGTCATGGCCGTGCAAACTGTCAGGTCACCTGTATCCAGGTGACAGATGCACCCCGTTGGGATCAGGAGTGCACCGCTATGATAGTGGACCCTAAGGCTGACCGCTGCAGATGGAACTCAGGGTGGTTCAGGAAGGCAGGTCCCCTGGAGCACCAACACGGATCCCACAGTGAGTTAGAGCATAGATTCCCCAGGGCGCGGAGTCTAAGAGCCAGTAGGTGTTCACCAGAGCCTCTAGTGGTGAGGATGGACTGGGCTGCAACTGGCTCCAGGTCGCAGCCCCCAGGGTCTCCCAGCTCACGCTCACGGTAGGCTACAGGAGGATGGAGAGGAAACAGCAGCCCAGGACAGCAAGGAATAGTAAGGAGGTAGCCAAATGTCGGGGCGACTAGCAGACAAGGATAACAGAGAACACGCCAAAAGTCAGGGTCACAGGCAAACAGGGATAGTCGAGAACGCGCCAAGGTCAGGGTCACAAGCAGACAGGAATAGTCGGGAACACGCCAAGATCGGTAACAGAGACAAACTTAGAGCACACAGCAAACAAGCCAAACACACAATATTGCACGGCAAGGCAGGCTTGGAGAATACGGTGTTAAATAGTGGTTCCTGTTGAGGCTAGGGTGGAGCCACACAGAGGGAAGATTACTTAAGCATGCAGGTGTGAGAGTACAAGCCTCAAGGCTGATACACAGACCAGGTAAGAGACAGACAGGTCATGAATGTATTACGGCAAGGTCATGACAGTAAGACTTCATTATGGTCCTAGGAGGAGGACAAAAAAGGAACACGGCCTCTGGCTCGGAGCAAAGATTTATGGGAGAGGGGTCCTATGAGGAATGAGAGGCGGGATTAACCCATACGTAGGCTGCCATGGAGTTTGTCAGGAAAGTTACAAAATTTGTCATTGGTGACATTTTTTAAAAGAAACTCTAAATGTCACTTATTGAGTTGAAATTTGTTTGAATTAAAAAACAAACAATCTATACTTTTATTTATTTAGAGCTTTTTGGTGTATTTAATGTAGTTTTTTTTTTTAAGTATTTATTAATTTTCAAAAATTTAGTTCAACAGGCATTGTTCAGAATAGCATTAAGTATACATTGAGTGCGTAGAACACACGGCCAGTATAAAAATAGAACAGTAACCTTTTTGCAGGCCCGCGGGGGGGGGGGGCACACCAGTGGTAAGCAAGGGGTTCAACTCACCATAATGCAGAATCAGTGGGAGCCCTGGGCATGTCACTTGCCACCGTCGCCTGTCACCAGATGCAGTGTGTCACTTGCCACCGTCGCCTGTCACCAGGTGCAGTGTGTCACTTGCCACCGTCGCCTGTCACCAGATGCGGCTTGTTACTTGCCACCATCACCTGCCATTAGATGTGGATTGTCACTTGCCAACTGATGTGAATTGTAACTTGCCATGCCAGCCAGTACCACCAAATGTGCATTGTCGCTGCATTGGTGGCAGGCTGGCAGCACTGGTCCATTTAGTAAGGGCAGGAGAGCGGTGATGCGGGGCAGGCAGTGAGAGATGATGTCATCTCGCTGCTCCCCGCCCCACCTCCAACATTGAAGCAAGGGGGGGGGTCTGGCTGCAGAGTGGAGCTCCACCGATGACAGGAAGCACGTGACCTCCACTCCACCGCGCTGTGAGGGTGGAAAAGCACTGATGTGTGGCGGGCAGTGAGTGATGATATCATCTCTCTGCACCTCGCTGCCACATTGAAGAGGCCCGGCTGTGAAGAGTGCTGATGTGGAGCGATCGGAGAGAGATGATGTCATCTCTGCTCGTCTGCCCGTTCGCTTCTCTCCTCTCCTACGCCTCTCTCATGCAGCCAGCCTGCCCGCCGGACCCTGCGGCAAGAGACTCGGGGCTATGGGCCCCAGATTCGGGGCTATAGCCCCAATAGCCACCCCCTAGCAACGCATCTGGGGAGGAGAATTTCATATATTTAATGTTCTTTAGTTTTTTTCATATTGTGTTCTTCTGCAGCTGGGACAGCGCTGGAGTGTCCCAGGACTCAGGTAAGTGTTTAGGGATGTTGGGGGGGTTGGGCACAGATATTGGAAGATCTTTTAACTTAATGTAGATAATGCATTAATGTAAAAATAAACTTTTAGAGCTTAGAATTGCTTTAAGTACACTGAAATCACTCCACTCATCCCTAACCACTATACAATGGGGAGAATATGTGTTAATCAGAATTTTTTTTCATTGTTAGTGGGTAATATTTATTATGTATGTAGCTAAATATTTTTTAGTGATAAGGTTGAAAGCAATAAATATACAGTGAATGGATTTTCTACAGTTACCAGTTTTATTGACTGATACAGTTGTCACTAGATGGCAGAACAACCATCAGGAACATTTGGTGAACAAAACGCAATGAACTATCCAGTTCATGAAAATGGCCATAGTAATCGACTAACTACCTATTCCACCGCAAATGATTAGTGTTTTAAGAAAAATTATGACATTTGCTGTGTATTAATAATAGTAACTATTGCTTGTTACTATATGTGAATGGTAAGCAGAGCTAATGTCACCTACTAAAGAAATATGAAGTAAAAAAAAAATGTTAAACTTATAATTAAAATGCATGTAAAGTAATATATATTACATGTCTGCAATACATGCACATTTCTCCATGTTTTCTTCTTTATAGACCTGACAAATATAAAAAAAAATCCTAATGATTTGCCAGAAATGGTGGTCATAGATGGATCGAAATTCAGCTGGTTCAGCCAGGTTCTGTGGAACGGACCTATTGGAAAAAAGTTGTCTGATCAGTGGCTGCAGTGCTGATCTGTGTATTCTGAAGCGGAGGGGGGGGGGGGGGGGTTCCCACTGTCAGAATACAATGGCGCAGCAGGGAGGATTCCCTTATCATCCTCAAATGTGTGGGCTGACAACATAGCATTTGTGTGGATAGAGTGCTATAAGCCCTGCCCAGTAGATTAACCAATCCCACCCATCTTCATCTCCAAAGCAGAGGAACTAATTGGATTGTCATCCCAAGCAAAGAATTAGGAGGGTTAAACAGACACAGTGGATATAAAAAGTCTATACACCCCTGTTAAAATGTCAGGTTTCTGTGATGTAAAAAAAATAAGGCAAAGATAAATAATTTCAGAACTTTTTCCACCTTAAATGTGACCTATAAACTGTACAACTTAGTTGAAAAACAAACTGAAATCTTTTAGGCTTCATTTTTTTTTTTTTTACAAAATAGCCAAATATGAAAAACGCCTGTAAACGAAACGCGGCTAAATGTGAGTTGCCGCGTTTGGCGTTTGAAATGCCTCTAAACACAGCTTCTGAATGCATTTTTTTGGGTTCCAAAAAAAGATTCTAAACACAACTGGCCTAGAAACTACTATAAACAAATCTGTGTACATGTACTGATAAGATAACATAGAGGAGAGTTCAGGAGCAGTTGAAAAAAAATGCCCAACTGCTCCCAAACGTCCGTTTACCAGCAGCAGTGTACATGAGGCCTTAGGTGGTGGGAAGTAAAATAATATGGTTGCAATGTCTTGGCTAAGCAAATATGGTTCTATCAGCCGAGGGTTTCTGAAGCCTGCAGCCATCTATCCCAGATTTTGGCATACTTGGATGGGCAGAACCTGTGTATAGATGAGCTTTTTATACAATAGACTATTGTTTACTTTTGACAACCATGCACCAAACTCAGGTGGGGTGGCCCTCATCCACTGCTTTGCTATGACTTTTCTTGCTTGTTTTGTTCAGAAATATTTTGGTAAATTTATTTATATCTGGTTCTAAGTATATCCCCAGAAGACACGGCTTGGGGTGCAAGGTAAGGGGAGAGCCCATTGTGTCATGGAGAAACTGTACAATCTGTGTCCAAAAGCCGGGGATCATGGGGCAACTCCAGAGTAAGTGATAAAACGTTCCCATTGCCTGGTTGCACATTGCGCAGTTGGCAGGTTGGTCACGCTTATACCTAGACAGTCTAAGTGGGGTAAGGTATGATTGGTGAATTATATAGATCTGCATAAGTCGGTCAGAAAGTTTGGGAGATACTAGTTTACAGATGTCAAGGGCATCACTCCATTCCTCATCCTCCATTGCCCCCACATCCTCCTCCCATCTAGCTTTCAATGCATAAGCTGACCTGGAAGAGGAGGGCAGTAGCAACATGCTATAGAAAATAGAAATCAGTTTTTGAGGGTCTGTGCTACGTATCACCTTCATAAAGTGGTTAATATCCAATTGAGGGATACCGGTTGGAAATTGTGTTCTGAAAGCATGTCGGATTTGGAGGTATCTGAAAAACATGCGGGTCCATAATCCATATTCTGTCCGCAGTCTGTCAGATACTTTCAGTTCTCTATTAAGGGTTAGGTGGGATAGGTAAAAGACTCCCTTGGATCTCCCCAGCTCAGAGTCTGGAATTGAGCAAAACTCCGGGAGGGCCGCGTTGTGCCACAGTGGAGTATGCTCGTGTAAAAGGGGTAACTTAAGCTTGGCTGTTGCAAGGTCCCATATGCACCTGAAGTGGTAGAATAGTGATGTTCTAGCATCTGTTGGCCCTGTGACCTTCACTCTCCCCGTGATAACAACTAGGGTGTCCCCAGTTGAGTGTGACTTCCTGGGGCACAGAAAGGTCAAAAATCTAGTCCTGTCAGTTTTGTCTATATGAAACAGCTGTGACAGTTGTGTTGCCATATAGTACAAGTTGAGGTCTGGTAAAGCCACCATGTGCTAACTTTCTCTGTTGTGGGTCCCACGTGTAATCATACTATGCCTGGATGGGAGCCTAGTGCTATAGATAAGGGTTTCGCTGCAAGGGCATACAGCAAGGGACACAATTGACACCCCTGGCGTGTGCCTCTGGTAAGGGGGAACTGTTTAGAGGTCCACCTGTTGGCTATTACTTTAGCCACTGGGCTCTGGTATAGAAGTTGTATCCACTTTATGAATTTGGGTCCTAAGCAAAACCTCTCTAGGCAGGTCCAGAGATAGGTCAACACAATAGAGTCGAACACCTTGGCCACCCCACAGATTTTCAATCAGATTCAGGTCTGGGCTCTGGCTGGGCCATTACAAACTTTAATCTTCTTCTGGTGAAGCCATTCCTTTGTTGATTTGGATGTATGCTTTGGGTCATTGTCATGTTGAAAGATGAAGTTCAGCTTTCTAGCAGAAGCCTGAAGGTTTTGTGCCAATATTGACTGGTATTTGGAACTGTTCATAATCTCCTCTACCTCCCCTCTACCTGTTCCAGCTGAAGAAAAACTGCCCCAAAGCATAATCCTGCCACTACCATGCTTTACTGTGGGTATGGTGTTCTTTTGGTGATGTGCAGTGTTGTTTTTGCACCAAACATATCTTTTGGAATTATGGTCAAAAAGTTCAACCTTGCTTTCCTCAGACCATAACACATTTTCCCACAGGCTTTTGGGAGACTTGAGATGTGTTTATGCAAAATTTAGCCAGGCTTGGATGTTTTTCTTCATAAGAAAAGGCTTCCGTCTTGCCACTCTACCCCAAAGCCCAGACATATGAAGAATATGGGAGATTGTTGTCACATGTACCACACAACCAGTACTTGCCAGATATTCCTGCAGCTCCTTTAATGTTGCTGTAGGCCTCTTGGCAGCTTCCCTGACCAGTTTTCTTCTCGTCTTTTCATCAATTTTGGAGGCATGTCCAGTTCTTGGTAATGTCTCTGTTGTGCCATATTTTCTCCACTTGATGATGACCGTCTTCACTGTGTTCCATTGTATATCTAACACCTTGGAAATTCTTTTGTACCTTTCTCCTAACTGATACCTTTTAACAATGAGATCCCTCTAATGCTTTGGAAGCTCTCTGCGGACCATGGCTTTTGCTGTAGGATGAGACTAAGAAAATGTCAGGAAAGGCCTACTAGAACAGCTGAACTTTATATTGATTTAATCAGCCACGTTAAATGATGGCAGCTGTGTACTGATTCCTATTTAAGGCCGGGTTTACACTGGTGCGACACGACAGCTGTCCTACTTTGGATCCGACTTTGCCCTGCGACCTGGAGCCGACATACACCCGACTTTCAATGAACAGGAATCCGACTTGGATCCCCGCCAATACCAGGCACTGTGTTTGGTATAAATCTTGAGGTGGAACTCCACACCAAATTTTAAATAAAAACCGGCATGGGTTCCCCCTTCAAGAGCATACCAGGCCCTTCGGTCTGATATGGATTTTAAGGGGAACCCCCCCTACGCCGAAAAAAAACAGCATTGGGGTCCCCCCGAAATCCATATTGGACCCTTATCCGAACACACAGCCCGGCCGGACAGGAAAAGGGGTGGGAACGAGCGAGCGCCCCCCCTCCTGAACCGTATCAGGCCGCATGCCCTCAACATGGGGGGGGTGGGTGCTTTGGGGCGGGGGGGCCCTGCGCCAACCCCACCCCAAAGCACCTTGTCCCCATGTTAATGGGGACAAGGGCCTCTTCCCGACAACCCTGGCTGTTGGTAGTTGGGGTCTGCGGGCGGGGGGCTTATCGGAATCCGGGAGCCCCCTTTAATAAGGGGGACCCAAGATCCCAGCCCCCCACCTTATGTGAATGAGTATGGGGTACCGATACGACAGGTTTTTATTATCACAGCCCGGGGCATGATGGGGCGGTGACGTCATAAGGGCCGGGGTCATCAGGTGTCACCCGGTGACCACGCCCCGTGCCTATATAAGTTGTTGCGCACTGCGCATACGGGCATTACAGCGAGAGAGCGTCGTGTCAACATCGGAAGAAGAGAAGAGGGAAGAAGACGACGGAGAAGACTGGGACACCGCTAGCAAAAGAACAGAAGATAGCGGGGGAGCCCAGCAGAAGATACCGGAATCGGGAGAAGAACCAGAGAGTGCGGAGAAGAGGCCGGAGAGTGCGGAGAAGTCGGAAGAGACCCCCAAAGTCGGAAGAAGACCCCCGGAGCTGCCTAATAAATTGCTTTAAAAACCTGTCTAGTGTTTTTTTTATTGACACTTCTTTCCTAGGTGATTGGGTAGGGGTACGCTGTAACCCATACTCATTTACATAGGGTGGGGGGCCGGAATCTGGGGGCCCCCTTATTAAAGGGGGCTCCCGGATTCCGATAAGCCCCCCGCTCGCAGACCCTGACAACCAACGGCCAGGGTTGTCGGGAAGAGGCCCTTGTCCTCATCAACATGGGGACAAGGTGCTTTGGGGTGGGGGGGCCACAGGGCGACCCCCTGCCCCAAAGCACCTACCCCCCTATGTTGAGGGCATGCGGCCTGGTACGGTTCAGGAGGGGGGGCGCTCGCTCGTCCCCACCGCTTTTCCTGACTGGCTGGGCTGCGTTCTCGGATAAGGGTCTGGTATAGATTTTGGGGGGACCCCCACACCGTTTTTTCAACATAGGGGGTTGCCCTTAAAATCCATATCAGACTGAAGGGCCTGGTATGCTCTTGGAGGGGGAACCCATGCCGGTTTTTTATTTAAAATTTGGGACAGAGTTCCCCCTCAAGATCATCAGAGCACAAGTCGCATGCCAAAGTCGGATCATGCAAGACGGCAATCCGACTTTGATCCGACTTCAATGATAGTCAATGGGCTGAAGTAAGATCAAAGTCAGACCAAAGTAGTACAGGGAGCATTTTCAAAGTCGGACTGACATGTGTCGGACCAGTTAAGACGACTTGAGCTCCCAATGTCGGAGCGTTTGTCGCACCAGTGTAAACCCGGCCTTACAGTTTGAATGTGATTGCTTAATACTGAACACAGCTACATCTCAAGTTATAAAAGGGTGTGCACACTCATGCAACCATCTTATTTTAGTTTTTTCTTTTTACCACCCCCCCCCCCCAAATTAAAAAAAAAAAAAAGATTTCCATTTGTTTTTTTCAAATGAGTTGTACAATTTATAGGTCACATTAAATGTGGAGAAAGTTCTGAAATGATTTATCTTTGTTAAATTTATTTACATCCCAGAAACCTGACAAAAGGGGTGTGTAGACTTTTCATATCCACCGTATACTGTTCATGCAAATGTGTGCACCTTAAACCTCTATCTATAACACAAATTGTTAGACAGTGACATTTCTTTTTAATGTAGACTAGCTTAAGGTGACCAGATTTTTAAAATGAAATCCGGGGACATATTTTTTTTTTTTACTAGTAATGGCAGCAATCTATGACTCTTTGCCCGTCTCCGCTGCCCGCCGCCCGCCTCACAGCCTGTCAAGTCTAAAGCCCCATACACAGTATCAGATTTTCTGTTGATTTTTTCCTTCAGATTTACCAAAACCATATAATATGAGGTCAAACCTTAGGAGTTTCAATTTGTATGCAATCAGGCAGGCCCTTGCACTACATGGTTTTGGTAAATCTGAAGACAAAAATCAGCAGAAAATCTGATAGTGTGTATGGGGCTTTACTCTTCGGGCCCCGGCTACTACTGGGTGGGGAGCAGAGGAAGATCACTCCACCAGGGAAGGCAAGGAGATAAGCAGGCAGGCGGCTGGCCGGGACTTGAGCCAAGGCAGAAGAACATGCGAGTGGAGCTGAATGGGCATGCGCCCGAAACTGAAGAAATAGTCCCTCCGCTCTGACCAGCACATGATCATCAGAAAGGGGAACAGATAATGGAAAAAAATAAACCCCCATAAGCTAGTAGGAGCCGCAGAGGAGGGGGGGTGGAATTCAGATTTTTTTCTTTTTATTCTGCACGGGCTGTCTTTGAAATTGCCCCAGCCCCTGTTCAAATTCAATCAGGGGACAAAACTGGGGACAGACTTGGTCCGGGGACAGTGTCCATAATCCGGGGACTGTCCCCAGAAACCGGGGATGTCTGGTCACCCTAGACTAGCTGATAGTGGTAAGTATGCTGGGAAAGGTTTTGTTTGTGCAGAGCTAAACATGTGCTTTGACTTAAAGGCTACTGCACATGGAATGGGGAATGTGTGCTAAGAGGTTGAAGATCAACTTCTCCCTTATCATAAAAATTACAGCGAAGACACCTTTAGAAATGTTTAACCCCTTTATGATAGAGGGCAAAACAAACCCTGAAGCTGGGTTCACACTAGTGCGAAGTTAGACATTGCATGTGATTCGCACCGCACTGCTGTGCAGATCACATGCGATGTTTGTGCGATGCAAATTCAGCCATACAGATTGTATGGCTGAATTCGCATTCGCACCAAGATGACGCAGGACCCTTTTTTGATCTGCACTGGAATCGGATCGCATGGTGTTCACACCCATGCGATCCGATTCCTGCACCATCTGGCAGTTCGCACTGCGATCTGCTGTTTTATCTGGGTGTGTCGTTAAATTTGCATTGACACCTGCAGCGGTTCACAGATGTCAGTGTGAACTTCCAGCAAGTGACATGCACTGGAATCGTGCTGGTTAACGCATCGCATGAATGTGAACAAGGCCTAAAGCCTAAGCACAGTTTTGCAACTTTGACATGAGTTAGTAAAACTGTACATATCATTGCAATTACTATCCAGGTGAATTATAGCTTTTTTTTTTTTTTTAGGACAAATTGGGCTTTCATTTGGTGCTAAATGGTAATAGATATCTCCTGATTTTTTTTTTGTATTATCAAAGAAAAACTGGTGCAAAATAGTAAAACAAAATGGCTGTATATTTCTTGCTATTACAAAAACCTACTGCCAAACAACAACCCAAAATAAATTTTCCTGCTCCTGCTGAGTGAAGTGATACCACATTTGTGTATGTTTATACCTGTAATATGGCCAACCAACAATAGTGTGCATTTTGATTTTTTTTCTGTCCTACCTAAAACACACTGATCCTGACCATTGATCCTTATTTTTGTCTCTGACATTGACCTTTGACCCTAATTCTGGGCCTGACCCAGATAAAAACCCTGATCTAAGACCCATTTCACACTGGAGGATCTTTTCAGGTGTTTTAGCGCTAAAAATAGCACCCGAAAAGCGCCTCTCGTGCCTCCCCAGTGTGAAAGCCTGAGTGCTGTCACACCAGAGCGGTGCGCTTGCAGGATGGGAAAAAAAGTCCTGCAAGCATCATCTTTGGGGCGGTTTGGGAGCGGTGTATACACCACTCCCAAAACACCCAGCCCATTGAAAAGCGCATCGGCAGTGCCACAAAACGGGTGCTTTTAACCCTTTCTTCGGCCGCTAGCGGGGGTTAACCACTTCAATACTGGGCACTTTCGCCCCTTTCCTTCCCAGGTCAATTTTCAGCTTTGATCACTCTTGCACTTTCAATAGGAATTGCGCGGTCATGCAACACTGTACCCAAATGAAATTTGTATCATTTTGTTCACACAAATAGAGCTTTCTTTTGGTGGTATATATTCACAAATCAGTTGTTTATCTTTTGCGATAGCGAAAAAAGAGCGGAAATTTTAAAAAAGATATATATTTTCTACTTTCTGTTTTAAAAGAAATCCAATAAAATCTAATTTTGTCCTACATTTAAGCCAAAATGTATTCTGCTACATTTCTTTGGTAAAAAAAATCTGTTAAGTGTATAATAATTGGCTTGTGTGATCACGGACATATGTACACAGATGATCATGTACAGATATGCGCAGATGATCACGGACATATGTGTGCAGATGATCTTTGGGACATTTGATTTTACTGTTACATATGTGGGGGACAGGTGTTTTTAATGTGTGGGGACATGTGTGTGGGGACAGTGTTTTGTGGACATTATTTTAGGGACATTGTGATTTTACATTGTATGGGGACATGTGTGAGGACACTGGGCCGGTGATCAGTGTGTAAAAAGCTGTAAAAAAACAGCTCATACTCACTGTTCACCGGCTGGCTTTAGCGATCCGCTCTCCTCACTGACAACGTCCGTGTGAGGAGAGGAGAACCGATCGCCTAGCAACCAGCTCTCTATTTACATCACATGACAGCTGTGATTGGACCCAGCCTTCATGTGATCAGGAGGGCCAATCACAGAGCCCTCCTGCCGATCAGAGATGCACCTCTGCGTGTGCACACGCGCGCGCGATCCCGCTCCTTCTGAGGGATGTTCCTGAACGTCCACTCAGAAGGAGGAAGCGTCCACCCGGCCGTATATGTGCAGTGGCCTGGTGGGAGGTGGTTAAAAGCACCCCGCTATCGGCCACAAAGCACTGCTAAAACTAGTGGAGCTTTACTGCTAACGCACTTCCGCCCCAGTTTGAAAGTAGCCTAACTATTTTTTCTTTTTTTTTTCTCCATTTTTCTTTTTTTTACACACGCTCCTTTTTTTTTTTTTTTTTTACACTTTTCTCCTTTAGCAAGAAGAAAAAGGTATAATGTATCTTTTTCTCCATTCAAAAGGAACAACAAAAACTGGGAAAGGCTGTACCAATGATTGATCACTGTGATAGCCAATCAGAGGCTATCACAGCATTCAGGTGATCGTGAACCGGGGCTCAGTGTCCATGTTGACCTGAGCGTCGGAAAACGTGTCGTGACCGATACCGGAGTTCGGTATACAGCGAATGGTCAGCTTGCTTTATATACAGTCTCTGTGGGTGATCTGCGGAAAATGTAATGACCTGACCATGCAGTTGAGGCCGTGGATTATTTGTGGATACTGCAGGGAGCATCTGTTCGAGGTTGCCCCCCCAACTCTACCTCCCAGAGTCCTACAAGTGGATTGGGAGAGGAACATTGCTGTCCCCTCTGAGTGTGATGTCCAAAGCCCCTCGGTTGTCACCCAGGTTGTGACGGAAGCTGATACCTCCTCCACAACGATTACCCCAGGATCCCTATTCATCTCATGATGCCCATTTTCACTAAGAGCAGATGAATCCATCTCTTTATTTCCTGCAACTCTGCCTAATAACTGTGGGTCTGCCTCCTGGAACATTGTTTAGGAACTTTCCTGGATGTAGCTGTGAGGCCAGGGTAACATCACCAGTGCCTCAAGAAACCAGGAAGAGGAAAGATAGTCATTGTAGGTAAAAATGAGAAACATGCTTATTTACCTAATAAATGTAATATGATTTCTGTTGTGATTTTTAATGCAAGCGGGGGCAAGGTTTGCTTTAAAGCTCAAATTGAGCACTAGCTGATTACTAATGTGAAAATGCTCATACACTGTAGATAAAGGTTTACATTCATGAAGTGGGAGTAGGTGACTAAAGCTGGATACACACTATTTATTTCAGGTACTTGTATAGCTCTGTCAATTTACGCAGCGCTTTACATATATATATTTTACATTCACATCAGTCCCTGCCCTCAATTAGCTTACAATCTTAGGTCCCTAACTCACATTAACATAGTTGCCAATAGTCCCGATTTTCCTGGGACAATCCCAATTTTGGGACCCTCGTCACAATCGGAGGCTGTCCCGATTTAGGATTTTGCCCTTTGTCCATGGAAAAACGGGAATGTTTGGCTCCGCAGCAGTTCTGGCCACGAGAGCTTTCCCCTTGTGTTCAGCTACATCTCCTCTCGTTCCTCGTGTTCGGTGGAGAGGGGAGGGGCCGATCCGTGCAGCCAATGAATTGGCTTCTCTCTTCACAGTTCTCCAGCCGGGGTTATGTGCACGGATCGCCCCCTCCCCTCTCCACTGAACACGAGGAATGAGAGGAGATGTAGCTAGACTGCAGCCAACACTCTGTCTGCAGCAAACACTCTGCTGGGGGCACTGATTTAGGAGGCACTGATTTAAGGGACACTCCGCTGGGGGCACTGATGTAAGAGGCACTCCGCTGGGGGCACTGATGTAAGAGGCACTCCGCTAGGGACACTGATGTAAGAGGCACTCCGCTGGGGACACTGATGTAAGAGGCACTCCGCTGGGGACACCTGATGTAAAAGGCACTCCTCTGGGGACACCTGATGTAAAAGGCACTCCTCTGGGGACACCTGATGTAAGAGGCACTCCGCTGGGGACACCTGATGTAAGAGGCACTCCGCTAGGGACACTGACCGCTGGGGACAACTGCTGAAGAGGCACTCCGCTGGGGACACCTGATGTAAGGACAGACTCTGCTGGGGGCACCTGATGGCAGGAGACGTGGCAGGTGACACGCTCAGGGGTCCCACTGATTCTGGATTATGGTGAGTGGAATGATTTCATTCTATATTACAATGTAATAATAGTAATAATGCGCTTCAATCATCCTGACACCACAGCAACCATGGTGCTGGGATGATTGAAGCGCTAACACCAGGTGTTTGAAGTATCTTTATCTGCTGATTTGTTAAACTCTGGAATACACATTTCTATTTTGGTGCAGGATCTGGGCCTGCTATCCCTCCATCTCTCCTTCCCTCCTTCTTTCTCTCTCCCTCCCTCCCTCTTTTCCCCTTTCGTTCTCCATCTCTCATTCATCTCAGACTCTAACCACACCCCCATTTGAACCATGCCCACATAAGCCACGCCCACTATTTAACGTAAACCAAGCCCAGAGCAGATGAATCCATTTCTTTATTTCCTGTAACTCTGCCTAATAACTGTGGGTCTGCCTCTTGGAACATTGTTTAGGAACTTTCCTGGATGTAGCTGTGAGGCCAGGGTAACATCACCAGTGCCTCAAGAAAACAGGAAGAGGAAAGATAGTCATTGTAGGTAAAAATGAGAAACATGCTTATTTACCTAATAAATGTAATATGATTTCTGTTGTGATTTTTAATGCAAGCGGGGGCAAGGTTTGCTTTAAAGCTCAAATTGAGCACTAGCTGATTACTAATGGGAAAATGCTCATACACTAGGGTGACCAGACGTCCCCGTTTTCCGGGGACAGTCCCCGGATTGAGGACACTCTCCCCGGAGCCCGTCTGTCCCCGGATTTGTCCCCGGATTGCAGGGGCGGCACTCAGGAACGTAGCGGCACGCACCGCTAACTCTGGCCGTTGCCCTGATCTGTGCCACGGGACTTGCGCTGTGTCCCCCAGCACAGCGGACTGAAGCCGCCTCCCCCTCCTCTCTGTTTACATTCACACAGGAGGAGGAGGAGCCCGAGGGACACACACGGCTGTGTGTATCATCCGCGCTGTTCTGAGGTCTGTAAACTTCATTTATTTACAGTATGTGGTGGACATGTGCAGGGGATTCTATACTAATGGGGGGGGCTCTGCACTGGGGGGATTCTATACTAATGGGGGGGCTCTGCACTGGGGGGATTCTATACTAATGGGGGCTCTGCACTGGGGGATTCTATACTAATGGGGGGGGGCTCTGCACTGGGGGGATTCTATACTAATGGGGGCTCTGCACTGGGGGGATTCTATACTAATGGGGGGGGCTCTGCACTGGGGGGATTCTATACTAATGGGGGCTCTGCACTGGGGGATTCTATACTAATGGGGGGGCTCTGCACTGGGGGGATTCTATACTAATGGGGGGGGCTCTGCACTGGGGGGATTCTATACTAATGGGGGCTCTGCACTGGGGGATTCTATACTAATGGGGGGGGCTCTGCACTGGGGGGATTCTATACTAATGGGGGCTCTGCACTGGGGGATTCTATACTAATGGGGGGCTCTGCACTGGGGGATTCTATACTAATGGGGGGGGCTCTGCACTGGGGGGATTCTATACTAATGGGGGCTCTGCACTGGGGGGATTCTATACTAATGGGGGGACTCTGCACTGGGGGATTCTATACTAATGGGGGGGGGGGTCTGCACTGGGGGGATTCTATACTAATGGGGGCTCTGCACTGGGGGGATTCTATACTAATAGGGGGGGCTCTGCACTGGGGGGATTCTATACTAATGGGGGCTCTGCACTGGGGGGATTCTATACTAATGGGGGCTCTGCACTGGGGGGATTCTATACTAATAGGGGGGGCTCTGCACTGGGGGGATTCTATACTAATGGGGGCTCTGCACTGGGGGGATTCTATACTAATGGAGGGGCTCTGCAGTGGGGGGATTCTATACTAATGGGGGCTCTGCACTGGGGGATTCTATACTAATGGGGGGGCTCTGCACTGGGGGGATTCTATACTAATGGGGGCTCTGCACTGGGGGGATTCTATACTAATGGGGGCTCTGCACTGGGGGGATTCTATACTAATGGGGGCTCTGCACTGGGGGGATTCTATACTAATGGGGGGGCTCTGCACTGGGGGGATTCTATACTAATGGGGGCTCTGCACTGGGGGGATTCTATACTAATGGGGGGGGCTCTGCACTGGGGGGATTCTATACTAATGGGGGGGCTCTGCACTGGGGGGATTCTATACTAATGAGGGCTCTGCACTGGGGGATTCTATACTAATGGGGGGGCTCTGCACTGGGGGGATTCTATACTAATGGGGGCTCTGCACTGGGGGGATTCTATACTAATGGGGGCTTTGCACTGGGGGATTCTATACTAATGGGGGGGCTCTGCACTGGGGGGATTCTATACTAATGGGGGCTCTGCACTGGGGGGATTCTATACTAATGGGGGGGCTCTGCACTGGGGGGATTCTATACTAATGGGGGCTCTGCACTGGGGGGATTCTATACTAATGGGGGGGCTCTGCACTGGGGGGATTCTATACTAATGGGGGCTCTGCACTGGGGGAATTCTATACTAATGGGGGCTCTGCACTGGGGGGATTCTATACTAATGGGGGGGGGGGCTCTGCACTGGGGGGATTCTATACTAATGGGGGGGGCTCTGCACTGGGGGGATTCTATACTAATGGGGGGCTCTGCACTGGGGGGATTCTGTACTAATGGGGGCTCTGCACTGGGGGGATTCTATACTAATGGGGGGCTCTGCACTGGGGGGATTCTATACTAATGGGGGGATTCTATACTAATGGGGGGCTCTGCACTGGGGGGATTCTATACTAATGGGGGCTCTGCACTGGGGGGATTCTATACTAATGGGGGGCTCTGCACTGGGGGGATTCTATACTAATGGGGGGATTCTATACTAATGGGGGGCTCTGCACTGGGGGGATTCTATACTAATGGGGGCTTTGCACTGGGGGGATTCTATACTAATGGGGGGGGCTCTGCACTGGGGGGATTCTATACTAATGGGGGGGGCTCTGCACTGGGGGGATTCTATACTAATGGGGGTTCTGCACTGAGGGGGTGTCTATACTAATGGGGGCTCTGCACTGGGGGGATTCTATACTAATGGGGGCTCTGCACTGGGGGGATTCTATACTAATGGGGGGGGCTCTGCACTGGGGGGATTCTATACTAATGGGGGGAGCTCTGCACTGGGGGGATTCTATACTAATGGGGGCTCTGCACTGAAGGGAGATTCTATACTGATGGGGGTCAGCACTGGGGGGGTGTATGTACTGATGGGGCGGTCTGCACTGAGGTGGGAGGTTGATACTGATGGAGGGGGGTCTGCAGACTCTGCACTGAGGGAGGGTTTCTGTACTGATGGGGGGGTCTGTACTGAGGGAGGGGGTTAGTACTTAGTGGGGGGTCTATACTGAGGAAAGGGGGTCTGCACTGAGGGAGGGGAGTCTGTACTTTGTGGGGGGTCTATATTGATTTAAGGGGGTCTGTACTGAGGGAGGGGGGCTATATTGATGGAGTGGGGTCTGTAGTTAGTGGAGGGGGGTCTGTACTGAAGTAGTTGGTGGAGGGGGGTGACACCAATTTTTTCGGCACCGGGTGACACCAACCCTAGTGACGCCACTGGCGGAGCACAGTGACAGGCAGCAGGACCGGGACTAGAGGGTGCGGAAGGAGCAGAAACCCCTTTGAAGTGAAGTGTTGGTGTGCAGGCAGCGCCGGGGCTAATGTCTCCCGGCTGAAGATTGACAGACAAAAGCAGAGCTGCAGCGGGGTGCCGAGTGCGCTCCTGCACCCGGCAGCAGTCTAAACTACCGTACACAGATTACATTCTTCTTCTACACCGGCCTCTGACATGACGTCATTTAAGGGCGGGGACAGGAAGGGAAAGTGGTGCCAGGGAGGAGAAACTGAGGTAAGTGGTAAACTTTGTAGCAGCAAATCCTGGTGCTGCTATGGTATATATAGAGAGAGATATATAGATATCTATATATGTTTGAAGGTATCCTACGTGTTGTTCCCATGCAATCTTTTACTGTTCTGAATTGTTAATTTATTGTTCATTGTTATTGTTGAACCAAAATTCTTTGGCAAGAATAAAATACAAAATATGAAAAGTTTTATCTCCATCTTATCGTCTTAACATTTGGTAGTCGTATTCCAAAAAATTGTAAGAATCTTCTTTTTTTTTTTATCTCATGGACGAAATGTGAGAAATAACGTATATATCATATAATCCTTCCATAAACATATACCACATACACTGAATATATCATTTGAGGAATATATGCTTAAAAAATCGTTTACCATTTGCCAAAAAAAAAATGTCCCCGGATTTCATTTTGAAAATCTGGTCACCTTATCATACACTGTAGATAAAGGTTTACATTCATGAAGTGGGAGTAGGTGACTAAAGCTGGATACACACTATTTATTTCAGGTACTTATATAGCTCCGTCAATTTACGCATTGCTTTACATATATATATTTTACATTCACATCAGTCCCTGCCCTCAATTAGCTTACAATCTTAGGTCCCTAACTCACATTAACATAGTTGCCAACAGTCCCGATTTTCCTGGGACAATCCCAATTTTGGGACCCTCGTCACAATCGGAGGCTGTCCCGATTTAGGATTTTGCCCTTTGTCCATGGAAAAACGGGAATGTTTGGCTCCGCAGCAGTTCTGGCCGCGAGAGCTTTCCCCTTGTGTTCAGCTACATCTCCTCTCGTTCCTCGTGTTCGGTGGAGATGGGAGGGGCTGATCCGTGCAGCCAATGAATTGGCTTCTCTCTTCACAGTTCTCCAGCCGGGGTTATCTGCACGCATCGCCCCCTCCCCTCTCCACTGAACACGAGGAACGAGAGGAGATGTAGCTAGACTGCAGCCAACACTCCGTCTGCAGCAAACACTCTGCTGGGGGCACTGATTTAGGAGGCACTGATTTAAGGGACACTCCGCTGGGGGCACTGATGTAAGAGGCACTCCGCTGGGGACACCTGATGTAAAAGGCACTCCTCTGGGGACACCTGATGTAAGAGGCACTCCGCTGGGGACACCTGATGTAAGAGGCACTCCGCTGGGGACACTGACCGCTGGGGACAACTGCTGAAGAGGCACTCCGCTGGGGACACCTGATGTAAGGACAGACTCTGCTGGGGGCACCTGATGGCATGAGACGTGGCAGGTGACACGCTCAGGGGTCCCACTGATTCTGGATTATGGTGAGTGGAATGATTTCATTCTATATTACAATGTAATAATAGTAATAATGCGCTTTAATCATCCTGACACCACAGCAACCATGGTGCTGGGATGATTGAAGCGCTAACAGCAGGTGTTTGAAGTATCTTTATCTGCTGATTTGTTAAACTCTGGAATACACATTTCTATTTTGGTGCAGGATCTGGGCCTGGTATCCCTCCATCCCTCTTTCCTTCCTTCTCTCTCCTTCCCTCCTTCTTTCTCTCTCACTCCCTCCGTCTTTTCCCCTTTCGTTCTCCATCTCTCATTCATCTCAGACTCTAACCACACCCCCATTTGAACCATGCCCACATAAGCCACGCCCACTATTTAACGTAAACCAAGCCCATTTTCGGCGCACATTAATGTTTTTTGCTATGTCACCCCTACAAACGCATTCCCCGCCCCCTAATTATAATAAGACTCCACCTACAGCCAAAAAAGTGTCCCTATAAATTTTTTTACAATGTTGGCAACTATGCATTAATATGCTAGAGGCAATTTAGGCAGGAGCCAAATTAACCTACCAGCAGGTCTTTGGGATGTGGGAGGAAACGGGAGAACATGCAAACTCCAGGCACTATGCAACTTTTGTTGTTTGATTTCCTTTAGATTTACTTTCAACTCTGTAGTGCAAGGGCCTGCCTGATTGCATACAAATTGAAAGTGTTTAGGTTTGACCTCATATTATATGGTTTTGTTAAATCTAAAGGAAACAAATCTAAGGAAAATTGTATAGTGTGTATCCAACTTTAGGCTCCATTCACACTTGTGCAACTTGTCATGCAACTTTGGACATCAAAGTTGCATGACAAGTCATTCCCTATGTTTTCCAATGATAACCATTCATATATGTGGGACCTAAAGTTGCAGCAACTTCAAAGTAGTTCATGCACTACTGTGGTCCAACTTTCATGCAACTTGAAGGCCATAGACTTCAATGTTAAAGAGGAACATCAGTTTGCTCACATAATTTGTAATAAAAATATCTTTGCCATTCTGAAGCTTCCCTCCAATTACTTAGCATATTATTTTCTATACAGTGGCTTGCGAAAGTATTCGGCCCCCTTGAACTTTTCAACCTTTTGCCACATTTCAGGCTTCAAACATAAAGATATAAAATTTTAATTTTTTGTGAAGAATCACCAACAAGTGGGACACAATTGTGAAGTGGAACAAAATCTATTGGATATTTTAAACTTTTTTAGCAATTAAAAAACTGAAAAGTGGTGCGTGCAAAATTATTCGGCCCCTTTACTTTCAGTGCAGCAAACTCACTCCAGAAGTTCAGCGAGGATCTCTGAATGATCCAATGTTGTCCTAAATGACTGATGGTGATAAATAGAATCCACCTGTGTGTAATCAAATCTCTGTATAAATGCACCTGCTCTGTGATAGTCTCAGGGTTCTGTTGAAAGCGCAGAGAGCATCATGAAGACCAAGGAACACACCAGGCAGGTCCGTAATACTGTTGTGGAGAAGTTTAAAGCCGGATTTGGATACAAAAAGATTTCCCAAGCTTTAAACATCCCAAGGAGAACTGTACAAGCGATCATTTTGAAATGGAAGGAGTATCGGACCACTGCAAATCTGCCAAGACCTGGCTGTCCCTCTAAACTTTCTGCTCAGACAAGGAGAAGACTGATCAGAGATGCAGCCAAGAGGCCCATGATCACTCTGGATGAACTGCAGAGAACTACAGCTGAGGTGGGAGAGTCTGTCCATAGGACAACAATCAGTCGTACGCTGCACAAATCTGGCCTTTATGGAAGAGTGGCAAGAAGAAAGCCATTTCTCAAAGATATCCATAAAAAGTCTCGTCTAAAGTTTGCCACAAGCCACCTGGGAGACACACCAAACATGTGGAAGAAGGTGCTCTGGTCTGATGAAACCAAAATCGAACTTTTTGGCCACAATGCAAAACGATATGTTTGGCGTAAAAGCAACACAGCTCATCACACTCAACACACCATCCCCACTGTCAAACATGGTGGTGGCAACATCATGGTTTGGGCCTGCTTTTCTTCAGCAGGGACAGGGAAGATGGTTAAAATTGAGGGGAAGATGGATGCAGCCAAATACAGGACCATTCTGGATGAAAACCTGTTGGAGTCTGCAAAAGACCTGAAACTGGGACGGAGATTTATTTTCCAACAAGACAATGATCCCAAACATACAGCAAAATCTACAAAGGAATGGTTCACAAATAAACGTATCCAGGTGTTAGAATGGCCAGGTCAAAGTCCAGACCTGAATCCAATCGAGAATCTGTGGAAAGAGCTGAAAACTGCTGTTCACAAACGCTCTCCATCCAACCTCACTGAGCTCGAGCTGTTTTGCAAGGAAGAATAGGCAAGAATTTCAGCCTCTTGATGTGCAAAACTGATAGAGACATACCCCAAGCGACTTGCAGCTGTAATCGCAGCAAAAGGTGGCTCTACAAAGTATTAATGCAAGGGGGCCGAATAATTTTGCACGCCCCACTTTTCATTTTTTATTAGTTAAAAAATTTTCAAAAATCCAAAAGATTTCGTTCCACTTCACAATTGTGTCCCACTTGTTGGTGATTCTTCACAAAAAATAAAAATTTTATATCTTTATGTTTGAAGACTGAAATGTGGCAAAAGGTTGAAAAGTTCAAGGGGGCCGAATACTTCCGCAAGCCACTGTATTTACTGTGATTCTGTACTTGCCAAATATGCTGTAGAAATCTCCCTCCACTAAGTTTGGCTGCATCCATTTTAACTGTGGGTAGCTGAAGCTGCTGCCTGTTCACTTCCTGGATTTACACAGACACACAGAGGCACACCTCCAGCTCTGCAGCTCTCATTGACCCTCCTATGACTCATCCCCCCTCCCTTCCTGGCAAGCTCCCACAAGAGTGAGAGAGAGAGCTGTGCACGATGTCATAGGCCTGGGCTAATGACCACACAAGAAACAAGGAGTGGGCTGCATAAGGTATTTACTGGCAGAAAAAAAAAATGTTTTACTATCCAAAGTTAAAACAACAAGGGCAGAAGATTTAATAGATGGAAAGATGAAAAAATGACTGAAGGTCCGCTTTAACCCTCAGAAGTTGCATGAAAGTCGTACCCGAATGCTATACAATGCAACTTGTGTGCAACAGTTGTCCATTATCACTGGTCAAAGCCAAAATCCAAAGCCGTATCCAAGTTGCACCCATCCAAATTTGCCTCAAAGTTGCGTCAAAGTTGCATTTCAAAGTCAGCGCAACTTTGGAGTCGTACAAGTGTGAATGGAGCCTTAGGGGATAATGCTCATTAGATTGTCAGCTCTAATGAGCAGGGTCTTCTAAATCCTCCTGTATTGAATTGTATTGTAACTGTACTGTCTGCCCTTATGTTGTAAAGCGCTGCGCAAACTGTTGGCGTTATATAAATCCTTTATAATAATAACGTAGGACTGATCACTGGGAGGGTTAATGTACATACATTGCAGATTGGTTACAGTGCATACTTTGCTGGTGTTAAAAATGGAGAACCCTATGTATTGGAGGGGCCACCTCTCTGCTGGGATAGATACTGGAAAGTGATGTGTGTGTGTGTGCTGGTGGGAGGACCGACTAATGTGTGTACTAACATACATGCACATATAAGCCACATCAGTACTCATCCATGCCACATCAGTTCTCATCCATGCCACTACAGTGCCCATCAGTTTCTCACAAAAGGGTACTAGGTAGTCAAATTAAGCCCGGTTCACACAGGGGCGGCACAACTTGCAGGTCGCCTCAGCGAGGCGACCTGCAAACGACTGCCCGGGCGACTTGCAAAACGACTTCTGTATAGAAGTCTATGCAAGTCGCCCCAAGTCGCCCCCAAAGTAATACAGGAACCTTTTTCTAAGTCGGAGCGACTTGCGTCGCTCCGATTAGAACGGTTCCATAGCACAGAACGGGAGGCGACTTGTCAGGCGACTAGGTCGCCTGACAAGTCGCCCCAGTGTGAACCGAGCCTTAAATGCGTAATTTATGCTCCTAGAACACCTGACGGTGCTCCCTGCATGTTAGGCCTCTGTATGTGGCCAGGCTGTGTAAAAGTCTCACACATGTGGTATTGCCATACTCAGGAGGAGTAGCAGAATGTATTTTGGGGTGTCATTTTTGCTATGTACATGCTATGTGTTAGAAATATCTTATACATGGACAACTTTGTGTAAAAAAAAAAAAGAAAATGTGTTATCATTTTCTTTTCACATTTTCCAAAAACTTGTGGAAAAAATTACATGTTCAAAAGACTCATTATGCCTCATATTATACATTGGGGTGTTTGCTTTACAAAGCAGGGTAATTTTTTGGGCGTTTCCATTGTCCTGGTACTCCAGGGCCTTCAAAAGTGTAGGAGGTAGTCATGAAATTAAATGTGTAATGTCCCTAGAACGCCTGATGGGTCTCCCTGCATGTTGGGCCTCTGTATGTGGCCAGGCTGTGGAAAAGTCTCACACATATGGTATCGCCATACTCAGGAGGAGTAGTAGAATGTATTTTAGGGTGTAATTTTTGGTATGCATATGCTGTGTGTGAGAAATAACTTGTTATTATGAGAATTTTGTGAGAAAAAGATTTGTGGGAAACCAATTACAACTTCAAAAATCTCACCATGCCTCTTACTAAATACATTGGAATGTCTACTTTCCAAAAAGGGGTCATTTGGGGGAATTTGTAATTTCCTGGCTTGTTAGTGTCTCAAGAAATGAGATGGTCATCAGTACAATCAGGTGTAATCAATTTTGAGAAATTGGCACCATAGTTTGTGAAAGCTATAGAGTCCACAAGAGTTCCTGATGGACTCCATGGCAGCATACGTATGGGTTAACCCCTCCTCCACTCCCCTATAGGATCCCACTCCCATAAATCTTTGCTCTGAGCCAGAGGCCGCATTCCGTAACCAGCCTACTGAAGACACTGGGGGGGGGGGGAAAGGAAAATTACAGTAAGTATTTGATAGGCAATTTACTGTTTTCCTAACAGACTCCATGGCAGCATATGTATGGGAACTAACTCGCCATACACCCAATGGGCGGGCAATGCTATTCTAAAGGCTTTAATTTGTACCGTCAACAGACAGGACCTGCAAGCCAAAATAAACAGAGGATAAGGAAGCAGACACAATAATGAGCCATTAAAGTATTGATTGAGAACCACAAGGCTGCCCTACAGACTACTTTGGAAACCACATGCTGCGAAGCTGCCCAACATGTAGACCCACTCCTGGTCGAGTGAGCAGACACTACCTCCAAAGGAGCCAAGTCCTTGGCTCTGTGAGCCTGTTGGATGGCCTAGGACAGGGGTAGGCAACCTTTGAGAGATGGAGATCTACCTGGACAACATTAAAGAGATCAAAGATCACCGTGGTGCAGCGCCCCCCTTTTTTAAAAAAGAAATTAACTAGCAAGCCCCCAATAAAAAGTAAAGACAGTAATAAAAACCCTGAAAAAACAATCTACTAAAACTAATGTCACTGTAAAAATATATACTTGGCCTACTTTAAAAGTAAGATTTAGTGAAAAACTTGTAATTCACTTTCATTCACATTTTTCTTCATGCCTGGGGAGTAATTGGTCACCCCCACAAGTCTGATGCCAGAGTTCACCATGAAAGCAGAACATCTGGTACTGCAGGCTGAGTTTCTTGACTAATTTCAGGCCTGGTTATCTGCTCTGATTTCTGGTCAGTGCAAGTAGCTTTTAGGACAGTGTACAGAGATCCGTAGTTTGTAGGGCAGTGTACAGAGGTCAGTAGTAGGTAGGGCAGTGTACAGAGGTCAGTAGTAGGTAGGGCAGTGTACAGAGGTCCGTAGTAGGTAGGGCAGTGTACAGAGGTCCGTAGTAGGTAGGGCAGTGTACAGAGGTCCGTAGTAGGTAGGGCAGTGTACAGAGGTCCGTAGTAGGTAGGGCAGTGTACAGAGGTCAGTAGTAGGTAGGGCAGTGTACAGAGGTCAGTAGTAGGTAGGGCAGTGTACAGGGATCAGTAGTTTTGTACAGGGATCAGTAGTATGTAGAGCAGTGTACAGGGGTCAGTAGTATGTAGGGCAGTGTACAGGGGTCAGTAGTATGTAGAGCAGTGTACAGGGGTCAGTAGTATGTAGTGCTGTGTACAGGGATCAGTAGTATTTAGGGCAGTGTACAGGGATCAGTAGTATGTAGAGCAGTGTACAGGGGTCAGTAGTATGTAGGACAGTGTACAGGGATCAGTAGTATGTAGAGCAGTGTACAGGGGTCAGTAGTATGTAGGGCAGTGTACAGGGATCAGTAGTATGTAGAGCAGTGTACAGAGGTCAGTAGTATATAGGGCAG
This sequence comes from Lithobates clamitans, assembly GCA_037952925.1. NCBI lineage: Eukaryota > Metazoa > Chordata > Amphibia > Anura > Ranidae > Lithobates > Lithobates clamitans. Next base: position 1,368,742 of record JBBGZY010001769.1, read on the forward strand.
TGTACAGAGGTCAGTAGGATGTACGGCAGCGTACAGAGGCCAGTAGTATGTGTGGTAGGGGTCGGGAGGGCATGGTACAGGGAGGTCAGGAGAGCAAAGTATAGGGGGTCAGGGGGGCAAGGTACTGGGGGGGGGTCAGGAGAGCATGGTACTGGGAGATATGAAGTGCACAGTACAGGGGAATCAGGAGGGCTGAGGTCTCAAGAGGGCATGGCACTGGGGTGTCAAGAGGGTATGGTATTGGGGGGGGATCAGGAGGGCTAGGGTATCAGGAGGGTATAGTATTGGGGGGGGGATCAGGGGGGCGGGGGTGTCAGGAGGGTATGGTATGGGGGGGGGGATCAGATGGGCTGGGGGTGTCAGAAGCGTATGGTATTGGAGGAGATTAGGAGGGCTGCGGTGTCAGGAGAGTATGGTATTGGGGGGTGTCAGGAGGGTATGGTATTGGCGGTGGGATCAGGCTGGGGGTTTCAGAAGAGTATAGGTTTGGGGGGGATCAGGAGGGCTGGGGGTGTCTGAAGAATATGGTATTGGGGGGGTCAGGAGGGCTGACATGTCAGGAGAGTATGGTATTGGGGGGTGTCAGGAGGGTATGGTATTGGGGGTGATCAGATGGGCTGGGGGTGTCAGAAGGATATGGTATTGGGGTGGGGGATCAGATGGGCTGGGTGTTGTCAGGAGGGTATGGTATTGGGGAGTGTCAGGAGGGCTTGGAGAGCAGAGAAATTCTTAATGCAGAGTGGCACAGAGAAGGTGCAGTGGTGCTGATTTCTCCCGGCACTCCTCTCTCACCATCCCACATGGTATCCAATCCATGCATCGGGGAGGAGGGCCGGTGGCGTGGGATGTGCAATAGCACTAGGAAGCACTCAAGTGTGTTCGGAGAAGAGCCCGAAGCCGCCCGAGCTATTCGGGAGGCTTTCCCCGCCCCGCAGCCGCACGTATGCAAGGGGTGGGGACTTGCCTTTGCAGCCTGGATTGTGTGAGCGTGCGTATGTGCCGCTCTAGAGCAAGAAACGGGTTGCAACTGCAGGATGTCTTTGCGGTCTACCTGTTACCTGTTGTCGGTCAACAGGTAGCCCGCGATCGACAGGTTACCGGCCTAGGCAATCCGTGCCACAATCATCCTAGATGAGGCACGTTCCTCTGTCCTTTCTGGCAAAAGAATTAACAGGCGTTCTGAAGCCTGAAGGAAGTTGTTGCTTTGTAGATATAACATCACAATATCTGAGGGATTCCTAGAACTGAAGGAAGGCACTGCTGGGAGTCAACTCAGAATTCCCTACTAGACATGCGCTTAACCAGCTAAGCCACAGCCCACCCTCTCCCACGTCTAAAGGACGCAAATTAGAACGCTAAAGGTTGGCTGAACAATTTTTTGGCTCCCATGAAAGACTAATGCACCCTTGGGAATTGAGTCAAGCATAGGTAACAGCACCGTTCGAATGTTAAGAAAGTTCTCCATGGCCAGTGAATCAATATCTGAGGCTTTTTATGCTGACGTGATAATCAGGAAAGAGGCAAACTTGACCGAGAGCCCTTTAACAGAGACAGCTCTAGAACACTCCGCTCCAATTCCCGAGGGGGAATTGAGAACAAGAGGGAGACTCCATTTGGAAAACCTCCGTTTACTCAGAGGTCTGAGCCTAGCTGCTCCCTTGAAGATTTGTTGGACAGGAAAAAATGCCTAGACCGAGATACACCTGTTAAGGCCTATAAAGCTGACACTTGAACTCCGAGGAAGCTGACCGATAGAGCCAGATCTAAATCCGAATGGAGGAAGCCTAGAATATTTAGAACTTCAAGATCACTACATGGTCTGTCAGCAGCAGACACGTATTGAACAATCTTTGACCAGATTCTCCCATAAACTTTGAGTTCATACTTCTAGTATTCAAAAGAGCGGATATGACTCTGGAGGAGCAGCCGAGGACCTCCAATCTCAAAAACCAGACCGTCAGATGTAACCGTGCTAAATATGGATGTAGAATTGCACCCAGTGACAGAAGGTCTGGCCTGAGTAGAAGGTGCACTGGGTTCCAGAAGCTGAACTGTGCTAGCAAAGGGAACCATGCCTAATTGGCCAATAAGGCATCACTGCCACTACCTTCACAACCTCTGTTCGGAGTCTTCGTAGAAACCCATGGTTGACAAGGACTGGAAGAAATGCACAGATCCTACTGCATTTCCAATGATCCATCAGGGCATCAGTGCCTGAAAAACCTCTGCATGTAGAGACTATTCGTTGTCCAATTGGACTCTGGAAAGAAAGTATTTTAGAATATTTTGGACTCTGGGGACAAAAGCCGCTGAGATGTAGGCTTGATTATTCTGAGCCCAAGACATAATCAGCTCTGCTTCTTGTAATAGGGAACAAGCTGTGAGTCCCCCTTGTCTTTTAACGTAGGAGACCGCCGTAGTGTTGACTAACCTAAGAGCACTGACACTCCCTTCGTTATATGGTGAAAGGCCTGTATTCTTGTTAATGGCTCCCACTGCTGGAGAAACCCCTTCTGGAAGGGCCACCTTCTCAAGCTTCCACTTGACCCTTGTATCCGTAGACACCATAGTGCCAATCATTTTAGACACTGAAAGGCGCGCAGGTAGGAAGATGACAGAGCCAGAAATATTCTGCTCCAGAACATTGGGATCCAGAGTCATGGCAATGGTCCTCTTGATTATATTGAACTGAGTCCCGAGGCACACAGGAGTCTAAGGCTCCAGGTGACTCCTTTCCAGATTCAACTGCCATACAAATTTGAGGAGCATTGAAAACACCTGAGCTCCAGCAGCTGCCTTTGGTTTTGGGGCATTTGTGAAGGACATGCACTTAACTATGCAGGCGTATGCTCCTTGTTTTGATAAAGACCATCACAACCAATTAGACCCTGAAGATACACAGGGTGGTGTTGAAAGCCCGAATGGCTGGAGATATAGTTACATAGTAGGTGAGGTTGAAAAAAGACACAAATCCATCAAGTCCAACCTATGTGTGTGACTGTTGATATGGTCTTGACCTACAGCGAGCCGAAGGCACTTGCAGAAGTCTTCTACAATGGGCACATAGAAAATTGAGTACTGTCCGTGATACTTTTTTTAATTATTTGCACTAACATACTGTACAATTTTTCAGGACAAGCTTTCGGGGTATGTCCCCTTCTTCAAGGTCCAAGCCCTATGAAGAAGGGGACCCCTATGAAGAAGGGGACATACCCCGAAAGCTTGTCCTGAAAAATTGTATGTTAGTGCAAATAAAAAAGTATCACGGACAGTACTCAATTTTCTCTGTCACAATTGCACTAATACGGCTACAATCAAATCAAGTACAATGGGCACATGAAAGTAAGCATCTTAGGTCTATTGGAAACAAGCCAGTCACCTGGCTGGACCTCCTATGAATCAGGGACAATGTTTCCACCCTAAACTTCTCCTTGCTGAAAATTGTCTCAGGTGTGCAAAGTCCAAAACCGGCCTCCGCTAGCTGTTCCTCTTCATGACCATAAATAGGGGCGAGTACCTGCCCTGAAATCTCTTGCATTCAGAGACTGGCACGGCAGCACTTTGCAACACCAGTGATTTACGTAAAGCATGAGTATGTTTTCTTTATCTCAGAGTGAGGTCAAATCCATTGAAGTGAAACTAAGATCAGGGGAACTTCTGATGGACTATGCATCTCCCAAAAGACCATTTTAACATCCCAATAGTCCAAGGCCCAAACTCAGTAAGCTTCTTGAATACCCGAGTTCAAGCTTTTAGCAAACTTCTGAGGGGAAATCTGGTCTCCACACTATCTCTTCCTAGAATCTCGACCTGGTCTGTAAAAACGTGCGAACCTTGCATGCTCCAAACTTTGTTCTTTAGACTGTTGTCTTCCGGCCTATCAGGCGCCAGTCCTGAGGCAGGACCCCAACTTGCCAACTGTGGCCCGGGTTACGGTGCTATCCAGCTTGCCAAAAGATGAAGCTTCTTCAAAAGGAATGCTATATTACGCCTGTTAGAGGCAGGATCAGCAAGCCCGGGCCCCAGCCATAGCACTCCTTTGCCGTAACTGACAAGAGCATAACATGCGCCACTATGCGGATGATGTTAATTGGAGCCTCACTATGGAAACTGACACCGACTCCGGCTCCTGGACTACAGAGTTTCTGAAAACGCTCTTGAATACTGCATCCATATTCTCCATCCACATTTTTATCCTTTTCAACATGGCCACAAGAGCCCAGGCCGACTTTCGGGCTATTCACTGCGTCTTCCAAGGAAAAGCGACATGCTTGCTCAGAAAGGAGTTATATCTCATGACCTTGCTCCATTCATCTAAAATGATGTCCTCTAGTTCCGTTAGGAATGGGGAGAATAGAATACTCTCTCTAAGGCTAAGTCTCCACTATTGCGACACCAAAGTCGCATGATTTAGAGTGCGACTTTGGAGTGCAACCCTGATACGATTCTGAGTGCAGCCCCGAACCAACTTTACAGTCTCTGGATCAACGCTGCATCAAAAGTCGCACCAAAGTAGAGCAGGAACCTTTTCGGAGTCGGTGCAACTTTAAGCCACATAAATTGGAACAGGTGCTATTGAAATCAATGGGCTGAGACTCGTCTTGTGACCCTATGTGTCCAAAGTCGCATGACAAGTCGCTCTGGAGGAAAACGGAGCCCAAGGTGCTTGCGGAACTTCCTCTTGCTTTGCAGGAGACTGTCTACAGGTTCTATTCATGTAAATGCACCCATCATTGCCTTAACCAAAAGGCGTTACAAGGGTAAAGAGACTCATCTCCCTCTGCCTCACTGTCTGAGGTCTTCATAGATGGATGGCTTGGTTGTTGGACAGTTCCAGTGCTTCCTGATCATCCTAGTAGGAGAACACGCTGCAATGGCTGTTGAGCTTTGCGTATGGCTTGTATCCACTTTTTAAGGGATTCCTGGACCACGTGCCTCACCAGAGATTCTATTTGCTGGAAATCACCATCCCCTTTTCCAACCGCCTGGGCTTAGCATAGCTCACACAGAGACTTGCCCTCTGGGACCGGAGTCCTGCATCCCCAGAAGGCTCCCTCCTTGGAGCGGCTGACATAGTGGTGGATGTGTAAAGGAGGATTCATAGCTTTTACTATGAAGGCTGGACCTTGACGGTGACCTATGCCAAATACATCTGGAAGAGGAATGTTATGACATAATGAGGTCTTTATCATCTTGTGCCGTGTATTGTCAATCTGACCTAGAAGGGAAAAAAAAATAGGATAGAAAGGAAACGGTTAAAAAACCAAAAACAAAGAGTATCCAGGTCAGAAAGGAAAGGGTTTGACCCACCTTCTCATACCTGCTACACAAGGGCTGGCCATAAGGGGGGGCAGTGAAACAACTACAGTGTAAAACTGCACAGACAGACAACCTGCACAGATGATCAAATCATAGCAGAATCACACAGGCAGCATACAAGGATGTTAGTGTGGAGCATATACCTGTGATGATTGCATTTAGGGCACTTTCACACTGGGGCGGCGGGTCAGTTAGCCGTAAAGCATTTTTATTTATAGAGCAAAAAATTTTTTTAAAAAAACAGTGGTGATCAAATACCGCCAAAAAGAAAGCTCTATTTGTGTGAAAAAAAGGACAAAAATTTCATATGGGTACAGTGTTGCATGACTGAGTAATAGTTATTCAAACTGAGAGCACTGAAAGCTGAAAATTGGTCTGGTTAGGAAGGTCATGTCTATGAACGCACACAGCTTGGCTTAGGAGTATGCACGTACGAGTGCCTCCTCAACCCCCAGCTTGCTACAGAAGGCTAGCAGAGGAGGGAGAAGCAAGCAGCGCTGGCAGAGAACTGCCCGAAGAAAAGCTGAGGCACCCTTCTGTACACCAGTGGCATTGCTAGGAGGTGGCTTTTGGGGCTATAGCCCAGAATCTGGGGCCCATAGCCCAGAGTCTCTGCAACGGTCCCCAAGGGGAGGGGAGGCTCTCTGGGGACCCTGATGCAATAGGGGGGGCTCTCTGGGGACCCTGATTTTAAGGGGAGGCTCTCTAGGGACCCTGATTTAAAGAGGGAGTCCACCCAAACCGCAAAAAAAAAAAAAAATATTAAAAGCCAGCAGCTACAAATACTGCAGCTGCTGACTTTTAATAAATGGCCACTTACCTGTCCCAGGGTCCAGCGGTGTCGGCAGGCGACGCCGAGAACCCGCTCGGTTCTCAGCAGCTACCGCCGACATCCTAGGTGGGGGAATCAGGAAGTAAAGCGTTGCGGCTTCACTTCCCGGTTCCCTACTGCGCATGCGCGAGTCGCGCTGCGCATCGTAAGTGGTCCCCACTATCTCCTGGGAGCTGTGTGTTTCCCAGGAGACAGCGCAGTGGGGACAGGAAGAGGCATAGACTCCCATGGGAGTCTATGCCAGAAGTGGGTGCAAATACCTGTCTTAGACAGGTATCTGCACCCCCCTCCCCCCTGAAAGGTGCCAAATGTGACACCGGAGGGGGGGAGGGTTTCCGAAAAGCGGAAGTTCCATTTTTGTGTGGAACTCCGCTTTAAGGGGGAGGCTCTCTGAGGACCCTAATGTAAGGGGGGCTCTCTGGGGACCCTAATGTAAGTGGGGGGCTTTTTGGCAACCCTGATGTAAGGGGTGGCTCTCTGTGGCCCTGATGTAAGGGAGGGCTCTCTGGGGACCCTGATGTAGTGGGGGGCTCTCTGGGGATCCTGATGTAAGTGGGGGGCTCTCTGGGCATCCTGATGTAAGTGGGGGGCTCTCTGGGAATCCTGATATAAGTGGGGGGCTCTCTGGGGATATATGCGCACACACACACATGTATATTACTGTATATACATGTGTATGCCCACCCAAGCGTATGGCTTTCTTTACTATGCTGCTATGGGCTCTAGCCCCAGATCTTTTGTAGACCTAGCAACGCCCCTGCTGTACACAGAGCAGGTATTACCTGTTTTTTATTTTAAAAAAAACAAAAAACTTTAGCATCACTTAAAATATGACTTTACGTTATTTTTTTTTAACTTAGTTCTCCCACCCCGCTGAGTGCTGCCCACCTGGTCTTATACTAACCCCCAGCCCTGATCTAGTGATCTTGCCTGCCTGGCCCGACTTCAAGCCACGCAGCCATTCCCCCAAATCTTTGAATTTGTGCTGCGCATGCACACCACTGTCTGTCTACTCCATTACTGTGGGATATCTGTACTCTAAAGGACCACTTGAGGCTTTCATGGGTGCAGCTTTACCATAGAAATTAATGGCGGATATGCGCTATTTGTGGAGGAAAGGCTGTGTGTGGCTGAGAGCCGGGCCAGTGAAGATCTCTGAATCAGCTCTAAAGGTAAGGATATTAAAAAAAAATTAAACCATAGTCCTTTAAATAAATGCCCATATCTTCTAGGCTCCCACATCCTGTTTTTCACTGTAACAAAACTTCCTTAATATCCTAGGTATGACAAACAATAAACCACGTAAACAACTGAAAACAGCATTATAGTTATATATTCATCACATTATAACTGTTTTAAATACAGTCCCCCCTATGTAGAATACCTCTCTGGCCCCTTCCACCAGCCATGATCAGTCTGCATAGAGAAGTACAGAAACGAAGTGATGAAATCACTGGGTCTAAAATAAGGTGTGTAAAAAAAAATGTAAAGTTTTTATTTAAAGCGGAGTTCCAGGCTAAAATGGAACTAGGTCTTGAACAGACCTATTTTTTTTTCCAGCTTAAGTTCCGTCCTACCTCGCCACGGCGAGGTACATGACTTCCGCCCCTCCTCCTTCCCCGCAGCTACCTTTTTGCCTTTTGCGTGTCCCAGAAGACAACGGGACCATTCGAAATGCGCAGCGCGACTCGCGAATGCGATCCACTGCCCGTTTCCCTTACTTGCAAGGCCGGCGCCTGCACCCAAAGCTGATGGACAAATTGGCTCGGGGTGCCTACATTGCGGGGCCCTGGATAGCTAAGTGTCCTTATGTTAAAAGTTAGCAGCTACAGTATTTGTAGCTGCTGACTTTTTTTTTTTTTTTTACTTTAAAAATGTAGCTAGCATGTTGATTAGGAAGGAGCGAGGAACCAGGGATTACCAAATACAAGCAGATTAAACTGTGTAAATGTCAGAACTCAATGGAAGTAAATACAAATTCTTTTGCAGATACAACAGCTCCCATATACAGTGCCTTGAAAAAGTATTCACACCCCTTGAAATTTTCCACATTTTGTCATGTTACAACCAAAAACGTAAATGTATTTTATTGGGATTTTATGTAATAGACGAACGCAAAGTGGCACATAATTGTGAAGTGGAAGGAGAATAATAAATGTTTTTTCAAAATCTTTTACAAATAAATATGTGAAAAGTGTGACGTGCATTTGTATTCAGCCCTCCTGAGTCAATACTTTGTAGAACCACCTTTCACTGCTATTACAGCTGCAAGTATTTTTGGGGATGTCTCTACCAGCTTTGCACATCTAGAGAGTGAAAGTTTTTTTCATTCTTCTTTGCAAAATAGCTCAAGCTCTGTCAGATCGGATGGAGAGCGTCTGTGAACAGCAATTTTCAAGGCCTGCCACAGATTCTCAATTGGATTTAGGTCTGGACTTTGACTGGGCCATTCCAACACATGAATATGCTATGATCTAAACCATTCCATTGTAGCGCTGTCTGTATGTTTAGAGTCGTTGTCCTGCTGGAAGGTGAACCTCCGTCCCAGTCTCAAGTCTTTTGCAGACGCTAACAGGTTTTCTTCTAAGATTGCTCTTTATTTGGCTCCATCCACCTTCCCATCAACTCTGACCAGCTTCCCTGTCCCTGCTGAAGAAAAGCCTCTCCACAACATAATGCTGCCACCACCATGTTTCACGGTGGGGATGGTGTGTTCAGGGTGATGTGCGGTGTTAGTTTTCCGCCACACATAGCGTTTTGTTTTAGGCCAAAAAGTTTGGTCTCATCTGACCAGAGCACCTTGTTCCGCATGTTTGCTGTGTCCCCCACATGGCTTCTCGCAAACTGCAAATGGGACTTCTTAAGGCTTTCTTTCAACAATGGCTTTCTTCTTGCCACTCTTCCATAAAGGTCAGATTTGTGGAGTGCACGACTAATAGTTGTCATGTGGACAGATTCTCCCACCTGATCTGTGGATCTCTGAAGCTCCTCCAGAGTTCCCATGGGCCTCTTGGCTGCTTCTCTGATTAAAGCTCTCCTTGCCTGGCCTGTCAGTTTAGACAGCCATGTCTTGCTGTTGTGCCATACTCTTTCCATTTTCAGATGATGGATTGAACAGTGCTCTGTGAGAAGTTCAAAGCTTGGAATAATTTTTTATAACTCAACCCTGCTTTATACTTCTCCACAACTTTATCCCTGACCTGTCTGGTGTGTCCCTTGGCATTCATGATGCTGTTTGTTCACTAAGGTTCTAAAACCGCTGAGGGCTTCACAAAACAGCTGTATTTATACTAAAATTAAACTACACATAGGTGGACTCTATTTACTAATTAGGTGACTTATGAAGTAAATTGGTTCCACTAGATTTTAGTTAGGGGTATCAGAGTAAAGGGGGCTGAAAACAAATGCATGCCACACAGATATTTATTTGTAAAAAAATTGGAAAAACCATTTATTATTTTTCTTTCACTTCACAATTATGTGCCACTTTGTGTTGGTCTATCACATAAAATCCCATTTACATTTATGTTTTTGATTGTAACATGATAAAATGTGGAAAATTTCAAGGGGGTAGGAATACGTTTTCAAGGGACTGTATGTACTTCATCTGTGTATTTAGCTGTTTTCCTGGAGTTCAGTTTTAAACAAATTTTTATAGCTGCAATAAAGTCAGATTCAAAATGAATCATTTATATGTCAAACATGGGTGTTATTTCAGCTGTGAATTGAAATATACTTTAATTACCTATTTGGTTTGAGTTTATATATAGTTTATACAATAAATGTAACTAGTCACGTTGCGATATAGTGATGACTAACATAGAACTGACATTATGGTCATGTTGATGGAATTATGTTTAGTTAAACGAAACCAAACAGCTATGACTGGCTCTTCCTATGGCTCCTCCAACACATACAATACACCTACACACTCTGCTACGTGCCTCAACACTGAAAATAAGCAGCACCACAATAAATGACAGCTTATGGCAGGGATGGACTGGGACTCTGAGGTCCACCAGAGAAAATTTGGGCCCACCTGACCAACCCATACAATTTTTCAATGCCATGCACCTACAGCAAATGACCACACCTTTATTTCTGATGCCACAAGATATATGTGAAACCTTATCTTGTAAAACATATATATATATATATATATATATATATATATATATATATATATATATATATATATATATATATATACACACACACACATACACAGTGGTGACGGAAAGTATTCAGACCCCCTTAAATTTTTCACTCTTTGCTATTTTAGCAAATGGCTGCAATATCATTTAAGTTCATTTTTTTCCTCATTAATGTACACACCGCCCCCCATATCGACAGAAAAACACAGAATTGTTGACATTTTTGCAGATTTATTAAAAAGGAAAAACTGAAATATCACATGGTCCTAAGTATTCAGACCCTTTGCTCAGTATTTAGTAGAAGCCCCCTTTTGATCTAATACATCCATGAGTCTTTTTGTGAAAGATGCAACACGTTTTTCACACCTGGATTTGGGGCTCCTCTGCCATTCCTCCTTGCAGATCCTCTCCAGTTCTGTCAGGTTGGATGGTAAACGTTCGTGAACAGCCATTTTTAGGTCTCTCCAGAGATGCTCAACTGGGTTTAAGTCAGGGCTCTGGCTGGGCCATTCAAGAACAGTCACGGAGTTGTTGTGACGCCACTCCTTCGTTATTTTAGCAGTGTGCTTAGGGTCATTGTCTTGTTGGTAGATAAACCTTCGGCCCAGTCTGAGGTCCTGAGCACTCTTGAGAAGGTTTTCGTCCAGCACATCCCAGTACTTGGCCGCATTCATCTTTCCCTCGACTGCAACCAGTCGTCCTGTCCCTGCAGCTGAAAAACACCCCCACAGCATGATGCTGCCACCACCATGCTTCACTGTTGGGACTGTATTGGACAGGTGATGAGCAGTGCCTGGTTTTCTCCACACATAGCGATTAGAATTAGGGCCAAAAAGATCTATCTTGGTCTCATCAGACCAAAGAATCTTATTTCTCACCATCTTGGAGTCCTTCAGGTGTTTTTTTAGCAAACTCCATGTGTATTGCACTGAGGAGAGGCTTCTGTCGGGCCACTCTGCCATAAAGACCCGACTGGTGGAGGACTGCAGTGATGGTCGACTTTCTACAACTTTCTCCCATGTCCCGACTGCATCTCTGGAGCTCAGCCACAGTGATCTTTGGGTTCTTCTTTACCTCTCCCACCAAGGCTCTTCTCCCCCGATAGCTCAGTTTGGCCGGACGGCCAGCTCTAGGGAGGGTTCTGGTCCTCCCAAATGTCTTCCATTTAAGGATTATGGAGGCCACTGTGCTCTTAGGAACCTTAAGTGCAGCAGAAATTTTTTTTTAACCTTGGCCAGATCTGTACCTTGCTACAATTCTGTCTCTGGGATCTTCAGGCAGTTCCTTTGACCTCATGATTTTCATTTGCTCTGACATGCACTGTGAGCTGTAAGGTCTTATATAGACAGGTGTGTGGCTTTCCTAATCAAGTCCAATCAGTATAATCAAACACAGCTGGACTCAAATGAAGGTGTAGAACCATCTCAAGGATGATCAGAAGAAATGGACAGCACCTGAGTTAAATATATGAGTGTCACAGCAAAGGGTCTGAATACTTAGGACCATGTGATATTTCAGTTTTTCTTTTTTAATAAATCTGCAAAAATGTCAACAATTCTGTGTTTTTCTGTCAATATGGGGTGCTGTGTGTACATTAATGAGAAAAAAAATGAACTTAAATGATGTTAGCAAATAGCTGCAATATAATAAAGAGTGAAAAATAAAAAAGAGTGAAATATTAAGGGGGTCTGAATACTTTCCGTGCTCACTGTATGTGTGTATATATATATATACACACACACACACACACACACACACACACACACACACACACACACACACAGTACTGTGCAAAAGCTTTAGGCAGGTGTGAAAAAATTCTGTAAATAGAAGTGTTAATCGTTTACTTTTATCGATTGCCAAAATGGAAAGTAAATGAACAGAAGAGAAATCCAATCCAAGAAATCAAATCAATATTTGGTGTGACTGCCCTTTGCCTTGAAAACAGCATCAACTCTTCTAGGTATTCTTGCACACAGTTTTTGAAGGAACTCGGCAGGTAGGTTGTTCTAACATCTTGGAGAACTAACCACAGATCTTCTGCGATGTAGGCCATCTCAAATCCTTCTGTTTCTTCATGTAATCCCAGACAAACTCCTTGATGTTGAAATCAGGGCTCTGTTGGGACTAAATCATCACTTCCAGAACTTCTCCATCTTCTTTATACTGAAGATAGTTCCTAACCGCTTCCCGACCACCGCACGCCGATGTACGTCAGCAGAATGGCACGGGTGTGCAAAAGGGTGTACCCGTACGTCCCTTCAAAATCCCGCCCGCCGCGCGCTGCGGGAGCGTGCCCGCGCGTCCCGTGGACTCGATGCCCGCCGGTGGCCCGTGATCGCAATGAGGAGAGGCAGTACGGGGAAATTCCGATGTAAATAAGACATTTCCCTGTTCTGCTTAGTAACATGACAGGGATCTACTGCTCCCAGTCATCGGGAGCAGTGATCTCTGTTATGTCCTAGTGAGCCTACCCCCCCTACAGTTAGAACACACTGAGGAAACACATTTAACCCCTTGATCGCGCCCCTAGTGTTTAACCCCTTCACATTCACAGTAAGCAGTGGCTATTTTTAGCTCTGATCGCTGTATAAATGTCAATGGTCCTAAAATAGTGTCCAAAGTGTCCGATTTGCTCACCGCAATGTCGCAGTCCTGATAAAAATCGCTGATCATCGCCATTACAGTGGCACCTCAGAGCATTTCTCAATACAAGCAATTATTTTTTTGAAATCCTGACTGTTGTCTCGCAAAACGAGCAGGATTCAAGCCTCTGCGGTGTGCAGTACCGCATTTGGCCAGAGGTGCGGGGGGGCCAATGACATTCGGAGCCGTTCGGAAACACTCGGAAATACTCAGTTCCCGAGTGTTTCCGAGTGCAGCCGAGCAGTCTTTGAGTATTTCCGAGTCTCTCCGGCGCCCCCCACCTCTGGCCACATGTGGTATTGCATGCAATAGAAGTTAATGTGGAACTAATTATCTCCATTTCCATTGACTTCTATGGGGAAACTCGCTTTGATATGTGAGTGCTTTGGATTACAAACATTCTCTTTGAACAGATTATGCTTGTAATCCAAGGTTCCACTGTACTAATAAAAAAATAATAATAATAATAAAAATGCCATAAATCTATCCCCTATTTTGTAGGCGCTAAAACTTTTGTGCAAACCAATCAATATACACTTATTGCGATTTTTTTTTTTTTTTTTACCAAAAATGTATAGAAGAATACATATTGGCCTAATCGGAGAATCGGCCTGAACTGAGAAAAAAATTTGGTTTTTTATATATTTTTTGGGGATATTATAGCAAAAAGTAAAAAATATTGCTTTTTTTTTTTCAAAATTGTCGCTCTGTTTTTGTTTATAGCGCAAAAAATAAAAACCACAGAGGTGATCAAATACCACCAAAAGAAAGCTCTATTTGTGGGAAAAAAAGGACGTCAATTTTGTTTGGGTACAACGTCGCACGACTGCACAATTGTCAGTTAAAATGACGCAGTGCTGAATTGCAAAAAATGCTCTGGTCATTAAGGGGGTAAAATCTTCCGGGGCTGAAGTGGTTAAAGTGATTTTAAAGTCTTTTTCTTTTTTTTTTTAAATAACAAACATGCTATACTTACCTGCTCTGTTACAGTTGTACGGCACAGAGCAGCCCAGATCCTCCACTTCTCATGTCCCTTGCCAGCGCTCCTGGCCCCTCCCTCCTGCCGAGTGCCCCCACAGCAAGCAGCTTGCTATGGGGGCACCCGAGCTGAGCCACTGGACTATAGAACAAAACCGGGTGGGACTTTACATGTACCCTGTAGGGTCTAATGAATACGAAAACCATTGAAATTTAATTGGTTCAATGGTTTTCGTATTCATTAGACCCTGCAAGGTACATGTAAAGTCCCACACGGTTTTGTCCTAATATAGTATATGTTCTTTATGGGATGGTACCACTGTAAGCTCATAATTGTCTCACACTTATCCACCCCCCATACCCCTTTACCCCATTTAGACATGGAGCCGTGGCTCAACCCTGCCCCCTTTCTCTCCTCATTGGCTCACTGACTTTGATTGACAGCAACAGGAGCCAATGGCGCCCACTGCTGTCTCAGCCGATGTGGAGAGAGAGTCCCTGGACTTTGTGGCTCTCGAGCAACATGGCTGGATCAAGATGGGGCTCGGGTAAGTATAAGGGGAGCTGCTGCACACAAAAGGCTTTTTATTTTAATGCATAGAATGCATTAAGATAAAAAGAAAAACCTTCTGCATTTAGAACCACTTTAATGACATTGGCTGTATGTTTGGGGTCATTGTCCTGCTGCAGAACAAATTTGGAGCCAATCACATGCCTCCCAGATATGATGGATAAGTATATGCCTGTATTTCTCAGCACAGAGGACACCATTGATCCTGACCAAATCTCCAACTCAATTTGCAGAAATGCAGTCCCAGACTTGCAAGGAGCCTTCACCATGCTTCACTGTTGCCTGCAGACACTCAATATTGTACCACTCTCCAGTCCTTCAGCAAACAAACTGCCTCCTGCTACAGCCAAATATTTCACATTTTAACTCATCAGTCCAAAGCACCTGCTGCCATTTTTCTGTACCCCATTTCCTATGTTTTCATGCATAGGATGTGGAAACAAGGCTAAGCATCTCAACGATGTATGAAAACATAGGAACTGGGTGCAGAAAAATAGCAGCAGGTGCTCTGGACTGAGGAGTCAACAGTCCTTGCCAAAAACAGTTGGTCAAGCAAATGCCACCAAGTATGAGGATTATGATTAAATGGTACAGACCTGAAATAAGTGTATTATCTATTCCACAAGAGGATTACTGCGGTCCACTATATTGTTGCAGTCTAGAAGATTCATTTTGTAGACTTCAGCAATATTTGAGATCTATATATACGTGATGTCACCACCCCAACTTTTCCAATCAGAGAACGCCTTGCATTGATTCAGAAAATACAAAGCATTCGCTAAATGGTGCCCGTGCTGAGCTGGGGACCTCCCGTGTTCAAAATGCAGCAGGGCAGCTGCTCAGCACTGGATTTGGAAGCAAGTGGAGATCACTGGAGTAAAGATTGTGCTTCAAAGGTTTCCAGCTTTCTCGAGCATTGGCCAGGTATGTGTACATAGTTATGTTAGGCCAAGCTGAACCAATGTAATGTATAAAATATCTGTAATTCTTTTAAACTGAATTACAGATAAAAAAAAACTTAAAAAAAAAAAAATTCATATAAAAGCTTTAATCCAAATGAAGGAAGTTTAGTATTTTTTTGGCCTACAGCATAGTTGCCAACATTGTAAAAAAAAAATGTGGGACACTTTTGTGTCTGTAGGCGGAGCCGTCCAATAATTAGGGGGTGGGGCATTCGTGTGTAGGCGTGGCTTAGCAAAAATATACACGTTCGCGCACCACGGCGAAAAATGGGCGTGGTTTATGTGACATAGTGGGCGTGGCTTAAGTGGGCGTGGCTCAAGAGGGTGTGGTTAGAGTCTGAGATGAATGAGGGATGGAGAGGGATTATAGGGGGGGAGGGATTAGAGGGGGAGAGGGAAATGACGGGACAGCAGCCCCAGATCCTACACAACAATAAAAATATGTGTATTCTAGAAAGTTTAACAATCAGCAGATAAAGATACTCCAAACACCTGGTGTTAGCACTTCAACCACCCCGGCACCATGATTGTTATGGTGTCAGGATGATTGAAGTGCATTATTTCTATTATTACATTGTAATATAAAATGAAATCATTCAACTCACCATAATGCAGAATCAGTGGGATCCCTGAGCCTGTCACCTGCCGTCTGTCCTTGCGTCAGATGTCCCAGCAGAGTCCGTCCTTGCATCAGGTGCCCCCAGCGGAGCCCCCCCTTACATCAGTAAAAAGTGTATTTCAAAAAAATATTTTCTCAAACTGCGTTTAAAAAACCGCTGTGCAAATACCGTGTGGCATAAAAAAATTGCAAAACCCAACAGTTTATACCCTAGTCTAGGGCCTCTGCTTTAAAAAAAAATTATATATATATCTATCGATAGATAGATAGATAGATAGATAGATAGATAGATAGATAGATAGATAGATAGATAGATAGATAGATAGATAGATAGATAGATAGAATGAATATGGATTCTAACTAATTTTTTAGCAAAAAAAAAAACATGCACTTTGTGAAAATGTTATGCACTTTACTATAGAAATGTTTGCACCATTGATTATTAAGGCTTTTGTGTATGCCTGTTTTGGTATTTATGATTATAAGGGATATTTTTTTTATCCCAATGCACATTGGTTGAGATAGCGCACAAGATTATTATTTCTATGAAATATGAACAAAGCATATCCCTCTATAATGTGTTCATGTCTCAATTAAGAGCACTAAGTGTAATTTCTGTCTGTGGCTTCCTTCTTCTGCTATCAGCATGAATCACTTCTGACAAGTTTCCCTGACACCAAGAGAAAAATGGTGACAAATTTTCCAACTCTCACACGAAGACAAAGACCCAGTCCATAGGCTTGTTTTTGTTGTTTTATTGGGGAAAACAACTTGGATGGGTAATAGGGATTATGGGATGCCCAACTTACTCAATTAGAACACCACAAGGACAACTTCCTTCTCTCTGTAATCTGAAAAATGGCAAACCCTGGGCTGTATTCCATACAGAACAATGACAGTCTATTTTAATTTGGCAAAGTAGAATTCCTCTTATAGGTGCTCTGTGTTCCCTTAGTGTAATTATAGCAAAGTCCCAAACTTGTAGGAGCTCTATGCCCCCTCTCTCTTGAAAATACTATTCCATCTGGCCACTTGGTAAAGTATCCCAGAACAAAGGATTGGGTTTAGCTTGTCAGCACAGTCCCAAAAAAGCCTGCTGGATATTAAATCTGGCAGCTTTAACCTTTTTTGGCCCTGGGGGTGTAGAGGTACTCACATTGTCCCTGAAATCCTGCTTCTTTTGAGAAGACTGCTGTTTAGGCCTCCTGCTTGCCAGGTCCTCCCATGCTAGCCAGGGTGTCTCCTAGAAGAAACTGTAGGGTAGTAGAGATCCCTCTGTCATTCTTCCTTCCTTTCTCCAGCTCCCAGGCCTGGAAAAAGTTAATATTAAAATTTTTGAAAGATTCAGTGTAGGGAAGAAAGAACAGAGATGTGGAGAAAAAGGCCTTCCGGGTGATCCAAAAGTAGATGGAGTGTTCCAGACGTCTACTAAAGGGCTGTATGTGAACCTTGGGCTACAGGTTGGGCACCAGAGAATTACATTCATTGCATTCTATAAAAAATGTGCCTACTAAGAACTAAGAATGTGAAGTTGGTAGAAAAATGTATACTTTTAATTAGTAAAGTCCTGCTTCTGAGAATATGACAATGTATTTTTAGTGGAAGGTTAATTGAGTGATAGGCCTCAATGACAGGTCCTCTTTAATCACATATTGTCTATACTGACAGGTGCCCATTACTGGTAGATCCAAAGATCAATAGGCCTTCAGATGTCATGACAGGTCCATTGCTCAGAGATTGGGTGTAGGGAAGAAGGAACTGAGAAGTGGAGAGAAGTGGCAAGCAAGGGTCCAAAAGGAAGGTGGAGCGTTCCAGCCATGTACCAAGGGGTTGCATGTGGACCTTGAGCTGCAGGTTGGGCACCAGAAAATTGTCATTGCATTATGTGCCCACTAAGAGCTAAAAATGTGAAATTGGTATAAAATTAAAATTACACATTAAGTTTTTTTTTTTTTTAATAATGAACACACAGCATGTCGCAATTTGTTGTGTATGGGGCTGCGTAGCTGCAGACCAGTCAGGGTGCCCATGCTGACCTGTGTCCACACCCAAAAGCACCTACAATGGGCACGTGAGCATCAGAACTGGACCACAGAGCAATGGAAGAAGGTGGCCTTGTCTGATGGATCACATTTAATTTACATGATGTGGATGATTGGGTGTGTGTGCATCTGGGGAAGAAATGGCACCAGGATGCAGTATGGAAAAAATACATGCTAGCGGAGGCAGTGAACTGCTACTGATGGCTTTGCACCAGATACCACAGCATACCTACATAGGTCTAGTGGAGTCCACGCCTCGATGGGTCAGGGCTGTTTTGGTGGCAAAAAGTGGACCTACTCAATAGTAGGTGGGTGGTCATAATGGCATTGTTGATCGGTGTGTGTATAAGGCTCAACTGACAGAGCTAACATAAAAAATCAAAAAAGCATCCTTCTACTCAAAAAAAGTGACAGTTACTTTGTAGATGAGTCCAATGACATTTGGAAATTACAGTTAACAGGATTGACGGTTGGGCTGTTGTTGAAGGGTAAGTTCACCTTTACAGAAAAATTATTATTTCTGTGTAAAGATTTTATAAAGATCCTGTGTAGGTTCACCTTACAGAATTTTTTCTGTAAAGGTGAACTTACCCCTTAAAGATTCACCTTTACAGAGTCACCGATTTAAAACATTGTAAAAAAAAAAAAAAAAAAAAAAAAAAAAAACGGTGTTTTTTTAAAAGTTACCTGCAGTATATTTCTCAATTTACAAATCTTTACACAAAATTTAGGATCTTTATTTTCAGGCATGTGACTGTTATTTTTAAATCTCATTGGATAGGTTCTTATTACTGCCAGTGTCCCCAATGGGGCGATTCACATTAACTTCCTGTTTAAACAATGGGCATCAGAAAGAATTAAAAGGGGAAATGTCAACAGGGTACATTTAGAGCTTCAGTGAGATTTATAAACGGTCATCAGTCTATACAAATCTAAAAAAAAAAAAAAAAAAAAAAATGAATAATATAATTGGCTGGAGTTGGGTTTTACATTTAGATTTCAGGTCCAATGTAAGCAAACTTGTCACCTGGCAGGTTCCTCGGACAATAATGACTTTTGTATTCCATTTATATTTCCATCATGTATTCCCATCACACTGCTGCACAGGTGTCATGTCTTGGACAGTTAACTCCTTTGACCATATAAGGTCATTGATTATGACATCATAGTGTAAGACAGTGTATAGGAGAGGTCAGTGGCAGACACAGCCAGTTGCTGAGAGTGTGAAGAGGTAGGTCATGCTTTGCTATACTCTGTGTAGATTGTAGAATATGTGTGTGTGTTTTCATGGAGAAGGGGCGCAGCAGCCAGTAATAGAATTTGCACTATTTTTAGAGCCTCAGTAAGATTAATTGTCACCAGTTTACCAAAAAAAAAAAAAATTAAAAAAAAAAAAATATATATATATATATATATATATATATATATATATATATATTGGCTGGAGTCAGGCTTTACATTTAGATTTCAGGTCCAATTTAATTAAACTTCCTCAGACAAAAATTGGTTTTACATTACATTTATATTTCCATCATGTATCCATCACACTGCACAGGTGTCATGTCATGTCTTGGATAGTTAACTCCTTTGACCATATAAGGTCATTGATTATGACATCATAGTGTAAGACAGTGTATAGGGGAGGTCAGTGGCAGACATAGCCAGTTGTTGCTGAGAGTGTAAAGAGGTAGGTCATGCTTTGCTATGCTCTATGTAGATTGTAGAATATGTGTGTGTGTTTTCATGGAGAAGGGGCATAGCAGCCAGTAATAGAATTTGCACTATTTTTAAAGCCTCAGTGAGATTAACTGTCACCAGTTTACCCCCCCCCCCCAAAAAAAATCGATAGATAGATAGATAGATAGATAGATAGATAGATAGATAGATAGATAGATAGATAGATAGATAGATAGATAGATAGATTTATTATATATATATATATATATATATATATATATATATATATATATATATACCGTATATACTCGAGTATAAGTCGTCCCGAGTATAAGTCGAGGCCCCTAATTTACCACAAAAAACTGGGAAAAATTTATTGACCCGAGTATAAGTCGAGGGTGAGAAATGCAGAGGGTCAACAATGCCCATCTGCAGCTGCCTGCCTCCCTGTGTCCTGTGCAGCCTACCTGTACCCTGTACATGTGTCCTGTACATGTGTGTGTGTCCTGTACATGTGTGTCCTGTACATGTGTGTGTGTCCTGTACATGTGTGTCCTGTACATGTCCTGTGTCCTGTACATGTCCTGTGTCCTGTACGTGTCCTGTGCATGTCCTGTGTCCTGTACATGTATGTGTGCATGTGTCCTACCTGTGTCCTGTGCAGCCTCCCTGTGGCGATCTCCATCTTCAAGCGGCGGCCGGCGTGTGATGATAGTGTTCGGCGGCCATTCCACAGTTCAAAAGCCGCGCCTCCTCCTCGTCTGTGATAGGCTGACCGCTGACTGCCTATCACGGACATTCTCTCATTCTCATACCACGGACGAGGATGAGAGAATGTCCGTGATAGGCTGTACACTGACAGCTGTTCAGCCTATCACAGATGAGCAGGAGGCGCGGCTTTTGAAAGCTGCAATAGCCGGCGAACACTACGCCGGCCGCCGTCTGCCTGCATGACACGCTGATCATGCAGACAGACGGCAGGGACTCGAGTATAAGTCGAAGGGACACTTTCAGCCCAAAAAAAAGGGCTGAAAAATTCGACTTATACTCGAGTATATACGGTATATATATATATATATATATATATATATATATATATATATATATATATATATATTTGGCTGGAGTCAGGTTTTACATTTAGATTTCAGGTCGAATGTAATTAAACTTCCTCAGACAAATTGCTTTTATATTACTTTTATATTTCCATCATGTATCCATCACACTGCACAGGTGTCATGTCATGTCTTGGACACTTTACTCCCCAGTGAGATTTTTAAATTGTCACCAGTTTATACTAAAAAAAAAAAAAAAAATAGTGTAAGGCAGGGTATAGGAGAGGTGTGTGGCAGACATGGTCAGTTGTTGAGAGTGTGAAGAGGTAGGTCATGCTTTGCGATGCTCTGTGTAGACTGTGTGTTTCCATGGAGACGGGGCAAGGCAGCCAGTAACAGAATATGCGCTATTTTTAGCACCCAACTGACCTTTCAATTTAAATCCCTTGCGGCAGTTATTTGAAACGCAAACCCGGGCAAACTCCTATAATCTGTCCTCTGTAGAATATTGTAGATTTAGAATATTCTGCATTAATTGTAAATAGTGAAAAGTCCATGTTAAAGAATAATGTCAGACTTTTCCCTCATATTCTGAGCTCTGCAGTCATATCTCTGGTTCTATCCAGTAAATCATTGATGATTACAATAACCAGTTGAGTGTCAGCCTGTATACATCCCTTCATTTCCAGCCATTTATCAATTTTCAGTGCTGTGATAGTTTGATTGACGATTACTAGTAATTAATTAATGTACCCAAATAGATTCTAAATCATTTTTTTTACACCAATAGAGATTTAGTGATATTTAATGACCACTGGGGTTCTCATTTTGTTATTATATAAAAAGGGGAAAATGAGTGAACGTTTGGGTTTTCTTAAATTTACATTTTTTTTCTTTAACTTTAAAAAATTTAAAAAAAAAATCATTGATGGTCACTGGAGCTTAACCCCAACCCCCCCCCCTCTTCCCCCAATGTTAAAAATTCTGTTCAAATCATAAGACGTTATTGCCTTGGCCTGTGGATCGGCTCCTGGTCAGTCGTCGTCTAATGATTGCTGTTAGTCGTAGTTCTGGCCAATGATTGTCTAGTTATAGGAAATGATCACTAAATCTTGTCTTTTTTTTCTTTACAGTTTGTTATTATACTTTGAGCATCAAGAGGAATTTACAGTTCGTTGTTATACTTTGACTATCAAGAGGAAATCACTGAGCAAAGATGTCCAGCAGAGTAAGTATCTATATTTCATTTCACTATTCTGACACTTGTAAATACACATACACAAAGGAGGGGCACATGACATCATTGACAGGATATGGACACATGGCCACATTCGTTTTCACTTGTGCTTTATTCCCACCTACATATCCTGTGAAGAACACATTTCCTGTCCCTGGGTGGCCATGCTCACTCCTTCACTGTATCTATGGAAGGGTTTATCACCACCACCACCCAGGCTGGACTACAAACCTGTTCATCTCGATTACATATAGGGGATGGGGAGATTAGTAGTGTACAGAAGGAGAACATCAGTAATACTGTCTATTCACAGCAGTTTTGGGAAGATCACTGGGCATTTTATTTTCTGTACTTGCTGAAAATGGTCTTAGCCTGAAAAACTGCAATATATTACATTTTATTCTTGGTTTAAATATTCTTTAAAAGTGTATGTAAAGGATAGAGATAGACTGGTGAGAGGTTAGACACTGGGGGGAGGAGGGGGTTATTATAACTGGCGCACTCTGAATCTGGAAGCGGATTGTTTTTTTTAAGTAGAGGCACACCAGATTTTGCATGCTCCAGCTTTAGTAAACTACCCCTCACTGTGTAGAGTTTTTATTACTGCCTTTGTTGCCACTGATGAGTGGTAATCCAAAAAGTATGAGCCGAATGGTAGGAATTCTATTCACTTTAGAGAGATTTACTTGAATTTCCTGTTGCGTCTCTAGTACAGGAAGTGATGGGAAATCTCCTGGACACAGAATAAAAAGAACTTTATATGGGTAGTAACGATTCCCAATACTATCTAAAACTATAACAGAAGGTTTTGGATCTACATACACTTTAAGAAAACTGTGTGCAGGGAGGGGCGATGACAAACATGGAGATCTAGAATATGGGTCACACTTTATGTAATGCAGATGAAATTTTACAGTAACCTAAATCATGTCACTAACTGTACAAAACTAAATCCAAATTAATGCCAATGAAAGTCTAATTTTATATCAGAACTTCCACTGACTTTCTTCTTTTCATTTATAGGTTAGAGTTAATGTGAAAGGGCAGAGGAGCCCACAGACGGCAGATGAAAGAATGAGGAAGGTGCAAGCGAAGCAACAGAAGGCAAGGCTGGAATTAATTGATAGATGTAGAGGCACTGCAGAAAAAGTATGGGAGGATAAAAGAAGGGTAGAGGAGAAGAGGATAGAGGGGGATAAGAAAATACAGGATGATAGATGTAGAACAGCAGAGAGGGATAGGAAAGTAGGGCAGGTCAAGGTAAAACGGGACCAAGAAATGAGGGAAAAGATTCTATCCCGCAATGCCAGAATACTGCAGAAGAGAATGAAAGAGGAGAAACAGCAGGAGGAGGAGGACAAGAAGATAGTGAAGGAAGCACAGAGAAGGGATGAAGGGCGGAGGGAAAAGGAGAAGAGAGAGCGAGAAAAGTCACAAAAAATGAGGGAAAACATTCTATCCCGCAATGCAAGAATCCAGCAGAGGAGAATGAAAGAGGAGAAACAGTGGGGGGAGAAATATATGAAGACAGTGGAGGACACACAGAGAAGGGATGAGAATCTGAGGGAAATAGAGAAGGGAGAGCGAGAGGTACAAAAAATGATGGAAATCATTCCATCCCGAAAGTGGCAGAGAAGTGTGGAGGGGCAGAGGGCACAGCAGGTAATGGAAAGGAGGAAAGTGAGGGAAGAACAGAAAAGGGACGAGGAGCGGAGGGAAAAAGAAAGGAAAGAGGAACAAGAAAGACTGGAAAACACGAAATTCTGCAATACAATAATGCAGCAGAGGAAAGAGCAAAAGGAGAAGCAGCAGAAGAAAGACATGAAGAGAGGGGAGGAAACATGGATAAGAGAGGAGAATCGGAAGGAAGAAGAGCGGAAACAGACACAAAAAAAAATAGAAAACACTCGAGCCATCTATGCGAAAGTCAGAAAAGAAGCTGAAGAGTGGAGAAAATACTGCTTACGACATCACCCATACTAGACAGGAGGCAAAGAGAGTGGATAAGAGGGGGAAGGGTAGTGAGAGAGGAGGGGGATAGGAGAGGGGGAAGGGTAGTGAGAGAGGAGGGGGGATAGGAGAGGGGGAATGGGAGTGAGGATAGGAGACGGGGAAGGGTAGTGAGAGAGGAAGGGGGATAGGAGAGGGGGAAGGGTAGTGAGAGAGGAAGGGGGAATAGGAGAGGGGGAAGGGTAGTGAGAGAGGGGGGGTAGGAGAGGGGAAAGGGTAGTGAGAGAGAAGGGGATAGGAGAGGGGGAAGGGTAGTGAGAGAGAAGGGGATAGGAGAGGGGGAAGGGTAGTGAGAGAGAAGGGGATAGGAGAGGGGGAAGGGTAGTGAGAGAGGAGGGGGGTAGGAGAGGGGAAAGGGTAGTGAGAGAGAAGGGGATAGGAGAGGGGGTAGGGTAGTGAGAGAGGAGGGGATAGGAGAGGGGGGAGTGGGTGGGATAGGGAACAGGCTAGTGAGAGAAGATAGGAGAGGGGTAAGGGTAGTGAAAAAGGGGGAAGGATAGGGATTGTTGGACCAGCTGGACCAGGGGGAGGTTGGAGGCTGGTTCCTTTTTTTTAATTATTATTTAGGTGTGTGTTGGACCAGCTATAGGGGGAAGTTAGAGGCTGGTACTTTTTTTCTTTTTTATTATTATTATTATTTAGGTGTGTGTTGAACCAGTTATAGGAGGAGTTTGGAGGCTGGTTCCGTTTTTTTTTTCTTTTGGTGTGTGTTGGACCAGCTATAGGGGGGGGGTTAGAGGCTGGTTCCTTTTTTATTATTTACATGTGTTGATGAAGCAGCTATAGGGGGAGGTTGGTACTTTTTTTCTCTTTTTTTTTTAAGCCACTTTCACACTGGAGAGGTGGATCTGTTAGTGTCTAGTTTTAGCAGTGCTTTGCTGCTGGCGGGGTGCTTTTAACCCCCCAGAAGGGGTTAAAAGAGCTTGTTTAGCGCTGCTATCAAATCGCTTATAAAGCGTTGCCCATTCATTTCAATGGACAGGGGCGGTGGAGGTGCATTGTATACACCGCCACCGCACCATCCCAAAGATGCTGCCCTGCAGGAAATGTTTTCCTGTCCTGCAAGCGCACCACCCGCGTGTGAAAGCACTCAGGATTTCACACTGGGGCTGCAAAAGAGGCATATTACAGTGGTCCAAAGTCCTCTTTTCTGATGAGAGCAAATTTTGCATCTCATTTGGAAACCAAGGACCTTGAGTATGGAGGAAGAATGAAGAGGCACACACTGCAAGATGCTTGCATCAGCCCACCATTTTCATTTTTGGAGCTTCGGAATCACCAACTATCATGTAGTTGGTCAAACAAGACAATTGGCTGTTCCTAGAAGAAGACTCAACAAAAAGTCTGGGGAACCCTCCCAGGGACCAGGTAACGGCTGTACCAAAACAGGTCCCTACACTGATGGCAGCTGCCACTCCAGTAACTGGAGGGTCCTCCCATCAGCCCTCTACTTTCCTTTCTGCAGCTTCTGAATAACCAACTATCAATGCAGTTGGACAAAGAAGATAATTGGCTGTTCCTAGAAGAAGACTCAACAAAAAGTCTGAGGAACCCTCCCAGGGACCAGGTACAGCTGTATCAACACAGGACCGTACACTGGTGGTGGCTGCCACTCCAGTAATTGGAGGGACTTCCCATCAGCCCTATATTTCCCTTTCTGCAGCTTCTGTAGAAGCTTTAAGGTTAAATCAAATGTATCACATTCTAAAGGGAAAGGTAGAACAAGGGGAGGGGGAGTATGGAAGATGGAGAGAGGGAGGAAAAGAGAGGGGGGTGGGGGAAAGGAAGGGGTGTGGGGGTTCCCCCCAACCCTCATCCCCCTTATTTCCTCCAACCTCCCTTCCCCCTCTCCTTTCCTCCCTCTCTCCCTCTTCCATACTCCCCCCCCCTTGTTCTACCTTTCCCTTTAGAATGTGATATTTTTGATTAACCTTAAAGCTTAATGTCTGCATTTGGACGAACAAGACAATTGGCTGTTCCTAGAAGAACACTCAACAAAAAGTCTGAGGAAACCTCCCAGGGACCAGGTAGGGCTATAACAACACAGGTTCCTACATTGGTGGCGGCTGCCACCCCAGTAATCGGCGGGTCCTCCCATCAGCACTCAATTTCCATTTCTGCAGCTTCTGCAGAAGCTTTAAGGTTAAGCTTTAAGGTTAATGAAAAATATCACATTCTAAAGGGAAAGGTAGAACAAGGGGGAGGGGGAATATGGAAAAGGGGGAGATGGAGGAAAAGAAAGAGGGGGGGGGCGTTGGGGAGAAATAAAAAGGTGTGAGGGTTCCCCCCAACCCTCACCACCCTTCTTTCCTTCAACCTCCCTTCTCTCCCTCTTCCATACTCCCCCTACCTCTTGTACTATCTTTCCCTTTAGAATGTGATATTTTTCATTAACCTTAAAGCTTAACCTTAAAGCTTTTGAGGCGTGTGTTGGACCGGCTATGAGGGGAGGTTGGAACTCTTTTTGTCTTCAGAGGCGGGAGGAGTCTTTCCAGCTTTCTTTAGGCTTTCTCTGCTGGAGAAATCAAAACTCTTCCCACCAGTGAGGTCCTTCATGGAGAAGTCCAAGGCCTTACTCAGACGGGGTATATGAATCTGTACCCTGTGTGGGGGCTGAGTTAATCCCAAAAAGGACATCCATGCGGGTGCAGTTGCGCAGACGCACCCTGGGTGCGTTCGGGGCTGTGCACCGGCACCCACACAGATGTCACATTGGGTACAGCAGCTGCAACCCAGTTGACAGCAATGGGACTGCCTACACGGGATGCTGGAAACAGCTGTGCATCCCCATTCCGGTAAACACTGCCCTCCCATGGGGTACGGATTCATACCCCCATGTGAATGAGGCCTAAGGGTGAATGGAATATTTAGCTTCATATATATATGTATATATATATACACCCTTCTTTCCTTCAACCTCCCTTCTCTCCCTCCTCTCCCTCTCTCCCTCTTCCATACTCCCCCTACCCCTTGTACTATCTTTCCCTTTAGAATGTGATATTTTTGATTAACCTTAAAGCTTAATGTCTACATTTGGCAACTCTTGGATATGAGGCAGCTTTTGGAAGACTTGGTTCGGTTCTCCACGGGCCTAGCAGGCTGTTTACCACCAACATCTCAGGCACATTTTTACAGGTGATTATGTTTGATTGATGTATTGTCAATCTACATTAAGTAATTGATTATGTTTTTAAGTTTGGAGGCCGGTAGGCTTTTGAGGCATGTGCTGGACTGGCTATAAGAGGAGGTTGGAGGCCTGTATGTTTTTGAGGCGTGTGTTGGACCGGCTATGAGGGGAGGTTGGAACTCTTTTTGTCTTCAGAGGCGGGAGGAGTCTTTCCAGCTTTCTTTAGGCTTTCTCTGCTGGAGAAATCAGAACTCTTCCCACCAGTGAGGTCCTTCATGGAGAAGTCCAAGGCCTTACTCAGACTGAGTATATGAATCTGTACCCTGTGTGGGGGCTGAGTTAATCCCAAAAAGGACATCCATGCGGGTGCAGTTGCGCAGACGCACCCTGGGTGCGTTCGGGGCTGTGCACCGGCACCCACACAGATGTCACATTGGGTACAGCAGCTGCAACCCAGTTGACAGCAATGGGACTGCCTACACGGGATGCTGGAAACAGCTGTGCATCCCCATTCCGGTAAATACTGCCCTCCCATGGGTTACGGATTCATACCCCTGTGTGAATGAGGCCTAAGGGTAAATGGAATATTTTTTATTTTTTTAAATAAAAATCTTCTCCTCACTGTGCATGCAGATGCACTCACACCTGTCTGCTACTATTCCTGAGCAAGCTCTGCACTGGTGGTGCCCCGATCCCATAGCTGATTTAAATGTAGGAGACTATCCTGGCACTTGCTGAACTTTCTTGGGCACCCAGAAGCCTTCTTCACAACAATTGGACCTCTCTCCTTGAAGATCTGATAAATAATTAATTTAGGCGCAATCTTGGTAGCAGCAACATCCTTGCCTGCGAATCCCTTTTTGTGCAAAGCAATGATGACTGCACGTGTTTCCTTGCAGGTAACCATGGTTAACATAGGAAGAACAATGATTTCAAGCACCGCCCTCCTTTTAAAGCTTCCAGCCTGTTGTTCTATCTAACTCAATCAGCATTTAAGTAATTTCCAGTTTTGTCCTCATCAACACTGACACCTGTGTTAATGAGAGAATCACTGACATGAGGTCAGCTTTTCCTTTTGTGGCAGGAATTTTTTTTGGGGGGGGGGATTAAGTTCATTTTATGACAAAGAGGGACTTTGCAATTCAACATATCACTTTTCATAACATTCTGGAGTATATGAAAATTGCCATCATAAAAACCAAGGCAGCAGAGTAAATCAATATTTGTGTCATCCTCAAAACTTTTGGCCATGGCTGTAATAAGGTGTCCTACCACCACGATTTCATCTGTAAAAAGTTCACAAGGAAAAAACAGCTCTACATTTCAATATCTGGTGTTCACAGCAGGGAAAAAACAAAAACAAAGGTTTTCAAAATATCAAAAAAAAAAAAAAAAATTAATGGCAAAATGAAACGTGTGTAAAGCCTATTCTAAACATCTTTACAATGCACAGCTTAACCACTAGACATCCGCGCTATGGCCGAATGACGGCCACAGCGCGGACCTGCATTCGCGGGAGGCCGTCATATGACGTCACTGAGACTCGGCTGATCACCGATCTGAGTAAGGGGCCGGTCCCGGCCCCTTACCATGTGATCAGCTGTCAGCCAATGACAGCTGATCACATGATGTAAACAGGAAGATCGGTAATCGTTTTTTTTTACTCGCGCTGACAGCGCGAGTAGAGAAAAAAGCCGATCACCGGCTCAGAAGTCAGGGACATCGGTCCCGAAGTGGAAGCACAAAACATTCCTAATCAGTGCCACCCAAAAGTGCCACCTAACAGTGCCCACAGTGCCACCTAACAGTGCCCACAATGCCACCTAACAGTGCCCACAGTGCCGCCTAACAGTGCCCACAGTGCCACCTATCAATGCCAACAAGTGCCACCTATCAATGCCCACAAGTGCCACCTACCAATGCCCACCTGTAGTGCCAATCAGTGCCACCTGTCAGTGCTGCCCATCACTGCCACCCATCAGTGCCCATCACTGCCACCCATCAGTGCCCATCACTGCCACCTATCAGTGCCCATCACTGCCGCCTCATCAACGTACATCAATGAAGGAGAAAAATTGCCCGTTAAAATTTTTTTATAACAAAATATTAAAAAAAAATTTTTTTTTTTTTTAAAAATTCAGGTTTTTACATTTTTTTAACAAAAAGTAAAAACCGCAGAGGTGATCAAATACCACCAAAAGAAAGCTCTATTTGTGGGAAAAAAATGATAAAAATTTCATTTGGGTACAGCGTTGTATGACCGCGCAATTGTCATTCAAAATGCGTCAGCGCTGAAAGCTAAAAATTGGTCTGGATAGGAGGGGGGTTTAAGTGCCCTGTAAGCAAGTGGTTAAAAACATGTGGCACCAAGATTGGTTCAATACAGTTCTGACTGTCACTGCAGTGATCAGGGAAAAAAAACCCCTTACTAAAATGCAAGTCCATGTCATGTACAGTTCACAGAAAACAGATCACACTCCAGTACACAGCATTCCATTTTAATAAAAATGAACATGGTTGTTTATACCATTTCTATAGCGGATTGGAAAGCAATAAATAAGTCCCTTACCTGCTGCTCTGCTCTTGCTTTGCCTACTCTTCTCTGCCACTCCATTCAGCTGCTGGGAGAAAAAACCTGCTACACCCAGGTATGGAATAAGAGGTGTGGATCCATTTTATGACCACACCCAGCCAATCACCAGTGCTGCTCCATAAAAGAAACCATAGCCATGTGTAGTTACAATATATGGGCCTCTAATCTTACACTGAGCAACTGAATGGAGCAGAGAGGGAATTCAAACAACAAAAAAGTTATGTGCTCCTGAGGAAGGGGATTAAAGTGGACCTGTTGGACTGCCCTGCATGGACAAATACAGGGGCACTTTACCTTTTTTTTTATTTTAAACCCATTTTTTTTTTTCTAGATTTGCATAAAGTGGAGAGAGTTTAGAACATATGTCATATTTACTTTATATTTTGTCCCCACTGGGGAAATTTAAACTTGCTCTCTGTCCTGGTGATCATTACAATTTTATTGTTGCACTTGAACAGGAGTAAAGGACAAATTTCTCCTGGTTAAAATGAAAGAGCAATCAGCGCAAACCAAATATAAAAGAACGATATGCAAGCTGAACACTAGGAGGAAAACACCAACCTCAATGATATACAGTAAATAAAATAAGTGCAGCGCAAAAGGATAAAGAGTATTAAAAAATAATGATAATAAAGTGATGAATATTCAAATAAATAGCAACAGTCCTCAAATATGAAATGGTGAAAATAGCAGGTAGCAGAAGATGGCGAATATCTCTCTTCTGGGGACACTTGGTAACAAACTTAAATCCGTGCGGTAAGTATGTAAAAAAGTTGCGCTTACCAGATCCAGTTGACCCCTTAATTATAGGGGGTCCGAAACAGCATAAGTGGGTCTGTGGCAAACTGCTGGGCTGGCTTATGCTGTTTCGGACCCCCTATAATTAAGGGGTCAACTGGATCTGGTAAGCGCAACTTTTTTACATACTTACCGCACGGATTTAAGTTTGTTACCAAATTTCTCCTGGTAACTGTCAAATATGGTATTTCCCCTCTCATTGAGGTGGGCATCGCACTTCCTGTTATGTCTCTAGCACAGGAAGTGAGGGGAAATGTATTTAATGGGGACACACACCAGCACTAAAAAAAAAACAGACAAATGTTATAACCCCCTCTAAGAAAAAAAAAGTGTTTGCCTGAGTTTCATTTGAATTAGAAAAGAAAGATTTAGAAGAAAAATATAACTTTGTGCATCACAATGAAGGAGATAACAAATGTGATGGGAATCCTAAATTATTACAATTACATTCTTCTTCTCTTCGCTCGAGCTTGAGACAAAACCTTACTGACCTTCAGAAAGGTGTCTGAACAAAGAATGGTCTGCGTTGCTGGGAGCTTAGATGACTAAAACCACAAATTCTTCATTCAGACACCTTCAATCATATCACAGAGCAGACTTTTCATCATAAAAGATGTGCATGTTTTTTTCTTGTACTGTATTCAAATCCCAGGATTTGTAAAATCATTTAGTACTCCAAAAGTTCAGAATAAGTGCAGCATTAAATGTCTAGGTTTAAAAAAATCTGCATATCTACAGAAAGTCTCATCAGAATTAGATTTTCAACTTTTTTTCCTTTCTTTCATTTCTGGCCATGCTACAGTGAGCACCAGAACCACACACTATTACACACGTCTTCCTACGTTGCTCCTGTTGCTGATGGTAGAAGCACACAACTTATCACCCAATAGTGACACTCCTGTCCCATCTCTCACTTGATGATCTTGTGGTATGGTAGCAGTTTTAAGGTGGAGGTAAAGCTATGGATGTCGCTGATTGGCACGGCGTCTGCCATGAGCGGAGAAGGGGGAAGGAAGATGAAACTGGTAATGTTGCCGTAACAAGATTCGGATTCTTCGGCGGGTGTTTGAGAAGGCACAGAATCAGTCTCCTTTTCACCAAATCCAACCACATGTACACTTAGTACCCTCCTGTCACAACCCCGATGTCCGTCTTTTTAAAGGTCTTCAAGGCCTTGATCTCATGTTCCAGGCGGTCAAAGAGATACTTCCCCCCAGTTCCTGTCCACCTCCTCTCCAAGATGGGTGTCCTCACACTCCTTCAGCTTTATCAAAGCCTTTACCTGTGTGCTAAAAGCTTCATCAGTCAAGTTGTTGATTTTTTTCACCAAAGCAAACCAGAAACTCTTCTATTTTCTTGTCCACCACTTCGGAGTTGTACTTATTTGCTTGCGTTTCCACTGTGACTGAAAATCCCAGAATTCCAGAAGTGTTTCTGCAGGTTGGATACACATGGTATCCCAATGTCTGCTTTGTCCTCAGAAAATCAAAACAAGGTTCTTCCATATGCATCACCAAGAGCTCCATCAGTGTGTATTCCCGTAAACTCTTAGCACCAGACTGGTAGTACACAGTGACCTCAGAGTTGGTATCCCCTTTATTCAGGGACTTGATTTTACACAAGTGATGAGCAGTTGGAAGCTCTACTACCTGGAACTGCACAGGAATCATCTGTTCCAGAGGTTGATACTGCAGCTTACTTATGACATAATTCAGGAACTCTGCAGACTCCTTACTAGTGACGTTGCCCTGTACCAAGCCCTCCACATAAAGACGAGACTTTGACTGGTCTACAAAAGAGTTCAGCTGCTCCAAGCTCACACCCTTTAGAATGGTCCTGTATTTCTCAATCATAGACCAGCGATTATGTTCCAGGATGATGAGGCGAACGTCTTTGCCCAGTTTCTCTGGTTTTATGAGAAGATTGAAGTAGGTCTTTTTCAGCTGCTGTGTGATCATCTTAAATACGTCAGGAGAAGCTCTGAAGTCTGCCGGGTGGTCAATGATCAATTCAGAGAAGTGAAAGCTTGTGGTTGAATCCCTTCATTTTGATGACCAAGCCATGTCCTCCGGCCACCAATTTATATTCGAGCTGAGCGACATCTGCTTCATAGGCGGGTTCTGCCAGTGTGTGTGAGCCAGAATATTGACAAAAATGTGGAACAGAACCAAGTTTTCAGGTGACTGTTGGAGCAATGGAGAGATGAGATGAAAGCGCATATAAGCTTTAGGTATCTTAAACTTGTTGTCCTTTTTGTACCACAAGCAGCCCTTTTCAGTGTTCACAATCTTCTCTGGATACTCTTTGTCTGGACAGTCAGAGGTTTTCAGACTGAAGTCGGTGGCGATGAACTTGTTTTCTGCTGGAAGATGGAGGTCTGCATTTAATGGGAAGCCGGTGGCCCACAGATCTTTCCATTGTGCACTGATGTCTTCAACACTGTACTGAGTGCCAAACCGTAAATGGAATATTTAGCTCCATATATATATACACCCTTCTTTCCTTCAACCTCCCTTCTCTCCCTCTCTCCCTCTTCCATACTCCCCCTACCCCTTGTACTATCTTTCCCTTTAGAATGTGATATTTTTGATTAACCTTAAAGCTTAATGTCTACATTTGGCAACTCTTGGATATGAGGCAGCTTTTGGAAGACTTGGTTCGGTTCCCCACGGGCCTAGCAGGCTGTTTACCACCAACATCTCAGGCACATTTTTACAGGTGATTATGTTTGATTGATGTATTGTCGATCTACATTAAGTAATTGATTATGTTTTTAAGTTTGGAGGCCGGTAGGCTTTTGAGGCATGTGCTGGACCGGCTATAAGAGGAGGTTGGAGGCCTGTATGTTTTTGAGGCGTGTGTTGGACCGGCTATGAGGGGAGGTTGGAACTCTTTTTGTCTTCAGAGGCGGGAGGAGTCTTTCCAGCTTTCTTTAGGCTTTCTCTGCTGGAGAAATCAGAACTCTTCCCACCAGTGAGGTCCTTCATGGAGAAGTCCAAGGCCTTACTCAGACGGGGTATATGTATCTGTACCCTGTGTGGGGGCTGAGTTAATCCCAAAAAGGACATCCATGCGGGTGCAGTTGCGCAGACGCACCCTGGGTGCGTTCGGGGCTGTGCACCGGCACCCACACAGATGTCACATTCGGTACAGCAGCTGTAACCCAGTTGACAGCAATGGGACTGCCTACACGGGATGCTGGAAACAGCTGTGCATCCCCATTCCGGTAAACACTGCCCTCCCATGGGGTACGGATTCATACTCCCGTGTGAATGAGGCCTAAGGGTGAATGGAATATTTAGCTCCATATATATAGAATGTAGTTTAGGATAAGTTTGGATTTCTTCTGGAGGCGCTTTAAGTGGACAGAACTGAATTACTTCGCTCAGCGGGGGTGGGCTTTAGAGAACAGAGGCCGCATATGGGCAGCACAGAGGCTTAGGGGTTAGCCTTGCAGCACTGGGGTCCTTGTTTCAGATTCTGACCAGGACACTATCTGCATGGAGTTTGCATGTTCTCCCTGTGCTTGCGTGGGTTTCCTCCGGTTTCCTCCCACACTACAAAGACATGCTACCTTGCGTTGGTGGTGCAGTGGTGAGCATAGCTGCCTTCCCAGCAGCTGACCCGGGTTCGATTCCCGGCCAACGCCATCTCCAATACTTGGGGTCCTCAGAGAGAAAAGCGCTATACAAGGTCAATGCTGAGTATATATTAGCAGTGAAATAAAGAATGAAGTGAATGTGTGGTATGTTTGAGGAAGAAAATGTTCCCCCAGAATCTATAGAAGGTGAACTCAGCAACTTGTAGAAGACGCTTAGGCTGTACTCACACCTAGGCCTTCCGGATCGCGGGTGGAATTAATGCAATTCCTGTATTACCAGAAAACATGGGATACGCTAATCATGGACAATATTGTCACCTGACAAGTCGTGCAAACAAAATCGTGGGACGCCTGTTTCCGAAAAGCAGTCCTGCAAATTTGTCAGGTGACAATCACAGCAAAATCACGCCTCAATTGGGGTGATGTGGTAAGCAAATGGATCGCAAGCATGTCCTGCGTTTTGCAGCGATTCGGGCGTCAGGAACACCTAGGTGTGAACAGAGCCTCGCCGCGTCCATCGTATGACAAGAACTTCCTGCACAGACGTCCCCCCAGCAGGAATATTACCACCCCTACTCCCCCAGCAGGAATATTACACCCATACTCCCCCCAGCAGTAATATTAAACCCATACTCCCCCCAGCAGGAATATTACACCCATACTCCCCCCAGCAGGAATATTAAACCCATACTCCCCCCAGCAGGAATATTACTCCCATACTCCCCCCAGCAGGAATATTGCACCGACACCCCACCATCCTGACACTGATGGGGATCTCTACTGACCTATTGTGTGCCTATAACAGGAATCCTGCTGCAGGTATCTGTGAACATTTCATAGCCAGCATCACTCTACTTTCTCCTTCTATCAGCATGTTCCCTGTCATCATATTGGCACACAATTCCTCTGGGCTCCTGCAAATAAAAAAAAAAATAATAATATTTAACCACTTAAGCCCCGGACCATTTGGCTGGCCAAAGACCAGAGCACTTTTTGCGATTCGGCACTGCATCGTTTTAACTGACAATTGCGCGGTCGTGCGACGTGGCTCCCAAACAAAATTGACGTCCTTTTTTCCCCACAAATAGAGCTTTCTTTTGGTGGTATTTGATCACCTCTGTGTTTGTTTGTTTTTGCGCTATAAACAAAAAAAGAGAGACAATTTTGAAAAAAAAGCAATATTTTTTACTTTTTGCTATAAAAAATATCCCCAAAAAATATATAAAAAAATTTTTTTTTCCTCAGTTTAGGCCGATATGTATTCTTCTACATATTTTTGGTAAAAAAAATCGCAATAAGCGTTTATTGATTGGTTTGCGCAAAAGTTATAGCTTCTACAAAATGGCATTTTCATTAATAATTTTTTTTTACTAGTAATGGCGGCGATCAGCGATTTTTATCATGACTGCGACATTATGGCGGACAGATCGGACACTTTTGGGACCATTCACATTTATACAGCGATCAGTGCGATTAAAAATGCATTGATTACTGTGTAAATGTGACTGGCAGTGAAGGGGTTAACCAGGACGGGGCGCTGTAGGGGTTAAGTGTGTCCTAGGGATGTGTTCTTACTGTAGTGGGGATGGGCTACGTGTGACATGACACTGATCACCGCTCCCGATCACAGGGAGCTGTGATCAGTGTCCTGTCACTATGAAGAATGGGGAAATGCTTTTTTACATCAGCATTTCCCCGTTCTTCCTCTCCGTGAGACGATCGTGGGTATTCCTCCGGACATCAAGTCTGCGTGTCCCAATGCGTGCTGTTGGGTGCAATGAGTGCCGTTGTGGTGTGCTGGTCTGGGGGTAAAACAGGCGGTGAAGAGGTAAGTAAATAGCAAGCTGGTCCAAACTAAATATTTAACCACTTGCGGACCGCCCACCATACATAAAGTGCTCTGTGCCAGATTTCATACCTAGTACATGATCTGACGCTACCGGGTCTGGGGATTGCGTGCGCCGCCGGCAACCCGGCAGGTAGCGCAGACTCGATGTCTGCCAGCCCCTGCAGAATATACAGTACACAGGCAGAACGGCGATCTCCCTATGTAAACGAAGCAGATCGCTGTTCTGTTAGAAGGGAAGGTATTGATCCTGTGTGTCTACAAAGCAAGAAAATAGATCAATGCCTTGCCCTAGTCAAAGCACCTCCCCCGCAGTGAGAAAGCACAGGCTAGGAACAATTTAATTAATGTACATTTTATGGGATTTTTTTTTTACCAAAGACATGAAGCAGAATACATATTGGAATAAATTGATGAAGAAATTTGATGCGTTACTTTTTTTTTATTGGCTGATTTTATTGGCTGATTTATAGCAGAAAGTAAAAAATATTGTTTTTTTTCTTCAAATTTTTTTTTTTTATAGTGCAAAAAAATAAAAACTGCAGAGGTGATCAAATACCACCAAAAGGAATCTCTTTTTTGTGGGAAAGAAAAAGGACATCAATTTTATTTGGGAACAGCGTCGCACGACCGCGCAATTGTCAAAGTACTCCAGTGCCATATAGCAAAAAATGGCCTGGTCATGAAGGGGGGTAAATTTTCCAGAGGTCAAGTGGTTAAACTTCACTAAAACCCGGAGTTAGGCTTTAACAGAGCAAAAAAGGGATAAATAGGAGAACTAGGTTGTTAGTGGTTTGTATGCCCTTTTAGAATGGCGGATTTATGAAATGTTAATGAATTTCTCCTGCGGTAATGGGAGCCGGGTATGTGCCAACAGAGGGAGCCCGGGATAATAATATAGACAGCGCTATTACAGGCTCCACCTTCCATCCTGCAGGGGGAACGTCACCCCTCCCCCACCATGCCAGCACTTGGCATACAGCAGGATTATCTATATTTATCTTGTACTCCATTCTTGTATGTATTAAACTACATTACTGAAGCCCCGGCCCTAAAACGAAGGGGGGCCACATTTCCCTTTTTATCTAATAAAACTTTTTTCAAGGGGGAGGAGCCGTTCTGGGTGGTCAGTGTGGATGGTGAAGCAGCTTGAGACAAGTCACCCTGACCTTACCAAACATGAACAGATCAGTGAAATGGGCCATTTATTGATACCCAGGGAACATCAAAGACTACGTTTAGTTACATTGTTTAAAAAAAAAAAATAAATTAAATCAGCACAAGGGATGATATTTACATTACACAAGCAGTGTCCCTTGTACTGGTTGCTGCTGTATGTGTTGAAGTCTTCCATCTTCTGCCCTCACCTTCCCCTCTCGTGTCAGTAAATGTCCAGCAGTGTTGCAGGGGTTAATACAGCCACTGGACCGGTCATAAGCCCTCATCAAGAGTGCCGACTATGCTTGCCCTTCCCCACCTCCCCTCCTCCAATCATAGTTGCTGTACTATAGCTTCCATGAATGAAAAGCGCTCTATGAATGGAAGGAAAGGATGAAGGAATGAAAGATCTACCTCCTCCATTCATAGAGCATTTTCATTGATGGAAGCTATGGTAGCACTTTTATGAATGGAGAAGGAGGGAAGGGTGGGCAGTCCTGAGGAGAGATTATGGCGGGTCCAGTGGCTGGAGAGCAGAGGATGGAAGATTTCCATAAAGACAGCAGACACCAGCACCAGGGACACTTCTCACTGAATGGAAGTACCGTCCCTTGTGCTGATTTAAAGAGACGTAAAGGTTTTGGGTTCTTTCCATATTTATACTTATGTAGGTGGATGAAGCATCGGTCCCCGGTGCCTCTACACTGAGAACGGAGCGATCGAACACCACTGTAATGCACCTTGTGTGTGCATTGCTTACCTAAAGAGAGATGGCGCCAGGATGCCGTATGGGAAGAAAGCAAGCCGGCGGAGGCAGTGCGATGCTTTGCGCAATGTACTACTGCGAAACCTTGGGTCCTGCCATTCATGTGGCTGTTCCTTGACACGTACCACCTACCCAAACATTGTGGGCGACCAGCTACACCCCTTCATGAAAACAGTATTTCCTGGTGGCACTGACCTCTTTCAGCAGGATAATGCACCCTGCCACACTGCACAAATGTGTTTTGAGATGTTCACTTGACCTCCGAATTCTCCAGATCTCAATCCAATTGAGCATCTGCGGAATGTGCTGGAAAAACAAGTCCGCTCCATGGAGGCCCCACCTCACATCTACAAAAATAAAGGGATGGGACAGAAAGTATTCAGACTCCCTTACATTTTTCACTCTTTATTATATTGCAGTCATTTGCTAAAATCATTTAAGTTCATTTTTTTCCTCATTAATGTACACACAGCACCCCATATTGGCAGAAAAACACAGAATTGTTGACATTTTTGCAGATTTATTAAAAAAGAAAAACTGAAATATCACATGGTCCTAAGTATTCAGACCCTTTGCTATGACACTCATATATTTAACTCAGGTGCTGTCCATTTCTTCTGATCATCCTTGAGATGGTTCTATACCATCATTCGAGTCCAGCTGTGTTTGATTATACTGATTGGACTTGATTAGGAAAGGCACACACCTGTCTATATAAGGTCAAAGGAACTGCCCGAAGAGCTCAGAGACAGAATTGTGGCAAGGCACAGATCTGGCCAAGGTTACAAAAAAATTTCTGCTGCACTTAATGTTCCTAAGAGCACAGTGGCTTCCATAATCCTAAAGTGGAAGACGTTTGGGATGACCAGAAACCTTCCTAGAGCTGGCCGTCCGGCCAAACTGAGCTATTGGGGGAGAAGAGCCTTGGTGAGAGAGGTAAAGAAGAACCCAAAGATCACTGTGGCTGAGCTCCAGAGATGCAGTCGGGAGATGGGAGAAAGTTGTAGAAAGTCAACCATCACTGCAACCCTCCACCAGTCGGGGCCTTATGGCAGAGTGGCCCGACGGAAGCCTCTCCTCAGTGCAAGACACATGAAAGCCCGCATGGAGTTTGCTAAAAAAACACCTGAAGGACTCCAAGATGGTGAAAAATAAGATTCTCTGGTCTCTTGGCCTTAATTCTAAGCGTTACGTGTGGAGAAAACCAGGCACTGCTCATCACCTGTCCAATACAGCCCCAACAGTGAAGCATGGTGGTGGCAGCATCATGCTGTGGGGGTGTTTTTCAGTTGCAGGGACAGGACTACTGGTTGCAATCGAGGGAAAGATGAATGCGGCCAAGTACAGGAATATCCTGGACGAAAACCTTCTCCAGAGTGCTCAGGACCTCAGACTGGGCCAAAGGTTTACCTTCCAACAAGACAATGACCCTAAGCAAACAGCTAAAATAACGAAGGAGTGTCTTCACAACAACTCTGTTACTGTTCTTGAATGGCCCAGCCAGAGCCCTGACTTAAACCCAATTGAGCATCTCTGGAGAGACCTAAAAATGACTGTCCACCAACGTTTACCATCCAACCTGACAGAACTGGAGAGGATCTGCAAGGAGGAATGGCAGAGGATCCCCAAATCCAAGTGTGAAAAACTTGTTGCATCTTTCCCAAAAAAGACTCATGTCTGTATTAGATCAAAAGGGTGCTTCTACTAAATACTGAGCAAAGGGTCTGAATACCTAGGACCATGTGATATTTCAGTTTTTCTTTTTTAATAAATCTGCAAAAATGTCAACAATTCTGTATTTTTCTGTCAATATGGGGTGCTGTGTGTACATTAATGAGGAAAAAGTGAACTTAAATGATTTTTATCAAATGGCTGCAATATAACAAAGAGTGAAAAATTTAATGGGGTCTGAATACTTTCCGTCCCCACTGTATATATATAGGAAGCAATATACATTGGCCCGGAAGTGAATCTGTACACAGGAAGTAGGTGTGTGTTTTAAGGCCAAATCATTTAGACATACACACATGACCCACACAAACACCACCTCATGTAAAAATAAATAAAAAATTATCTTAATTTGCAAACAAGGATCATCTCTTCCTCAGAGAACAGTGAACGGGGCATGGTGGTGGGAAGAAATTAGCAGCAGTACAAGCAACTTCCTGTAGGGGCGTGATGTCATTCCTGTGTGCTGGCCACGGCTTCCGGGAACCAGATATGCGCCACGGGTACATATAGGGTTGCCACCTTTTCTTCAAGTCAAACCCGAACATTTTGCCGTGCACAACATTTTTTTTATAGTATAAACTATACATATATTTTGCTATCAATGTGGAGTTCCACCCACTTTTACAACTCTTCAGCATCCCTCACTAAACTGTGCACTGTAAACGAATTGGATAATTAAAAAAAAATTTTCTCAGCACTTACTGTATATCTGCAGTGAATCTGTACACAGGAAGTAGGTGTGTGTTTTGAGGCCAAATCATTTAGACATACACACATGACCCACACAAACACCACCTCATGTAAAAATAAATAAAAAATGATCTTAAATTTGCAAACGAGGATCATCTCTTCCTCAGAGAACAGTGAGCGGGGCATGGTGGTGGGAAGAAATTAGCAGCAGTACAAGCAACTTCCTGTAGGGGCGTGATGTCATTCCTGTGTGCTGGCCACGGCTTCCGGGAACCAGATATGCGCCACGGGTACATATAGGGTTGCCTCCTTTTCTTCAAGTCAAACCCAAACATTTTGCCGCGCACAACATTTTATTTATAGTATAAACTGTACATATATTTTGCTATTAATGTGAAGTTCCACCCACTTTTACAACTCTTCAGCATCCCTCACTAAACTGTGCACTGTAAACGAATTGGATATTTAAAAAAAAAATTTCTCAGCACTTACTGTATATCTGCTGTATTCATTTTTCACTTCCTCCTCCCTGGCCGTGGAACATCGCATCGTTTCCTGTTTGCAATGCCTTCTGGGAAGGGGCGGCAACTTCCTCTGACACTGCCGTTGCTATGGAAACCTGACCTGAAACCTATTACACTGCTTGTGCTGCACTGAGCATGTGCGAGATCTGCAAGGATGAGATCCAGAAAGAAATACAGTCTGGCTTCAGATGCTCACACTTAAGACGATCACAGCCTGCTGTAAGTTTATAAAATAACAAACTACTGCTATAAACTAACAAAACAGACCTTAGTTTACCGACGAACTTTACTAGAATACATTAAGCTTGTGTATTATAGGGGTATTTTTATTTAAAAAGTATAATTTCGGCTGGAACACCACTTTAACCAGTTACCAACCGGCCCATAGCCAAATAATGGCTGCAAGGCGGTTGGATGACTCTGGGAGCACGTACTATGACGTGATCCTGTAAAACCGCTCCCGCGTGCCCCCCCCCCCCCGGGGCACGCACACGGGAACATCTGATCTGATCGCGGCCGTTTACCATGTGATCGCTCCGTCAAATGACGGAGCGATCACATGTAAACAAACTGGGGTCATGTCATGACGCCGGTTCCTTCCTCCCCTCTCTGTACCGATTGGTACAGAGGGGGAGAGATCAGATGGCAGCAGCGCTGTGGGCTGGATGTGTAGTACCCACAGCGCTGCTCTGTGACATGTGCAGTCAACAGCCATGGATCCATCCATCCATGCTCAGCCATCCCTCCATGCTCAGCATTACCCTGCACTACTCTGCAATACTCTGCAATTCCCTGTGCAATACTCTGCAATTCAATACTCTGCAATTCCCTGTGCAATACTCTGCAATTCCCTGTGCAATACTCTGCAATTCCCTGTGCAATACCCTGTGCAATACTCTGCAATACCCCGCATTACTCTGCAATACCCTGCAATACCCTGCAATACCCTGCAATACCCCGCAATACTCTGCAATACCCCGCAATACTCTGCAATACGCTGCAATACTTTGCAATACGCTGCAATACCCTGCAATACTCTGCAATACCCTGCAATACTCTGCAATACCCCGCAATACTCTGCAATACCCTGCAATACCCTGCAATACTCTGCAATACCCCGCAATATCCTGCAATACCCTGCAATACGCTGCAATACTTTGCAATACGCTGCAATACCCTGCAATACTCTGCAATACCCTGCAATACTCTGCAATACCCCGCAATACTCTGCAATACCCCACAATACCCTGCAATACTCTGCAATACCCCGCAATATCCTGCAATACCCTGCAATGCCCTGCAATACCCTGCAATACCCTGCAATACTCCGCAATACTCTGCAATACTCCGCAATACTCTGCAATACCCTGCAATACTCTGCAATACCTCGCAATACTCTGCAATACCCTGCAATACCTCGCAATACCCCACAATAATCTGCCATACCCAGCCATACTCTGCAATACCCAGCCATACTCTGCCATACCCAGCCATACTCTGCAAAACCCAGCCATACTCTGCCATACCCAGCCATACTCTGCAAAACCCAGCCATACTCTGCAAAACCCAGCCATACTCTGCCATACCCAGCCATACTCTGCCATACCCAGCCATACTCTGCAATACCCAGCCATACTCTGCCATACCCAGCCATACTCTGCCATACCCAGCCATACTCTGCAATACTCGGTGATACCCAGCCATATTTTGCCATGCTCAGCCATGCTCAGCCATACTCTGCCATGCTCAGCCATACTCTGCCATGCTCAGCCATACTCGGCTGTACTCGGCTGTACTCGGCCTCTGTATGTGGCCAGGCTGTGGAAGTCTCACACATGTGGTATCGCCGTACTCAGGAGGAGTAGGAGAATCTATTTTGGGGTGTCATTTTTGGTATGTACATGCTATGTGTTAGAAATATTGTATAAATGGACAACTTTTTGGTTAAATAAATGCGTTATAACCACTTCCCGCCGGCCGGCCGTCATACGACGTCCTTGTCTTTGTGCTGGGATATCTGAATGATGGGTGCAGCTACAGGCATCATTCAGATATCAGCTTTTTCAGCCGGCGATTCCCTACACCATAAGAATGATCATAATGGCTGTTCCACTGCTTGATCGTTCTTACGGGAGGCAAGAGGGGACGTCCCCCCTCCCGCCACCCTCAGGTGCTTCTACCGACTCACCGATATGATCGAAGCCAGGATAGTTTTTTTTTTTTTTTTATTTCAGGCTTCCCAGCCTAGAGGTGAGATGTGGGGTCTTATTGACCCCATATCTCACTGTAAAGAGGACCTGTCATGCCACATTCCAATTATTACAAGGATGTTTACATTCCTTGTAATAGGAATAAAAGTGATCAAAAAATTTATTTTTTGGACAAAAGCATCAAACTAAAATAAATAAAGTAAAATGAACAATAAAAAAAAAATAATATTTTTTTTTTCTCCCTGTGTCCCCGTGTGCTTGCATGCAGAAGCGAACGCATACGTAAGTCCCGCCCACATATGAAAATGGTGTTCAAAGCACACATGTGAGGTATCGCTGCAATCGGTAGAGCAAGAGCAATAATTTTGGCTCTAGACCTCCTCTGTAACTCAAAATATGTAACCAGTAAAAATTTTTAAAGCGTCGCCTATGGGGATTTTTAAGTAGCGAAGTTTGGCGCCATTCCACGAGCGTGTGCAATTTTGAAGGGTAACATGTTAGGTATCTATTTACTCGGCATAACTTCATCTTTCACATTATGCAAAAACATTGGGCTAACTTTACTGTTTTTTTTTTTTTTTTTAAAGCACAAAACTGTTTTTTTTTCCAAAAAAAAGCACGTTTGAAAAATTGCTGCGCAAATACCGTGCGAGATAAAAAGTTGCAACGACCACCATTGTATTCTCTAGGGTCTTTGCTAAAAAAACATATATAATGTTTTGGGGTTCTATGTAATTTTCTAGCAAATAAATTATGATTTTTACATGTAGGAGAGAAATGTCAGAATTGGCCTGGGCACTCCAGAACGCCTGAAGGTGCTCCGTGCATGTTGGGCCTCTGTATGTGGCCACGCTGTGTAAAAGTCTCACACATGTGGTATCGTCGTACTCGGGAGTAATAGCAGAATGTGTTTTGGGGTGTAATTTGTGGTATGCATATGCTGTGTGTGAGAAATAACCTGCTAATATGACAATTTTGTGGGAAAAAAAAATCAAAAAAAATCTTGATTTTGCAAAGAATTGTGGGAAAAAAATGACAACTTCAAAAAACTCATCATGCATCTTTCTAAACACCTAGGAATGTCTTCTTTCCAAAAAGGGGTCATTTGGGGGGTATTTGTACTTTTCTGGCATG
This sequence comes from Lithobates clamitans, assembly GCA_037952925.1. Taxonomy (NCBI): domain Eukaryota; kingdom Metazoa; phylum Chordata; class Amphibia; order Anura; family Ranidae; genus Lithobates; species Lithobates clamitans. The sequence goes on from JBBGZY010001769.1 coordinate 1,413,022, forward strand.
TTAGGGTCTCAAGAAATAAGATAGGCCGTCAGTTCTTCAGGTGTGATCAATTTTCAGATATTGGCACCATAGCTTTTGGACTCTAACTTTCACAAAGACCAAATAATATCCACCAATTTGGGTTATTTTTACCAAAGATATGTAGTGGTATAAATGTTGGCCAAAATATATGAAGAAAAATTACTAATTTGCTAAATTTTATAACAGAAACAAAGAAAAATGCATTTTTTTTACAGAATTTTCGGTCTTTTTTCTATTATAGCGCAAAAAATAAAGAACCCAGCGGTGATTAAATACCACCAAAAGAAAGCTCTATTTGTGTGAAAAAAAGGACAAAATTTTCATATAGGTACAGTGTTGCATGACTGAGTAATTGTCATTCAAAATGTGAGAGCACCGAAAGCTGAAAATTGGTCTGGTTATTAAGGCTCGATTCACACCTATGCATGTTGCTTTTGAGCGTTTTTGGAGGTTTTTTTTTCATGCTTGCCACGTTTTTGAGCCGCGTTTTTGCCGCGTTTTTGCCGCGATTTTGCCGCGATTTTGCCGCGATTTGCGTTTTGCGTTTTTTTTTTTTTTTTTTTTTTTTTACATTTTTTTTTACAGTCTTCAAAAAAATTTAAAAAAAATAAAAAAAATTAAAAAAAAAAAAAAAAAAAAACGGCAAAAACGGCAAAAACGCATCAAAAACGCACCAAAAACGCATCAAAAACGCTGCAAAAAAGGTGCACTTGCGTTTTTGATGCTTGTCCATTGAAAACCATTACATGCAAAACGCTGCATTTTGCATGAAAAAAAGTCCCCGACCCTTTCCAAAAACGCAAAGAAACAAAAAAGCATTGATGTGAACATGTTCCATAGGAACCCATGTTAAAAAATTCCCGTGCATTTCTGCAAAATGCAAAATGCATCAAAAAACGCGCTAGTGTGAATGGGGCCTAAGAGGGTTTAAGTGCCTAGTGGTCAAGTGGTTAAAACACATTTCTAACCATATGAAGTTAATAACAAGCGTCCCGCTTCACATCAGAGTCCACAGAGTTCCCCTTTTACATCTGAATCCGCAGAGTTCCCTTTTTACATCTGAACTCACAGAGTTCCCCTACACAGTAAGGGGGGAACCAGCTGACTCCGGTGTAAGGGAGAACTCTGGGGACTCTAACATAAGATATGCTCTAGGAACCCTGATTTAAGGGGGAACACTGAGGACTCTGATGTACGGAGAGGACTCTGATACAAGTACTTTGTACTAAAGTCCGATGGTTTGTGTACACACGATCGGACTTGCCGACGTCTGACTTTTATTGCCACCAAGTTTGTCTGTTCGCACAGCCAACATTTGTCCGATGAAAAACGAAAAAGTTTGTCAGATGGAGCGTACATGCGGTCGGATTTTGCCTTAAAACAGCTAATTTGCATGTTTGTTGTCAAAAAGTCCGATTGTGTGTATGGGCCTTTACAGACACTCTCGGCTTAGACAACTGCAGCCAGAAACCCTGCTGGAAAGTCATAGTCCAGGCTGAATAATGTGTAATGGGTTTCAATCAGTCTGAAACCCGGACGCATGATAACAAACCCGAACTGTTCGGGTGAATCCCGGACAGGTGGCAAGGTACATACCTCTGCGCACACAGCAGTTGCGCATGTCACATACACAGCGGTCACGCATCTAGATGTATTTGGCGCATCTAGCCGCAGGAACCCAATTTTTATGGAAATTAATACTAAAGCATATGCAGACTTCCAGGACTGGACTAACAAATATTTCTAGTGAAAGGCAACTGGTATTTTCTATTAAACAAGGTCTAAATGGGCCATTGACATGCATCACAGTTGAACTTAGGAATGTGCCTTTGCAAAGTTAAACTAAATGAAATCCTTTCTTATTTTTGCTTGGGGATAGAGTGCAGAGGGATTAAAAGTCTTGTCAATTTTTGGGGATGTCTGCACCCCTAATAGGGCGAAGACACCTCCCAAATTTTGCCAGTTTCTCCTTCAAATTTATTCACTTCCTGTCACATAGCCAAACAGGAAATGAGAGTAAAACCCTACCAATGTCTTTCCTTTGGGGACACACAGGTCAATCTAAATAGTTCCCCCACTTAGGTAAATTGCACTCTAGCATTTTACTGTGTACACCACAAACTATTAGGTATCTTGGACTTTGGGGTTTATTTACTAAGGGCAAATCAACTTTGCACTACAAGTGCACTTGGAAGTACAGTTGCTGGAGATCCAAGGGGGACAAGCAAGGAAAATAAAAAAACAGCATCTTTGCTTCTACATGATTGGATGATAAAATCACCAGTGCTTCCCCTCAGATTTACAGCGAGTACATTTGTACAAAGGGATAGAGTGCAACTTGCCTAATGGGGACACTAGCTAGATTGACCTGTGTGTCCCCAAGGAAAGACATTGGTAGGGTTTTACCCACATTTTCCGTTTGGCTATGTGACAGGAAGTGAAGCCAATTTTCAGAAAAGGGGACACAAAGCCCAACCTAAAAAAGACAAGCAGGGGTTCTAACACTCACTTGGTTTCCCTCAAATGCCTACAATTAGAATAGGATTGTCTTGAGCTAGATTTTAGCTCAGTGCTCTAAGGCCCCTTTCACACAGGCGGACCGTTCAGGACGGTTTTTTAGGCGAACCTGAACGGACACTCCATACAAGTCTATGGTGACATGTCAGCTGACATCCGACCCGCTCCGATCCGCTAAAGTGTGATGGGTGGAAACCCTATTTATCAATCTTTCTGGTGGATCGGATGAAAACAGACTCTACAGTCCATCTTCATCCGATCCCCCATAGAGGAGAGCGGCGCTCTGACAGGTCCGTCCCTACACAGTGTGCAGAGACGGACCTGTCATCTGCCTGCTCAGCGGGGATCAACGGAGCAACGGAGCAAAGCGGAGCCCATACACGGACACATCCGTGTGAAAGGGCCCTTAATCTGTGCTTCTCAACCCTGTCCTCAAGTACCTCCAACAGGCCATGTTTGCATGTTTACCTGCATCTTGCACAGGTGCTTTAAATCACAGTCAATGGCTTGGTATTTTGGACAGGTATTTTAGCTAAGATAAAATTCCCAAAACATGTCCTGTCGGGAGTACTTGAGGACTGAGGTATGTTTTGCCATGCCAATCAGCCTAGTTAAGCTGCAGCTGGGAAATCTGTTGCATGAAAACTGTTTAGGGTGTGTGTGTGTGGGGGGGGGGTGTAAAATGCATTACTTGGATTGAGCATGCATCTGCAAAACAATTTATTAACAAAACACATAAAACATAAAAATTTGCTACAAATGTTATTGGTCAACAAAACAGCAAGTAAAGCAAAAAACACATGTATGTTAATTTGAGACACTAACAGAATATGGTTTTGAGGTCTGACCATTTTTCAGAGGAAATTAACAGGAGTTAAAAGGACTGCACCCAAAAATGGACAGTCTCTTAAGGATTTAAACATTTAGTAGTCACAGCTTGAGGAAGATTTTGCAAAATAATGCAACACAGGCAATTAAATCAAAGTGAAACTAACAACCTACAAAAAACACAGATTGACAACATCAAAAATATTTCAGTCAAAAATACCCCCCCCCCAAAAAAAATAAAAAAATACTTGCTCTAAAACACATCTGTTTTGCAAAGACATAACAAACAAAATACATATTGTGCCCCTCCCACACACTAACAAACCCCTAGCCAAACACACAGCAAGCCAGCCCATGAAAGGGGGGTGTATGCTTGGGGGCAGGAGGGGCTCGGGCACCCCAAAAGTCAACCACCTTGTTCCCATATTCAGGGGGACAAGGGCCTCTTCTAACACATCCCTAGGCTGGGGTTGAGGGGGGCTGCAGACAGGGGGCTTTACGGAATGTGGAAAACCCCTTTAAACTAGTGGGTACAGGATGCTTTGTGGTTGGTATTGGGCTGACCCCAACATGCCCCAAAGGCAGCCAGCTATGTTAAGTGCATGTGGCTTTGTATGGTTCAGGAGGTCGTTGGGCGATCGCTCTTCTCGCAATTTTCCTAGCTGGCCCTGTTGTATGCTCTGAAAAAGGATGTGGTTTGGATTGGTAAAGGCAGCTCACAGCCTTTTGAGAATGGAATGGAGTGTGGAGTTCCCCTTTAAAAGCAAAAGTTAGGCCATGGAAATCCAAGGGGTTAGAGGGGGGAGACAAGAGCATTGGAGAATGGAGTGTGGAGTTCCCCTTTAAAAGCAAAAGCTAGCCCAAGGAAATCATATGCATTAGAAAGGGAAGGTTAAATGCCCTTTTAGGAGGAGCTAGAGGAGCGAGAGTCATTTTACATATTTTAACAAGGTGCATGTCACATGTTGGCAACGTAACATGCTAACATGACCTGTGTGCAAATCTCCTTAAAAAAATACATAAAGGTGAACCAGCTTAAAAAAAAATGGCAAGTTTTAGAGGTGCTCCCATTCAACCCATGCAATTGCATGTACGTTGCTTAACATTTACTAAGATTTTGACTGCGCAGTGAACAAACGCATGTGAACGAGCGCAACAGCCGCTTGCGCATGCGCTCGCCTTACATTGATCTCACGCAGTTCTAAACGTTTTGCAGGCACAGGAGGCTTTCTCTGGAAAAGTTACTTTCTAATTCTATTTTGGGCATATTTGTTACTTGGGCAGTCATTACTAAACTTCCTCACATCACCGCATAATATTGGCACCTCCATCTTCTGTCAACATTGATTTGGAGATGCCGTGCGCCATGTCCATAGTGGCGCACAGATTCCATTCTCCCGTGCGCCAAGATCACTATAGTAAATGGGGGATTCGAGCTCTGTTAGCGGCGCACCATTTCGTAAATATGAAAATGTGCGTTGCGCCTCGCCATGCGCCTCTACTGATGGCGCACAGCTTTCGTAAATCACCCCCAAGGTTCTTTGTTTTGTCACAAGGACTTTATTTTCACTGGTGTATGGACTTTTCATAAGTCTGACATCCTACACATGTGCTTTCTGCTGCTTAGTTGTATGGTATAGTTTTAGTCATCTAAGCAGGATATACAGGTGCATCTCAGAAAATTAGAATATCATCAAAAAGTTAATTTTATTTCAGTAATTCAGTTCAAAAAGTGAAACTCATATATTTTATATAGATGTGTTACACACGGAGTGATACATTTCAAACATTTCTTTCTTTTAATTTTGATTATTATGGCTGACCGCTAGTGAAAACCCAAAATTCAGTATCTTAAAAAATTCAAATATTACATAAGACCAATAAAAAAAAGGATTGTTAACCACTTGCCGACCGCCTCACGCCTGTATACGTGAGCAGAATGGCACGGGCAGGCAAAATCTCGTACCTGATGCCTTCCCGCGGGCGGGGGGTCCGACCGGACCCCCCCCCCCCGGTGCCATAGGCGGTCGGCTCTTGTTCGCGGGCGATGAGAGGTCAGGGGGAGGCCATCCATTGATGGCCACCCCCTCCCGATTGCTCCCAGCGAATCAAATGCTTCCTCTCCCTCTGTAATGTAAACAGAGGGAGAGGAAGTGATGTCATCCCTCCTCGAGCCGGTCTTTTCGTCCCGGCGCCGAGGAGAGAAGACATCCAAGTAAGTTGCACCAGCACTACACGTTCAGTAGAACACGCAGGCACACTTTTCACCCCCCAGTCACCCCCCGCTCACCCCACTGTACCCCCTGTCACACTGACACCAATAGCATTTTTTTTTTTGCATTGGTGTCAGTTTGTGACAGTTATAAGTGTTAGGGCAGTTAGGTTAGACCCCTTTAGGTCTAGGGTACCCCCCTTTAGGTCCAGGGTACCCCCCTAACCCCCCCTAATAAAGGTTAACCCCTTGGTTACCCCCTGTCACCAGTGTCGCTAAGCGATCGTTTTTCTGATCGTTGTATTAGTGACACAGGTGACGCTAGTTAGGGAGGTAAGTATATAGGTTCGCTGTCAGTGTTTTATAGCGACAGGGACCCCCATATAACACCTGCTAAAGGTTTTAACCCCTTGATTGCCCCCTAGTTAACCCTTTCACCAGCGATCACCGTATAAGTGTTACGGGTGACGCTGGTTAGCTAGTTTGTTTTTAGTAGTTTATTATAGTTTATTATAGTTTTAGGGCACCCGCCGATTATTACCTTATAAAGGTTTAACCCCCTAATTGCCCGGCGGTGATAGAAGTTAAGTTTTTAGGGTCAGATAAGGTCTGCGTCGCCCCAGGCAGCGTCAGGTTAGTGCCAGTACCGCTAAAACTCACGCACGCAGCATACACCTCCCTTAGTGCTATAGTATCTGAACGGATCGATATCTGATCCGATCAGATCTATACTCCCCAGCAGTTTAGGGTTCCCATAAACACAGTGTTAGCGGGATCAGCCCAGATACCTGCTAGCACCTGCGTTTTGCTCCTCGGCCCAGCCCAGCCCACCCAAGTGCAGTATCGATCGATCACTGACACAAAACACTAAGCACACATAACTGCAGCGTTCGCAGAGTCAGGCCTGATCCCTGCGATCGCTAACAGTTTTTTGGTAGCGTTTTGAATCAGTGGCTAACAGTCAGGAGCTTTTTTGCCTGTGAGTCTCACTAGTGTACCCCTAAATTTAGAGCCCAAAATGGCAAATCGAAGGTACACTAGTGAAGAGGCCTACACGTTTCTGAGCATGACAGATAGTGAAGAGGAAGTCACTCATCTGTCAGATTCAGGCTCAGAATAAGATCCTGTAGAGGACAGTGGCTCCATGACAGATAGCTCTGACGACGGAGTTGTGGTCCCTGCTAAGGTCAAGCGTACCAGACCCCAATCTTCTTCTGTCCTTGAAGTGCAAGAACTGCAGGGCTCTCGTATGGAGCAGAGAAGTACTAGTGCCGCTATTCCTTCTGGTGAACTGGCAAGCACCAGCGGCCTAGTACACCCTGGTCGTACATCCAGCACTGCAGCATCACGTGGTGACGTGGCGAGTCCTATAAGTGCAGTTCAAGCTGGCGAGGTGGCAAGCACAAGCAGTGTCACCAAGAAGACGAACACAGGCCCGTCGTGCCCATAGTGCCCTTCCTGCTGCATTCGCCAATCCGAATTGGGTACCCACCACTTCTTTAGCACCCGTACTTCCCCCATTCACTGGCCAACCCGGAATTCAGGTGGAAACAGTTGACTTTATGCCACTGGATTTTTATTCGCTGTTTTTCACCGAAGATCTCTATAGATCTATTGTGGACCAAAGCAATTTGTATGCTGGTCAACACATCGCCACTATTCCCCAGTCCTCCCTTGCCAGAGATTGGAAACCAATTACGGTTTCCGAATTTAAGATCTTTCTGGGCCTTTCCCTCCTCATGGGCTTGAATAAAAAGAGTGAGGTGCGGTCATATTGGTCCACTGACCCAATTTACCATTCGCCCTTGTTCTCTGCTTCCATGGCCAGGGCACGATACGAGCAGATTTTGCGGTTCATGCACTTCAATGACAATGAACTCTGTCGTCCCCGTGGAGACCCTGGATACGATCGGCTCTACAAAATTCGGCCCCTCGTAAACCACTTCAACGAACGTTTTGCAGATTGTTTACTCCCCATCAAGTTGTCTGTGTTGATGAGTCCCTGATTAGGTTTTCTGGCCGCTTGTCATTCAAACAGTACCTTCCCAGCAAGCGTGCCAGATACGTGGTCAAGATGTATAAGCTCTGTGACAGGGCCACAGGCTATACATGTAGTTTTATGGTTTACGAGGGAAGAGATAGTCACGTAGAGCCGACAAACTGCCCTGACTACATAGGAAGCGCTGGCAAGATAGTGTGGGACTTGGTGTCACCCTTATTCGGAAAGGGGTACCACTTGTACGTGGACAATTATTACACGAGCGTGCCACTTTTTAGTCACTTGTTTGATCATCAGATTGGAGCATGTGGCACCGTGCGGCTTGTAGATTCCTGTCTTAGACTGGGGGAGAGAGCCTGCTTGAAGTGTAATAACTTGCTCGCTATGAAGTGGAGGGACAATAAGAATGTTTTCGTTCTTACCTCCCTTCATGCAGACACAACGGTTCAAATTCCTACGGCGACTGGTGTTATGGGGAACCCCTCTGTGTCCACGAATATAACCTTAATATGGGAGGGGTGGACCTCAACGACCAGTTGTTGGCGCCGTACCTAATTGCCCGTAAGGCCAGACGCTGGTACAAAAAAGTGTCTGTTTATTTATTTCAATTGGCTTTGCTGAACGCTCATGTGCTATACAGAGCTTCAGGACAGACTGGATCCTTCCTTAAATTCCAGGAAGAGATCGTCAGAGCCCTTCTGTATCCAGACGGTGCTCCACCTCACCATCCCCAACCAAATGCAGTAAGCCGGCTGCATGAGAGGCATTTTCTTTATGCCCTCCCGAGTACCCCTACCCAACGAACCCCCCAAAAAAGATGTCGTGTCTGCAGCAAGCGCGGATTTAGGCGTGACACCCGGTATTATTGTCCCCTCTGTCCTGGCAATCCTGGTCTTTGCATTGGTGAATGTTTTGAACGCTACCATACACTAGTGGAGTATTAGCGTAGGGTACAGCACTGCACAGACTAGGACACACTTTCACAGGGTCTCCCAAGATGCTGTCGCATTTTGAGAGACCCAAACCTGGTACCAGTTAAAAAAGTTAAAGTTACAAAAAAAAGTGTAAAAAAAACAAAAAAACACAAAAAAATATATAAAATAAAAAAAACAAAAATAGTTGTTGTTTTATTGTTCTCTCTCTATTCTCTCTCTATTGTTCTGCATTCTATACTGCAATGTTTTATTGTTATGTTTTTATCATGTTTGCTTTATAGGTATGCAATTTTTTTATACTTTGTTTTTTTATTGTTGACCACTTTTTTGTTTTCAGGTACGCCATTCAGCTGCAGAGCGGATTTATTTATCTTGACAGCAACAGCGTTTGCTCCCACGATACATAAAGCCGTGACTCCAGCGCTGTCGGAGGTGATTTCACCACCACAGTTACATACTTCAGCATATATGCCGAAGCGTGGGGGCAGCAGTGGGTGGAGGAGCGATTTGCTCCTGCCTTTTGCGGGAGGATGCCCCCATGCTTCGGCATATATAAACGGTGCATGTATGCCCATCATTAGAAGTGGGTGGATGAAGGGAGGTATTCTAATGGTGGGCATACCCACTGATCAATATCTTTTTTTCGTTCAGCCCACAGGCTGCATGAAAAAAAAGTTTACAATGTATGCCCAACAAGGACCAGCAACGTACTGGTATGTTGCTGGACTTTGAGTGGTTATACCAGAATGATGCCTGCAGGTTTAGGTATCATCTTGGTATCATTCTTTTCAGCCAGCGGTCGGCTTTCATGTAAAAGCAATCCTAGCGGCTAATTAGCCTCTAGACTGCTTTTACAAGCAGTGGGAGGGAATGACCCCCCCCAACGTCTTCCATGTTTTTCTCTGGCTCTCCTGTCCCAACAGGGAACCTGAAAATGCAGCCGGTGATTCAGCCAGCTGACCATAGAGCTAATCAGAGACCAGAATGGCTCCAAACATCTCTATGGCCTAAGAAACCGGAAGCTACGAGCATTTCATGACTTAGATTTCGCCGGATGTAAACAGCGCCATTGGGAAAGCATTTTATCACACTGATCTTGGTGTGGTCAGATGCTTTGAGGGCAGAGGAGAGATCTAGGGTCTAATAGACCCCAATTTTTTCAAAAAAGAGTACATGTCACTACCTATTTCTATCATAGGGGATATTTACATTCCCTGAGATAACAATAAAAATGATTAAAAAAAATAAAAATGAAAGGAACAGTTTAAAAATAAGATAAAAAAGCAAAAAAATAATAAAGAAAAAAAAAAAAACACCCCTGTCCCCCCCTGCTCTCGCACAAAGACGAACGCAAGCGTCGGTCTGGCGTCAAATGTAAACAGCAATTGCACCATGCATGTGAGGTATTACCGCGAAGGTCAGATCGAGGGCAGTAATTTTAGCAGTAGACCTCCTCTGTAAATCTAAAGTGGTAACCTGTAAAGGCTTTTAAAGGCTTTTAAAAATGTATTTAGTTTGTCGCCACTGCACGTTTGTGCGCAATTTTAAAGCATGTCACGTTTGGTATCCATGTACTTGGCCTAAGATCATCTTTTTTATTACATCAAACATTTGGGCAATATAGTGTGTTTTAGTGCATTAAAATTTTAAAAAGTGTGTTTTTTCCCCCAAAAATGCGTTTGAAAAATCGCTGCGCAAATACTGTGTGAAAAAAAAAATGAAACACCCACCAATTTAATATGTAGGGCATTTGCTTTAAAAAAATATATAATGTTTGGGGGTTCAAAGTAATTTTCTTGCAAAAAAAATAATTTTTTCATGTAAACAAAAAGTGTCAGAAAGGGCTTTGTCTTCAAGTGGTTAGAAGAGTGGGTGATGTGTGACATAAGCTTCTAAATGTTGTGCATAAAATGCCAGGACAGTTCAAACCCCCCCCCCAAATGACCCCATTTTGGAAAGTAGACACCCCAAGCTATTTGCTGAGAGGCATGTCGAGTCCATGGAATATTTTATATTGTGACACAAGTTGCGGGGAAAAGACAAATTTTTTTTTTTTGCACAAAGTTGTCACTAAATGATATATTGCTCAAACATGCCATGGGAATATGTGAAATTACACCCCAAAATACATTCTGTTGCTTCTCCTGAGTACGGGGATACCACATGTGTGAGACTTTTTGGGAGCCTAGCCGCGTACGGGACCCCGAAAACCAAGCACCGCCTTCAGGCTTTCTAAGGGCGTAAATTTTTGATTTCTTTTTTTTTTTTTTCTTTTTCCACTTCAGCGAAAGTTTTCCGAGAGACATTATTTCAACTTTATGTGTCAAACTTTATCTCTTCTCCTTTTTCACATCATTGTGGATTGTTTCCGTCACATCTTTATTATTTTTCCCTTCTAGGATATTCTTAAATAATTTTAAAAACCGACGACAAAACGCCTTCTATAATTATAAACCCTATTATTATCTTAGTCTCTCTCAGTCCCTCTTATTTCCCCCCGCCCCCCCTCCCCCTCCCCTGTGTCTGGTCCGTTCCTTTATGTTGTTTATTTATCCACTTGGCTCTGCACGCACCTATTCTTTCTTTTATCCTATCTAAATAAATATCCGAGACTTTGTAGTTTTTCCAACTTTCCCATCTACTATTATCCCCTTTCTCTCCTCCTTCCATTTTGTAGTGATAATCTATTTCCTTTAGCCAGTTTCTAATGTCTGGTTTTCCACTTTTTAGCCAATTCTTGGGAATTAAGGCCTTGGCCGCATTCAGGAGGTTAGGTATTATTGATTTTCTATATTGTTTCTTAGGTTTATTGTAGATATGGAAGAGGCAAGTCCAAATATTTTGTTCTATTTCTTCTCCAGTTATTTCTTTTATGTTATTTAACACTTCCTTCCAGTACTCCATTATTATTGGGCATTCCCACCATATGTGTGTGATCGTTGCTATTTGGCCACATTTTCTCCAACACAAGGAGGTTCTATCTTGATGGAATCTGTGTATTCTTACTGGGGTCATATACCATCTTGATACTAGTTTATAATTCATTTCTATGGTCTTCATGTCCCAAGCCTTATTATATCCCATTTCTATCATTTTTTCCACTTTTTGGTTATCTATTTTTAAATTCATTTCTTTTTCCCATTGGTTTATATATTCTGGTCTTTCTTGTGCTTCCAAATCTGTCAGTATACTATAAATTTTTGATGTTCCGTTTTTTAATGGTGTTTCATTGCTACATAGCTTTTCCAGTGCAGTTAATTTTGTTTCATCTCTCAGTGGGTGTGGTATTGTGCTTACTAGGTGCCTTAATTGAGTATAATTCCATTCATTCATCTTCCATCCATTCCTTTCCTCTATTTTGCCATTTCTAGTGATATCTTTCAGTTGTGGGTTACCTATTCCTTGGATTTCAAATATTTCCCTCCCAGGGGTGAAGAGATTCGATCCTGTGAGTGCTAACAGTGGTGAATTATATTTCCATTCATTCTTTAAGTGGATGGTGTCCCAAATTTTAAATACATTTTTTGTTATTTCGTGCGTGTCGGTGTCCAATATTCTATATTTCCGTGGAATCCAAATATTCTTATGTAGTGTGGCTCCACTTATTGTGTTTTCCATTTCCACCCATTTTTTTTTCATTTTTCTCATTTGTCCACTCTAACATTCGTGTTAAAACTATGGCTTTATAGTACCTACTTATATCTGGGGCGGCAAGACCTCCATGCTGCTTTTTCCTTGTGATCAGCGTGTATTTAATTCTTGGTTTTTTATTAAGCCATATGTATTTTAGCAGGATTGTTTTAATTATTTTAAAAAAGCTCTGCGGGATTTTTACTGGTAACATCTGTAATCTGTAGTTTATTTTAGGTAATATCGTCATCTTAAACATATTTATTCTTCCAATCCATGAAAGTGGCTGTATTCTTAACTTTTTCATTTCTTCTTTGACCTCATTGATCAGTGGAATAAAGTTTGCCTAATAAATTTTTTCGACTCTAGGAGTTATTTTAATTCCAAGGTAATTTAGTTCTTTTACCCAAGTGAATGGGAATTCTTTTTGTAAAAACTGAACTTCCTTTTTCTCTAGACCTATGTTTAATATTTCCGTTTTTATTGGATTAATTTTGAAGTTTGACAGTTCTCCGTATTTTTTAATTTCTTTCAGTATGTTTGGGAGTGACACTCTTGGGTTGGATACGTACATCAAGATGTCGTCCGCGTAAGCAGCGATCTTATGCTCTTTTCCTCCTAGTTTCGCTCCTTCTACCTCTTTGTTATTGCGGAGTGTTGCTAATAGTGGTTCTAAAGCCAATACATATAATAGTGGAGACAGTGGACAGCCTTGCCGTGTTCCATTCTGCATCTTAATTTTTGGAGAGAGTCTACCGTTTACTTTTACGACTGCTGTCGGGCCATTATACAAATTTGTTATCCACTTCATCATTTTTTTCCCGATACCCAAGTGCCGCAATGTATCCATCATGAAACCCCAGTCTACCCTGTCAAATGCTTTTTCTGCATCCAATGACAGGAATAGAACTGGGGTCTCATTCTGCACCTTCTTGTGCAACATCAATAATGATTTTAGGCTGTTGTCCCGCCCCTCTCTCCCCGGGACAAAACCAGTTTGGTCCGGGTTGATCCACAGTGGGATTAGTTTTTTTATCCTAGTGGCCAGGATCTTGGAGTACAGCTTCGTATCGGCGTTCAATAGGGCTATTGGCCTGTAGCTTGAGCAGTTAACTTTGTCTTTCCCTTCTTTTGGTAGTATTGTAATATGAGCTAATAACGATTCACTTCTTATTTCTTCATCTTCCCCTAAGGAATTCATATATTCTAATAGTTTTGGAGTCAGCTGTTCTTCAAATTTTTTATAGTATTTGACCGTAAACCCGTCTGGTCCTGGGCTTTTTCCTACGGGAGTTTCCTTTAATGCCAGTTTTACCTCTTCATGCGTAATATTTTTTTCCAATTCTTCTAGTTGGTCTATTTTTAGTTTTGGTAAGTTTGCTTTTTTTAAATATTCTTGTATCTTCTTTGTTCTTGTATTCGCTTCTTTCCAACTTTCCTGTCCTTTTATTGCATAAAGGGAGCTGAAGTATTTTTGAAATGTTATCGCTATATCTGTAGTTTTATTTACCACTTCTCCTTTTTCATTTTTGATCTTCTCAATGTAATTCAAAGACTTCTTTTTTTTTACCAGATTTGCTAGGTATTTTCCTGGTTTATTACCCCATTTATATTTTTCTTGTACTACTCTGTTGTAGTCCTTTCTTTCTTCTTGTTCCATCCAGTCTTTTAATTGCTCTCTCTTTTGAGATAGTAGGCCGAGGATTTTGTTGTTTACTTGATTTTTGTGTTTTCGTTCCAATTCATAAATTTCTTTAATTATTTGTTGCATGTTTGTTTTCCTTTCCTGTTTTTTTCTTGCCCCTATGGCTATTAACTTGCCCCTAATAACAGATTTATGCGCCTCCCATATTGTTGCTTTCGATACCTCTGGTGTATCGTTTTCCTCAAAATATCTTTTAATTTCGTCTATGATGCTTTTTTCGGTCTCACTGTCTTCTAATAAAGTTTCGTTGATTCTCCATGGACCCCTTTCAAGGACTTCTCCTTTTATTTTCATTCTCAAGGTTACTGGGCTGTGATCTGAGGCGGTTATTATGCCTATTTTTGTTTCTTCTATTTCTTCTAAGTTTCTATGTTCGACCATGATGTAATCCAATCTGGAGTAAATTTTGTGTACTGTTGAGTAGAATGTGTAGTCCTTTGTGCTGGGGTGCTGAATTCTCCAAGGGTCTATTAGTTGCTGTTCATATAATGTTCTTTTTAATTTCTTTAGTTGATTTACCTTTGTCTCTTACTCTTGAGGTACTGTCCATTTTATTATCCATGCTGAAGTTGAAGTCTCCAGCTAGTATTAATTGTCAATTGTCCTTGCTTGAATTCCATTAGTATTTTAATTATATCTATCAAATATTTTTTAGGGTTCTTATTAGGACAGTAGACATTGGCCAATGTATATTTTACCCCGTGTATAGTTCCTGTAATAAAAAGATATCGACCCTCCGGGTCAATTTTCCTTTGATCTATTAGAAAACGTACATTTTTCCCTATACCGATGGCTACTCCTTTGGCCCTTCTTATTGGCGAGTCTCCTTGATACCATGTTGGTATGTTTCTTGAATAAATTTTGGCATTTGAGTTTTGGGTTATATGCGTCTCCTGTAGGAAAATTATTTCTGCTATACTTTTTTCTAGTTCTCGGAGAATTATGTTTCTCTTCCCTGGGGAATTTAGTCCTCGGACATTGTAAGAGATTATTTTTATGCTGTTTACGTTTTCCATTCTTGTGCCTTTTCTTCCCCGCCCGTCCTCCGGCCCTCCCCCCCACGCGGTCCCCCTAGGAGACCGGATGTAGGGGACACCCAGCGGACGCACGGGGTCTCCTCATCTCTTGTCTCAAAATAGGTGCACCTATGTAACCACTCATGTGACTCAGACCTTTCTCTCCCCACCCTCCTTCCCTCCCTTTTCCCTCCTCCCACCCTCCCCCTCCCTTTTTTCTGATATGGGTTTTTTACCCCCATATTCTCTAGAGCTGAGAGCGTTTTACTTTGTTTTGTGGGGCACGCTCTGCCCCCTCTGCTCTATTTATTGTGAGGCGGAGCTCTGTAAGACACCCTATTCCCCCCCTGCCTAAGCACTAATAGGGCGACCCCCTGTCCACTCCATGAGTCCCTGTGTCCCTCTCCCTGCATTTTTGTTGTGTTTTACCAATCCTTTCACTTTCCTTTTTTCCCATCCCATCAACCCCAGCCCCCCCCCCCCCCTTTCCACTCTAAGGTCCCTTGCACCGTTGTGTGGTATTTTCTCAGATATTAATTTCCTCGAGAGTCCACATCTTGATGTCTGATCCTTGAATTTACTTGCCACTGCAGGTCATCTCCTGCCGTTATTCGCTCCTGACTATTTGCGTATTTTTCCAGTTCTGGGGAGGGGATTTCTAGTTTGTTGCAAAAGTCCGGAATCTCCTCCACATGTCTTAGCCTCGCACTTATTCCGTTTTTCCTTGCTATTAGACATGCTGGAAAACCCCAGTTGTATTGAATTTCTTGCTCCCGGAGGATTTCTAATAATGGCTTTAGTATCCGTCGTCTTTTCAACGTTTCTTGAGATAAATCTTGAAATATTTGTAATTTACCTCCCGCAAACTCTATTTGTGTTTTCCTCTTTAGGTTTATCCAGATCTGTTTTTTTCTTCCCATTTTTCAAAGCGTACGATTACATCTCTAGGTGTTTCCCTTGCGAACCTTTGAGGTTTTTTTACTCGAAAGACACTTTCTATTCCTATTGTGTTAGTTGTTTCCTTTCCCAAGATTTGGTTGAAGAGATTGTTCATTTTTTCTATTAGATTTTCTGCTTGTTCTGTTTCCGGTAACCCACGTATTCTCAAGTTTTTCTTTTTATCTCTATTTTCTTGCTCTTCTATTTTATATGATTGTTCCTGTTGTTCCCGTTTTAATTTCTTTATTTCGTCTTCCAGTTCCTTTATGTTTTTTTGATGTAGGTCTACTTTGATCTCTACTTCTTCCACTCTGTTTAACATATATCCCATATCTTTATGGAGTGTTGACATCTCTGCTTTTAGGGAATTCTCTAGTGCCGCGAACATTTTTTCCATATCCTCCTTTCTCCTTTCCTCTGTCCTCCTCTCCCATTTCTGGCTCCATTCTGGGTTCTGAGAGGTGGCTGGTTTCCTTGTTGTCCTTCTCTTTTGTATCTATTTGTCTGCCCTTTGAACCCACTTGTTTCTCTCCTTCTCCGATTCCTTGCTGTATATACCTGTTCATAGGGCCTGGACTTGGGCCTAGGCTGGTCCTAGGTGATTTCGGTATTGCTCCCGCACTTCTTGTTGTTTTCCCCTTCATGTTTGTTTCTATGGCTGGATTTATAAGATCTTCGAAGCTGCCTTCCAGAATACCCCTTGATTGGGGTCTCTTAATGATGAAAAAATCTCCCAGCCTTCTTAAATTGACTTATTTTTACTAATATTTCTTTTGTTCCGTTCTCATACCCGGCATCCTCCCCACAATCCAATAATAGAAATAATTAATGAGATATGAGTAGTCCCCGTTTTCCAGAAGTTATGTTACTACCTTAAGTACATTAAGCATTCCTTGGTGCTGTTCAATTGTTTAAACCATAGTATTAAGTCCCCATGCACACGGACGTCTCCACAGCTGCTTTTCTGAGCCCTTTCTGCAGATCAAAAAGGCCTGTCTATGTTAGTCTATGGCTTCATGCCCACCTAGGCGTCTCTGAGCTGCAAGTGGCATAGGCGTTCTTAAGCTGCAAAAAAAAAAAAAAACCCCAGGCCCAATAGGTTCTGAGAGACGTTTTTCAGCTGCAAAAACGCTCCAACGCTAAAAAATGCTCAAAAACGTCATTCACCAACGTCTTCCAGCGTTTTTAATCCATTAAAGAAAAAAAAAAAACGCTCAAAAACGCTATTGCAAAAATGCTGAAAAAAGCTGAAAAAAGTTAAAAAAAGTCACTGCAAAGACACCGGCGTCTTCACAGCGCTTTTCTAACAGCCCTTGTGCATGAGGGCCCGGGTGCTCAGCAAAATAATTCAAATGTTTTAGCGATATAATGCAATCTAATTCAAGTATTCAGCAAGATGATTTATATATTCAGCAGTATAGTTCCAGTATGAGCTTATATGTTCCACATTTTTGTTACTATGAAATTTCTTCTTATTCTATAGTTTGTACTATCAAGCCTATAGTTAGTACCATTTGCAAAAAACAAAAAAAAAAAACAAAAAAAGAAAAAAAAAAAATTCACAAGAAAGGGAGATACTGCAGCAGCAAGCAGGTGGGGGCTGGGAGACAACTCTTCCGTTGGCTTGTCTTTCTTTCACCTTCTCCTTCTCTTCTCCCCTGTCCCCCCCCCCTGTTTTTATTGTTTTTCTTAGCTCACTTGATTCTACTTTTTCAGCTCTTTCGCCTTCATTTACTTTCATTTACTTTCACTTTTCATTCCATTTATTTCATTTTATTTCAATGTGATCTTTCCCTTTCCCTTTCTTTTGTTCTATTACTTTTCCTTTGCTTGTTCACTTCAAGACAATTGCAATAGAAAAGAGCCAAAAGAGGAAAAAAACAAAAAAAAACGCTCAAATACGCTATTGCAAAAACGCTGAAAAAAGTTAAAAAAAAAAGTCACTGCAAAGACACTGGCGTTTTCACAACGTTCTCCCAACAGCCCGTGTGCATGAGGGCCCAGGTGCTCAGCAAAATAATTCAAATGTTTTAGCGATATAATGCAATCTAATTCAAGTATTCAGCAAGATGATTTATATATTCAGCAGTATAGTTCCAGTATGAGCTTATATGTTCCACATTTTGTTACTATGAAATTTCTTCTTATTCTATAGTTTGTACTATCGAGCCTATAGTTAATACCATTTGCAAAAAAAAAAAAAAAATCACAAGAAAGGGAGATACTGCAGCAGCAGCAGCAGCAAGCAGGTGGGGGCTGGGAGACAACTCTTCCGTTGGCTTGTCTCTCTTTCACCTTCTCCTTCTCCCCTGTTCCCCCCCCTGTTTTTATTGTTTTTCTTAGCTCACTTGATTCTACTTTTTCAGCTCTTTCGCCTTCATTTATTTTCATTTACTTTCGCTTTTCATTCCATTTTATTTCAATGTGTTCTTTCCCTTTCCCTTTCTTTTGTTCTATTACTTTTCCTTTGCCTGTTCACTTCAAGACAATTGCAATAGAAAAAAGCCAAAAGAGGAAAAAAAAAAAAAAATACGGTACTTATCTTTTAGTTGTTGTTGAAGTTGGGACAAAAAGGGACGCTCACTACTGCTTGTTGCTGCTCTCTGATGCTGCGAACGCTCAGGTGCTGTCTCTGATGTTATCAATCTGCCCAGGTCTGTCTGACCCACTGAAGTCTCAGCTGTTCTCTGCTCTCAGCTCTTCAGTGTCCGCTGCCGCTGCTCCTTGCTCCACTCACCCACCTTCCTGGCTCTCTCCTCAGAAATTCCCCAGTGCACTTCAGCTGGTTCCTCCGCTCTCCGCGGCCGGCAACACCGCTGGGGACTTGAAACAGCCCCCAGCAGCGCACCGTTTTCCCTGCTGCCGTCGCTTCCGAAGCGATCCGATCTCCGCGGTTTTCCAGTTCTCCTAACCCCCCGTCCTCGATGAGCCTTCTAGCCCATCCGACTACGGAGGGGTGGGGGGGGGGATGCAGTCAGACGCAGGTACAAACTTCCTCTGGCTTACACCACAAGACAGCTCAGTGAGTGATGAGCAGGGGGGGCGGGGAGGGAAGCTACCTACACCTTCTCATCAGGCCGATCATTCCTCTCAGCTGCAGGGAGAGGGTTCTCAGGATCCTCACGCCGTGCACAGAGCCATTACCAGGCTCCTCCCTCCTGGGCGTAAATTTTTTGATTTCACTCTTCACTGCCTATCACAGTTACGGAGGCCATGGAATGCCCAGATGGCACAACCCCCCCCCCCCCCAAATGACCCCATTTTGGAAAATAGACACCCAAAGCTATTTGCTGAGAGGTATAGTGAGTATTTTGCAGACCTCACTTTTTGTCACAAACTTTTGAAAATTGAAAAAAGAAAAAAAAAATACGTTTTTCTTGTCTTTCTTCATTTTCAAAAACAAATGAGAGCTGCAAAATACTCACTATACCTCTCAGCAAATAGCTTGGGGTGTCTACTTTCCAAAATGGGGTCATTTTGGGGGGTTTTGTGCTATCTTGGCATTTTATGGCCTTCGAAACTATGATGGGTAGTGAGGAGTGAAATCAAAATTTAATGCTCTTAGAAATCCTGAAGGCGGTGATTGGATTGCGGGGCCCCGTATGAAGCTAGGCTCCCAAAAAGTGCCACTCATGTGGTATCCCCGTACTCAGGAGAAGCAGCAGAATGTATTTTGGGGTGTAATTCCACATATGCCCATGGCATGTTTGAGCAATATATCATTTAGTGACAACTTTGTGCAAAAAAAAAAAATTGTCACATTCCCGCAAATTGTGTCAAAAAATAAAATATTCCATGGACTCAACATGCCTCTCAGCAAATAGCTTGGGGTGTCTACCTTCCAAAATGGGGTCATTTGGGGGGGTTTTGTGCCATCTTGGCATTTTATGGCCTTCAAAACTGTGATAGGTAGTGAGGAGTGACATCAAAAATGTACGCCCTTTGAAATCCTGAAGGCGGTGCTTGGTTTTCGGGGCCCAGTACGTGGCTAGGCTCCCAAAAGGTCCCACACATGTGGTATCCCCATACTCAGGAGAATCAGCTGAATGTATTTTGGGGTGCAATTCCACATATGCCCATGGCCTGTGTGAGCAATATATCATTTAGTGACAACTTTTTGTAATTTCTTTTTTTTTTTTTTTTTTGTCATTATTCAATCACTTGGGACAAAAAAAATAAATATTCAATGGGTTCAATATGCCTCTCAGCAATTTCCTTGGGGTGTCTACTTTCCAAAATGGGGTCATTTGGGGGGGGGTTTGTACTGCCCTGCCATTTTAGCACCTCATGAAATGACATAGGCAGTCATAAACTAAAAGCTGTGTAAATTCCAGAAAATGTACCCTAGTTTGAAGACGCTATAACTTTTGCGCAAACCAATAAATATACGCTTATTGACATTTTTTTTACCAAAGACATGTGGCCGAATACATTTTGGCCTAAATGTATGACTAAAATTGAGTTTATTGGATTTTTTTTATAACAAAAAATAGAAAATATCATTTTTTTTTTTCAAAATTTTCGGTCTTTTTCCGTTAAAATAGAAACGGCAGAGGTGATCAAATACCATCAAAAGAAAGCTCTATTTGTGGGAAGAAAAGGACGCAAATTTCGTTTAGGTACAGCATTGCATGACCGCGCAATTAGCAGTTAAAGCGACGCAGTGCCAAATTGTAAAAAGTACTCTGGTCAGGAAGGGGGTAAATTCTTCCGGGGCTGAAGTGGTTAAAGTGAAGTTCCACTCACTTTTACAACTCTTCAGCATCCCTCACTAAACTGTGCACTGTAAACAAATTGGATATTTTTTAATTTTTTTTCTCAGCACCTACTGTATATCTGCTGTATTCATTTTTCACTTCCTCCTCCCTGGCCGCGGCCCATCGCATCATTTCCTGTTTGCAATGCCTTCTGGGAAGGGGCGGCAACTTCCTCTGAAACTGCCGTTGCTATGGAAACCTGACCTGAAACCTATTACACTGCTTGTGCTGCACTGAGCATGTGTGAGATCTGCAAGAATGAGATCCAGGAAGAAATACAGTCTGGCTTCAGATGCCCACACTTAAGATGGCCACGGCCTGCTGTAAGTTTATAAAATAACAAACTACTGCTATAAACTAACAAAACAGACCTTAGTTTACAGACTAACTTTACTAGAATACATTAAGCGTGTGTATTATAGGGGTATTTTTATTTAAAAAGTATAATTTCGGCCGGAACACCACTTTAATACAGAAATGTTGGCTTACTGCAAAGTATGTCCATGTACAGTATAGTATGCACTTAATACTTGGTCGGGGCTCCTTTTGCATGAATTACTGCATCAATGTGGCGTAGCATAGAGAGGGGATCAGCCTGTGGAACTGCTGAGATGTTATGGAAGCCCAGGTTGCTTTGATAGTGGCCTTCAGCTCTTCTGCATTGTTGGGTCTGGTGTCTCCCATCTTCCTCTTGACAATACCCCACAGATTCTCTATGGGGTTTAGGTCAGGTGAGATTGCTAGCCAATCAAGCACCAGGTATTGGCACTTTTGGCAGTTTGGGCAGGTGCCAAGTCCTGCTGGAAAATGAAATCAGCATCTCCACAAAGCTGGTGAGCAGAAGGAAGTATGAAGTGCTCTAGAATTTCCTGGTAGAGGACTACGCTGACTTTGGACTTGATAAAACACAGTTGACCAACACCAGCAGATAACATGGCTCCCAAAATCTTTAGCCTACTGTGGAAAATGTTGCATTTCATTGGAAAATCAAGGTCCCAGAGTCTGGATGAAGAGTAGAGAGGCACAGAATCCAAGTTGCATGAGGTCCAGTGTAGAGTTTCTACAGTCAGTGATGATTTGGGGAGCCATGTCATCTGCTGGTGTTGGTTCACTGTGTGTTATCAAGATGCACCTGTATTTGTGTATTACTTACAGCACCAAACCCAACATCAAAGTTATGTGTGGTTATGTTGTATATTCCAATACCTGCAGGTGGCTGCTTTTTGATAAAATATTCCATTCGGTTCCTCGGTCACAGATTTCGGATGTAGCCCTGAACGGCTGTCTTCCGGTGCTGTGAGATTTAACAGCCGCTGCTACTATTTAAACGTTTCGCTGCTTCAAACGCCACCTTTTTCCTCCTCTCTGCAATTCACAAAACTCACATTACTATTCTCCCACAATGCACTGCATTCTGGGAATGGAGGTGGAGCGGTTGAAAGAGAGGCTTTCCTCCGGCCCATTCACAGAATGCAGTGCATTGTGGGAGAATAGTAATGTGAGTTCTGTGAATTGCAGAGAGGGCAAAAGAGGACGGGGAAGCGGCGAAACTCTAGCAGAGGTAGCTCTTAACCGCTTGTCGACCAGCCGCCGCCATTATACGGCGGCAGGTCGGCACGATCCCACGAGCGGTCGTAGCTATACATCAGTTACTTTAAGTGGGATAGCTGGCGCGCACACGCACCCGCTGCACTGCGGGGGTGCTGATGCTTGTGTCCGACGGTCACGATGACCGCTGGCCACGAGCGATCGCATGCACGAGAGGCAGAATAGGGATGTGTGTGTGTAAACACACAAATCTCTGTTCTGTTCTGTGAGGAGTGACAGATCGTGAGTTCCTAATAGCTAGGAACCACGATCCGTCATCCCCTCTAGTCATTCCCCTCCCCCTACTGTTGGAACACACACAGGGAACACAGTTAAAGCGGGGGTCCACCTATCATTTTTTTTTTTTTTAGTTCATTCACAAACTTTTCTTCTCAGCATTACATACTCACATATTGTGTGTAATATGTCCGCCTGTGTCAGATTTAGTCGGAAAGAATAACTTATATTATTCACTGCAGGTGGTTTCCATCTTCATTGTGGGCATTTGAAGCCCACAAGCATTTATTTCCTGGATGTGGTGAATGCTGTGCTCCCAGCATTCACCGCTCGTTTCCGCACATGCTCAGTGGCATCCTGGGAAGCCTGAGACTAGCTCCCAGGAGTCTGGGAGAGGCTAGAAACACGCCTACTCCCACGGGAGGAGAACCAGGAAGTGCAAAGAAGAATAGAAAAATAAAAGGTAATTACGGCGATTTAAATTTTTTTAAACGGCATGTCAGCATCTAGGCAAGGAAGAGAATACATACAGATATTGTTCAAAATTTGGGTGGAACCCCGCTTTAACCCCTTGATCGCCCCCTAGTGTTAACCCCTTCCCTGCCAGTGACATCTACACAGTAATCAGTGTATTTTTATAGCACTGATTGATCACTGTAAAATTGTCAATCGTACCAAAAAAGTGTCCGATGTGTCCGCCATAATGTCGCAGTCAGGATAAAAATCGCAGATCGCCGCCATTACTAGTAAAAAAAATAATAATAAAAAAACTATCCCCTATTTTGTAGACGCTATAACTTTGGCGCAAACCAATCAATATACGCTTATTGCGATTTTTATTACCAAAAATACATATCAGCCTAAACTGAGAAAAATAATTAGCTTTTTTTAAAAAAAATTGGGGATATTTATTATAGCAAAAAGTACAAAATATTGTGTTTTTTTTTTTTCAAAATTGACGCTTTTTTTTTTTTTTTTTTGTGCAAAAAATAAGAACCGCAGAGATGATCAAATACTACCAAAAGAAAGCTCTATTTGTGGGGGAAAAAAAACATTTTGTTTGGGTAAAGTGTCGCACGACCGCGTAATTTTCAGTTAAAGGGATGCAGTGCCGTATCGCAAAAAATGCTCCGGTCATTGAGCAGCCAAATCTTCCGGGGCTGAAGTGGTTAACTTTCACAATGCCAAAAGACAACAACTTATATTGTATATGGCAGATATGAAGGAGGCACTGGAGGGATTTTCCCCTTTGACCCCCACGCTGTTTTTTGACAAATAACGCATGTGATACCGCCAGTAAAACCCTGGTGGTGAATAAAGCTTTTTTTACTCTCTGCTCCATTTGTGAATTGGACTTTAAGAGCTTTTTATATGATATTTACTGGCACATTTTTCATT
Source organism: Lithobates clamitans (assembly GCA_037952925.1). NCBI lineage: Eukaryota > Metazoa > Chordata > Amphibia > Anura > Ranidae > Lithobates > Lithobates clamitans. The sequence goes on from JBBGZY010001769.1 coordinate 1,436,803, forward strand.
TTGCGGTAAATACCACATAATTGTTTTTTTTTTTTTTTTGTTTTTTTTTATGAATTGGACTTTATTTACCATGACCATGGAGATGATCAAAGCTCGCCCGGTCAGAGGTGGAGTATCGGCGCACCCCCAACCCCTCTTCTAGCATTTCTGCAGGCAAGTCAGCATCCGATTAGTCCACCGGTCTCTGTATTTATCACCATGTGATCATTTATGCAAATGAGTAATATGATACTTTTATCGCATGCGGTAAAGTTTAGTGAATAGATCCCCATGATACATAACTATAGTTTGGTGCTGTAACCAAATAAAAAAAAAATACTAAAGCTTTAATAATTTCAGTTTGTCACTTTTGGCTTTTAATAATCTTTTAATTTTGGAAAGCTGGCTTTTGTTAGATACATTGTATACACTCACTGGCCACTTTATTAGGTACACTTTGCTAGTATCGGGTTGGACCCCCTTTTGCCTTCAGAACTGCCTTAGTTCTTTGTGGCATAGATTCCACAAGGTGTTGGAAACATTCCTCAGAGATTTTGGTCCATACTGACATGATGGCAACACGCAGCTGTTGCAGATTTGTCGGCTGCACATCCATGATGTGATTCTCCCATTCCACCATATCCCAAAGGTGCTCTACTGGTTGAGATCTGGTGACTGTGGAGGCCATTGGAGTACAGAGACCTCATTGTTATGTTCAAGAAACCAGTGGTGAGATGATTGGAGCTTTGTGACATGGTGCATTATCCTGCTGGAAGGAGCCATCAGAAGATGGGTACACTGTAGTCATAAAGGGATGGACATGGTCAGCAACAATACTCAGGTAGGCCGTTGTGTTTAAACGATGCTCAATTGGTACTAAGGGGCCCAAAGTGTGCCAAATAAATATCCTCCACACCATTACACCACCCCCGCTAGCCTGAACTGTTGATACAAGGCAGGATAGATCCATGTTTTTATGTTGCCTGACCCAACCTCTGAAGGTCGCTGCTGAAATTGAGATTTACGTATCAGACTAGGCAACGTTTTTCCAATCTTCTATTGTCCAATTTTGGTGAGTCTGTGCGAATTGTAGCCTCAATTTCCTGTTCAAAGCTGACAGGAATGGCACCCAGTGTGGTGTTCTGCTGCTGTAGCCCATCTGCTTCAAGGTTTCATATGTTGTGCGTTCAGAGATGGTATTCTGCATACCTTGTGTCAGGAAAACCCTCGTAACAGACGTTCTGTTGCTAGGAAGATTCCTGTGCGTAGGAGAGCCGTCCGGCGCACGCGCATGCGCAGTAGCGCGAATAGCGGCACACAGGCACGCGCGGGAGCGCGCGCGCGCCCCTTGTGACAGCGCTTGGCGCCAACAGGGGGCTATTTAAAGAGACTGATGCCTTGCCTCCTTGCTGTCTGGTCCACAGCGTTTCCTGAGACCCCTGCTGCCTTGTTACCAGTTTTCCTGTATCCAGTACTTACTTGGCTTGTTCCTGACTTACCTGTTTGCTGCCTGCCCTGATCTCGGCTTGGACTCTGACTATTCTCTTGGTTTGCCCTCCTGTACCTGATCTGCCCGCCAGTACCTTGACCCGGCTTGTCTGCACCTCTCTGCTGTCTGCATCCTGCTACGGGACTACAGTGCACCTCCTTGCTGTCTGCATCCTGCTACTGGACTACAGTGCACCTCCCTGCTGTCTGCATCCTGCTACAGGACTACAGTGCACCTCCCTGCTGTCTGCATCCTGCTACGGGACTACAGTGCACCTCCCTGCTGTCTGCATCCTGCTACGGGACTACAGTGCACCTTCCTGCTGTCTGCATCCTGCTAAAGGACTACAGTGCACCTCCCTGCTGTCTGCATCCTGCTATGGGACTACAGTGCACCTCCCTGCTGACTACAGGATTCAGCCTTCTACTCCAGTGTTCCAGTCAGGCACTTGTGCCCCTTTGTACTCCCGAGCCCCTGTTCACACTTCCAGGGGTTCCCGAGTCAGAGGTATACGAGAGGCCGTTCTCTGCATTCCGGGCTCCACCTACCAGGTACGTGACACCTTGGTTGTAACGAGTGGTTATTTCAGTTATTGTTGCCTTTTTGTCATCTCTAACCAGTCTGCCCATTCTCCTCTGACATCAACAAGATATTTTCGGCCACACAACTGCTGCTCACTGGATATTTTCACTTTTTTGGACCATTCTCTGTAAACCCTAGCGATGGTTGTGCGGGAAAATCCCAGTAGATCAGTAGTTTTTGAAATACTCAGACCGGCCCGTCTGGCACCAACCACGCCACGTTCAAAGTCACTTAAATCCCCTTTCTTCTCCATTCTGATGCTCGGTTTGAACCTCAGCAAGTCGTCTTCACCACATCTAGACGCCTAAATGCTGCCATGTGATTGACTGATTAGCAATTTGTGTTACCAAGCAATTGAGCAGGGGTTCCTAATAAAGTGGGTGATGAGTATATATGTAGACGCCGGTATATATAGATTGTAAGCTCTAATGAGCAGGGCCCTCTGATCCCTCCTGTATTAAATTGTATTGTAATTGTACTGTCTCCCCTGATGTATATATATTTTTTTTATCATACAGATTCCATTAATTATGGATATGACACACTAGACATTTTTCCTTTATTTTCACGGTGGTGAATTCACATGGAATACCACACTTCCTGGCTTAGAGTGTCTCCAGTATTCATAGAGAAGCAATGGAGACACCTTTGGACAGCAGCAGTGTCAGTCTGAGGGAGGGGAGTGTTAAGCCTGGTATGCACAGTAAGTGAGCGCTGCACGAGGAGGTCTCTGTACTAATTATTCGATGTTAGCACAACGATCGCCCCGCAGAGCTATTGTGTTCTGACAGGGGGCATCGCCTGAAAGCTCTGATCAGATACTGATTGGCTGTTGGTTTTCCAGTTCAACAGTAGCTGCTCGTGAGATTGGCTTCTATCAAACAAGGACCTGTAAACACGGGCCGAATGTCAGCCAGTTTCTACTGTAGGGGCTGAATTCAGCTGACGATCGACCCGAGTGTACAGGCCTTTAGCCTAGCAGATTTAGATGGACCTACAAAGTAAAGAGGTAGTCCAGCTAACAGTTTTTTTTCCTTCAGTGTTACACTCTACACTTTGTCTAGACAGCTTGGTCTGTTAGAGGAAGTTGAAAAATAACATACCGGTATTTTAACAGTAAAGGTTTTTATTTAACAAATCAGCATTACAAAATCATCAGTGTACGACAATTAGTATTCAGTCATTACATCATTATGGTAAAGCATCCACTTAAGGTAGGGTGACCAGACGTCCCCGTTTTCCGGGGACAGTCCCCGGATTGAGGACACTCTCCCCGGAGCCCGTCTGTCCCCGGATTTGTCCCCGGATTGCAGGGGCGGCACTCAGGAACGTAGCGGCACGCACCGCTAACTCTGGCCGTTGCCCTGATCTGTGCCACGGGACTTGCGCTGTGTCCCCCAGCACAGCGGACTGAAGCCGCCTCCCCCTCCTCTCTGTTTACATTCACACAGGAGGAGGAGGAGCCCGAGGGACACACACGGCTGTGTGTATCATCCGCGCTGTTCTGAGGTCTGTAAACTTCATTTATTTACAGTATGTGGTGGACATGTGCAGGGGATTCTATACTAATGGGGGGGGCTCTGCACTGGGGGGATTCTATACTAATGGGGGGGCTCTGCACTGGGGGGATTCTATACTAATGGGGGCTCTGCACTGGGGGATTCTATACTAATGGGGGGGGGCTCTGCACTGGGGGGATTCTATACTAATGGGGGCTCTGCACTGGGGGGATTCTATACTAATGGGGGGGGCTCTGCACTGGGGGGATTCTATACTAATGGGGGCTCTGCACTGGGGGATTCTATACTAATGGGGGGGGCTCTGCACTGGGGGGATTCTATACTAATGGGGGCTCTGCACTGGGGGATTCTATACTAATGGGGGGCTCTGCACTGGGGGATTCTATACTAATGGGGGGGGCTCTGCACTGGGGGGATTCTATACTAATGGGGGCTCTGCACTGGGGGGATTCTATACTAATGGGGGGACTCTGCACTGGGGGATTCTATACTAATGGGGGGGGGGGTCTGCACTGGGGGGATTCTATACTAATGGGGGCTCTGCACTGGGGGGATTCTATACTAATAGGGGGGGCTCTGCACTGGGGGGATTCTATACTAATGGGGGCTCTGCACTGGGGGGATTCTATACTAATGGGGGCTCTGCACTGGGGGGATTCTATACTAATAGGGGGGGCTCTGCACTGGGGGGATTCTATACTAATGGGGGCTCTGCACTGGGGGGATTCTATACTAATGGAGGGGCTCTGCAGTGGGGGGATTCTATACTAATGGGGGCTCTGCACTGGGGGATTCTATACTAATGGGGGGGCTCTGCACTGGGGGGATTCTATACTAATGGGGGCTCTGCACTGGGGGGATTCTATACTAATGGGGGCTCTGCACTGGGGGGATTCTATACTAATGGGGGCTCTGCACTGGGGGGATTCTATACTAATGGGGGGGCTCTGCACTGGGGGGATTCTATACTAATGGGGGCTCTGCACTGGGGGGATTCTATACTAATGGGGGGGGCTCTGCACTGGGGGGATTCTATACTAATGGGGGGGCTCTGCACTGGGGGGATTCTATACTAATGAGGGCTCTGCACTGGGGGATTCTATACTAATGGGGGGGCTCTGCACTGGGGGGATTCTATACTAATGGGGGCTCTGCACTGGGGGGATTCTATACTAATGGGGGGGCTCTGCACTGGGGGGATTCTATACTAATGGGGGCTCTGCACTGGCGGGATTCTATACTAATGGGGGGGGCTCTGCACTGGGGGATTCTATACTAATGGGGGCTTTGCACTGGGGGATTCTATACTAATGGGGGGGCTCTGCACTGGGGGGATTCTATACTAATGGGGGCTCTGCACTGGGGGGATTCTATACTAATGGGGGGGCTCTGCACTGGGGGGATTCTATACTAATGGGGGCTCTGCACTGGGGGGATTCTATACTAATGGGGGGGCTCTGCACTGGGGGGATTCTATACTAATGGGGGCTCTGCACTGGGGGAATTCTATACTAATGGGGGCTCTGCACTGGGGGGATTCTATACTAATGGGGGGGGGGGCTCTGCACTGGGGGGATTCTATACTAATGGGGGGGGCTCTGCACTGGGGGGATTCTATACTAATGGGGGGCTCTGCACTGGGGGGATTCTGTACTAATGGGGGCTCTGCACTGGGGGGATTCTATACTAATGGGGGGCTCTGCACTGGGGGGATTCTATACTAATGGGGGGATTCTATACTAATGGGGGGCTCTGCACTGGGGGGATTCTATACTAATGGGGGCTCTGCACTGGGGGGATTCTATACTAATGGGGGGCTCTGCACTGGGGGGATTCTATACTAATGGGGGGATTCTATACTAATGGGGGGCTCTGCACTGGGGGGATTCTATACTAATGGGGGCTTTGCACTGGGGGGATTCTATACTAATGGGGGGGGCTCTGCACTGGGGGGATTCTATACTAATGGGGGGGGCTCTGCACTGGGGGGATTCTATACTAATGGGGGTTCTGCACTGAGGGGGTGTCTATACTAATGGGGGCTCTGCACTGGGGGGATTCTATACTAATGGGGGCTCTGCACTGGGGGGATTCTATACTAATGGGGGGGGCTCTGCACTGGGGGGATTCTATACTAATGGGGGGAGCTCTGCACTGGGGGGATTCTATACTAATGGGGGCTCTGCACTGAAGGGAGATTCTATACTGATGGGGGTCAGCACTGGGGGGGTGTATGTACTGATGGGGCGGTCTGCACTGAGGTGGGAGGTTGATACTGATGGAGGGGGGTCTGCAGACTCTGCACTGAGGGAGGGTTTCTGTACTGATGGGGGGGTCTGTACTGAGGGAGGGGGTTAGTACTTAGTGGGGGGTCTATACTGAGGAAAGGGGGTCTGCACTGAGGGAGGGGAGTCTGTACTTTGTGGGGGGTCTATATTGATTTAAGGGGGTCTGTACTGAGGGAGGGGGGCTATATTGATGGAGTGGGGTCTGTAGTTAGTGGAGGGGGGTCTGTACTGAAGTAGTTGGTGGAGGGGGGTGACACCAATTTTTTCGGCACCGGGTGACACCAACCCTAGTGACGCCACTGGCGGAGCACAGTGACAGGCAGCAGGACCGGGACTAGAGGGTGCGGAAGGAGCAGAAACCCCTTTGAAGTGAAGTGTTGGTGTGCAGGCAGCGCCGGGGCTAATGTCTCCCGGCTGAAGATTGACAGACAAAAGCAGAGCTGCAGCGGGGTGCCGAGTGCGCTCCTGCACCCGGCAGCAGTCTAAACTACCGTACACAGATTACATTCTTCTTCTACACCGGCCTCTGACATGACGTCATTTAAGGGCGGGGACAGGAAGGGAAAGTGGTGCCAGGGAGGAGAAACTGAGGTAAGTGGTAAACTTTGTAGCAGCAAATCCTGGTGCTGCTATGGTATATATAGAGAGAGATATATAGATATCTATATATGTTTGAAGGTATCCTACGTGTTGTTCCCATGCAATCTTTTACTGTTCTGAATTGTTAATTTATTGTTCATTGTTATTGTTGAACCAAAATTCTTTGGCAAGAATAAAATACAAAATATGAAAAGTTTTATCTCCATCTTATCGTCTTAACATTTGGTAGTCGTATTCCAAAAAATTGTAAGAATCTTCTTTTTTTTTTTATCTCATGGACGAAATGTGAGAAATAACGTATATATCATATAATCCTTCCATAAACATATACCACATACACTGAATATATCATTTGAGGAATATATGCTTAAAAAATCGTTTACCATTTGCCAAAAAAAAAATGTCCCCGGATTTCATTTTGAAAATCTGGTCACCTTAACTTAAGGAAACAGTGCAGGATCTCACAAATGCATATTTACTAACTTCCTGTACATCTTGTAGCATATAGAGAGACAATGAATCAACAATATTGCGCATTTTACATATAGCCCATTCTATCCTATTCTTACATCCAAGTATTAGGCAACCTTATTAGTAATTCCCCTCTAGTCTTCATCCGCGTATTCCCTGTCTCCCTCCCCCAATGGGATCGTAGGATATTCCTATCTGGAGCCAGCTCTGAGGATCAGCAAGTGGCATATTCACTACCCCCCAAGATCCGGTACATGTGCGAAGAGTTCATCCGGTTAAATATGATCATCATCTGGCACGACCCGACGACCCCCCCGGCAAGCCCCAAACTGAGACCAGGGAATCCGTCACTCGGTCCCCAGCTCCCGGTCCCTCAACCACGCGCAGCCATCCAGGCCGACCAGACCTTATTAAATTTAGCAGGACACTGCCTGCTTTCATATGTAAGTTTGTACAGTGGCAGCACTGAGTCTACCGCTTTCTTCCAGGACCCGAGGGTGGGGGGCTCAGCTGACTTCCAGTGTAGCATTATCTCCCTCCTTGCATAGAACAGCATGAGTGTTATAGAAAGTTTAGTGTGTCTGTCCCCCTCTACATCATCCAAGTAGCTCAACAGAAGCAGCATGGGATCAGGTGACAACTCAGTTTCACATATGTCGTTTAACACCCCTGTAACCCCTTCCCAGTATGGTCTGAGCTTCGGGCATGCCCACACCATGTGCCAAAATGTCCCCTCTCCTCTCCTGCACCGAGGGCATGATGGGTCAACATGGGGATAAATTCTAGCCATCCTATGCGGAGTGAAGTAGGCCCTGTGAAGGAACTTCAACTGCATGAACCTGTCCTTAGCTGCTATCACAGTTGGGATGTAGGTCGAGACACAATCCTCCCATTCCTCCTCCCCCAGTGCTTGAATATCCTCCTTCCATTTGTCAAAAGTACGAGTGGGCTTAATGTCGTATGCTACCGTCAGGTATATGTACAATGTGGATAGGGGCTTCCCCATTGCACTTGAGGTCAGAAGTCGCTCAACTGAGTCCGGTTCCAGAGTCAGTTTGTCTGGGAATTGCGCCCTCATCACGTGTCTCAATTGCCAGTATTTGAACTCAAAAGTTCGTGGGAGATAGTACTGCCGTTTAAAGTCGTTGAAGGACGTTAGCTTACCATTGGTTATAACATGTTTTAGAGTGGTTATTCCCCGTGTGGCCCACTGGGAGGGATCTGGAATATCATAGAGATGGGGTAGGGCAGGATTACCCCAAAGCGGAGTGTGAGGAGATATGCGATTTGGCTCAGCATATATTGCCCTGGCCTCTCTCAACACTCTAATGGTAGTTTTCATTGGGGTCCTCAAAGGTTAGGGTGCCTTGGGACCCCTGTACACCAGTTTCGACAGGGCCGCGTAAGAGCCTAAGATGGCAGCCTCGAGTCTAACTGCAGGGTTTTGTCTGGGCTGAGAGAACCACCAGCACACCATAACCAGTACAGCAGCCCAATAGTATATCAAAAAATTTGGAAGGGCAAGTCCCCCTCCCGACAAGGGAAGGTAAAGCACCCTCTTTGCCACTCTGGGGGGTCTCCCAGCCCAGATAAATGCGGTCAGAATCCCCTCTAGGCGTCTAAAAAAGGACTTGGGTATATGGGATGGTGTGTTACGGAAAAAATACAGAAATTTCGGGAGAAATACCATTTTAAGCAAATTGATTCTGCCTACGGGGGCGAGCGGTAGGGTGCGCCAGGCTGTGCATTTTACTGTGAGTTGGGAGATGAGAGGCTGCAGATTTTTTTCCAAAAACTCGTGGGTAGTGTTTCTAATTTTAATACCCAGATACGTAAACTCGTCCACCCACTGAAGTGGGGTGGCAGTGTCCACTCTGGGAAGCATGGGATGAAGCGGAAACAATACCGACTTATCCCAATTTATGCGGACACCTGAAAATCGGGCGAAGTTTTCAAATAAGTTTAGAGCTTCCTGCAATGATTGATTAGGATCAGCAAGATAAAGTAATGTGTCGTCCGCGTATAGGGACACTTTTTCTTCAATTGTGCCTACCGTTATTTCCTTCACCCTCGCCTCCGCCCTCAGGGCAATGGCAAGGGGTTCTATCGCCAAGGCGAAAAGCCCCGGCGACAAAGGGCAACCCTGACGGGTGCCCCTTCCCAGAGGGAAAGAATCAGAGAGGGTTCCGTTAGCACGAATCCTAGCTGTGGGGTTGGCGTAAAGCATCCGTAACCATTTTAGAAAATTAGGCCCAAATCCAAATTTTGAGAGGACCCCCCATAAAAAGACCCATTCTACGGAGTCGAAGGCCTTCTCGGCGTCAAGGGAGACCACCACTCCTGCTGACTCCGCCTGCGCCCTATCCATATGGGTAAAAAGCCTTCTGATGTTGATGTCCGTTCCCCTCCCCGGCATGAACCCCGTTTGGTCCGGGTGTATTAGGGCTGTTATTACTGTGTTAAGTCATATGGCCAAAACCTTGGCCAGGAGCTTAGCATCAACGTTTATTAGGGAGATGGGGCGATAAGATGAGCATAAAGACAAATCTTTACCTGGCTTGGGGATTACAACAATCACCGCCTCACTTAATGAGTTTGGAAGTGTCTCCAGTCGTTGTGCCTCCGTTAGCATAGCCTGTAATTTTCCCGTCAGCTCCTCAGCATACTGTTTATAGAACTCGACGGGTATCTCGTCCGGACCCGGAGATTTGCCCGACTGGAGAGACTTAAGAGCTTTCAGTAATTCGTCCGTGGTGATGGGGGCATCAAGGTTGTCACGATATTTTACCGTCAGAACCAGGAAGTCAATGGTCTCCAAGTAATCGGTCAGTTCGTCCCTAGTGTATGTGACCTTAGAGCCATAGAGATTCCTATAAAAGGAGGCGAAGCTGTCATTTATCTCGTCTGAGTCGTATGTGAGACGTCCGTCAGGTCCTTGTATGTGTGGTATGCACATCCCCCCCCCGTTGTTCCCTAGACAACCAGGCCAATAGCTTCCCTGACCTCTCCCCCTGTTCGAATATGCGTTGTGTCTGGGTGAGAAGGCTTTTTCGAGTGAGGGAAGTGCGGATACGGACAACCCCCCCAGTCAGAAGTTGAAGCGTGTCATAGTCACCAGGATCCTTCGTCCTAAGGAACCGTGCTTCTTGCAAGTCTGCCTTCCTCTCTGTGTCAGACAAGTCTGCTCGCCTCTCCCTACGAACCCTGGCTATAATAGTCTGGTATCTCCCTCTGGTGTATGCTTTGAAGGGGTCCCAAACCGTCATTGCGCTGGCCGTGCCAGGATTTGTATCCCAGTACTCCCTCATAGCCCCTCCGAAGTGTCCAACCACCGTCTCATCCGACACCCAGAATCTGGACAGTCTCCACAGGGATAGTCCTGAAGTGTGAGACAGTTCCAGTGTCAGGAGGAGCTGCGCATGGTCAGACACGCCCCTGGGAAGGATTCTGATGTCTCTAACTCTAGACAGGGCCGAGCGGTCCACATAGGCCAAGTCGATCCTGGAAAAGGATCTCTGTGAGGCTGAGTGGCAGGTGTATGCCCCACACATCCGTCAGATCGTATAGCTCCGCCCAGTCCGCCAAGCCAAGGTGGGGGTGCCCAGAGCTGGACATCCTATCCACCTCCGGATTGGGGGCCATATTAAAATCACCCAAAATAGCTATATTGTCACTTTGAAATTCCGCTATCCTAGAAGCTACCTGGTGCAGGAGAGGTATCGATGCCGGGGGGTAAATACACCCCCACTATCACCCATCTCATAGAGTGTATCTGAGCGTGAACCACCACATATCTACCCTCCGGGTCAAGTACCAGGTCCAGCAGGCTAAAGGGGAGAGATTTATGGACTAGGACACTTACGCCCCTCGCAAAGTTAGAGTACGTGGATTGATAATGATATCCAATCCAGGATTTCTTTAGGGCCATAGTTTTCCTACCCACTAAGTGGGTTTCCTGTAAGATACAGACATGTGGGCTGTGGGTTTTGATAAATTGGAACACCAGTGATCTCTTAACCTTAGAGTTCAGACCCCTGGTGTTCCAGGACAAAATACTAAGGGGTGCCATAATTGTACGGTAAATTGGGGATGCACAAATTAAAAGGATGCTCTTCCCTCGAGGCTGCCACCCCGACCCGGAGGATACAACATACAAGGCCACACAGTACTGACATTTGCAATGCATTTATAAAACATTTTTGCAAAACCAAACTTTTCAAAAACAAAAGTTTAACCCAAAACAATAAATCTGCCCTTATGGGGCCACTAACCCTTCCCCCCCCCCACCCAACCCCTTGAAACTGAGGCAGGCATCCATCCCAACAAAAATCAGCACGCCGGCTGCAAAGGGGGGGTCCTGTGCAAAAGGCGGTTCGACCCCTCAAGAGTCCTTGGGGGTCTCAGGTGAGCCGAGTCGCTGTCCTCTAACTTGGGGCTCCGCCAGAGCACCACCAAATCTGTCGGGGGGACCCGCAATGAGGAGGGTAACTGAAACCAGTCAATTAAACATTGGGCTGGGCCCATCCCTGCATATATATGTAATAAAAAGAAAAAAAAAAGGAAAAAAAAAAGGGGGGGGGGGCAAAAATGGTGAAACAAAAAGATTTTTTTTAGAAAAAAAAGGGGGGTAATTCCGCCTCCTGAATGTGTGTGGTGATCCGGTTCCCTGAAGTCTCTGTAAGAGAGGAACATTACTCCTTCCAACTTGAAAGTTCTCCTGGTGTACGCCACCAGGGGCACTGACTTAATACTTGTGGGTCCCTCATGGAAGCTGTCACATTTGAGATCAGGTAAGCAGGTGCAACTGGACTGCCTCATATTGATGCTCAGGGCCCAGTGTATTCAAACATGAACAAACAATAATTCCATATCAGGCTCTCGGTTGTCGGTCCTGGGGCAATGTGTCAAGCCAGGCGGATGCCTCCCTGGGGGAGGTAAAAAAGCGAACTGATTCACCATCCTGAACCCTCAAACGTGCTGGAAATAGGACACTGTAGCGGATGTTGCGTGCCCGCAATGCCGCTTTCACATGGTCAAATGACTTCCTGAGTTTCTGTGTTTCTATCGAGTAGTCAGGAAAGATCATCAATTTGTTGTTTTGATACCGTAAGTCACCCACATTCCTAGAGGCTCTCAGGATCTCGTCCCTATCCCGAAAGTTGAGAAGTCTAAGAATAAAGGTACGAGGAGGGGCCCCTGGAGGGCCAGGTTTGGGTGGAATTCTGTGCGCCCTTTCCACTGCATATTGGGGGGATAAACGAGCCTCCGGTAGAAGGTTGCGTAGCATGTCCTCCACAAAGCATGTGGGGTTGTTGCCCTCAGCCCCCTCCGCCAAGCCCACAATGCGCAGGTTGTTGCGCCTGTTCCTGTTCTCCGCGTCCTCCACCCTGTACTCCAGGGCCTTAACCTTAGTTTGGAGATTATGGAGTGCTGCGCTGTGTTGAGTGACTGTGTCCTCTGCGTCGCTAACCCTCTGTTCTGTTTCTGTCACCCTGGAGCGGAGCCTGTCCATGTCCTGTCCTAAGAGGCCCACATCCATTTGCACTGCGTCTATTTTTGCAGTGAGCGTGGATTGGTATGTGGCTATGGCTGCCATGACTTCTGCCAGCCAGGGGGGTCTGGCCTCAGCAGCCTCCATTAGTGCAGTCTGTGAGGCCCTGTGTACACTGCGAGTGGGTCTGGGTGCTTGTGAGGGTGCTGGCTGCGGGGGGGGGGTATCTCTGGGGAGGGAGGGAATTTATATTTTTTCCCCTTACCGGCCATTGTGCCCGACTGGCGTCGCCTCATTCAGGATCCGCTGGGGTCCCCTGCGTCTGAAGGTCCGATCAGAGTGTCCCTGGTGATGCTAGAGCAGGATGAGAGAGGGCTCCCTGGGTCCTTCAGTCAGCGCCGTCTCCTCCACTGGCGGCTCCGGCCGCCCTTCTAGGCGAGACCGCGGCTTCACCTGGGGCCTAATGGAAGTAGGCCTCCATGTCCGCATCAAGGGAAGGCCAGGTCCGGGGGATGGCAGACAGTCGGCGGCCGCGATGGGAGGGAGAGGAGAGCCAGTCAGCGCCGTCTCTTCCGCCGACAGCTCCGGCCGCTCTTCTATGTGAGACCGTGGCTTCACCTGGGGCCTAGTGGAAGTCGTAGGCCCCGTGCCCACAGCAAGGGGAGGTCCAGTCCGGAGGATGTTAGACTGGCAGCGGCCGTGATGAGAGGGAGAGGGGATCAGAGTGTCCGCTAGCAGGGGGCCCCCATCGACCTCCAGGCTCCCAGTGCTGTCCCGCTGAAGGCCCAGGAAAGTCCGCCAGACACGAGGACCAGGCCTCTAAAAAACAGATGGCTGCTCGCCCCTGTGCGAGCCCTTCAGGGTTCAGGGAGCAGCTTGTCAGGTGCACAGTCTTCCAGGTCGCCTCAGATCTCACTTTATGAGCAGATTATGTGCCGATGGCTCTGATTAGAAAGTAGGCCCCGGCGGAGTTCTGGAACAGGCGACTGCTCACCTTGCCATCTTGGACACGCCCCCAACATACCGGTATTTTCTGGCCTGATCAACAGGTGAAAAAAAACAACAGCAAAAAAACCGAATGCAGCCATCACATCTAAGGCTTGATTCACACTTATGCATTTTTAGTGCTTTTTGCATTTTGCAGATTTGCACTACAGTTTGCACTACAGTCCATTTAACATGGTTTCCTATGGAATATGTTCTGTAGAGCAAATCTGAAAAATGTAAAAAGCACTAAAAATGCATAAGTGTGAATCAAGCCTAAGAATTGGTGAGCTGCAATTTATTAAGTTTTGTATCGGGTTGTAAACTCTGTTACACCACTTGTACCTAAAGGTAAGACAATAATAAGGCTTAAGGATATCTAAAGGTTCGTATTTTTTTATTTTTTTTAGAACATACATATCATACTTACCTCCTCTGTTTTTGCACAGAGGGGCCTCGATCCTCCTTTTCTGGGGTCCCTCAGCGGCGCTCCTGGCTCTTCTCGAGTTCCCCGTTGGAGAAGCGCTCTCCCTGGGGGCACTCGTGCGGGCGTGTTCCCGTGTTCTGCTGCTGCATCTATTGACACAGACAACACGGCTGCTGCGTGATTGGATTTGATTGACAGCAGCGGGAGCCAATGGCTGCGCTACTATCAATCTATCCAATCAGGACACGAGACACCGGCTGTAGCTGGTGTGCTCGTCCCTGTCGCTGGAAAGACCGGGTTCAGGTAAGTAAAAGGTGGGCTCTGGGGGGCAGCTGCATCACAGGAGGTTTTTCACCTTAATGCATAGAATGGTGAGGGTTTACAACCCCTTTACCTGTAGGTACTGTGATCATCACCTAAACTTGCACCGTTTAGGAGATATTCAGACTGCATGCAGATGACATCATCGGCGCATGCGCTCTGAGGGCCCAGCTTACAGTGGTGGACCTTCAGAGCCCGTGCCGGAAACAGCGACGCGTGGGAGTGATGCCATCGTGGATCTGGCCGCTCACAGTGCCACAGCGTGCGAACTCGGAAAAAACACCGGGGGGAGATGTCAGCTGTCTCAGCGGTGAGCGGGCGCCACTGGAAGGGCTTCATCCTAAGGGAAGTATTTCATAATGTGCTAGTATGCCATGCCGAGGGCTCCAGTAAGCGGCGGAGACGACCGGCAAATCCGCCACAGAGACCAACTTTATCTTAAAGAGAAATGCACGCTGTTCCTGAAAATACCTGGGCTATGGCAGCTAGCTGCTGCCATAACAACGGTATTTAGCGGCAAAGTACCGACATAGGGGTTCGACGATTTGTGTGAAGTGGTTAAGGACCGGAAGGATTTCCCCCGTTAATGACCAGGCCATTTTTTGCGATACGTCACTGCGACGCTTTAACTGACAATTGCATGGTCCTTAACTGAAAATTGATGTCCTTTTTTTCCCACAAATAGAGCTTTCTTTTGGTGGTATTTGATCACCTCTGCGTTTTTTTATTTTTTGCGCTATAAACAAAAAAAAAAAACGACAATTTTGAAAAAAAAAAAGCAATATTTTTAACTTTTTGCTATAATAAATATCCCAAAAAAAATATTAAAAAACAAATTTCTTCCTCAGTTTAGGCCGATATATTCTTCTACATATTTTTGGTTAAAAAAAAAAAGCAAAAAAGGGGAAATATATATTGGTTTGCGCAAAAGTTATAACGTCTGCAAAATAGGGAATACATTTATGGCATTTTTATTATTTTTTTCTACTAGTAATGGCGGTGATCTGCGATTTTTAGCGGTACTGCGGTACTGCGACATTGCGGCAGACAGGTTGGACACCTGACACATTTTTTGGGAACCAGTGACATTATTACAGTAATCAATGCTAAAAATATGCACGGTTATTGTACTAATGACACTGGCAGGGAAGGGGTGAACATCAGGTACGATAAAGGGGTTAAATGTGTTCCCTTGCAGGTGTTTTCTAACTGTATGGGTGATAGGCTGCCTGGGGGAAAACACAGATCTGTCTTCCTGCATAGCAGAAAGACAGGATCTGTGTGATCTCCCCTGTTAGAACGGAAATCTGCCTTGATTACACAGGAAGATCCTCGTTCTGTCACTGCGAACATCAAGTCCGCCCCACCCGCTGATTTGCTCCACCCCGATGGCCAGAGTTCCAGAGCCAATTTATAATGACGGCGATTCGTGGGAACGAGCCGACCTACCGCAGTACAATGACGGCGGCTGGTCGACAAGTGGTTAAACAAATTTACAATCATTTAATGAAACATTATTATCGCTGACACTAATTGAATACCTGCATGGTTTTATTACTCCTTAATAAATGCTTGAAAAATGCTGAGCTTGACATGAGTAATGTCTGACAAGCTTGCATATAATTTATAATTAGCCAATCAAACTTTTTTTTTTCTCACACAGTCAGTGCTATTTATATGAAAAGTATCTACATATATATAAAAAGTCCTGAGTCTTCTGGTACAAACTATAATATAAAACTAAAAAACAAAGAACTGTTTTAACCACTTCAGCTCCTAAAGATTTACCCCCTTCCTGACCAGGCCATTTTTTTTGCTATACGGCACTGCACTAATTTAACTGACAATTGCACAGTCATGCGACACTGTACCCAAATACAAATTTTGTCCCTTTTTTTCCCCACAAATAGAGCTTTCTTTTGGTGGAATTTTATCACCTCTTTGTTTTTTTTTTGTTTGCGCTTTAAACAAAAAAGACCGACAAATTTGAAAAAAAAAATAAATTTTTTTTTACTTTCTGCTATAAAACATAGATAAAATAATAAACGGTTACAGCGCTGATAATCATACAATAACGTGCTAAGTGCTGAAAAATAAAATTAAATATTGACTATATTATACATGTACCTACTAGTTACCACAATGTGAGTGATAAATCAATCAGTGTTACCTGATTAGACACAACCTGAAAAATGTGTTGGTGAATGGTTATCAAATCAAATAAAATATAATAAAAGTGAACTCTAATCACAATATAACAGTGCAAGAAATAGTGTAAAAAAATATATATATATAGTCCCGACCCAACTAGCCCCAGCTGGGCATGGATCTCAGACAGCCAACTTAATGGTATCCCAACGGCTCCTATGTGGACAAGTCAATCCGTACTCTAATCCAACATCAGGTGCTTCTATATGGATAAGTGGATATTTAGACTGATACTTCAACCTATGGAGCCATATATCTTGCAAACGATCACCCAAAAATAGAAGGAGAGAAAATATATATGGTGAAGTACTGCGGGCGTCATCAAAGGGTCCTTTGATGACGCCCTGGGGGAGGGGCGAAACGCGTAGACGTCACATCCGGCCTTCAAACAACCAAGTGACGCTTTTTTTTCTTCCTGGCTTCGTGGAGCGCACGCTACCTAGCGGCGATCGCGGAAGCATCTGATATGCCTGTCATGCCTGACTGTCACCAGGGAAAGCGTGAGTAGCAGTCTGTAGTGCGATTGGCTCTTACATCCCGCAGTACTTCACCATATATATTTTCTCTCCTTCTATTTTTGGGTGATCGTTTGCAAGATATATGGCTCCATAGGTTGAAGTATCAGTCTAAATATCCACTTATCCATATAGAAGCACCTGATGTTGGATTAGAGTACGGATTGACTTGTCCACATAGGAGCCGTTGGGATACCATTAAGTTGGCTGTCTGAGATCCATGCCCAGCTGGGGCTAGTTGGGTCGGGACTATATATATATATTTTTTTACACTATTTCTTGCACTGTTATATTGTGATTAGAGTTCACTTTTATTATATTTTATTTGATTTGATAACCATTCACCAACACATTTTTCAGGTTGTGTCTAATCAGGTAACACTGATTGATTTATCACTCACATTGTGGTAACTAGTAGGTACATGTATAATATAGTCAATATTTAATTTTATTTTTCAGCACTTAGCACGTTATTGTATGATTATCAGCGCTGTAACCGTTTATTATTTTATCTAAGTTTATACACTTTGCTACAGCAGCGATAGCATCTAGCATAACCAATTTTTGTTGCGAGCGCTGTTCCTTTTATTTATTATTGCTATAAAACATAGCCATCAATTTAGACCAATATGTATTCTGCTACATATTTTTGGTTAAAAAAAATCCCAATAACCCTATATTGATTGGTTTGCGCAAAAGTTATAGCATCTAGAAACTATGGGATATATTTATGGAATTTTTATTTATTTATTTTTACTAGTAATGGCGGCGATCAGCGACTTATAGTGGGACTGTGATATTGCGGCAGACAAATTGGACACTGACACTTTTGACACTTTTTTTGGAAACCAGTAACACTGATACAGTGATCAGTGCTAATAAAATATGCAGTAATAGGCTGTATAAGGTATTTACTGGTAGAAAAAAAATGTTTTACTATCCAAAGCTAAAACAAGGGAAGAAGATTTAATAGATGGAAAGTTGAAAAAATGACTGAAGTTTCGCTTTAACTGATATTTTACTGTATTGGGGGAGGTGATTTTACTAGGGGAAGGCATAGATCTGTGTCCCTGCTTTGCAGGAACACAAGATCCATGCATTCCCCACTGACAGAACGCCATTCTGCCTGTGTACCGAAGGATCAGCGGGTGCCGGCAGAACCCACTGATCAGCTCCCGCTGTGTAGAACCACAGCGTGAGCGAGCTGCCGCCGGTGCACATTTGCACCCGATACCCGGTACAGCGCTGCTGCCCTTTAGCAGTAAAA
The DNA here is from genome assembly GCA_037952925.1 of Lithobates clamitans. Classification (NCBI taxonomy): domain Eukaryota; kingdom Metazoa; phylum Chordata; class Amphibia; order Anura; family Ranidae; genus Lithobates; species Lithobates clamitans. The sequence goes on from JBBGZY010001769.1 coordinate 1,454,945, forward strand.
CTGCTATATAGCGGTCGGCAAGTGGTTAAATAGTGGTTAATAGAATATATCGGTATATTAAAGTTATATCAGAAGTATAAACAAAGTGAATGATATTGATAGAGCTCGGTACTTATCCAATTTCTATTTTCTAAAGCACAAAACAGTTAAAACAATATCCCATAACATCTAAAAAAAAGTTTAACACACACACACACACACACACACTGCAAGAGTTAAATTCTTGTTAAATCTGAACTCCATGAAACCTAATAATCCTCAGGGCAGTGTCCATATTACTAAGGTTAACTGCTCGTTTTTGTCTATGGGACTTGATAAAGCACTTTTTCGGCCTGGTTCACACTATTATGGCACAGGGCTGCCATTCATTCTTAATGACAACCCCCACGCATAAAAAAAACGCAGTCTGTTTGCAGGTGCAGGAACTACAGGGAAATCGCATGGTGCAAATTTCATTGTGATTTTCTGGCCGCTGTGTTTTCAAAATAGTGCAGGAACTTTTTTTCTGCATGGAACGCAAGCACAGCAGCCCATTTAAAAGAATGGGCTGCTTTGCCCACGCAAACACAGCCTTCAGACCCACGATAATGTGAACCATGCCTTATTTACCTGATCCTGCAGGCTCCTCTGTGTCTGCGCTGTTTGCTGGGGAAGGAAAAAAACAGGTAAATAAAAGTGGCTAATATCTAGGGGTGTCTTTTTGAAGTTTTATTGCAGTAGTTGAACACGAGTGGATAGAGGGATTAGGGTACAGGATAATACTAAACGTGAGCAGGTACAGGAGGACAGAGCTTCAAGCAAAGTCCTTCAACAGCAGCCTTAAGTATTGCTTAAGTATTGCTGGAGGTAGAGGGAACAACCAGTCAGTTTGAGACTCTGTAGGAGCAGTCACAGTCCTTGTAGCAACCTCTGGCATCTAACCCTCAAAGCACAGGCACACCTAAAGCTCTAGCCAAAAGGTCCTACAATGTCCAGGAACAGCTCTCCAACTAGCTTCCCAGAGACAATTCAGTAGAACATAAAATGGGTCCTTTTCTAGCTCAGCTTCATAAAATAGTGTCCTCCAGTAGATGTCGTTCAGGCCCTCAGCCAAGCATATGCTGAGGCCTAATAGCAACAGATCTTCAGTAGCACAGGCTGCCTCCCAGGGGCCAAGGCCTCAGGAGAAGAGACCGCTGAACGGGTCATCCCAAACATTTATCTTCTCCCCAGCTACACCTTCTGGGCACCACCTCCCAGGGATGGGCTGAGGTCAGATAAATATTCAAAGCCCAAGGATTGACCCTCCTACTCTATTTCACTGGTCACATTTTGACCACTAGATGGAGCTGACAATCATAGTAAATACTGTCAGCTCTATCTAGTAGTCATAAAGTAGTATTTTCCTACATCACAATTCTATTATAAATGAAGAAAGTCTGATCTAGAGAGAAAATTGCCTTATTTAATGTATGGTTAAGCTTATCAGGAGCTGGATTGCTGATTTAACCATTTCAAATAGTAACTTGGTGGGTCCCTATTACTTGTTGTCAAGTATTCAAGACATTGGGTGCCACACTCTCACATTTCATCAGTTTCTTCCTGGTGCTAGCAAACAAATACTAGCTAAGTTGTCATTAATGATTAACTACTATTGCAAACTAACTCACATATAATAAATGAAAGTTGGGCTGTTTAGTGTGTTGGTAATGGGATTATACCAGGGGTGCCCAACCTTTTGAAAAGTGATGGGCACTTAAGTGACTTGGTAAACGGTCGTGGGCCACAATGAGCGTAACAGGCAGATGACAGGGAGCCCCTTCTGTCACGTAGGTGGGTGTAAACGGACACAAGTCTGTTTACATCTGCCGCTCCATAGAGGTGACTGGAGGGTCCAATTGAGTTGGACCAATTGTGTGAAAGGGGTCTAAGGCTGCTTTCACACTGATGCAATTCAGTTTACCCGCACAGAATATATATATATATATATATATATATATATATATATATATATATATATATATATATATATACACATATGTGTATATATATATGTGCATAATTAATTTTTATGTATATACATCGATTTTTGATTTTTTGCATTTATGACTTATGATTTTTAATTATCTTCTTTTTTTATATATATATCTTTTTATATATATTTATATTTAATATTTTTTATTATTTTCATCATTATTTATTAAATATGTTTCCCATATATTTGGATGTAATCGTGTACTGGGTAATGTTGTTATTCACTCGGGTGGGTGGAGCCTTATGGATGACAGGGGTGCCCAGCCCCTCCCCTATCTGCTTCCTCATTTCCCGTTTTTGCTCTATTTAAATCTTCACACTTTGCTGACGGACAGATAACCTAAAGAAGGGGCGTGTCCCCCGAAACATGTAGTATCTCCAGTCGGCAATGTGTGATCTTTCTTGCTCCTCTGGTACCAGCAGCTTTTGATCGGCCCCAGCAGCAGGGTTTGCCCATAGTCGTAGGATCTCCTTGGCTGGCTTCCACCAGGCTGTGACGTCACTTCTGGGCACCGGACACAGTCCGAGTGGCCGTTGGACACCAGCCCCTAGAGTTCCTGTGGCTACAGTTGCGGCCCCCCTCCATCGGACCCCTGGCCCTACGGTTCTGCTCGGGCCCCTTGCCAGTGGCGCTCAGGCACGTTCTGCTCCACTCCTCTGTGTAGTTTTGTGACATCCATTTGTGACATCCATGTGGCTCCAGCCTTCAGGTATTGCCAGCTCCTTATCCAAGTCTCTGCATGACCATCTATAGACTGCTGTAAACCTTGGTGATTACCGTACCTTCACTTTTTATAAAATAAAGAGTCTTTGCTTCATACCTGACAATTTTGCATATGTCTGTTGTTCAGCGCTGCCTCTTCCCCTGATTGTCTACCCGCACCGCAGATGCAGGGCAGTGCACCTGTGGCTTTCCTGTGTGTTAGCTGCACTTTGTCATAGACTTCTATTATATCCTGCAGGTGTAGTGCACTTTCTGAAAGCACACCAAACCTGCAGGTAATGACAGAAGTCTATGGCACAGTGCAGCTAACCCTGCGGATCAGTTTGAAAGCAGTCCAGTAACCACTGCAGAACAGATATGCCCATATATACACTGGGGTTTTAGTAACAAAATTACCTTTAATAACAATCTTCTCTTTAGGTATTGCTGGCTGTTGCTGTCCCAGGCAGAATGCATTTGGTATCACTCCACCTGACAGGAGTTGGCGCTATATAGGAAGCATCGGCTTATGTGGCTCTGCTCCACAGCTGTTTGCTTAATCTACCGCCGGCTCCATTCACAACACTGATGCTCTGGGATGGTGGGTCGGCAACCCACAATCTGGGCTTTGCCAACCTGCTATCCCAGAGCTGGAGGTCGCGGGCCACAAGAGCGCTCTGCGGGCCACTGGTTTGGGCACCCCTGGATTGTACAAACATATTGGAATTTGTTGTACTTGACTCACATCTGTATGGTGACTATGCCGGTACTCTCTGCACTCTTGCCTTGTGTTTCTTGGGTCCTGAGTTTAATTTTTGGCACTTTTTTATGATTAATACCTAGCAGTACACCAGGGATATTGGCTGCTACCTGAGTTTGCAGCCCTCTCTGTTATACTGACTGCAAATTCCATACCCTTAGACACAGGTGAGTGTTTCAGAAGTGTCTTCCAGAAATGAACTGCCCTTTCAAAAAAAAACAAAACACTCTTACCTAATACTAATGTAATTTGGGTTCTTCTGCACCTCTGATACCCATTGGTCTGCATTTCATCTCACCTCACTGCACTATACCTGCAGCCTGCATTGTGAGAATGGGGCGCATAGAACATAATTGTTTTCCATGTGCCCTAGCAGTGACTGGCATTCTTCAAGTGCAGAAAAATGCCAGTCACAGCGTTATGTGTGAACGGGCCCTTAATGGTCCTTTAGATCCTTTGAATGTAGCAGTTAGGGGGTTGAGACAAACCATTTACCACAGACAGGAATGCTTACAATGGTCAGCTGTTATTCATGTAAAACCTTTATCCCAAAAGGAAGAAAAAAAAAGTGCGGTAACTGCTTAAAAGGTATTAGGTGGAGCTTTAATTTGTTAGTGTTTCTAAATATGCTAGTACATCTAATCTAATCCCCCCCCCCCCCCTCCTCCCCTGGAGGTAAGTTACTGGCCAGATCACCAGGTAAAAACACAGGGAGAAAAAAAAAAAGACTAAAAAAAGAAAAAACAAATGCTGCCATTACATCTGATTGGTAAGCTGCAATATATAACATTTTTGGTTTTGGATTTAATACCTCTTTAAAGCAAACTTGCACAGAGCTAAGCAAGAAATTTGATTTAACCCCCTCTCCTTAGCACTGCATACCTTCTCTTTATTTCTTTGCTGTTCCATTTAGCTGCTGGGAGCAAAGAAAATACCAGGTACTTGTAAGTATTGAAGAGCATGTGACTTACTCCGTGTAAGAGCGCTGGGCCAATCATCAAGCATAAATGCCGTCACATGGTGTGCATCCATGTCCCTGAATAAACTATGACTTGAACAACTAGTAGCTTGCACATGGCAGAGGCTCTTGCTCTTGGCACGAATGGCTCTGAAATCTGCAATATGTTTTAAGTTTTTGTGAGGGAAGACACTGGCAGATTTTTTTTTTTTAAAGCAAGCCTGTGCTTTAAGGGCGCTTTCACGCTGACGCAGTGTGGTCTTCTCACACCACGGGTGCAGCACAGTGTACCCGCAGGTTGTACATGGGTTACCTGCACTTTGCCGTAAGCTTCTATTACATTGAGCAGTTTTGGTGAGCTTTCTGAAAGTGCACCAAAAATTCTGCATGCATATGTTATAGAAGTGTATGGCAAAGTGCAGGTAACCTGCATGAAATCCACCGGTACACTGTGCTGGGAAAACCGTACTTATGACCTAAGTCATGTACTCTGTCTATTAATATGTGTTTCTAAAGCAATAAAAGTCACTCCCCAAAGACGCCGGGCTAATGTTTGCTGCTCAACATATCCTGATTACTAGTTTTTGTTTCTGGTAAAGTCATGGTCTGAAGAGATACTTCTCTGCTTGAGCTGCTGACCCCACTCACTTGCAAGAAAATTCGTTTTCATTGTAGGTAACTACAATGGGTTCAGTACCTGAAGGTCCTAGACAAGCCATTCTCAACCAGGGTTCCTCCAGAGGTGGCTAGGGGTTCCTTGAGCTGTGGCCGATTTACCTCCTGTTTGATGGTGCCTACATAGTTCTGAGCCAATGCCACTTGGAGGAGCCAGTGGTATGACACCAAAGATCTTTATAGCTCTCTGTAAGGGGGCTATTCTTACACTGAACACCAAAGTAAGGGGCATTATTCCCACTGACCCCCCCAATGAATGGGTTTTACCAGGGGTTTCCCGATACCTGAAAATAATTTTAAGGGTTCCCTTGGGCTAAAAAGGTTGAGAAAGGCTGTCCTAGACAATATCCCCAACACACACTTTACTGAAAATGGCCGTAGGGTGATGGAGGGCTGTAGTGACCACCGGCTGAAAACCAGAAGGACTTCAAAGCAAGAAATATGTCACCAGCACACCAGGTACCTAGTGACATATTTCTTGCCTTGGGTACCCGAAGGTAACCATTAAATGTCCAAACATGAAAATAGTCAGCGCTAAACACCACAATGTGGTATAGCTGCTTTGCAAAAACAAGGCAATTATACTAAATGATAAATCCTTACAAGAATCAAATAATATAAAATGTGCAGCGCTATAAAATGTCAGATATGATAACAATCACGTGATCCAAACAAAAATTGCTAAAATAATAATAATCCTCTATTATTTACACTAATTATTCCTGATAATCTTGGGACACAATTATGTTATCCCTAAGATTGAAGAAAAGTAAAATGTCTATACTGTTGTTGTTTTATGAGAACTTGTGGCTCTGATTCTGATACAGATAGGAAGTCAAATGTTAGGTGCAGTAAACTCCAAGTGTTGTACAATTACTATATGAATAAAGTGTTTTTGGTAGGACTGGTTTCATCTTGGCTAATAAACTGCAGATTTCACCTGCAGGCATGCAGGAAGTAGTAATGGGTTTGGCTCATTGTTATGCTAATGACACCTATAAAGGTCTGTCATGCAAACTCTCTATTGCGCATGCACGCGTTGGGAGGATCCTTTACACATACGTGCTGATGGTGAAAAATATGCTTATCTGGTTCCAATGACAACTGTGTATATATATATATATATATATATATATATATTTAAAACATGATCAGAAAGTAACATACATGTTGTCAGAGGGCACTCGTTTGGAAGAAAATTTAACCTTCACATAAGAACAGTAATCACTGTGTGTGTGTGCTTCAGGCAGGGATGGCCCCCCCCGGGAGAACACAATGGGTCCACGGGAGGGATTCCCCCATCAACACTCACTGTGCTGACGGGGGAATCGAGCATGGCCGGTTTAATGCTAGCCAGCTCAGTAGATTGTTTTAAAAAAAGAGCTGGATGCATTTCTAAATGCTCAAAATATAACTAGATACTAACATTTGGGGGATCAGGAAGGAATTTATTTATTTTTTCCCCGCTGGAGCATATTGGATCATGCTTTATATATGTTTTTGCATTCCTCCGGGTTCTCTATATGGAGGTTTTTTGTTTATTTTTTTCTACTGGCAACTGGTAGCCAAATGTTCTCCCAGGTTAGTACAGAGGTAAAAAATGGCTTTTTGCATTAATGGCCTTTTATGACCAGCCACCTGACCACTCACTATTCATAGTGAAACTCAACATAATACATTTGTTGCTGTCACACTTTGAATGACAATTGCGCGGTCATGCAACACTATACCCGTAAGAAAATTGTATTATTATAGAGCTTTCTTTTGGTGGTATTTAACCGGTTCCTGACCAGCTCACGTCTATTTACTGGGGCAGAATGGCTCCCCTGCACGAAACCCCGTACCCTTTAAGAGCTGCCAGAGGGGGCGCGCACCCGCTGCACAGCGGGGGATCCGATGTGAGTGGCCAGCGGTCGCGATCGCATGCACGAGCGCCAGCACAGGGATTTGTGTGTGTAAACACACAAATCTCTGTGCTGTCAGAGGAGAGGAAACATGTCGTTTGTTCCTAGTAAGTTGGAACAGCGATATGTTTCCTCACCTACTCAGTCCAATCCCCATACAGTTAGAACACACTGAGGGAACACACATTTAAATCCTTGATCACCCTCTAGTGTTAACCTCTTCCCTGCCAGTGACATTTATACAGTAATCAGTGCATTATATAGCACTGATCGTTGTATAAATGTCCCAAAAATGTGTCAAAAGTGTCCAATCTGTCTGTCGCAATACTGCAAAATATCACAGATCATCGCCATTACTAGTAAATAAATAACTAATAAAAATGCCATAAATCTTTCCCATAGTTTGTAGACACTATAACTTTTGCTCAAACTAATTAATATACGCTTATTGTGTTTCTTTTACCAAAAATATGCAGAAGAATATATATTGGCCTAAACTGATGAAGAAATTTGTTTTTTAAAAACATTTTTGGGGAGCAAAAAGTAAAAAATAATGGTTTTTTTTTCAAAATTGTTGCTCTTTATTTGTTTATAGCGCAAAAAATAAAAACCACAGAGATGATCAAAAAGCACCAAAAAGAAAGCTCTATTTGTGGGAAAAAAAGGGACGCAAATTTTGTTTGGGTACAGCATTGCATGACCGCGCAATTACCAGTTAAAGCAACGCAGTGCCAAATTGTAAAAAGTGCTCTGGTCAAACCTTCCGGGGCTGAAGTGGTTAATCACTTGTGTGGCAGTGATCAGGCACACTGACTGGTGACAGTATGTAAAAAACTATTTTTTCAATTTTATTTTACTTTTTTATTACATTTTTTTTTCTTTTATGATTTTTTTTCTAACACACTGTGACCAATGCAATACAGTGTTACCATAGTAATACTGTGCTACTCTGGGAAAGTGATATTTATTTTACACTTTATGATTTCTTATACCATTGAATTTCATTGGTATAAGCAATGATTTTTACTGAATGAAATTGGTTCATTCAGTGTCTGTGACTGGCCAAAGCTAATCGATGGGCTGTGATTGGCCCTGTCTGTACCATGTGTAGCGCTGGTAGATTTTTATCTACTGCTGACAGGTAAATTTAGTGGGTCGCTTATTATAGGAAGTTAGATTTGCCTCGGTTCCAGCTTGGCTGACGTTGCATGCAGTTCCACATTGTGCCGGTGGGTGTCGTTGTCACCATCGGCAGGTGTTGGAAAAGCAACGTGCTGAAGCGAATGAGTGCTCCTCTGTCCCGGAGATAACTCGGTGGAGGTGGTCCTCCGAGTTGCATTCTGGGAGAGGGTATTTACGGGACAGACACCATATTTTGGGGTTCGTTTTCAGCCACCTGCTGGCCCTTCTGGCCGACAGGTATGCACTAGGAATACCACCTCGTGGTCCTCCGTTCCGGAGGCCCGTGTCGCTGCGGTGTGTGGGTGGGCCAGAAGCCTGTCTGGGGCCTACCACAGCAGCAAAGGAATGGTCCTGAGCTGTCTATCCTGAGTGAAGAAGCTGGACAACCGAGAAGATCCCAGGGGAGGACCCGTCATGGAAGGATCATGCAGAGTGCTGGTCTGGAGAGGGGCCTGGTGACTCGGTTGGAGGACGCATTCCGAAGTAATCTTACATTATAGTACTGCTGGGTTGGCTTAAAGGTTAAAGTACTGTGTCTGACATTCACCACAAACCAATACATCCTGTGGCAGAGGATCGTACGGGTTTTATTCCAGATAAGTCTGTGGCAGAGACTTTTGTTCGTGCTACGTGCTGACTGCTAGGCAAGTGAGAGATGTCTATCCAGGCAAGATTGAATCCTACGAAAGGGGGACTATTCAATTGCAAGTGTTCAACTACAAAGAATGTTCTGAAGAAATACAACAGAAAGGTGTTTGAGCTTCCCTGCAGCTTTCCTACTACCTCTTTCCTGTTACTTCCCTTGTTCGTTTTATTAAAGCATTGGAAAACCTACTCAAGTGTTTGGTGCTTATATCGTCCAGAGGTAAACTCAACGGAACCCTAGACCCGGTGCCGGTGAAACAGAGGTATCGAGAGTGAAGGTAACAAGCCTGCTTAAACCAGCGTTATGAGCCCGCATAAACGAGAGTTATTGCTACACATGTGATTACTGTAACCAATCACAGCTAGCAACACAATTCTATACAATGGATGGCATCAAAGGAAGCCATCCATTGTTTATAACTGTCATGTGATCTGCTGTGATTGGTCACAGCGATCACATGGTACTGGCAGCGGGTTAGTATAATGATCAGCCATCGGCTGTGTCTGGTGACAGATTGGGCCGCTGCAGAGCCCCGTTTTCTGGAAAGATATCATATGAACAACACTGCTCCCACCCCGCCACTATAGGCTGGGCAGGAGGTTGACATTGGGAAGATTACCTCTCACTTCCTGGGCCAGGGGGTAACTGGAGGCAGGACATATCTCCAACAGGAAAATTGATAGAACCACAAGTACTCTATTACAGGGTGAAATAGTTGCCATGCTCAAACTTTTGTCTGCATTCCTATTGGGAAGACTTCCTACCCTTGGGACATCAGGGTAACAAAGGTTAAGCAGCCCATAGATGATTCATTTTTTTTGTTTCACCAGCCAGAGTACACTGATCAGCACTTCTGGCTATAGCCTTCAGAGCTGATCGAGCAGCAAAAGTCTAACAGGGCGGTTGTACAGAGGTAGATCAGTTGAATTCAGTTGGGACTGTCCAAATTTTATTCTATGTATGGGCAGTGTGGTGGTACAGAAGTCGATCCAGGTATGGCCGGCTTTAACACCTGACAAAATGTTTTCAACTCCATCCAAAATGAACAAAAAATATTTAAAGTGGTTGTAAAACCCACATTCATGAACATTTGACCTAAGCACATATATCTGTAGTGTTTACTTATCTCTCTCCAAAAGCTCTAAGTTTGGCTTCCTCTGATATCAGCAGAGTCACGTCTGACAGGTTGTCCAACACATGAGATAACATAAGCTGAAAATTTGTGTCGGGGAGGGTGGTTAGAGGTAGATAAGCAGAGAGCTTGTCTATTCAGACTGCAGCTCTGCATGTTCCTTCGTTCTTCTGCCTATGTGGGGTGTGTGCCTTTCCTCCAATCAGCTCTCACACAGTGTAAGCCCAGACTCCCCTCCCACTGCTGAATGAGGAAACAAGATTTTCTAAAACGACCTGCACTTTCCAAAGAGTGTAGAAAGGGAAAGACAGCAGATATACAAGTAAAACTTATGTAGGAAGATTTGTTTCATCTCAGTGTATCATCTGAGGCTGTTCACTTCACTGAGTTTTGGAGAGGGTTTATATCCATTTTAAGTTAAGTTCAAACATACCTGACAAAGTACGTTGTATTAAAACATGCACATTTTTTGCATATTAACATGGACTACATTAGGTATTCAAAAGGGGCTGGCAACATACCCCAATAGTCCAAGATTAGTACCTGCACTTTTTTGGCAGTGAACCAAACCACAGCACACATTAGTGTGTTATCCTGCGTTGTCCATCAACAAGGAACTATGGAGGGGCAGGGGTGCATTCAGAATGAAGTAGCATACGCTACTACTCTTCATAAGTTCACTTTATGATCAATGCAGCTTTCGGCACCTCCAAAATGTATATTATAGTTTGGCACTACTTTATAACTACTGTAGATAATGGCACAGATTACACTGGAATTTATACTGTACCTGACACACATGTGCTGAAAAATCATCTAAAATCTACTGTATAAATTGTCTATAAAATGATCTTTTAGCTTCTGTATACCCCCTATGGACTAAAGCAGTTTGCACAGTTCTTCTAAGGTCCTGTTTATTCAACAATAACTTTACTAATAATTCAAGTTTATGGGTTCAGTACAGGATTCACTGCTTGCAGGCAGGAAGGTACCATGGGACATGTAGTCCTTTTTCAAAATTGAAAGTAAACAGCAGAGGAGAAGCCACAAAGCATCCTGGAAGTTGGCGAAAGAGATGGCCAGCAGAAAGGCAGCACTCACAACATTGAATTTTTTTTAGGGCAAACATGGATTTCTTTTGGTGTCATTGTCTTGCAAAATTATTTTATTCTTTATCCAATCTACAGACAAACGTATGTAAAGAAAACTTTAAACACACTTATTTTCTACTTTGACCACTGCTATTTTTTTTAAAAAAGAAAGTAGATATAAGTTATATCTTTTATTACATACAGTAATTTGTCCTGTTTAAAATACTACTAAAGTTATGTTTTTGGTACAAAGCATGGCAATAATAGTTAAAAATGAAAGACTACTTTTTGAGATTTTGTGCATTTTTTTAATTTGACAAAAATAAATAAATAAATGAAAAACAAAACCGGTAAAAAAAAAAAAAAAAACTAAGCTTAGATATTAGTGGTTTAGCTATTAATGTTTTAAGAGATAAATAAATAGAAAATCAGCAGAAAAGTATAAAAAAAGTAGTTAAGAGGGGGAAAAGTTAATTATGACTGCTAAGGGCTAACTTTTTTTTATTTATTAGATTGCTTTAACTGACATCATATGCAGATCGAAACTCAACTCATCGTGTGCTATGTACGCCCTGTATACTTAGGCAAAGTTTGTTTTGGAGTAGGTAACACGCCTAAGGTAAAAGAGTGGTAAAAAAAACACAAAAGCATTGTCAAACAAATCATAGGTTTGGTTTTTTGAGGCTGTTGTATTTATTCTACCGTTTAAAAGGGCCTCTGTACATAATCTAGCTAAAGTGGAATTAAACTGTATATAAGCACTGCAAACCGAAAACTTTTTAATATTCAAATCAAACTCACCCATCCAGTCATGTCTCCATGCTTTCATTTATTGAGAAATAACTTTGAAAAAGCCCAGCTAGCATTTCTAGCCACAGCCATCTTGAGTAAGGGCAGATGATTTATGTAGCATTTACTTCCTGCAATCCATCTACACTTAGCTCAGGCATGCAGGCAGGAAGGCGTGCTTAGCTGAGAAAAACCCTCCTCCTCTCCTCCAGATGAAAGAAAAGAAAATGCAGAAGGCGGCTCCTGGGATGTCTGACATCATTTTGGCCTAGGCCAGAAACCAGGAAGCAACTAAAGAAATGTAAAAAAATAAAAAAATGTTTAAAACAAGCAAATATAATACACCTTCCTATTTAAAGTGGAACTTCACTCTCTCAATCAACATTATTTTTTATTTTCATGCTGCTAGCATTAGTAGGTAGATAACAAAAAAATGTAAATATATATTTTCCTTACATTTCTTCAGTTACTTCCTGGTTTCTTGCTGAGGCAAATGATGTCATACATCCCAGGAGTCTTCAGGATTGGAGGGTTTTTTCTTAGCTATGCACACTCTCCTGCATCCATGCTTGAGCTAAGGGCAGATGAATTCCAGGAAGTAAATGCTACATGGATCATTTGCCCTTACTAAAGATGGCCAGAAATGCTGCAGAGTTGTTTTTTTTTTAAAGTGATTTCTCAACAAAACAAAGCATGGAGACATTAATGGATGGGGGTGTTTGCTTTGAATACCAAAAATGAATTAAACAGCGTTTTTGGTTTGTGGTGTTTAGCTGAAAATCCACTTTTATAAGGCGAGCAGCATAAGGATTAAAAATAGTTAATGTTGGTTGAGTGAGTTTAGATCTGCATTAATAGTGCAAGACTGCAATACAGTACTAACATATTTATAGCCAGATGTGTAAGCTCCAGATGTTAAAGCAGAACTCCAGACAAACAGGTAAATACACATATGTGAATTGTCTCCCCTGAAAAAAGATTTGTAATTCTGTTGAGCTTTTCTGATTCACATACCTCTTCCTGACAGCACAGTCAAGAGGGTGGCACCACTTTTCCAGTCACAGTTAAGGAATAAAGTAGTGTCACCGACCATCCTGGAGAATGAAGAAACAGCAAGATGGATCTTGTCGATCAGCAACTCTGCTTGCCCCCCCTGTCAGTACATGTGCATACAGCAAAGTCTGTTTTGCTGTGTGGATGCCATGATGCAGATATTGACCCCTTCCGTTCCCTCCTGCTTCCCGACATCCATTGAAACATGGCAGAATGCCCAGGAAGCCGGAATGATCGTGATCCATGGACACAGGCCTGGAAGCAGGTCCTGCTGACTACTGATCTTTACCCTGGACCGAGAGCGGTCTTTGTGCTGAGAACATGCAGTCAGCGCGCTCTCAACACATAAACACCAGCTGCCCAGTGACACATATATGCAGCATGTGGACCTTAAAGCCCACCCTTTTGCTGCCATACATGTGTTTGGTGGTCATAAAGAGGCTAGGCTGCAGGTACTTCTTATTGTCGTATGTAAAAATACATTTAATTATTTTTAAAGTGGACCTTAAGGAATTTTTAGCCCCTAGTACTTTTGTCATAATGTGTATGCATGAACAGAATACTTGCACATTATGGCACACTTGCCTCCCAAAGTGTTCTCCTCTAGCGGTGTGATGTTTGCAGCTCCCCCTCTTTCCACTGACATATTCTACTGGACTTTTTTTTTTCCTTTTTTGGCTTCTTGAGATATCATTGGCTATCCAGGGATGATGTAACTCCTGCACATACACATGGAAGTTATTCCGCTCTGGCACCGGAAATTGTATACTGAGCTGCACATGTGTGGGACACATAATTCATTGAAGCTTAATGTTAGCGGAAGACAGTGTTACCAACCGTCAAAATTTTTACTGGCAGCCAGTAAAAAATGTGCACTTTTCTCCTGCCAGTAAATGCATGTAACAGGAAAAGTTTGCCAGTAAAAAATATAGCTGTGACTTTTGGCCGAGACCATCCGAGTGCCTGCTACAATGTGTTCGGGTGGTGCCGGTGGGGGGTGGGTCTGGCGGAGGTGGTGCCATATTGTGTGAAGTCATGGTGGAAGGGAGCTGAGTGGAGTGGCTGGAGCCTTGTGTGTGGGTCTACGGGACAGGAGCAAGGCAAGCTGGGAGCGGGACTGTTAGTGCTGTTTGGACTGCAGTGGACTGAAGGGACCACCTGGCGTGGAGAGAGACTGTCACTGACTCAGGAGGGGACATAACGTGTTGGTAAGGTGTCATCATCTGTGTTGCTGCACACTGCGTTTAGTGTCACTGTCAAAGTCAATTTCATGTGTGTGTGCCTGCCCATTCTAATTTCTTGCCCTCCTATATAAAATATGTTTTTTTGCCTTAATATGTACCATAAATCACATTGCAAATTTCAACTTGTTTGTGGCCTAAATACTGAAATTTGCACTTAAAACTGTAATTTTGTAACTTTTGGAAAAGCCAGTAAAAACTTGGCTGTGCCATTAAATTTTGTGTGTCGTGTCAGTAAATTTCAATCTGGTAGGTTGGCAACACTGGTGGAAGAGTGCAGCGGAATTTGCCATTATGACAAGTATGTACAGGCAGACTTGCTTCTGAGTTTGCAGGGTCTGGGCTCCCCACCACCTTTTTTAGTTTTAGTTCTTTATAGTTAAGGTTGAAAAAGAACTCTGTTTGTCAGTGCCACTTCCCATATCCCTGTATATTGTGTTCAGTAAGATGGCCATCTAAAAGTTTTTTAAATTTGTGACATTTACTGCTGAAACGTACACTGATTGTGGAAGGGGGTTCCACATTCTTTCTGCTCTAACAGTAAAAAAAAAACAAAAAAACAAAAAACCCTACACCATTTCACCATTTAAGGTTAAACCGCTTCTCATCCAACTTCATTGAGTGGCCACGTATCCTCTTAAGGCCTGATTCACACCTATGCAGGTTGCAGTTTGCATATTGCAGGTGCATTTTGCATTTTTCAATACACATTTTTGATCCATTGAAGTCTATGGGACCAAAAACCAGAAAAAAGTCCCTGGCCCTTTTCCATAAAATGCACAGATGTGAACGTGACCCATAAGAAACCATTTTAAATGGACTGTGGTGTGTTTCTGCAAAACTGAAAGCACACACACAAAAAAAAAAATGCATAGGCGTGAACCAGGCCTAAGTGTCTCTTCTCCAAGAAGAATAACGTTAATGTTTGTAGTCATTCCTCATAACTGAGGTCCTCCAGCCCCTTTCTGGTGACCAGAATTGGACGGCATACTCAAGATGAGGCCAAACCAGAGTTTTGTAAAGAGGTAGAATTTTCTCCTGCTGTTGTTATAGACTTGGCCTCTTATTTTATTCGGCCATTGGGTGGCCACCAATGATGTAACGTCTGTGCATGCACGCTGAAATTACTTTATTCTGCCACTCTGCTCCTATGCTTCAAATCGTAATGCCCTAAAGCACTTTACAAAAAAAAACCCCAAAAAAACAAACCAGTAAAAGATTTTTTTGGGTAGAAAAATCATAAAAAGTAATCCACCAAAAAAACAAAAGAAAAACAAACCTGTACCCGCTAGATTTTTTTAAACTTTAGTTCCACTTTAAATGGTGTTTTCATATGTGCCTGGAGTTCAGCTTTAATGACCCTTGCCAATCTTTCAGCTCATGTGTAGGAACAAGAAATACTGTTGCCTGGTGCTCATATAGATATTTTCAGATCATGAGACATATAAACTGATATGGTTAGAAAGTCATCCTATTTGAGGTTCTGATAATATGTAAATGATATTGTAACCTAATGAATAATTTCCCCTGGCGATCAATAAAGTATTCAGAATCTGAAAAAATGACCAACATCTGCGCACAGGTGTATTTTCACTGTCTGATGAAATGTTAATGAATAATAACTTAATTTACAATAAATGGGACAGGCTGACATGTAAACATGTCAAAATAAACATGTTGAATAGTTTGTCCTTTTATGAAAACCAATTTTATAGGATCCTAGAACAGAATTCATAGGCACTTATAGGTCACGGCTTTTTTTTAAAAGACGTAAAACTGCATTAACTGCATCCATCAATCCTTCTCCAGTGTATGCGCTACAGCCTTCTATTTCCCAGGGTCGATCATCGTAATTTTCCAGTTTAAGCATATTCACAAGATCTTCAGTGGACAGGGCATCGGGTACATCCTGTTTGTTGGCCATAACCAAGAAAGGAACGCCAGCCATATTTACATTGTTCAACACAGTTAGCAATTCCGCTGTGGCGTCTGGAATCCTGGCTTTATCACTGCTGTCCACCACATAGATGAGAACATCCGTGTCCTCTAAGTACTCTTTCCAGTTGGGGCGCAGCTTGTCTTGACCTCCTACATCCCATACAGTAATAAAAACATTTTTAGCTACTTCCAGGGACTCCACATTGAACCCAACTGTTGGAAAGGTCTCTACTGTCTGATTTAGTTTAAGTTTATATAAAATAGTGGATTTTCCAGAAAAGTCAAGTCCCATCATCACCACCCGTGATTGTTTCTTATGTGATGGCTTTGAATTCTGTGCTCCCATGATGATGTTCTAAAAGAAAAAAATATATTTTATTATATGCATATTAGGTATCTGCATAGCCTCTATGTATATGTACATTATCAAAAGAAAAGGAGTGATCGGAGATCACCTGGCACCACAGATACACAGGAAAAAAATACAAACGTGGGACTTTTAAGGTGCCACCAAGTAAGACAACTATAGTATATACTGTATGCATTAAAAAAACCTCTTTATTAAAAAAGTATTAAAAAGGTGCCACTAAGGGTTTAAATCCGTCGCCAATTTAGCATTAGCACAGACATATCCCATTACAGGTCTGTACCAACTTATACATAAATATCACATAAAGATCTGTCATACAAATAACAAATATCGTACAAAAAAAGTCTCAAGCCACATCTGCAGGATTTTTCCGTGCTATTGTGCAACCTGCAGCAGCGTATATGTTGCTTGGTGTGGCACCACCACTGTGGACCTTGGTTGACCCCAGGCAGGGATGTCCCCTGACCAGCAGTGACTCTCCCCCCTTCGTTCCCTGTATGGTGGGCAGTAGGGATGGGCCGAACACCCCCCTGTTTGGTTCGCATCCAGAACAGGCAAAAAATTTGTTTGAACATACGAACACTGTTAAAGTCTATGGGACATGAACATGAAAAATAAAAAGTGCTAATTTTAAAGGTTAATATGCAAGTTATTGTCATAAAAAGTGTTTGGGGACCTGGGTCCTGCCCCAGGGGACATGTATCAATGCAAAAAAAGTTTTTTAAAAAGTCCGTTTTTTCGGGAGCAGTGATTTTAATAATGCTTAAAGTGAAACAATAAAAGTGAAATATTCCTTTAAGTAGTGCATGTTTCCCGTGTTTATAATAGTCTGAGAGCAAAATGACATTTCTAAAGGAAAAAAAAGTCATTTAAAAGTGCTAGTGCCGGCTATTAATGAATTGTCGGTCCCGACAATACACATAAAAGTCATTGAAAAAAAAAATGCGTGGGGGTTCCCCCAAAAATCCATACCAGACCTTCAGGTCTGGTATGAATTTTAAGGGGAACTCTGCGCCAAAATTAAAAAAAAAATGGAGTGGGGTTCCCCCAAAAATCCACACCAGACCCTTATCCGAGCACCCAACCTGGCAGGCCGCAGGAAAAGAGGGGGGGACGAGAGAGCGCCCCCCCTCCTGAACTGTACCAGGCCACATGCCCTCAACATGGGGAGGATGTCCCTATGTTGATGGGGACAAGGGCCTCATCCCCACAACCCTTGCCCGGTGGTTGTGGGGGTCTGCGGGCGGGGGGCTTATCGGAATCTGGAAGCCCCTTTTAACAAAGGGGACACCCAGATCCCGGCCCCCCCATGTGAATTGGTAAGGGGTACATACCCCTACCATTTCACAAAAAGAAAGTGTCAAAATGTTAAAAAAAAAAAAACACAGAAGACGGCTTGGGACAAGTCCTCTATTAAAAATATATAAATAAAAAATAAAAAAGATTCCAGCGATGTAATCCAATTTTCGATCTCCAGCGATGAATGATCTCCAGCGAGAAACACGCACAGGATCCTGCCTCCACCGGAGGCACCCAGCCAATGATGCGGCGCTAGCTTGACAGCTCTTATGTAGCGGAGGGCGGGGCCACCCGTCACGTGACCCCGAACCCTCTGACAAGGGAAAACGCCGGGGTTTCCCAGTGGCATGTACAGGTGACCCCGCCCCCCTCTGATGCAAGGCAGGATTCCCGTGTGGATTCCCTGAAGGGTCTGGTGTGGATTTTTGGGGGGAACCCCACGCCATTTTTTAAAAATTTTGGCGTGGAGTTCCCCCTAATACATACCGGACCTGAAGGGCCTGGTAATGGAATTTTAGGGGACCCCCACGCATTTTTTTTTTTTTTTAATTTTTCAATTACTTTTATGTGTATTGTCGGGACCGACAATTCATTAATAACCGGCACTAGCGCTGGCACTTTTAAATGACTTTTTTTCCCTTTAGAAATGTCATTTTGCTCTCGGACTGTTATAAACACGGGAAACATGCACTACTTTACAGGCATACTATAGACACCCCCCAGGTACAACATTTTAAGGAATATATTTCACTTTTATTGTTTAACTTTAAGCATTATTAAAATCACTGCTCCTGAAAAAAAACAGGTCCCCAAACACTTTTTATGACAATAACTTGCATATTAACCTTTAAAATTAGCACTTTAGATTTCTTGGGGTGTTCGGATTTGCCACGAACATCCCAAATTGTTCGCTGTTTGGTGAACGGGCGAACAGCCAATGTTCGAGTCGAACTCATGTTTGACTCGAACAGATAGCCCATCCCTAGTGGGCAGCAGTGGTGGTATGATAAGCGCCAGGAACTTTGCATGCTCACTGGCACCCGATGATCTGTCAACCACAACATTTAAGCATCCACTGATGCAAATTCTTGCCTGTGGCAGAATCTGTTTCAGGAGGCTGGCCACAATGCTTCTGTGTGCCATTGTATGTAGATTCAAATAGGTATTTTTTCCCCAGCTGACCAACTAAATGCAAAAACAAATTTTCAACTGGTATTTTGCTGGCTTTATTCCTAAATTCTGTTATTTTTGACTTGTTAGAATATATACATTAGTAATATACAAAAACAATGATCTTCTCATAATACTAGGGGGATTACACAATGTAATAAAATAGAATATGCCATTTTGCCCATTCACTAAGAGAAAGATCCCCCATTAAGTTATGCAGTAAAATAACTCGTATGCTATTAATCTTGAAAGTAATCAGTTCAATGAAAAACGTGTTATTTAACGCATTGTCTTTTTTTGTGTTGTTCGACACTTAGTTTAGTCTATTTATCTCTTCTTATTCTCGTGGGGGAAAGCAGTATGTAGGGACCCCCTTATATTTAAAGGGGCTTTAAGATTCTGATGAGCCCTCTGCTCTCAGACGCACACAACCTTCAGGCCAGGGTTGTATGGATGAGGCCCCTGTACTCATCAACATGAGGACAAGGTGCTTTGTCAGGGTGGTCCACCCTGGCAAGGTACAGCCCATGCTAAGGGCATGTAGTCTTTCTTGTAAAGTTATAGTTTGTAGGATGGGGGGGGGGGCACACGCTTGCCCCCCCCCCCCCTCTCCTTTCCTAGCCAGCCTGGTTGCATCCTCAAATAAGGGTCTGGTATGTATTTGGGGAGGGGACATGAAAATCGGGGAATGTTCACAACAAACCTAATTAAACATGCTTCTAAAATGTCAGTAAAACATGTACTAGTGGATAAATGGTAAAGTATGTTGTTAAAACTTTTTTTTTTTTTGTTTGGCTAAAACGGGATGGTTAAAATCTCAAAGTGAGTGGAATTTCCCACTTAGACCGCTGTCCCCAGATCAGATAACCCCACTGGAAAAATTTTCTTCACCTCTTGTACTGGCAACATTTCTAAATGCTTGGAATTCCCATTACTTTCTGTCATTGTGTTAAGGACAAATGGAGAAAGTGAATTTCCCAAGCAGGGACACCTAAAGCAATGAAAACTTGACAGAGGCTATAATTTTTTCTTACCTACCTAAAAAACAGTTTTGGCTAAACTTACACTTTAAGGAACATCCTATTGTGCACCTCTCCAGTTGGTTATCACTTCCTCAAACTCAGTCTATCCAAAAGCGAGCTCATAATATTTTTCCCCCCATGTGTCCCTACCTCTGTCAAGATCAATGGCAAACCCCTACCTCGCATGCCAGGGTGCTAGGTGTAATCCTGGATTCTGAACTCTCCTTTCTGCCCCACGTCCAATGATTTCCAAATCTTGCCACCTCAATCTCTGCAACAGCTCCAGAATACACCTCTGCTTAACCAATGACACCGCAAAGCTCCTGATTTACTCCCTGGTTATCTCTTAGCTCGACTACTGCAACTCCCTCCTCATAGGATTACCTTAACATAGGCTATCCCCCCTTCAGTCCATCATGAATGCTGTTGCCAGACTCATTTACCTTACCAACTGCTCAGCCTCCTCCACCCCTCTCTGCTGATCCCTCCATTGGCTTCCACTCACCCAACAAATAAAATTCAAAATACTAACAATTTACAAAGCCATCCGTAACTCTGCCCCCAGCTACATCACATACCTAGTCTTAAAATACCAACCTAATCGTTCTCCTCATTTCTCCCAAGACCTCCTGCTCTCTAGCTCCCTTGTCACCTCCTCCCATGCTCGCCCCCAAGGACTTCTCCTGAGGCTTTCCCATCCTCTGGAACTCCCAACCATAACTATCTGAATATCTTCTACTCTGTCCATATTGCTACTTTTTTTTTAAAGAGTGAATTAGTTAACTTACAGGAAGGTCTACTCTCCTTCATTCATTGCTATAAATATTTATAATATGGATATTCCTATGGGTTAAAGTAGGGACCACAATGTACAGAGAGGTACCTTGACTAATGTGTGGCTTTCTCATAAATGTGAAAATGTGTGCAACCGGGTACCTTATTTAGGCTTCTTTTGCTGGCTAACATGGCTTGGTGCTGGGGAAATTTTGTATTTGATACACAGTATAAAGTTATTTGTCCATCTCATTGTACACTTTACCAGTTAGCTATACTGTAAATCTATTTTGGGAAAAAAAAAAAAGTATCTTTTAGGGTACTCTTATGCCGCGTACACACAAGAGGAATGTCCAACAGAAAAAGTCAGACGGAAGCTTTTCATCATATATTCCAATCGTGTGTATGCCTCATCTGACTTTTTTTTTTTAGAAAATTCTGACGGACCTAGAAATAGAACATGTTCTAAAAATTTCCGACTGAACCAATTCCTATCGGGAAAACGGCTCGTCTGTATGCTGTTCCGACGGACCAAAAACAACGCATGCTCTGAAGCAAGTACGAGACAGAAGCTATTGGCTACTGGCTATTGAACTTCCTTTTTCTAGTCCCATCGTACATGTTGTAGGTCACCGCGTTCTTGACGGTCGGACTTTGGTTTGACCGTGTGTAGGCAAGACCGCTTGAATGGAATTCCATCGGAGTTCCGTCGGAGACACCTTCGAAGTTTATTCCAACAGCAAAACCGGTCGTGTGTATAGGGCATTAGTTTTACAGGTGCTTGAAAACTCTTCTTCTTGCCAAGAGTCAACCTTATTGGCAACAGACTTGGTCACTTACAGCTATGGCAGTAACAATAGAAGGGGTAGCCTTATACATGCAGCTCCCATCTAATAATATCTTCAGTCCTGAACAATCACTATATAAAATGAGTCAGGGTTGGTGTTCACTGGCCAGTTGGCAGATTAGATCAAATAAGGCACCTCTTAATTTCCTTGTTGGATATCGAGAATGTTTGAATCCTGTCTGCCATTGTGCACCACCTTTAGCTAATACATATTTATGAGAAGTGTGGGCACATAAGAGCAGCCCTCACTAAGAATAATCATCATCGAGGAATTATTGCACTTTTCTCTATACCTCAGATAACACATTGTTTTAGGCACATTGTCGTAAAGGTATACTTTCTTTTTTTCTACAGCCCAGAAACAACTGCTTCTCTGTCACATGACATTTTAGGCACGTAAATAAAAAAAAAAATCACAGGGTGCTATCATTATCAGCTCTGAGAAGTGCTTTTCCTGGACTTTCTATTTTACTTCTGCGCAGTCTAATCATCATGCTTGAATCTGTCATATGACTTGCAAAAATCAGGCAGTGCATACCCGCCATAAAGTTGTTATGTAATAGTTCCTTGTTTCCCTCCTGTTAACAAGAGTCAGTAATATAGTATTTGTCTATATATATGGCTCTGATGTTCAGTACATTATGCCACTATTTCTGGAGCAAACTTTCAGCATGCCTGGGTAAAAACTTAAAGGGTTAGCAAAACAAAACTTGTATTTTCCATTGTTCGTAGATGATGGAGCATTAAACCAAATTGACAATGTAAATCCTGTGAAGAGATGTGTATGCTTGTGCTCCTAGGCCTGTACTCTTGCTGTGGCCATTATGAGGGGTTTTCACTTACCACATCAGATTTTATATTAATTTTAAATGAGGTAGAATGCAACATGAGGCCTTTGGAAGACACAATGACACGCAAAACAAGGTGGAAGGGAAGAGAGTCAAAAATTATGGTGGCGAGATTTAACTTTGAGGGTATTCAAGACAAATAGGAAGGGGCTGACTCAACCTACTAGGCCAGTGATGGCGAACCTTGGCACCCCAGATGTTTTGGAACTACATCTCCCATGATGCTCAACTACACTGCAGAGTGCAAGAGCATCATGGGAAATGTAGTTCCAAAACATCTGGGGTGCCAAGATTCGCCATCACTGTACTAGGCTATACCTATAACTACAATATCCCTTTTGGTTGGATTGACTTCCTAAAATCTACAAGTAAAGTTCTCCTATTACTTGTGTGTGCATGAAAGGGCAAGGATGAGTTTGTTCAAGGATAAGTTCACCCTTTCCCATCTTTTTCCAGGTAAAAAAAATGTGCATTTATTTATTTATGCTAGGAGCCCATAAAGCATTGCACAGGCTCCTGCAGACTGTCAGTGTAGCTGTCTGCTCATACCTCGTACAGGCAGGCAGTTACTGAATGACAGGAAGCATTAATGAACTACCTAGGGTGCTCATCATCCTGGTAGTTAATTGAGAACTAGAAGCCATTAGCTGCGACAGCTGATGGTAGTTGTAGTTCTCCTATTCACAGAATGAATGGCATGGCCAGGTGGGTGGAACCCCACCAAGCCACTTTTTTGTAAAATTGTGACAGCGGGTACAGGGAGAAGATTCCTGGACTGCTGTCACAACGGGGGGTGGGGAGATGCATGGGCTGCTCGTTTAGCAACATGTTACACCCTGGATATGGGTGTAACATGTTATGAAAGCTGAACTTATTCTTGTGTGGGGCATGCTGGGGTATTATTGCATTGGTGGTAAGCATGCTTTATTCAAAGAAATATATAACCTTTAAAGAGATATAACCGTTTAAGAGGAACTCCAGCTGCCCTCCACATCCCCCCCCCCACCCCCACGTACCTGGTGGTAGTATCTACACATTTCAGATACTCACCAATCCAGTGGCTCCAGCATTGACCCACTGGGATCATCTCACACCCGGCTACAGCTCTGTCCCGTGCCACCATGTTCTATCCGACGCCATTGAGAGGCCTTCTGGGTTCAGCTGGGGGGCCTCTCAATGACATGCCAATAGGCCAGCCCCCTCTTCCTGTTCTTCAATGAAAGCCTATGCCTCCTGGGATATGGGACGTACATACTGTTCCCCAGGAGGCACTGAGGGCAGTGTGCGCGTCATTCACCTAAGACGAATGATGCGCATGTAGAGGAGGGGAGGACTTTCACTAGAAAAAAAAAAGTGTAAACAAAAGAAAAAAAATTGCCCAATTCTGCCAGAGGAAAGAAGGAGGGGTGAAAAGGCAGGATCTTCCTCAGGAGACTGAAGGTCTGCTGTAACTTGTAAAAGACTGCGAGCAGGCAGCTCTTTATTGCAGAAGATACATGCTACTTCCCTTCTACAATAACATATACAGTGGAGAAAATAATTATTTGATTCCCTGCAGCTTTTGTAAGTTTGCCCACTTATAAAGAAATTAAGGGTCTATCATTTTTATCATAGGTGTATTTTAAATGATAGAGACAGAATTTCAAACAAAAATGCAGAAAAGACACACGATACAAGTGTTAAATATTGAGTTGCAGTTCAGTGAGTAAAATAAGTATTTGATCCCCAAGCAAAACATGGCTTAGTACTTGGTGGAGTAACTCTTGTTGGCAAGCACAGAGGTAAGACGTTTCTTGTAGTTAGTGACCAGGTTTGTACACATCTCAGGAGGGATGTTGGTCCACTCTTCTTTAAAGATCTTCTCTAAATCCTTAAGGTTTGACTGTTGCTTGGCAACTCAAAGATTCAGCTCCCTTCATAAATTTTCTATAGGATTAAGGTCTGGAGACTCGCTAGGCCACCCCATGACCTTAATGTGCTTCTACACTTCCACTACTGCACCCCCATCTACAGATTACCCCAATCCACAGATTTCATCTCTTCAACTTTCACCTCTTCACCCGCTGTCACCTTCAAGCAACCTGCCAACCCCCCTTACCAGCTCTTGTCACCGTATCACCTGCCCCCCCTCCCCACTACTCAGCTCTCACGTTGCACAACCTCTCCCCCTTTCCAGCTCCAACAACTGCACCCCCCTCTTCACAAATTATCCCCCACTGCGGCCCACAGCTATCACCTTCCCTGCAGATGCCACTTGCCCCCCCCTTTCCCTCCATATGTTTCAGTGCACACCCCTCCTCTGCATAGCTTGCAGTGCAGCTATCATTGGTCCGTTTAGAGCATGCAGGCTTTTTTCCAACAGTGCAGTTCCGGCCGAACACTTCACTCAGCTCTGAGCTACACATATCTGACAGGGAGGCAGGGCAGGGCTGGGCGGGTTCAGGATCTGCAGGGCTGGGCGGGACGGGAGCCGCAGGGCTGGGCGGGAGCCACAACTCCCGAAGCTCCAGAAAAAGTAAAAAAAATGCAGCGGTCGCGGCGTGGGGACTTGGGCACTGGCTGACATATACACATGTCCTGACAATAGGACACAGAATCTGGTGGAGGAAGCGAGTAGTGCAAAAACACCCTCTACCGCCTTTTATGTTCAGTGACTGGATGGAGAGGACAGGGCTGCCAGAGGTGGGGGAACGCCATTCCGGCAGGAAAAAAAGCCCTGCCCACATCTAATGTTAGCCTGCTACAGTGAAGCAATACATTTTCACATCCTACCCCATCATCAACTTTTGCCCCTACTGATATGTAAACTTCAGCTATTTTGACAGTTTTGTTGCACTTCTGTACCTATTTTATCATTGATACTGTATCTACTTTTGTAAATTTGGAATGTTTTCAAGAAAAATTGAAGAGACAGTCACCTAATTTAAAGCAAAGTGCCAGTGTCTGTGTAAAGCCTATCCTCTGACCACTTTACACTCACCACTCCAGGGATCCTCACATGTTCCCACTTTTGCAGTCACCACCAAAATACACATGATGTCAACTGGTGTTAGAGCTCAGCAGGAGCAGCGGCATCACCCCTTCCATCATAATGGCAGTGTTTAGGCCTAGTGATTGGCTATTAGGGCCAGACACTGCATCATGGGAGGAAATCACATGCTCTTCCATGCCCAAGAGTACAAGATATTTTGCAGTGAGAGCCACAGAAGATGGAGCAGCAGGAGTGTGTTGAAGAGGCAACTATAGTGGTCAGAGGTAGGGCCTATATGGTCATTTTGCCTTGAATGAGCAAGGTAACAATGTCTCTTAAATGAAGCATGTAATCTCTTCAATAAAACAGTGATGATGAAATGCGATAACAATGACAATAGATTGGCTAATGCATTTACAAAACCAGAACTTGTTTTTACGATTTATAGCTTTGTTAGTAACAGTTCTTACAAATCCCTAGTATTTGTTTCAATTCTGAATCATATAGTAGTGTGGGATATAAATACAAAATGAAAGAAGTTTATTGCGTAGAGCTGTTAAGAACCCTCAAAAATGAATGTACAAAGGTTTCTGTGAAAACCTAATACTTGATGTGATTATAGCGGTATTAGTGCGATTGTGGCAGAGAAAACTGAGTACTGTCCGTGATACTTTTTTTATTTGCACTAACATACAATTTTTCAGGACAAGCTTTCGGGGTATGTCCCCTTCTTCATGGTCCAAGCAGTACCGCTTGCCGAGTACTGCTTGGACCACGAAGAAGGGGACATACCCCGAAAGCTTGTCCTGAAAAATTGTATGTTAGTGCAAATAAAAAAAGTATCGTGGACAGTACTCAATTTTCTCTGTGAAAACATAAGATATTTAATGTATGTAACGGGGAATAACAGTTTCTGAGAAAGCTACATCAACTTCCCATCCAGCAAGTCTATACAATTTCTTAGCTGCCTGCTTTTACTTAAAGTGATGCTCCAGCCCCCTACAGAAAAATTAAAAGTCAGTCGCTACACATACTGTAACGGCTGACTTTTAATATTAGGACACTTACCTGTCCTGGAATCCAGTGATGTCGGCACCCCAGCCGATGTTTCCATCGGCTCTCAGGTGCTGCCACTGCCATAGCCTGTAAGGGAAACTGTCAGTGAAGCCTTGCGGATTCACAGTTGAGTCCCTACTGCTCATGCACGAAGTGCGCTGCGCTTTCTGAATGGCACAGTGGTGGGGAAGGAGGAGGGGGGCCGAACTTCTGATGTTCAGGCAGGAAGGGTATGGATCTGACTTGATGTGTCTAGTAGGTCTGTATGTACAGCGGTTAAAATACTGAGTGTTGTTTATCTGGTTCTGCAACTGATTTATGGCGGCTAACGTGGGCTGCTTTGACACATGAATATTATAACCCTGTAATTTGTTGCCCATTTTTACGAAACTCCTCTATCAGGGGCGTAACTAGAAATAGCAGGGCCCCATAGCAAAATGTTGTATGGGGCCCCCCTGCAAACAGCCCCCCCCCACAGCTGCCCTAGCGTCAATGCAGCGTGACCTGTGCCACATACAGCCTGATCTGTGCCCAATGCAGCATGACCTGTGCCCAATACAGTGTGACCTGTGCCCAATACAGCCTGGTCTGCCTGTGCGCCATACAGCCCCACCTATGCAGAGGAAGAGGCAAACCACCCGGATCAGCAGAGAGCAGGATTGCCCACTGTAATAGCTTTCATTTGAATTTCCTGTCTTCCCGGGGCTCATCATCACATAGCCCCACCTCTTGGCCCGACGCCTTTGATGACGTCACATGTCCCGCATTGGATCGGTGTTCTGTCTATCAAAGGCACCCGGCCAAAAGTTGAACAATGTGACGTGAGCCCCGGGAACACTGGAAGTTCTAATGAAAGCTCTTACATCGGGCAATTCAGCTCTCTGCTGATACGGACAGCTCGCCTCTTGCTCTCCTCTCTCTTCCCCTGGCTGGGAGACTGTACCGGCGGTGCTCTTATCCTCACTGGGCCCCACTTGGCTGCGGGCCCCATAGCACCCGCATGGGTCGCTATGGTGGCAGTTACGCCCCTGTCCTCTATAATAAAGAATTAAAACAAAAAAAGTAGTTCTTGGATATATTAAACTATTTCACTTTAAAGGCTAAGTTCACCTTTCCCAGAAGATAGCCTATGCAGTCAAGACTATAGAGCTTTGTAAAATGTTCATTAATTTTACTGTCATGCCTGTAGACCATTTGGAACCCTCTGGAAGCCTGGCTGAAAAAAAGCAATCATGTCATGTCTTGTTGCTAGGACTCAAAATCTTTTGGTTTTCACTCCTGTAATGTCGAGAGTGAGTCCAGGTTCACACTGATGCAGGTTAGAAATCACGCAAGTTCCGCTGAACTCGCATGATTTCAAACCGGCAATGCAGCCTGACTTCGGGTATGATTTGACAGACATCTGTGCGGGTTCATGCACAGATGTCTTTTGGGAATCGGTGCGATTCTCCACTGATTCAGACTATGCCATTGCCAGCAATAGCCGCCGATTTGGCATGCGATTTGACATGTCAAATCGCATGCCAAATCGGCCCAATGTGAACATGGGCCAAGTATCCAATGTTTTTTATTCCCTTGTAACAAGGCAGGATCTGGGGATTTCCAACTGGGAGATTTTCAGCTGGGCTTTCAGGGCCCAAATGGTCTACAGGTATGATAATAAAGTTAATGATCATTTTGCAAAGCTGCACATTTTTTTATTACCTACTGGAACTCCTTGATTGCCTATTTTCTGAAAGAGGTGAACTTTTGCGGCTCTTCAAAGAGGACTGTATTTAAAATATATTAATCAAATTATAAAATCCTAAACACATATTAACCAATCTATAGTCTGCCACAGAAAAACTTGCACATTTGTCTAATTACAACTAAGAAAGCAAATGTGATCATACTTAATAAAATATTTTTTAAAACACAGCCATTCAATGTTATATTTTAAAAAAGTAACTCCCATTTTTGTCATAAAAAAGCAAAAACAATCCCCCCGTGTGATCCTTGTACATTGCATGGATTTTAACAAAGCTTGTGGCAGATGCCTACTTATTTCTGCTCTGATGGAATAGCTATTTCTTTGATTGTACCAATGTGCAGAGTGAATTTGAATGGGAGTGATTTTTTTCATCAATAATTAGCTGATGTACTTGCAGTGCTCCAATAAGGAAAGTTGTAGTTTCAGCATTCCTTTAGAACCCTCTGGGAGCATATCTCACCTAAAATGAAATTGGTGTTGCAGAGGATGCCTAAAAGCTGACTTATCTCTTAGTGCAGACAGGAAAAAAATCGGTAAGCCAATCAGCCAATCACACAAGCAGGAAATGACACCAACTGTGTATGAAAAACCCCCAAGATGCCATATTGCATTAAATTTTACTGAAAATTACAGCACTGCAGGTTGAAAAGGAAAGGTAATTTTCTATTACAGTTTGGCTTATGTAGCAATCGTATACGTATTTTTTTCCCCCACAAAAGTAGAGTTACCCTTTAAATAACTGTATAATCTATGCAACAGCTGGCAATTACAACGAAAAAAAGTACTTCATACAATCAAGCTGTAATACTCAGACACCTTTAGTATGGATAGAAAATGATCAGAGAGTGAATGCCTAGTTTCTAATAGTCTACCTGTTAACATTATCATTGATCTCCAGCTAACATATTGAATTTATTACAGGCAGAATCTTACCTTTATTTCAGCCTCCAATGTCTTACTGGAAATGGTGAAACTTCATTTCCCTGCTCGGTATCGTAGTCATACTACAAACTCTTAGCTGACAATGAGTGTATTGCCACAAAGCAGAAGTACAATAACTGTAGAACGCAGCAAAGAATGACTCCGGAACTGATGTCTCCTCCCTGTCCAATAAGATTTCCTCAATGGGTTTACATTTGCATATTGTGTGAGTGCGTTAGATTTCCTAGATTCCAGTCATACATCTCCAAACAGGTTTTTCATATGAAGTTACAAAGACAAGGAAAGTTAAACAGAATCAAGGTGATAGGTGAGTATAGTGTTGCTGTTTGTAGTTCATTGTAACCAGGCAGCTGTAATTGGATTTCTCTGTTTGGCGGCGATTGTCACACATTTGACACCATTTTTTGCATTAAATATAAGGCATTTTTCATGGTTTGTTACAGACTAGTAAATTGCATATTATTAATATAGGGTGTTACCTGAGGACTATTTTTAGCCATCTGCTGATGGAAGTTATGGTTAATTGGATACATATACAGTGCTCAGCATAAATGAGTACACCCCTTTTGAAAAGCAAGTTTTTAATCAATATCTCAAAGAACACAAAAACGATTTCCAAAATTTTGAAAAAACTGAGTTTTATAGAACATTTGTTTAGCTCATTACATGAAAGTAAGGTTAATAATATAACTTAGATTACAAAATCTTCAGTTTTACTCAAATTAGTTGATGTGAAAATACACCCCACAACAAAAACTACTACATCTAGTATTTTGTATGACCTCCTGTAAGGACAGCACCAAGTCTTCTAGGCATGGAATGAACAAGTTGGCGACATATTGCAACATCTATCTTTTCCATTCTTTAAGAACAACCTCTTTTAGAGCGTGAATGCTGGGTGCAGAGTGATGCTCAACTTGCCTCTTTAGAATTCCCTATAGGTGTTCGATTGGGTTCACATCAGGAGACATGCTTGGCCACTGAATTACTTTAACCCTGTTCTTCTTCAGAAATGCAACAGTGGCCTTAGATTTGTGTTTTGGATCATTGTCATGTTGGAAAAGTGCACGATGACCAAGGGCACGTAGTGATGGTAGCATCTTCTCTTTCAATATAGAGCAGTGCATCTGTGAATTCATGATACCATTAATGAAATTAAGCTCCCCAACATCAGCAGCACTCATGCAGCCCCACAGAAGGATGTATACATCACCCCCCAGACGACGTCTATGAAGACGAAATGCGTCGGGTAGGACCCCACTGTCGCCACTCCCTTACAGCGCTGTTTTTATTTTGGATCTACATGTGAGTGTATATCTTAATTTTGAATAAAATTTTTGGCTTTCGGATTTACACTATGTGGCCATTCCTTTCTCTCCTCATCCATTAACATAATCTCCGAGCTCATGGAATATCGCCTTGAGGGATTCATCCACGTGATATCCCATCCTTCCGTGATCTGCAGGACCACCCACATCCGTGAGATTACCTACACCCTTCAAGATCCGGGTACCGTTTAGAGGGATACAGTAATTCGTGGGACCACTCACTAACATCACCTCTTCGGGCCAAGCACAGCCACTAACCACCTAAGCCTTATCCGGCCCAACTCGGCGTATGCCCCTTTGGGTCCACCTTATCCGGTAAGCCTTTTCATCTCTCGGTGGGAGTGTGCCTGTGTACATTTTGGATGCCGGAAGTTTCTGTTTCAAAATGTTTGCATGAGGACTACCTATTTTTATTTTTATAGATATGGTTGATTCCTTTCACTGTACACTGATTGGCCAATTGGCGTTCATGTTGGACACTGTATAGCGCTACACTTGTTTTTTGCCCAGCCCCACAAAAGGACACTACCACCACCATGTTTCACTGTAGGCACCATGCATTTTTCTTTGTACTCCTCACCTTTGCAATGCCATACAGTTTCAAAGCCATCAGTTCCAAAAATATTTATCTTGGTCTCGTACAGAGTCCCATTAGTCTTCTTGTTCAGCATGGGCCCTGGCAAATTCTAGGCAGGCTTTTGGAGAGGCTTTCTTCATGGACGACACCCATGCACGCCATTCTTCTGCAGTGTTCGCTATATTGTGCCACGGGAAACAATCACCTCCGTAAATTCTGAAAGGATGGTAAAGGTTTTCTGACAAATCTGTTGGGGTGTACTCAGTTATGCTGAGCACTGTGTGTTTAGTGTTTTTGTAAGGGTTCCTTATTATGTTCAGCCCTAAAAAATCAAATTGTACATTTTTATCAAGTAAATATAAAATATTGCATGTGTGCAAGATTCAGCTATTTGTGGCCTACATCCATAACAGTGGGCTTCCCTAGAGGATGTTTTAGGAACCTTGAGCAGTGCAGTTTTTTCCTTGGCATTTCACAGTACTAAGCATAGATCACCAATACATAACAGTGTCCCTTGATAAACTCCAAGAAACATATGATAAGTACAAAAATCCTTTTTTATACTTTTGCATTCATTAAGGGACACAGGATTCAGTTATTCAGAGAAAACTGATATGTCCAAAAGCAATCCTGTCACTGTCACGTACCTGGTTGGAGGTGGACTTGACGAGAGGGCTTTCCTTGCGGCTGAGTGCCGAGCACCCCTGAGGTGAGAACAGGGACTGCAAGGCGCAAAGAAGCACGGGTGCCTTTTAGGTAGCTCTGCTGTTAGTTGCTAGAAGTGGAATTAACCGGATAGTTGTCAGCTGTTCTGATAAGACTGATGGCAGGACCCCTGTTGCTCTTGGAGAAGTAGCAGGACCAAGGCAGTGGCCACTAGCAAGATGGCACTCGAGGTGGTGGCATAGCCACACTGGCAAGGCCAGATGGAGGAAGCATAGTCAGGATGGAAGCTGAGGTCATAAATGGAAAGACAAGCCTGAGAGTGGACAGGAGTGTGGTCAGGAACAAGGTCATACCCAGCAATCCAAGGGAGCAGGCAGAAGAGTAGTCAGGTGACAGGCCAGGGTCACGCACAGTTGGGTAGAAGAGGCAGAGTCCTTAGAGCAAGCTGGAGTCAAACCAGGAATATGGCAGCAGGAGGGTCCAGAGACAAGCCAGGTCAGTAACAGGAGGTCCAAGGAATACAGGATACACAGGAGCAAGGAGTACTGGGAGCTGAAGATCATCCAGCACACTAGGGAGTTGGTGCCAGTCCTGGCAGCAGATGTGCATGAATGCGAGCCAGTGCGCACAACCATGCTGATGTGCACGTCTGTGCCAATGCGCGCACTTCTGTGCAAACGAGCATGGCCATGTTTAGTATTGGCAACTGTGACAGGTCTTTTCCTCAGCACATGCTCATGTACATAAGTATTCACAGCCTTTGCCATGACACTCAAAAATTGAGCTCAGGTGCATCCTGTTTCCACTGATCATCCTTGAGATGTTTCTACACCTTGAAGTCCACCTGTGGTAAATGCAGTTGATTGGACATGATTTGGAAAGGCAAACACCTGTCTATATAAGGTCCCACAGTTAACAGTGCATGTCAAAGCACAGACCAAGCCATAAAGTCTAAGGTCTGTAGACCTTCGAGACAGGATTGTATCTCGGCACAAAGCTGTTGGGAAGGGTACAGAAAAAAATTTCTGCCGCATTGAAGGTCCCAGTGAGAACAGTGGCCTCCATCATCTGTAAATAGAAGATGTTTAGAACCACCAGGACTCTTCCTAGAGCAGGCCACCCAGCAAAACTGAGCGATTGGGGGAGAAGGGCCTTAGTCAGGGAGGTGACCAATGGCCACTCTGACAGAGCTCCAGCATTTCTCTGTGGAGAGGGGAGAACCTTCCAGAAGAACAACTGTCTCTGCAGCACTCCATCAATCAGGCCTGTATAGTAGAGTGGCCAGACGGAGTAAAGGCTGTGAATACTTATGTACGTTTGATTTTTTTATTTTTAATAAATTTGCAAAGACTTCAAACAAACTTCTTTCACGTTGTCATTATGGAGTATTGTTTATAGAATTTTTAGGAAAATAATGAATTTAATCCATTTGAAATAAGGCCATAACTCACAAAAAATGAGTACACCCCTCACATTTTTGTAAATATTTCATTCTTTTCATGTGACAACACTGAATAAATAACACTTTGCTACAATGTAAAGTAGTAAATGTGCAGCTTGCATAACAGTGTAAATTTGCTGTCGCCTCAAAATAACTCAACACAAAGCCATTAATGTCTAAACCACTGGCAACAAAAGTAAAAATGTCCAAATTGTGCCCAAAGTGTCAATATTTGTGTGGCCACCATTTTCCAGCACTGCCTTAACCCTCTTGGGCATGTTCACCAGAGCCTCACAGGTTGCCACTGGAGTCCTCTTCCACTCCTCCATGACGACATAATGGAGCTGGTGGATGTTAGAGACGTTGCGCTTCTCCACCTTCCATTTGAGGATGCCCCACAGAAGCTCAATAGGGTTTAGGTCTGGAGACATGCTTGGCCAGTCCATCACTTTTACCTTCAGCTTCTTTAGCAAGGCAGTGATCGTCTTGAAGGTGTGTTTAGGGTCGTTTTGTTGGAATACTGCCCTGCGGCCCAGTCTTCGAAGGGAGGGAATCATCATCCAAAAGGGAGGGAAGAAACAGCAATTCTAGGTCAATTGGCTTCAGTATAAATCACACAAATAGGAAACATAAGGGCAATACAGACACTGAATTTCAAAAGAGCCAACTTCTCTAAACTACGAACCTTGCTAGAAGGACTGAATTGGGATAAAATCTTAGGAACAAAGAACATGGAGGAGAGATGGGTTTGCTTTAAGAGCATATTAAATAAGGGCATTAGCCAATGCATCCCATTGGGTAATAAATTTAAAAGAGCGAACAAAAGTCCTGGATGGCTTAACTCCAATGTAAAAATGCATATAAAAGCAAAGGAGAAGGCCTTCAAAACATACAAGGTTGAGAGATCATCATCAGCATTCAGACTTTATAAAGAATGCAACATGAAATGTAAGGGTGCAATTAGGGCGGCTAAGGTCGAACACGAAAGACGCATAGCAGAGGAGAGCAAAAAAAATCCCAAGAAATTCTTTAAGTATGTAAACAGTAAAAAAGGGAGGACAGACCACATTGGCCCCATAAAGAATGAGGAAGGACATCTGGTTACAAAGGATGGGGAGATAGTGAAGGTATTGAATTTATTCTTCTCCTCAGTCTCCACGAGGGAATCGGGGGGCTTCAGTTACCAAAACTGCACTGTTTATCCTCATGACACATCACAGGAAGCACCTCCATGGTTAACAGAGGACAGAATTAAAATTAGACTTGGGAAACCTAACATTAATAAATCACCGGGACCAGATGGCTTGCATCCGAGGGTACTTAGTGAATTCAGTCAGGTAATTGCCAGACCATTGTTCCTAATTTTTACTGACAATCTACTGACTGGAATGGTACCCGCTGACTGGAGCGGGTAGCCAATGGGCAGCCAATGTAGCATAAATATATAAAAAGGGCCCAAAATACATCCCTGGGAATTACAAACCAATTAGCCTAACATCAATAGTATGCAAGCTCTTGGAGGGGATGATAAGGGACTATATACAAGATTTTAGTAACGAGAACGGTCATTAGCAGTAATCAGCATGGATTCATGAAGAATCGTTCCTGCCAAACCAATCTATTAACCTTCTATGAGGAGGTGAGTTGCCATCTAGATAAAGGAAGGCCTGTAGATGTGGTACATCTGCATTTTGCAAAAGCATTTGACATAGTTCCCCATAAACGTTTACTGTACAAAATAAGGTCCATTGGCATGGACCATAGGGTGAGTACATGGATTGAAAACTGGCTATAAGAGGGTGGTGATAAATGAGGCCTACTCGGAATGGTCAGGGGTGAGTAGTGGGGTCCCCCCCCCAGGGTTCTGAGCTGGGACCATTCCTATTTAATTTGTTCATAAACGACCTGGAGGATGGGGTAAACAGTTCAATCTCTGTGTTTGCGGACAATACTAAGGTAAGCAGGGCAATAACTTCTCCGCAGGATGTGGAAACCTTGCAAAAAGATCTGAACAAATGAATAGGTTGGGCAACTACATGGCAAATGAGGTTTAATGTAGAAAAATGTAAAATAATGCATTTGGGTGGCAAAAATATGAATGCATTCTCACACTGGGGGGAGAACCTCTGGGGTATTCTAGGATGGACCTGGGGGTCCTAGTAGATGATAGGCTCAGCAATGACATGCAATGCCAAGCTGCTGCTAACAAAGCAAACAGAATATAGGCATGCATTAAAAAGGGGATCAACTCCAGAGGTAAAACAGAAATTCTCCCGCTCTACAAGACTCTGGTCCGACCTCACCTAGAGTATGCTGTCCAGTTCTGGGCACCAGTCCTCAGGAAGGATGTACTGGAAATGGAGCGAGTACAAAGAAGGGCAACAAAGCTAATAAAGGGTCTGGAGGATATGAGTTATGAGGAAAGGTTGCAAGCACTGAACTTATTCTCTCTGGACAAGAGATGCTTGAGAGAGGATATGATTTTAATATACAAATACCATACTGGTGACCCCACAATAGGGATAAAACGTTTTTGCGGAAGGGAGTTTAACAGGACACGTGGCCACTCATTAAAATTAGAAGAAACTTAAACTACGTAGAGGGTTCTTTACTGTAAGAGTGGCAAGGATGTGGAACTCCCTTCTACAGACGGTGGTCGGGGAGCATCGATAGTTTCAAAAACTATTAGATGAGCACCTGAACGACCACAACATACACAGATGTAATACTGACATATAATCACACACATAGGTTGAACTTGATGGACTTGTGTCTTTTTTCAACCTCACCTACTATGTAACTATGCTCTGCTTCAGTATGTCACAGTACCTGTTGGCATTCATGGCTCCCTCAATGAACTGTAGCTCCTCAGTGCCGGCAGCACGCATGGAGCCCCAGACCATGACACTCCCACCACCATGCTTGACTGTAGGCAAGACACACTTGTCCTTGTACTCCTCACCTGGTTGCCGCCACACACACTTGACACCTTTAGAACCAAATAAGTTTATCTTGGTCTCATCAGACCACAGGACATGGTTCCAGTAATTCATGTCCTAAATCTGCTTGTCTTCCGCAAACTGTTTGCGGGCTTTCTTGTGCATCATCTTTAGAAGAGGCTTCCTTCTGGGATGACAGCCATGCAGACCAATTTGATGCAGTGTGCAGCGTATGGTCTGAGCGCAGATAAACTGACCCCCCACCCCTTCAACCTCTGCAGCAATGCTGGCAGAACTCATACGTCTATTTCCCAAAGACAACCTCTGGATATACTCAACTTCTTTAGTCAACCATGGCGAGGCCTTTTCTGAGTGGAACCTGTCCTGTTAAACCACTGTATGGTCTTGGCCACTGTGCTGCAGCTCAGGTTCAGGGTCTTGGCAATCTTCTTGTAGCCTAGGCCATCTTTATGAAGAGTAACAATTCTTTTTTTCAGATCCTCAGAGTTCTTTGCCATGAGGTGCCATGTTGAACTTCCAGAGACCAGTATGAGAGAGTGAGAGCAATAACACTGAATTTAACACACCTGCTCCCCATTCACACCTGAAACCTTGTAACACTAACGAGTCGCATGACACCCAGGAGGGAAAATGGCTAATTGGGCCCAATTTGGACATTTTTACTTAGGGATGTACTCACCTTTGTTGCCAGCGATTTAGACATTAATAGCTGTGTGTTGAGTTATTTTGAGGGGACAGGAAACTTACACTGTTATACAAGTTGTACAATCACTACTTTACATTGTAGCAAAGTGTCATTTCTTCAGTGTTGTCACATGAAAAGATATAATAAAATATTTACTAAAATGTGAGGGGTGTACTCACTTTTGTGAGATACTGTATACCATAGTTTGAAGGCTCTATAAGTTTCCTACAGACTAAATAGAAAACACTGATTAGGGTTATTTTCAACCCTAATTAAATGTAACAGAATACAATTAAATTTATAAAGAAAGATTACTTATTTGCAAAAAAAAAAACCCAGTGGTGATTAACCACTTAAGGACCAGGCCATTTTTTGCGATACAGCACGGCGTCACTTTAACTGATAATTGCGCAGTCGTGCGACATTGTATTCAAACAAAATTTCTGTCCTTTTTTCCCCCACAAATAGAGATTTCTTTTGGTGGTATTTGATCACATCTGCGTTTTTTTATTTTTTGCGCTATAAACAAAAAAAGCGATAATTTTGAAAAACATAATATTTTTCAGTTTAGACTAATATGTATTCTTTTACACATTTTTGTTAAAAAAATAAAATAAATAATAAAATCACAATAAGCGTATATTGATTGGTTTGCGCACAAGTTATAGCATGTAAAAAATAGGGGATAGACTTATGGCATTTTTTTACTAGTAATGGCAGCGATCTGCGATTTTTAGCGGGACTGCAGCCAACAGATCGGACTTTTTTTGGACCAGTGATATTTATACAGCGATGATAGCTAAAAAAAGCCACTGATTATTGTATAAAATGTCACTGGCAGGGAAGGGGTTAACACTAGGGAGCAATCAAGGGGTTAAGTGTTCCCTAGGGAGATGTTTCTAACTGTGGGGGGAGTGTACTGATTGGAGGAGAGAGAGCGCTGTTCCTGATCACTAGGAACAGCAGATCTGTCTCTCCTCCCCTGTCAGAACGGGGATCTGTGTGTCCCCGTTCTGGATCTCTGTGGAGCGTTTGCGGGTGGCCAGCGGACTATGCGGCTGCTGGCCACGCGTATCGGCGTCGCGCGGCGGTGCACGCCCCCTACAGCCTTTAAAGCGGCCGCCATAAGGCTACATCGATTCGCACAGGGGAGCCAACCTGTCGGCGTAGAACGACGGCAGCTGGTCAGCAAGTAGTTAAATACCACCAAAAGAAAGCTATATTTGTGCGAAAAAATTATAAAAATTTCATATGGGTACAGTGTTGCATGACCACGCAATTGTCTTTCAAAATGCGACAGCATTGAAAGATGAAAATTGGCCTGGGCAGGAAGGGGGTGAAAATGCCCGGTATTAAAGTGGTTAAATGACAGTGGCCAATTCTCCACCAGGAAAGGTTTGGTAAAAGACACATTTCTGCTTTATAAATAGACCTTTAAGGTTGACCATACACTATACAATCTAATGGTATCATCATCTATGTAGTACAAGGTGGTGCCTGATTTGATACTGATTGAATGGATTGTTTAGGTTTGTCCTCATTACATAGTTTTCGTTCTCTTCAATTCTATGGGAAATTGTACAATCAAATTGTATAGTGTATGGCCAGCTAACGACTTATTTTTGCCGTGATGTATGTATATACACTGCTCAAAAAAAATTAAAGGAACGCTTTTAATCAGAGTATAAAATCAAGTCAATTAAATTCCTGGGATATTGATCTGGTCAGTTTAAGTTTAATTTCTACCAAAGCAGCTGAAACTGATTAACAACAGGTGCACTAGATGGGCAACAATGAGGCGACCTCCAAAACAGGAATGGTTTTACAGATGGAGGCCACTGACATTTTTTTTGCCTTACTCATCTTTTCTGATTGTTTTTCACTAGTTTAGCATTTGGTTAGGGTCAGTGTCACTACTGGTAGCATGAGGCGATACCTGGACCCTGTCGAGGTTGCACAGGCAGTCCAACACCTCCAGGATGGCACATCAAAACGTTTCATTGCCAGGTTTGCTGCATCTCCCAGCACAGTCTCAAGAGCATGGAGGAGATTCCAGGAGACAGGCAGTTACTCTAGGAGAGCTGGACAGGGCCGTAGAAGGTTCCTAACCCATCAGCAGGACCGGTATCTGCTCCTTTGTGCAAGGATGAGCACTGCTAGAGCTCTACAGAATGACCTCCAGCAGGCCACTAGTGTGAATGTCTCCGACCAAACATTCAGAAACAGACTTCATGAGGTTGGCCTGAGGACCAGACGTCCTCTAGTGGTTCCTGTGCTCACTGCCCGGCACCATGGAGCTCGATTGGCATTTGCCATTGAACACCAGAATTGGAAGATCTGCCACTGGTGCCCTGTGCTTTTCACAACCGTGGCGAACGTTAGGTTGCCTGTAACATCATTCAGCATGACCAGTTTGGTGGAGAGTCAGTGATGATCTGGGGAGGCATATCAATGGAGGGGTGCACAGACCTCTACAGGCTAGACAATGGCATCCTGACTGACATTAGGTATCGAGATGAAATCTTTGGACCCATTGTCAGACCCTATGCTGGTGCAATGGGTCCTGGATTCCTCTTGGTGTACGGCAATGCCTGGCCTTAATGTGGCGAAGGTATGCAGCCAGATCCTGGAGGATGAAGGAATTGATACCATTGAATGCCCCCACGTGCGCCTGACCTAAATCCAATAGAACACCTCTGGGACATAATGTTTTGGTCCATCTGATGCCTCCGTCTTTTCAGAAGCTCAGTGATGCCCTGGTCCAGATCTGGGAGGAAATACCCCAGGACACCATCCATGGTCTCATTAGGAACATGCCCCAACATTGTCAGGCATGTATACAAGCATGTGGGGAGCCACTGAAAATACTGAGTACCATTTTGAGTTGCTGCAATAAAATTTCAGCAAAATGGAGCCTGCCGCATCATTTTTTGACTTTGATTTTCGGGGTGTCAGCCCTCTATAGGTTGATAATATTCTTTTCCATCAAACGATATGGCATCCCTTCGTTCCTAACACATTACCCAGTCCATATCAGTATAGATGTAGCAAGGTCCTGTACCTCCAAAGGCCCC
Source organism: Lithobates clamitans (assembly GCA_037952925.1). Lineage (NCBI taxonomy): Eukaryota > Metazoa > Chordata > Amphibia > Anura > Ranidae > Lithobates > Lithobates clamitans. Next base: position 1,494,810 of record JBBGZY010001769.1, read on the forward strand.
AATGGTGACCTCCAGAGTCAGGGATAGCTGACATCCATCTTTGTAGAGTGGGTTACCAGGCATGGTGGGTGTGATGCAAGATGGAGTGATGGGTGCCAGACACTTTTTTAAATGCAAAAATTATTTATTGTCTCTTAACAAAACTGTGGGAGAGAGGGTTGGGGCCAGGACCCCCTTAAGTAGATGCAATGATAATTAGCAGACTCCAAAACTTCTATAGGAAGACAGCTATACAGGGGAAGGCCTCCAGCTGGACACGACTTCTGTATAGGTAGGACCGCTGTCTCCTATGGCAACAAATCTTGTAACAGTCACTAACAATAGTTGTATTTAACTACTGGCAACACAGAATAGTTCTTACTGTCTTACACTACAGTCTCTCGCTGAGCTCCCAGTCTCTCACTAGACCTCCAGATCAAATAGCCACTGAATCTCCTGAGCTCATCCACAGCTAGCACGCTGTATACTTCTCAAGCGTCACCCCCACTATCCTGCTTGGTCCCTAGCTTGGTACTCTATGCTCCTCAAGCGTCACCCCTGCTGTCCTGCTGGGTCCCTGGCTTGGCACCTGCTGAAGCTTTCCCCTTCTTCACTGTCCCCGGCTGGTGAGAAGACTGCTCTAAGACTGGCTCCATCTTACTCACTGTAGTCTCCGCCATTAATAAGTCGGATGGTACCTTAGTGGGGACAGCTACCCCTCTACCGCCGACCACAACTGGCTCCCCATCCGGCTGAACCTTCACAACTCGGTTGGACTCCAATCCTGCAGTCCCAACCCTATGCTGCTTCACTAGCTCCTGGATAGGCCTCAGGCTTCCGGCCTAGCAGCCCGGGGTGACATAACACCTCCACCCAGACAGCCGTCCAGGTGGCACAGAACCCCGATCACCTGACTCCACCCAAATAAATAGGCTCTCCCAGCAGGCCAAGGGACCAAAGAAACCCCTGCCAATTGGCTGAGACACCCCATCCATCTATAATCTGACCTTGCTACACCCTTGTCAATCTAATGCCGCCAGTAAGCACCACCTAGCAACAGAAGAAAATAGGTTCAGCAATCCAGAGTTAGAGAGGAATCAGTGGCTCTTCTAACAATCAGCCAGGATGATTAATACCTGACAAACTAAATGTATTAGCAACCCTGCCTAAACACCAGGGTACTGCATCAATATCCAGCATGAGATTTTTCCCCATTGAGATCTGATGTGTTTTCAAAGTGTTCCATTAAAGCGGGATTCCGGCCAGCGAAATTTTTTTTTTAAAGCCAGCAGCTACAAACACTGTAGCTGCTGACTTTAAATAAGTACACTTACCTGTCCTGGGTGCCCGCGATGTTGGCCGCCCGAGGCCGACCCGTACCTTGGCTCTCAGGTCCCGGCACCGGCATCCTAACTAAGGGAAACAAGCAGTGGAGCTCTGCGGCTTCACTGCCAGTTTCCTACTGCACATGCGCGAGCGGCACGGCGCTCTGAATGGCCCTGTGGTTTTCTGGGAACACACACAGTTCCCAGAAGGCAACGGGGTCGCTCACCGAGGAGCAGGACACGCCGCGGAATAAGAAGAGTCAGATTAGGAAGACTGCCTAGCAACAAGGGTTCAGGTAAGTTTAAACATGTTTTTTTCAAATGTTTTTTTTTTTAAATTTTTTAAAGATTTTTCATTATATTTTTTTATTTTAGGATGGCCCTCCACTTTAAGCAGTGTAGATAGTGAAGCAACAGTTCCTGATTTACTTTGTCTCAGTATCTCTTAGATGGAAATGACCTGTGCAATTACACCCCAGTTCTTGTATAAAAAGGCGTGGCTAACATGTTAATGACTCTTTCCACATTACACACAATCATGCCAAAAGCTGCCTTACCTTTATCTTATATTATGAGCAAAAGGCAAAAATATTACTGAAACTAGCTATGAGATGCAAGTTCAGCCACTAATTACATATAAAAATATATAGGAAGTATAAAAATATATAATAGAAAGTTGGTATATTTGAACTAGCTAGCTGGAGTTGGACATTAATATAAGGCCTCATATAAACTGCAGCTGCTAAACGGACATTTAGGCGCAGTTGTGCATTTTTTTTTCAGCAGCCCCTGAACTCTCCTCTATGTTATCTTATCTGTACATGTACACTCAGTCGTTTAGAGGCAGATGAGGTTGCATCCAGGACTGTAGTTTACCAGCATTTCAAACGCCAAATACTTGTAAACGTGGTAAGGCTTCATGTACATGGGACATTTTTACAACCTCTCCTGAACGATTTAATTTGACAGATAGTAACTGATGTTTAAAACGTTCGTTTTGCTGCGTTAAGAAGCATTTTTTTTTTTCAAATAGGCAAAAATTAAAAAGCCTGTAAACGAAATGCAGCTAAACTCGAGTTAATGCCTTTACAAGCTGTTACAGGCATTTGGCGTTTCAAATGCCTCTGAACATCCGTCCTGAACGCATTTTTTTTGCGTTACAAAAAATGCTTCTAAACTCAACTGCTTAGAAACCACTATAAACGACCCTGTGTACATGTACTGATAAGCTAACAGAGTTTAAGGGCGGCTGGAAAAAAAAACACCCAACTTCTCCTAAAACGTCCGTTTACCAGCAGGCAGCAGTGTACATGGAGCCTTACACCCCCCCGTTTATGCACGTTTACAATCATAAGCATTTTTAAAGGGGAAAACATTTCTGATCATTTTTGAACATATAAAAATGTTGAAAAACAACAAATATCACCACATGCTGTTGCCTGAATCAATGGATGAGTTCAGTAGCAATGAATTCTGGGTCCTCTCACACAATTTTCTACATCTTCGGAGCCTCGGCAACTTCAGGAGCATTTCCTTACACATGCTCATAACGGGATCCATAGAGAAAACACAAAAAATAAGACAGCTATCTATAAGCACACTGCTCTCTCTCTTCTCTCACAGAATGGCTGAAATAGTTAATCGGCTTGTTTTTCATGCATTGTGGGCATTTGGGAGAGTCTTCTGAGGTTATCTTTAAAAATGCTTCTAACCTCAAATACTCAAAACTGCTGCTAAACTCACATAAACTCAGTATGTAAAAGCTGTAAAATGGATGTTTTTCACTGTCAGTTTCCCGCATTCAGTTTATAGCATTCAGAAAAGGTTTTCAACTGCCCTGTGTATATGAGCCCCAAATCATTTTACCAATGTGTATTAGAGTGTTAAAAACCTTCTTTCAATGTATAGCTTGCAATTATCTGTGTACATGGAAGAAGCCAGATTTGCTTATTTCATATGCAAGCTCTACTTGCTTTGTAGATTGCTTGTACTTTTATCTAGACATGTGCAATTTGTTTCGGTCCGAATGTAAATTTGGACAAAATTTTCGGTCGTTCGGAGATTCGGATGTATCCGAATCTCTGAATTAAATAGTAATGAATTTTGATGAAACCGCCCTCTTGTTACATAGTTAATCAGGTTGAAAAAGAGACACAAGTCCATTGAGTTCAACCACAAAAAACAAACAAAAAAACCCAAAAACAATCAATCACAATCCCATATACACAATCCTACACCCACAGTTGATCCAGAGGAAGGCAAAAAAGCCCAGCAAAGCTTGATTCAATTTGCTACAGCAGGGGAAAAAAAACACCTTCCTGATCCCCCGAGAGGCAATACGATTTTCCCTGGATCAACTTTACCTATAAATCTCAGTACCCAGTTATATAATGTACATTTAGGAAAGAATCCAGGCCTTTTTTAAAGCAATCTACTGAGCTGGCCATAACCACCTCTGGAGGGGGTCTATTCCAAATTTTCACAGCTTTTACTATGAAGAAACCTTTCCGTATTTGGAGTTGAAATCTCTTTTCCTCTAGACGTAAAGAATGCCCACTTGTCCTCTGTGATGACCTTAAAGTGAACAACACAACACCAAGTTCACCTCATAGCTGAGCTCCTCCATGCCTCTTATCAGTTTGGATGTCCTTCTCTGAACTTTCTCTAGTTCCCTGATATCCTTTTTGAGAACTGCATATTCCAGATGAGGTCTTACTAATGATTTGCACAGGGGCAAACTGATCTCTCTCTCTCTCTGGAGTCTATACCTCTCTTAATACAAGAAAGGACTTTGCTCGCTTTTGAAACCACAGCTTGGCATTGCATGCTATTGAGCTTATGATCTACCAAAACCCCCAGATCCTTCTTCACCATTGCACTCCCCCTAGTATGTCTGATGCATGCATATTCTTAGCCCCCAAGTGCATAACTTTACATTTCTCAACATTAAACCTCATTTGCCACTTGCCCAATTAGACAGTGCACTGAGATCGGAAGACAAGATCTCAAAAAACACCCTCAATTAGGATCTATACACTGCACCACAGATAAATAAGAGTGTAAGTAAATTATAATTATAAACAAGCAGCCACTTTCAAAGAATAAAACGAAATAAAAATCTACCAGATATAAAATTACTACTGTAAAACTACTTTTTTTTTAACCTTTATTCATTTTATAGCTGGTAGATTTTTATATAGTGCATTGAGGTCGGCTTGTAAATTGGAGACATCCCTTAAAGACATTATTCCACTGCAAAGTTTGGAGTCATCTGCAAAGACAGAAATCAACCCAGCATGCCCCGATCTGTGACGTTATCGGGTGACTCCGCCCCTTACCCATTTAAGAAATGTCAGACAGAGGAGAAGACAGTCGACAGAGTCTTCGTCGAGGCCATAGGGTCTCTTTGGTTTTTTTTTTCCGGGTCCGGTGGTGCAGCGGGGGGTGTCACTGAAGATCTACATCGGGGGACATTGTTTTTAATGTTATAATAAAGGAAGTGTCAAAAACTTGTGTAGTGTCTTTTTTGGTGAATGGGTAGGGGTACCATACTCATTCACATGGGGGGTGGGGGGCAGGATCTGGGGGCCCCTGTTAAAGGGGGCCTCCAGTTCTTGATAAGCCCCCCGCCTGCAGACCCCCACAACCACAGCCCAGACTTGTGTTGAAGAGGCCCTTTTCGCCATCAACAAGTACAAGGTGATTTGGGGTGGGGGGGAAGGGGAAGAGACCCCCTGCCCCAAAGCACCCTCCCCCATGTTAAGGGCATGTGCCTAGTATGATTCAGGAGGGGGCGCTCGCTCATCCCCCCCCTTTCCTGACCTGCTGGCTGCATGCTCGGATAAGGGTCTAGTATGGATTTTTTTTGGGGGGGGGGGGTCTCTAGAGACGCAGTCTCTAATGATTATTAGCCAGGGACCATGTGATCTAGGTTGCCTAGGCTGGAAGTGTGGGGATACAAGTTTAATTTAGGGCTAATAAGAGGTAATGTTTTACATAAGATGACGTGGGTCCTGCTGATTTATGTCAAGCCTGATCATCTACTTCAATGTGGTAATGTTACATATACACTTCAGGGCCACCAAACACAGCGCTGCAGTTAGCATGTGTGCAAAGAGCTTTTTGAAAGTTTAGAGAAGGAGGTAGGTGGGAGGTCCAGAAGGAAAGTTTTCGGGTCGAAGGGCACCCCAGTACCAAAGATGGATTGAAGCAGGGAGTGCACCATCTACCAATAGGGGATGAGTAAAGAGCAAGTCCAATAGACATGAAATAGCGTCTCCCTATCCTTACAGCATCGCCAACATCGGGGGTCAGCTGAGGGGTATATGGAGTGGAGCTGGTCAGGGGTCTGATACCAATGGAATAGGATCTTAAATTGATTCTCTTTATAGAGCGTACAGATGGAGCTCTTAGAGGCCTGCGACCATATGAGCTGCCACGCGTTCAGGGGTATATCTACACCAGATCTGCGATTTTTATTGTGACTGCGACATTGCGAATAACACAACGGACAATTTTTACACTATTTTGGGACCAGTGACATTTATACAGCGATCAGTGCTATAAAAATGCACTAATTACTGTGTAAATGACACTGGCAGGGAAGGGGTTAAACACTAGGGGGCGATCAAGGGGTTAAGTGTGTCCTAAGGAGTGACTCTAACTGTGGGGGCGTGGGTTCACTACAACATGACAGAGATCACCCGATGACAGGGAGCAGTAGATCCCTGTCATGTTGCTAGGCAGAACAGTAAAATGCCTTGTTGCAGGCATCTCCCCGTTCTACCACTCTGTGTCACGATCGTGGGCCCCCTGGTGGACATAGAGTCCGCGGAACCCGCGGGCACGCTCACAGAGTACACGGCGGGCACGCACCCACAATGCCGTGTCTTAAAGGGGACATACAGGAACGCCCATTTGCGCAGCCATGCCATTGTGCCAACGTACATCGTTGTGCACTGGTCGGCAAACGGTTAAACGTTTTTTTCATTTCTTCAGTTATTTCTTTGTTTCCGGGCTAAGGCAAATGATGTCATATATCCCAAGAGTCTTGGAGGGAGGAAGGGCTCTCCCAGCTAAACACACCCTCCTGCCTGCATGTCTGTGCTAAGTGCAGATGGATTCCAGGAAGTAAATGCTACATAAATGACCTGCCCTTAAGATGGACATGGCTAGAAATGCTAGGGGGGTGTTTTTCAAAGTGACTTCTCAGCAAAATAAAGCATGGAGAGATGAAGAGAAGAAGAGATGGAGAGATGGATGGATGGATGAGTTTGCTTTGAATATTAAAAATGGTTTTAAAAAGTGTTTTTGGTATGTGGTGCTCAGATGCCGTGTAGTTCCTCTTTAAATACATGTTTAGATCCAATCTAAATAGGAATCAGAGTGAATATTATATCACAAAATACCTCATACAAGCTTATACACAATAAATTGACTCTGTCATGTAAAACGGGTGGGGGCTGCCATTGCTGGTCTTGTTTTCAAATGACTAACAATAATAGTGAACTGAATAAAGGCTTGTACATACTATAAAAAAATATGGCGAACATTTTCGCCCAAAGAATTTTCGTCCGATTTTCGTATTTTGTGTACACAACCTTCGACAGCCGATTCCGAATTTTTGTCTGAAAATTCCTGAAGGGACAAACTCCAAAATTTTTCTCATACGGGAACAGAATGAACGATTTTCGTTTAATGTGTACTACTTTCGTACAAGAAAAATCAGAAAAGACAGACTGCGCATGATCAGAAACAATAAACAAAAAAAAAGCCTTTGTGGTACGAATTTTCATTAATCAGTTCCGATTTGCTTTGAAACTACGAGAAAAATCAGATGCTCCTTCGCCCAATTTTCTTATAGTGTGTACCCCACTTTAGTGTCAGAGAATGTGTTACTTCATGCTTGTTCCCAGGTACAATCTCCTCAGGATGACAGGAACATGCTAACATTTTTGGCAGCTCCCATACTTTTTTTTTTTCCACATGACAAAGTCACTTTAACGTCCATCATATATCCTGCCATATGGAATAAGAGAAACACTTAGGGGTCTATTTTTAAAATATTTGAGGTCACACGCATTCATGCATTCTGCATGAATTTTGGCCATAAACTTGGGAATGGATTAATTCCTATGATCGTAAGCTCCATCTAGTGGCCAACATGCAGTATATTTTCTCATTGAGATATTTCAGGAAACTATACTGCAGTTTGGCCACTAGATGGAGTCGATGATCATAGGAACTAATCTATTAGAGAAATTGCAGCCAAAATTTCTTCAGGCTGCACGAATGTGTGCGACATTGGTGCAGCAAATGTTTTTAAACTAGACTCCTTAACGCGCATTTAAATCAAAAATCTGTCAAAAAACATTATGGCTTTGGAAATACTGTAAGCTACAAGAGTATTCAAAGCGTAAAACAGATAAAACTTGCATGTGGGGTTATTGTACTTGGCATAGTGATATGGTCTTGATGAAAGTATTGATTAGAATACCATAGTTCCCAACTGTCCCTGATTTTGAGGGACTGGCCCTGATTTGGAACAAAGTCCCTCTGTCCCTCTTTCCTCCTCATTTTGGTCTGATCTATATAGTTGTGTTTCCCAGTGCTCAACCTCTCATCCATTTTCTAAATTCTTGCATTTGTAAATGTCAAAAGCCAGTATAAAGGAATAGTAGTGCTAAAAAAAACAAAAAAAACCCCAAAAACAATACTTGTGGGTATAACTAATCATTTTCTTGTAAAATTCTCCATTAGGGGGCGTGGCAGGGGTGGGTGTCCTATGCCTACATACTTTTGCTAATAGGTGTCCCTTGTACATTTAAAAAGTGTGGCGTACATTTGTATTCAGCCCCCTTTACTCTAATACCCCTAATTAAAATTGAGTGGAACCAATTGCCTTTAAAAGTCACCTAATTAGAAAATAGAGTCCACCTGTGTGTAATTTAATCTCAGGATCAAAATACAGCTGTTCTGTGAAGCCCTCAGGTGGTTTGTTAGAGAACCTTAGTGAACAAACAGTGTCATGAAGGCCAAGTAACACACCAGACAGGTCAGGTATAAAGTTATGGGGAAGTATAAAGCAGGGTTAGGTTATAAAAAAATATCCCAAGCTTTGAACATCACACGGAGCATTGTTAAATCCATCATCCGAAGAATGGAAAGAGTATGGCCCAACTGCAAACGTACCAAGACATGGCCGTCCACCTAAACTGACAGGTTGGGCAAGGAGAGCATTAATCAGAAAAGCAGCCAAGAAGCCCATGGTAACTCTGGAGGAGCTGCAAAGATCCACAGCTCAGGTGGGAGAATCTGTCCACAGGAAAACTATTAGTCGTGCACTCCACAAATCTGGCCTTTATGGAAGAGTGGCAAGAAGAAAGCCATTGTTGAAAGAAAGCCATAAGAACTCTTGTTTGCAGTTTGCGAGAAGCCATGTGGGGGACACAGCAAACATGTGAAAGAAGGTGGTCTGGTTAGATGAGACCAAACTTGAACTTTTTGGCCTAAAAGCAAAACACTATGTGTGGCAGAAAACTAACACTGCACATCACCCTGAACACACCATCCCCACCGTGAAACATGGTGGTGGCAGCATCATGTTGTGGGGATGCTTTTCTTCAACAGGGAAGCTGGTCAGAGTTGATGGGAAGATGGATGGAGCCAAATACAGGGCAATGTTAGAAGAAAACCTGTTACTCTGCAAAAGACTTAAGACTGGGGCGGAGGTTCGCCATCCAGAAGGGCAACAACCCTAAACATACAGCCAGAGCTACAATGGAATGGTTTAGATCAAAGCATATTCATGTGTTAGAACAGGGCTCAAAATTTCAAGTCCTGAGCTACTAGCCAGGCCTCAAGGGTTATTTGTCCAACAAGATGTGTTACCGGCGCAAAACTACGTTTTAATAACCCATCTATCTAGTTTGCTGTACCCAAGAAATAGTGGAATGCAAATATAGTAAAAAGTGGATTGCGCTAATTTTTGTGTATAATAACCACCACAATTGTGCAAAATAAAAAATATTCCTATATTGATCCCATGATGAAGTGTTTTTCTCTGCCAGCTTCCTATTGAGAGGCTGCTTGGGACTTTCCTACCGCGTCCGATCATACGGGTGTGAGGCTTGGAACACACACCGCTGTGAGGAGACACTAGGACAGATTGAGACTCCGCTCTCCACATACACTGCTGTATTAGCTTGGTGCCGGCTGAGGGGCACCAAAACATGTGAGAGTTTGACTATGTTTTTTTAATTTTTTTAATAAATGAGAGTTACATACTACACCATGATGGCTATCCACATGTTTTTGTGAGCACTATATAGAGCAAGAGACACTATTGTACTGCTTGAACAGGCTGCGATTGGACCCATCATAAACGGAGTGGTTATCCTAAATAAACCAAAGGCACATATTTTTATCGTATTTGGTAAGTGGCCATTGCAACAGGTGGTGGTGATATCACAATAAGTGGTGAATTTGGAGCACTTTATATTGAAGAAAAACGTTATTACTGCACAGGAGTGATCACTCACTGAGGACATCTAGTGTACTGTGGTGCACATGTTGGGGACATTTTTCAAAAAAAATTCTGCAAATTTACTTGCACTGTGTAGCACATATATACATTGATATGGGAATTCTATGAAGTAATATTGGCACATTGTTTGATTTTAGTTTTCAGTTTATTTCTCATATATATATATATATATATATATATATATATATATATATATATATATATATATATAGTTAGCACTAGCACTTTACACAGTGGTTGGAAACACTACAAGATATTTTACCTAGATACATTTTGATCAGAAATAATATATGGGAAAGATATAAAGGCAAAAAAAATAAAAATAAAATAAATAAATACATAAATAAATAAAGAGAAAAATATCAATATACCAATATAGATGGCAGAGAAAAAAACTTCATCAAGGGATCAATATAGAAATATTTTTTATTTTGCACAATTGTGGTGGTTATTATACACAAAAGTTAGCGCAATCCACTTTTTACTATATTTGCAGGCCTCAAGGGTTACTCGCCACAAGTTCCCCCGTACAACACTTACCTTGCCCCGCCCCTAATCACACCCTCAAAATATCTCATGAAATGACACTTAAATGTTTTATGCAGAATTAAGTTACAAAAATAATTATTAACAACAACTTTATCAGTTCCCCTCAGCACAGCCTCACCAGTGCCCATCAATGCAGCCTCACCAGTGCCCATCAATGCAGCCTCACCAGTGCCCATCAATGCAGCCTCACCTGCGCCCAACATTGCAGACTCACCTGCGCCCAACATTGCAAACTCACCGTGCCCAACATTGCAGACTCACCGTGCCCAACATTGCAGACTCACCGTGCCCAACATTGCAGACTCGGCGGAGGAAGAGAGAGGGTGGCTGGATCATGACTGGAGGAAGAGGAGAGCCACAGGATCACAGAGCATGAATAGTATGCTGTCACAGTTTACATGAAATTGCCTCCGCTCTGCTCACCGTCACACACAGCACCACCTCCTCCTAACCCCGCGGCTGTGATAGAAAGAATGTGGGTCCAATGCTGGGATGTGTTTTGTCTATCACAGGCACGGGGTTAGGAGGAGGCGGGGCTGTGTGTGACGGAGAGCAGAGCGGAGGAAATTTCAATGTAAGCTGTAACAGAGTGCTATACTGCTTGGTGACCCCGTGGCTCTCCTCTTTCTCCATGCTCTCTTCCACCGGGGCGATCACTGGGAGAACGACTCCCGATCAACCCCACCCGCCGGCGGTGCTCGCCCCCCCCCCCCCCCAGGCAGCCCAGCTCGCAAGACCTCATTTTCCACTTGCAAAATGCGAGTAGGCGAGTTGAAAATTTGAGGGCTGTGTTAGAATGGCCCAGTCAAAGTCTAGACATATTGTATATCCAATTGAGAATGTACACTGCTGCTGAACGTCCATTTACCAGCAGCAGTGTACATGAGGCCTAAGAGGTCGTGCTGACCAGTAATTGAGGCCTGCTGGAGCGGTTACAGTTTGTGGGAACCGGCGTCCTCCTCTGGTGGGCAGTGCCTCCTCATCAGTGCCCATCAGTCATCAGTGCCCCCCATCAGCACATATCAGTGAAAAATTACTTATTTGCAAAATTTTATAACAAATTAAAAAAATAATTTTTGTGTTTAATTTTCGGTCTTTTTCTTGTTTGGCACCAGGTAAGAGTAATTCCTATTGCCCGATGCCCAAGACATTATTTAAAAAACTGGCTCCTAACTTTTTTAGCTAGCTCCTAGATTCAAAGCAAATTTGTCAAGCCCTGCACTAAAGTTCTGAGGCAACCTCCTTGTAAAGTGCAACTTCCCTGGCAAAGTGAATAGGGTATTTGCCTTTAATAAATCAATTCCACTGTGTATATCTGTACTTTTGTCTTACTTTATATGTACTATAGATATACAAGTATGCAGATTGCATGCGGTTTTAGAAAGTGCAGTCAATCATGGAAAGAAAATATGTTTAGAATGTGTTGCTGTCATGGGTTCTTAGAAGCCAAGAATGCAATTTCCACTTTTCTTAAAACCAGAAGACTAATGCCATTGCTGTGAATCACCTTTACATAACAGCATAACATACCAGAAAGAATATGGGCCTCCTAATTGTGTGTAAAGTGTGTTCATAAGCTCACACTAGGAAAATGACAATGGTAAATCTGTATTCTTTTTTCGTTAGAGACCCTTTCCAGTGGATGGTGAGCTGCTAGTGACCTGAAAAGGGGCCTTACACATGGGGCGGGCTCCAATGGAGTCCACCTGCACAGCGGGGAGTCTTTTCACTGATCCCCACCGAGCAGAGAGATGGCTGGTCCGCTCTGTTTATGCACAGCGGACACAGACACAGCCCGCTCTCCTCTATGGGTGGTCGGATGTAAACGGACCTCCTGTGTGTTTACACCGACTGCCATCCAACCCGAACGGATCACCCATTCGCCTTGTTTTTAGTGGACAGGACCAGATTAGATGTCGGCACCGCTGCTCCATTAAGGAGACTGGAGGATCCGATCGGGTCTGCCTGAAAACTGACAGGCAAACCTGATCAGTCTGCCCATGTGAAAAGACCCTTAGTGACCTGTTGGATATTCAGAGAGGCGCCGTCTATGGAAACAAACTGGTTGTGGCTATTACAACAGGGCATAATAGGAAAGCATGCAAATATAGCTAATCATCAACCTTTACCAGCTTAAGGGAACTTGCACACGGTACTGGTGTATGAACATCAGATATTCATGATATAAAAAAAAAACCTGAGGATTGGCTGCATAGCACATCTGTGTGTTTGTGCTAGAATACTGACTAGCAATGCAGATTTTTGTAATTTTGTTTTTTACTGATCTATATGCAGAGCAAGTTTATGTGCCTGCAATGGGCACAAACTGTAATGGGCTGCATTTAGATCAGTAAAAAAAAAAAATGCCTGAATGCTTATAAATGGGGCGTTTTTAGGCTTCCATGTGCGAGAGGCCTTAATCTTATCCTCCAGTATGGCAACTCGTTAGAGTGGCTTGAAAAATATATAAAGCAATCTGTGAGAGGATTGTAAATGTGAGGTAGTTTGGAAGTTCAATGTTCATTTTGCAGTATTCATACAACTTTCTAACAATGTAAATGCATTTTTAAAGAGGCACCTTCAATCTCTAAATATGGATACTTAGTTGTGAAAAGTTGAAACCAGTAAGTGAACTTCTAATGTTATCCAGCAAACACTGCAGCTGTGCTATAATCAGAATAAATAGTGGACGAGACTGCAAGGAGTATGTCTGAGAATTCCTTACCCAAGCAGGGGTTTTTCAGATCACCAGATTACTAACAATATAACAGTGTAAACTGGAGCACTACAGCTATTATTACTATGGGTAGCACTGTCAATTTACGCAGTTCATTACACACACATATATATAATGTATATTCACATCAGTCCCCACCCTCAAGGAGCTTACAATCTAAGGTCCCTAACTCACATTCATACATACACATACTAGGGCCAGCTTAGACAGGAGCCAATTAACCTACCAGCATGTCTTTGGAGTGTAGGAGGAAAATGGGGACCCGGAGGAAACCCACGCAGGCACAGGGAGAACGTGCAAACTCCAGGCAGGTAGTGCCGTGGTTGGGATTCGAACCAACGACCCTAGTACTATGCCTGGAAGAAAGAGTCAAGTATTAAGCAAGGATGCTATCCCTCTATGTATCTCTAATGCCACGTACACACGGTCGGACTTTCTATCCTACTTGGTCCGGCACACTTTCCGACAGACTTTGTCCGCCAGGTGCGCCGGACTTTAAAACGGACGGACTTGCCCACACACGCCCGGACTTTCTGGCGGGCTAAGTCCGCCCGTCTTTCCGACGGACTTTCGCCGGAGTTACGGCGGACTTTCAGAATGAACGAACTTGCCCACACACGGACAAGTCTGTTCATTTTGAACGTGACTCAGGTGCGACGGGACTAGAAAAGGATATCAATCTTGCCGCTTTTATCGGCGAGATTGACACCTTGCGAGCCCCGTCGCGGGTCATACCAGGCCCTTAGGTACCCCTACCCATTCACCTAGGGAAAAAGTGTAAGTAATAAAATACACTACACAGGTTTTTAAAATATTTTATTAAACAGCTCCGGGGGGGGGGGGGTCTTCCTCCCGCTTCGGGGGTCCCTCCGCTTCATCTTCTCCTGGCGTCCGGTTGGTTCTTCTCCGCTCTCTTCTCCCGGTGTTCCAGTTCTTCGGCCGGCTCCTCTGCTGTCTTCAGGTAGCTCTCTTGCCAGCAGAGGTCCGGACTCCTGGGCTTCTGTTCTTCTGGGCTTCTTCTCTTCTCCAGATGTTGACACGACGCTCTCTCCGGCTGGACTGTTCTCTGAGGGCTGCGTTGTGACTTATATAGGCGGAGTCCCTGCCAACTTTTGATGTCACAGTCCCTGGGCATGCTGGGACTGTGACTTTTAAGGGGGCGTGGTCACTGGGTGATGTTGACCACGCCCCCTAAAACGTCACAGTCCCAGCATACCCAGGGACTGTGACATCAAAAGGGGGCGGGGTCTCCGCCTATATAAGTCACAACGCAGCCCTCGGAGAGCAGTCCAGCCGGAGAGAGCGTCGTGTCAACATCTGGAGAAGAGAAGAGAAGAAGCTCAGAAGACCAGAAGCCCGGACCTCTGCTGGCAAGAGAGCTACCTGAAGACAGCAGAGGAGCCGGCCGAAGAACTGGAACACCGGGAGAAGAGAGCGGAGAAGAACCAACCGGACGCCAGGAGAAGATGAAGCGGAGGGACCCCCGAAGCCGGAAGAACACCCCCGAAGCCGGAGGAAGACCCCCCCCGGAGCTGTTTAATAAAATATTTTAAAAACCTGTGTAGTGTCTTTTATTACTTACACTTTTTCCCTAGGTGAATGGGTAGGGGTACCATGTACCCCATACTCATTCACATAGGGTGGGGGGCCTGGATCTGGGGGCCCCCTTATTAAAGGGGGCTCCCAGATTCCGATAAGCCCCCCGCCTGCAGACCCCGACAACCAACGGCCAGGGTTGTCGGGAAGAGGCCCTTGTCTTCATCAACATGGGGACAAGGTGCTTTGGGGTGGGGGGGGCCCCACAGGGCGCCCCCCTCCCCCAAAGCACCCACCCCCCATGTTGAAGGCATGCGGCCTGGTACGGTTCAGGAGGGGCGGGGGCGCTCGCTCGTCCCCACCCCCTTATCTGACCGGCCAGGCTGCGTGCTCGGATCGGGGTCTGGTATGGGTTTTAGGGGGGACCCCACGCCGTTTTTTCGGCGTAGGGGGTTCCCTTTATAATCCATACCAGACCTGGCCTGGTATGCCCCGCGCTCGCCGCAATAGGAAAATTTGTTTTTCCTATTGCAGCGAGCGCGAGATGCAATACCCTGCCCTCGTGTTGTATCTGGTCCGTCGGACCAGCATACACACGAGCGGGTTTTCCTTCGGACCAGCACACAGACGAGCGGACTTTCCGCCCGAAACTGAGTCCGACGGAAAGATTTAAAACTTGTTTCAAATCTAGGTCCGGCGGGCTTTTGGGAAGAAGTCCGCCGGAAAAGTCCGCCGCCGCCCACACACGGGCGGATTGTCCGGCAGACTCTGGTCCGCCGGACCAAGTATGCCGGAAAGTCCGACCGTGTGTACGCGGCATAAGTTTATCTTCCAAAACTGACAGGACTGTACCAATAAAGCAAAAATGGCCCTGGGGTTATCTCTTGCCCATGCCTCCTGTACCTTTTACATGTAACCATCCCATTACCATTAACATAGAGCAAAGTGCAGAGCTATGATGAACTTTGCTTGGCATGACATACCTTTGAATATATTTGATTTAAAAATAATGTGCTGTCTCTTAAAGTGTCACATGTGAATAAAAAAAAATCCAAATGATATATTATTTAATATCTTACAATGTCATATCCACTGCTAATTAAATAACAGAATATAGTGAAAATCATATGTAAAAATTTACATAATAAACATTTTCCATAAAGTGCAAAAAATTCAACAAGTGAATAAATATAATTACTAAACAATTAAAGTGATACAAAAGTCTTGCGTGTTTTTTTTTTTTTAAATAACAAACAAGTTATACTTACCTGCTCCGTGTAGTGGTTTTGCACAGAGCAGTCCCGATCCTCCTTGTCTCTGGTTCCTCTTCAATGCTCCTGGCTCCTCCCAAGGCCCCCCCCAGCAAGCAGCTTGCTTTAGGGGCACCCGAGCCGAGGCTCCCTGTGTCCATTCAAACACGGAGCTACGGCTCGGCCCCCGACTATCTCTCCTCATTGGCTGACTGACTTTGATTGACAGCAGCAGGAGCCAATGGTGCAGTGTTGCTGTCTCAACCAATAAGGAGGGGAGTCCAGAGCAGCCGCAACATCGCTCGATCTTGATGGGCTCAGGTAAGTATCGGGGGGAGGGGCCTGCGGCACATAGAAGGCTTTTTATCTGAATGCATAAAACAACCCCTTTAATTCATAAACAAGTAAATTGAAAATCCAAATAAAGTCCATCCGAGTGCAAAGAAAAGTACTCAGTGCTGAAAGATTATATTAAAGTGCTTCTCTGTCACAACTGTGAGGGCAAACAGGCTGCTTACCAGACCAAAAGGATCTCACATAAGTAGATCATCAGCGCTTAAAAGTATTCCCCTCTGGAGGACCAACACTTTATCTTGACCAGTCCCTACTCGCCGTGGTATATTCCACCAGTCAGCTTCCGCATATGCATGGATTAAAAACAAGGAAGATAACTCATAGTGCTATACTGCTTTTAAAAGATTTATTAATAAAAGGTACTGCGCTTACAGAGTATAACGGTCTAACAAGCAAACGGCCGCAGTAGCTGTCAACCTGTCTGCACATGCTGACGTCACACCGCTAGCTCCACCTGCCGCGTTTCAACATAAAAGGCGTCACCTGGGATTGGAGTCTCTTTAATTAGGCTATAGGTAGGATGCTCTCATGCTCTCCCTGTATGTATCTCAAAGTTTAATTTTGAAAATTTACTGGACTGTACCTATAAACCAAAAATGGACCTGGAGTTTTCTCTTGCCCATGCCTCCTGTGCCTTTTACGTGTACATGTGAGCATCCCATTAACATTAACTTAGACCAGTGGTTCTCAACCTGGGGGTCGGAACCCCCACGGGGGTCAAATGATGATTTGCCAGGGGTCACCGAATCCTGTGCTGTTTCTGAAGCCCGCCCTGCTCTCTCAGGCTTTTTGCGGCCGACCAGCAGGGCTGTCCCTGAAGCCTGTGGCCGCCCAGCTGAGCTGTTCCTGGCGCCCGCAGCCGCCCACTCAGCCTCTTAGCAGCCGTCCATTCAGTTCATGGCATGGCTGGGGGGCAGAGACTAGAGGTCAGCTGACTGGTGAGGAATGTGAAGTGGGAGGGGCTGGAGGAGACCCTATCTCCTGATTTTGGCATAGATGTCACTGCTGTGAGACACCACAAAGTCTGAGACACAGTGAGTAACACTACCTGTGATTTATAGTTGCCATTAAAAGTCCCCACTACAGTTCTCAGATCAGCAGATGACCTTCATCAAGAGCACCTAAGTTGGCTGATCAGAACTCCCCCAGCACTGCCACTCATCCCATCCCCCCACCCCCACCAAGGAGTAAAAGAAGGAATAAAAATGGAGAATACATGGAACGGAGTGGAAAAGAGGGGGAGGAACAAAGAAAAAGGGAGAGAAAGAATAAGAGAAAGAACAATAAAGATGGCTAGAGAGAGGGATGAGGGGGGAAAAGCAGGAAATTAGGATAGAGCGAGATAAAAGGGAAAGAAAGGAGAACAAAGAGAGAGAGTGGTACATCGTGAAATGTACCATAAGGGGTTTCAATATTGTACGAGTGGAAAGGACTCAGGGAGCACTAAATGTCCGTGGGTTAAGGGCACAAATTACATGTCTTGCCTTGAGTGCTGACAACCCACGCTATGAAAATAATTTTACTGTTAGTGGGTCCCCACAACTTGGGAAATTTTATCAAGGGGTCACGGCACTAGAAGGGTTGAGAACCACTGACTTAGACAAAAGTGCAGAACAATGATGAGCTTTGCTTGGCATGACATACCTTTGCATATACACTCTCAATAGTCTAATAGCCACATCAGTGAAACATTTTTATGGCATGTTAGAAAATATGCATCAATCAGCCGTATAGATATGACCACCCACCACAACTCATGGAAGCACAGACTCCATTAGACCTTTTGGCTGTGGACACGGGTCAGTATGGGCACCCTGACCAGTCTGCAGCTACAGTGCCTTGAAAAAGTATTCACACCTCTTGAAATTGTCCACATTTTCTCATGTTACAACCAAAAACGTAAATGTATTTTATTGGGATTTTATGTGATAAACCAACACAAAGTGCCACATAATTGTGAAGTGAAAGGAAATAAGTGATTTTCAAATCTTTTTTACAAATAAATATGTGAAAAGTGTGGTGTGCACTTGTATTCAGCCCCCTTGAGTCAATTACTTTGTAGAACCACCTTTCACTGCAAATACAGCTGCAAGTCTTTTTTGGGGATGTCTCTACCAGCTTTACACATCTAGAGAGTGACATGTTTGCCCATTCTTCTTTGCAAAATAGAAAGCAGAGAGAGGGGGGAGGCGCCAACCACATATATGCTACTGGTTTCAGTGTAACTGTACAAGGTTACACTTACAAGTCCATGAGGTGAAGATGCCCATCCATAATTAAACTGTCCTGGGGTACTCTGATGCCGCTCTGCGGGCTTCGCTGCTGATCCCTCGCCCATGGGGATGTTGTAATCTGTCACAGGCTTCTGTGTGGTATGCGATTGCCCGGGGACCCCATGAGTTGTCAGTCCGCCCCTGACCTGGACATGACATCCGTGGCCATGAAACTTTAAACGGCCAGTGGACCAACAATTGTAAAAAGATCTTTTTTTAAAGACATATACAATTAATGTAAAATAAAAGAAAATATGTAAAAATAAAATAAAAAAAGAGTTAAAAAGCACTATAATGATCATGTAATGGAACATATTGTAATACATACTGTTGGGATTAATTATAAGAAAAAGGATAAAAATGCATATAAGAGTGGAGGGGAGGGTTTCTTTTAGAACAAGGCGTTACTTACTATAAGTATTAGATACCACCACCCCCAACTCGAACTCGATGTCCAGGAAAAAGTAAAAAATGACTGCGTGGGTCATGCTGTAAAGAAAATTAGGGATTATAAAACAGGGGAAAAAAGGTGGTAAAATGGGACTATAATAAGGAATGTGTCTCTATTTCTTCACCGAGTCCCCCTGGCAAGAGTGTATTGCAAAATAGCTCAAGCTCTGTCAGATTGGATGGAGAGCATCTGTGAACAACAATTTTCAAGTCTTGCCACAGATTCTCAATTGTATTTAGGTCTGGATATTGACTGGGCCATTCTAACACCTGAATATGCTTTGATCTAAACCATTCCATTGTAGCTCTGGCTGTATGTTTAGGGCCAAGTTGCGTAAAGATCTTGCGAGCCACAAGTGGAGTAATGCCTCTGGAATGTATACCAATTATAGATAAGCATATGTATGTTTAGGGCCATTGTCCTGCTGGAAGGTGAACCTGCCCCCCCCCCCCCAGTCCCAAGTCTTTTGCAGACTCTAATGCCGCGTACACACGGTCGGACTTTTCGGCTACAAAAGTCCGACAGACTTTCGACTGACTTTTGGCGGACTTGCGGCAGACTTTCTAATGAATGGACTTGCCTATATATGATCACAAAAAAGTCAGACGGATTCGTACGTGATAATGTACATCGGACTAAAATAAGGAAGTTGATAGCCAGTAGCCAATAGCTGCCATAGCGTGGGTTTTTGTCCGTCGGACTAGCATACAGACGAGCGGATTTCTGGGTCAGGCGTCGTTACGACGTGAAGATTTGAAGCAAGTTCCAAATCTAAAGTCCATCAGATTTGCGGCTGGAAAAGTCCGCTGAAAGTCCGGGGAAGCCCACACACGATCGGATTGTCAGCCGGCTTTAGTCCATCGGCGTCTGTCGCGAAAAGTCCGACCATGTGTACGCGGCATAACAGGTTTTCTTCTAAGATTGCCCTGTATTTGGCTCCATCCATCTTCAATCAACTCTACTCAGCTTCCCTGTCCCTGCTGAAGAAAAGCATCCCCAAAGTATGATGCTGCCACCATGTTTCACAGTGAGGATGGTGTGTTCAGGGTGATGTGCAGTGTTAATTTTCTGCCACACATAGCATTTTGCTTTTAGGCCAAAAAGTTCAATTTTGGTCTCATCTGATCAGAACACCTTCTTCCACATGTTTGCTGTGTCCCCCACATGGCTTCTCGCAAACTGCAAACGGGACTTCTTATGGCTTTCTTCTTGCCACTCTTCCATAAAAAAAACTGATTTGTGGAGTGCACAACTAATAGTTGTCCTGTGGACAGATTCTCCCACCTGAGCTTTGGATCTCTGCAGCTCCTCCAGAGTTACCATGGGCCTCTTGGCTGCTTCTCTGATTAATGCTCTCCTTGCCTGTCAGTTTAGGAGGACGGCCATGTCCTGGTAGGTTTGCAGTTGTGCCATACTCCTTTCATTCCACTCTTTCTGGGCCAGAGTTTAAAGTGGTTGTAAAGCCTAAACATATTATTGCATTAAGGTAAAAAATGTTTAGGTGTCAGCATCCCCCCTAACCTAGAGCTGCCACCTCATCCCTTTAAACCCGAACACATATGAATTACACAGGTTCTGAGGCTAATTAAATGCAGATAAGGCATCAAGCGAGTTTAATTACCACCTTAATCAGCCACAGAACCTGTGTAATCAATATATGTTCGGGTTTAAAGGGATGAGGAGGCAACCATACCCTCACCCCCTTTTTACTCACCTGAGCCCTCTTTCGATCCAGTGCTGTGCGCGTCTGCAGCTCTTCTCTCCCCTCATTTCCGGGTCTCACTGGCTCTGCTAGGGCACCGGGAGCCATTGGCTCCCAGGGCGGTCAATAAAAGCCAGTGACAAGGGAGCAGGGAGTGGGGCCAAATCCTGCTGTCTGTGTCAATGGACGCAGCAATGAGGATCAGGTGCAAACATACACGGGTGCCCCCATGGAAAGTAGCTTCCCACGGGGGGCACTGGACAGAGGGGAGGGGCCAGGAGCACCGGCAGGGGATCCGAAAGGAGAAGGTTCGCCACCGATCTGTGCATTTCCATTGCACAGAGCAGGTAGGTATAAACTTTTTTTTTAATAAACTCTACATTTACAATCACTTTAACC
This sequence comes from Lithobates clamitans, assembly GCA_037952925.1. Lineage (NCBI taxonomy): Eukaryota > Metazoa > Chordata > Amphibia > Anura > Ranidae > Lithobates > Lithobates clamitans. The sequence continues at coordinate 1,515,910 of JBBGZY010001769.1, forward strand.
TTTTTGTAGACGTTGAGATTTGCATAATATAATACCTGCTAAACAATTTTGTCATTAATCACTTTATATTCACAAGTTCACTTTAAAATTATGGTGCTGTAAAACTTCCAAGGCCCATTAGCCAACATCATTCCTTGTCTCACATTGCCATAGGCGTGAGTGATCCCAACATTTATGGAGGGAAGGCTTTTGGATGGGAATTTTAGGGTGACTGACAAAGTGGGGTCACCAAGCTTTACATCTGCACACACACTGCCACCCAGCTTTGGTAGCTAGCTTTTTTTTCAGAAGACGTAGGCGTCTTCACTGTCTGTTCTTTTGATACTGATTGCTTATCTTATACTGCATTTATGTTTGTAAAAAGGGTGGTTACTTCAGTTCCTTAGTTTTTATATACCAACCCTCTGTTTTGTGAACTTTAGCCCGAATGGCTAACAGCAAACCTGTTTCTTCATAGAGTGTGACACAATGTCACTCCCAACTGAAGCAAAAACCTGTGACTCGTCAGCTTGATAATTGCTGCACCTACTCCCATCAATAGTTAAGACTGGTGTATGACTACATGGATAGAACCCGGTACACAGTAGACCTGAGTCACTTTACTTTGCAATAAAAAGAATAATGTCACATGCTCCTTGGCTCTCAAAAGTAAACACAGCTGCCTAACTGCATGTGTTTATTTATTGGACATATTGATTCTTTATGTCTATTAAGGAATACATTTGACACTATCCTATAGACAGCCTTTCTTATTTGGAATTTGTGTGCAATTTTTTTTAGCAGTAAATACTTAACCACTTCAATACCAGGCACTTAGACACCTTCCCGCCCAGGCCAATTTTCAGCTTTCAGCGCTGTCGCAATTTGAATGACAATTGCGCGGTCATGCTACACTGTACCCAAACAATTTTTTTATAATTTTGTTCCCACAAATAGAGCTTTCTTTTGGTGGTATTTAATCACCTCTGCGGTTTTTATTTTTTGCGCAACAAATAAAAAAAGACCGAAAATTTTGAAAAAAAAAAAACAAGTTTTTCTTTGTTTCTGTTAAAACTTTTTGTAAATAAGTACATTTTCTTCTTCAATGACGGGCACTGATATGGCTGCACTGACGGGCACCGATACGGCGGCACTGATGGGCACCGATGAGGTGGCACCAATGAGGTGGCACTGACGGGTACTGATAGGCAGCACTGATGGGCACTGATAGGTGGCACTGGTTTGCGGCACTGATAGGCACTCATAGGTGGCATTGATGGGCACTCGTAGGTGGCATTGATGGTTACTTATGGGTGCCAATGATAGTTTGCACAGATGGGCATGGATGGGCACTGACAGGTGGCACCGATGGACACTGATGGGTGGCACTAATGACACTGGTTGTTTGCAATGATGCCCCTAAGGGTGGCATTGCTGGGCATCACTGCAACATAATGGTGCCAATTAGTGCCCATTTGGGAGCACTGATTGGCACAGATTGGGCACACTGGGCACATGTGGATGGCCATGGGGTACATACCTGGCCATCCACATGTTGCCCCTTCCCTGGTGGTCCTAGTGGCGATCCCTGGTGGTCCACCAGAGGCTCTTTACCAAGATCGGTGTAGCGGTGTGTCAGACTGACACACCAATCCACCGATCGCTGCGATGCGCGCCCCCGCGGGTGCGCGGCGGCATGTTATCCTGCTGGACGTCATATGACGCCCAGTCAGGATAACTGAACCACTTCCCGGACATCAATCCGCTATAGGGCGGGCGGGAAGTGGTTAAAAATGGCTTCATTCTTTTGGTTCACCACAATAAATAATGTGATATGACTTTGCCTTCACATGAATGCTGATCACTCAACCATAACATAAAGCCTTATTTCACCATTCTTTTGACTTTAAATAGTTCATTTCGGCCAACTTTGCACAAAAGAACTACCGTATTTATCGGCGTATAACACGCGCCGGCGTATAACACGCACCCCAAGTTTAGGAGGGAATTTTAAGGAAAAAAACTTTTAGGAGGGAAGTTTAAGGAAAAAAAAACTTACATTTAAATGCCCATCAATGCAGCCTCATCAGTGTTCATCTGCAGCCTTTCCCCAGTGTCCAGTGCAGCTTTGCCCCAGTGCAGTCTTGTCAGTGCAGCTTTGCCCCAGTGCAGTCTTGTCCCCAGTGCAGCCTTGTCAGTGCAGCCTTGTCCCCAGTGCAGCTTTGCCCCAGTGCAGCTTTGCCCCAGTGCAGCTTTGCCCCAGTGCAGCCTTGTCCCCAGTGCAGCTTTGCCCCAGTTCAGCTTTGCCCCCGTGCAGCCTTGTCCCCAGTGGTCCGTGCAGCCTTGTCGCCGCGCCGACATACAAACATTTCGTTTGTATTTTTAAACATGGCGCCGCGGAATAGGCTTCTCGGCTATTCTTGGCGCCGTTCACAGTCACGCCCAGTCCCTATGATGGACATAACACAGGTCCAATGGCGGGACTGGGCGTGACTGTGAACGGCGCCGAGAATAGCCGAGAAGCCTCGGCTATGTGTATCTCGGCTCCGCCCAGTCACTGTGTCCTCGGCGGCGCCATGTTTAAAAATCCAAGCTATGTGATCTGTCGGAGCGATCGCCGCGATCGCTCCGACAGATCACAAAATAGCGGGGATCGGCGTATAACACGCACCCACGATTTTCCCCTTATTTTAAGGGGAAAAAAGTACGTGTTATACGCCGATAAATACGGTATGTAAAGTCAAAGGAAAGGTGGTGTTAGGCTTTAACCCTTTCGCTGCCAGGTCCTGTGCTCCATTTTGTACACTCAGGTGGCCAGACCATTTTTGCAATTTTTCTTTTGCTTTATTATTTTTCACTTACAGCTTTCAAAATTTGTGAAAGACCCCCCAAACCATATATTTTCTGAAAGCACATGATCAGTAGAATAAAAGGAAGGCATTTTTTTTTTGACCCCGCGGTATTTGCGCAAATGTTTATCAAACCAATATATTTGCAAAAAATACACTAAAACCGAGTGGGCTTGGCCTGAAGCTGCATGCGGTGAGACGTGTCTGAGCTGAGTTTCGCCGGCGGTATCCTTCCCGACTGATCCTGATACCATTTATCTAACCTACCAGCCCGGTAATCTGCCTCCGAAGTCCCGGTATACTGTGGAGACATGTCCACACCACGCAGAGCGGCTGACACTGCAGCTAAACTAGAGAAATTCTGCCACCAGGACAGACAGTCTCAGACCAAAGATGGCGGCTCCCCGTCCTCACCTGCTGACAAGACTGAGATCCTGGAAGCGATCGCTACCTGCCAAACCTCTCTTACCATCAGAAGAGAGGAGGTGAAGGTGGATATATATCTCAATTCACCAAGATATGCAGCAATTGCGAGAAAGAGTAGGGGAATTGGAGCAATCGCCTGGGTCTCGTGGAGGATGCTCTCCCCCTTCTGCAGGAGTCCTCTGACCAGGCAAACCGCCTCATTGCTCAACTCCAGCAGAAGCAGGATGACCTCAAGAACCGCATGTGGAGGAACAACTTGCGCTTCATAGGCCTTCCTGAAGGCACAGAAGGCAACAACCCTGCTACATTTCTCGAGGAGCTGCTTATTACATCCTACTGGCATGAGGCCTTCTCAGTCCTTCGTGGTGGAGTGTGCACACCGGATGCCTGCCAAGAAACCACATCAGGGAGCGCCGCCATGGGTCTTCATTGCAAAATTTCTTAATTACAAAGACCGCAACGTCATCCTCCGCCAAGCCAGAGAGAAGGGTAATATACCCCTGCATAACCATCAGGTCATGGCGTTTCCAGTCTTCTCGGGGGAGGTCCTGAGGCAACGCAGCCAGTTTAGAGACATCAAGAGGCGCCTGCGAGTCCGCCATCTGAAGTATGCAATGTTGTTCCCTGCTCGGCTCTGTGTAGTTGGTGAAGATCGTGTCCACTTCTTTGAGGAGCCTGAGGCTGCCGTTGCCTGGCTAGACCGGCTGAACCCTGCTTGAGCTGTGAGTACTGTGTGGGCCCCTGTTTGGATACTGTCTCCCCTACATTGAAAGATTCTGCCCACTATCCTACTTTGCCTATTACTGTGGCTATAGGCTTTGCAGAGGGCTGTACACTAATGTTATGGCCATTTATTCCAGCATATGTTTAGTTATCTTGCTTGGTTAGTGCATCCCCCTCTTTATTACAATTGGACAGTCTAACACCCGGGATACAAACTCTACCTACTATGGAACTACACCGTGCCCTTTTACCACCTGCGGACTCGGAGCAGCTTTGTGGTCAATTTTTCCCATCTCCATTTTTGACCACGGACAGTGTACCACTGGCGTCCTGCTGTGTGCAGTACTATTCAGAGGATTTTCGTCCCCCCGGAGGCTAAGCTGAAAGACATACTCCCCTTCTTTTTATTTTTTTTTTAATATTTTGTATTTCAAGCCCGCTGCCCCAGATGGCCTGTTCGTTTTGGGCACCATACTGATGTTTACTATGGTTCTGCACTATTTTGGGTTTTCTTCTTGGAATGAATGCTTGCACAAGTTTGGAGAATGAGTAGAGCTGGGAGTGTTAGGGTGTTTTTATTATTTTTTCTGGTGATAGATTGCTATGTTTACTATATTTGTTTGGCCATAAGTCTGTTGCTATCCATTTACATGCTGATTGTATGCTATACTTCTGTGTGCACTTCATCACTACTGTTTTATATAAGGGCTTCCAGTATCTCTAGGCCTCTCCATTGTTCTCCCTATGGCTAGGTTAAAATTTCTAACATGGAATGTCCGTGGTCTACGAGACAAACTGAAATGCACCGCAGCCCTATCCTTTCTTAAAGACCAAAGGGCAGATGTGATAGTATTAGTTGAGATTCATGTACAGAGATATTTACAGTGGGTGCTGTGGCGCCCCTGGATTGGTTGGGCATTCCACGCCACTCATACTACATATTCCAGGGGTGTCTCAGTGCTTGTGGCCAAGTCAGTGTCCTTTGAGCTTCAGTCAGTGGTGTGGGACCCCCAGGGTAGATATGTTTTTTTGCATGCCAAGATAGCAGGTAATGCATTGTTAATCCTGGCTTGGTATGTTCCTCCCCCGTATAACTCCACTATTCTTAGTGAGGGATTCTCATTCATGGCCAAACATTCTTCCATACCGGCTATCTGGTTGGGGGACTTTAACATGGTGGCCAATCCCTATCTGGACCGCTTTGGCCTCGGGTCACAGACACCTAGGCTAGACCGAGACACCAGGTTTGCACGCCTAATGATGAGTTTTAAATTTGGTTGATACTTGGCGACACATATCCTAAACAACAGGATTACTCTTGCTTCTTCAGCTCCCACACCATGTCCTGGGTAGATTCTATTTGGCTTTCTCGTACCTTAATCTCTAGGCTGCAAAATGCTGGATTTGGCCCCCGACTACGGTCGGATCATTCCCCCTATTGGGTTGAGCTGACACCATATAAAGACCCCCCCCCCCCCCAAAGATTGAACTGGAGTCAACCCTTTGGTTGACTGTTATTCCTGATACTGATAGATTGGCCATGGAGTGGGGATTCTTTTTTGACAATAATGCGGATACGTCCTCCCTACTTACAGTATGGGAAGCATTTAAAAAACATGCCAGAATGCTACTTACCGAATGCAGTTCCAGGTTTAGAAGGGACTCTAAGGCTGGCTATGTCCAGACTATGGCTTAGTTGACTGAATTAGAAGAAAGTACTGTGGTGGTGCCATCACCCGCTACATTGGCACAACTGAAACTTCAAACCAGGGTGGTTTTACCAAATGTGCCATGAGTGGGCCAAGCATAAGTTATTCTTTAGCAAACAAAATATCTTTGAGCAGGGTGAACGCCTAGGTAAGCTGCTGGCTTACCTGGCGCATTTGGATTCCAGACCTCCAGTAGTTATTACCCTACACTCCGATATGGCAGGTGTCCTCACGGACCCTGTGGTGATCGTTAGGGAGTTTGCTAATCACCTCCAAGAAGTGTACACATCTAAAGTCAGTCATCTCCCACAGGACCTGGAGAACCTTCTTAATAGCCTCAAGTTTCCCAGATTGACTACTGAACAGGTAGATATGCTGGAGGCTCTAGCGGACCCACAGCTCCCACACCCATTTTGTAATGTTTTTTGCGAGGCTTGAAAGGCTCTCTGGTGTTATCGAATAGATCTGACCTTTCATTTCAGCACAAGCTGATTTGGGACCTGGCAATGTTCAAGATGAACTGTTCAGTGTTCCATAGTAATACCCCTTTATGGTACAATAAGCTCCTTCCAGAACTTCTCCAGGTACCTGACCCCGCAATTTGGATTTCTAAAGGAGTATACCTGTTGTCCCATGTTATTCACAATGGGGATATCAAGACATTTGATAGCTTGAAGGCAGAGTTTAATCTTCCAAACTACATGCTATTTTAGTTCCTTTCAGGTGTGCCACGCACTACAAACTCAGTTCACAGGTACCTATCCTACCTTACTTTCCTTAGATGCTCTAGAGATACTATATGGTGATCTGTGTTTTACAATATGCTCATCATGCCTGCTGTAAACCAGCGTACTCTGTTAAACATAGATGGGTAGATGGGTTGGAGAGTTGGATGATGACGATTGGGGGGAGGCGCTGGAGACCTGTACGCTGGTGTCTCCCAAAATGTCTGATAGGCTTACACAAGTGTATATTACACATAGAGCATACTTGATCCCGCAATTGCCAAATTCTGCCCCTCTCGCAGTTCTATGTGCCCTGAATTTGATCTCTGCCGGCACCTTTGACCATCTTTTCTGGCAATGTCCTCGGATTCGAGGATACTGGTCGCAGGTCGTCCAGTTCATCCATGATCAGATGGGCTCACCGGTGTCACTGGATCCCAGGTAATGCCTTCTGGGCCTATTTCCTGAAACTGATATAGATAAATATACGCTAAAATGTCTCCACAAAATGCCATTTGCAGCTAGAAAGATCATAGTCTGGAATTGGATTCAGGCCACTACCCCCACGCTGTTTGCTTGGCTCGCAGAAATTAATAACACCTTACAAAAAGATTATTTAAATTGATAGAGGATGCCCAGGCAAGTATAACAAAATTTGGGATAGATGGTTACAATCCTTTTTGACCTGTATCTCTTATGCTGCATACACACAGTCAGAATTTCCTTCAAAAAAAAAAAAAAAGTGATGGGAGCTTTTGGTCGGATATTCCAACTTTTTCTGTCTGAATTTCCACCAGCAAAAGATTGAGAGCTGGTTCCCTATTTTTCCAACGGAAAAAGTTCCTATTGGAAATTCCATTAGTCTGTATGCAATTCCGACATGCAAAAAACCATGCATGCTCGGAAACAATTCAGAAAAGGACTGTCTGATACATTGTAACACTCACGGTTACAATATATCAGCTGTCAGTGGGCGCATAGCAGCGATCAGTAGTGATCGCTGCATGCGTCCTCTTCTACGGGGGGAGTTTAGTAAACACATGTTTAGTAAGCCCCCACCGCTCCCCCCTCCACCACGATCTTCAGCCTGACAAATCATAGGAAACCTGTGCAGGGAGAAGCTGCAGGTGGGAGGGAAGGGAAGGAGAGATGCCGCTCAGAGTGGCCATGGATCGGGGGGTGACGCATCTGGACCCCCCCCCCCCCCCAAGCAGCACCTGAAGCCGGCGGGAGTGGAAGAGGAGGGATGCCAGCTTATGATGGTGGCTGCGGGGAGCGGGTTTGCGCGTGCGCGGGGGGTTTGGATTGGGTGGAGGGGGGAGTAATTAGTGCTGTGGGGGACAAGGTGGGTGAAGGGCATAGGAGAGTGGGGGGGGCAGTTTTAGATGGAAGGGTGCAGCGGGGGTGGAGAGGCTGAGGGCAGGGAAATGGCAGAACGGGTGGGGGGGGGGTCACACTAGGGGTTAATAACTGATCAGCGGGTTGTAATCCGCTGATCAGAGTTATTGAATTTTTCAGCAGAGTCTGCTGATGAATACTGATATAATCTTATGGTCATTGAAGTGACCATAAGCTTATAGGAGAGGGAGAAAGGAGGTCCATACGCCATACTGACCTGGCCACCTGCAGGCACTTCTGTAGGTCTGTACGGCATATAGACGTGGCAGTGAAAAAGTTAAAGTGTTACTAAACCCACAACAGTAAAATCAGTCTGTATATGCAGCATAGCATGCTTGTTATACTCACTGTGCAACTTAAGGGGTTAATTATCTGCATTGTGTAAAAAGGCTGTTTTATCCTGTATGCACAGATCCTCCCCTCCTGCAGGGTCTGTCTGGAGAAGGCCAGCTAACACAGGCAGAATAGACAACCTGCACATGCTCAGTTGTGTCTTATGCTGGAGAGAACAGTTACTTGTTCTCAGAGATAGCCAGGTCACATGATATTGACCTCACACATGTGGGCATGTATACAGGCTGTAGTGGAAATCTCCTCCTTCCTGATCTCTCAGCACTCGAGAAACTGTGCAGTTTATCATGTAATCGGGGTATACAGATCATCCAAAAAGGTATACAGTGGCAAAATTTTAATGTAAAAAGATTTTTAAGCTGTGGGCACTGTGGGGGAGAGGAACTATTTTCATATTACTGGGTTTGTGTAAATTATTATATTGCCCTTTAGGACAGGATGCAGCATCTATAGACCACTGGTTAGCCCCTGGTAATGTATTCCCATTTTTCTCACCACTTAAAAACTATCCAATTCAGTGCTAAGTTGCGAAAGCTGGCCATGTAAGTTAACAAAACTAATTGTACAGTCTCAAAACTTAACAACTATGTAGAAGACTATACTTGAGCATAGCTATGAAGGGTGAAAATTTAAAGTGATATTAACCACTTCAGCCCTGGAGAATTTGGCTGCTCAATGACCAGAGCACTTTTGGCGATTTGGCACTGCATCGTTTTAACTGACAATTGTGCGGTCGTGCGACGTTGTACCCAAACAAAATTGACGTTCTTTTTTTCCCACAAATAGAGCTTTCTTTTGGTGGCATTTGATCGCCTCTGCGGTTTTTATTTTTTGCGCTATAAACAAAAAAAAAAGAGCGTCAATTTTGGAAAAAAAAAGCAATATTTTTTATTTTTTGTTATAATAAATATCCCCCAAGAGTATATAAAAAAACATTTTCTTTCCTCAGTTTAGGCTGATATGTATTCTTTAACATTTTTTTGGTAAAAAAAATAAAAAAAATTGCAATAAGCGTATATTGATTGGTTTGCACAAAATTTATACTGTCTACAAAATAGGAGATAGTTTTATGGCATTTTTATTATTCATTTTTATTTATTAGTAATGGCGGTGATCTGCGATTTTTACAGCATCTCTCTCCGTCAGATGCTCCGTCTCTCTCCATCATCTCTTCCTCTCTGTGACACGATCGCGGACACCCGGCGGACATGCACGCGCTCGCGACACCGCTTCTTAAAAGGGGACGTACCCGTACGCCCTTTTGCCTACCAGTGCCATTCTGCCGACGTAAATCGGCGTGCGCTGGTCGGCAAGCGGTTAAAAGTTACATTTAAAAAAAAACAAACAAAAAAAGAAAACCAACCAACATGTTATACTTACCTACTCTGTGCAATGGTTTTGCACAAAGCAGCCCTGATCCTCCCCTTCTCGGGTCCCCAATCAACTTGCTATGGGGGCACTTGTGTGTGCTTGCTCCCAAGCCCCGCTCTGTGTCCCCAGAATACACACAGAATGGGGCTCGGGCCTGCCCCACTCCCTCCTCACTGGCTGTAATTGACAGCAGCGGGAGCCAATGGCTCCCAGTCAATGAGGAGGCAGAGACCTGGGAGAGGAGCGGCGCTTGCACACATTGCTGGATTGTGATCGGGCAAGTGTTGGGGGGGTGGTTTGCTGGGGGAGCTGCATACTGGTAAAAATCCCAAAGCCTTTAGAACCACTTTAATGGATAGTTTGGGTAGACCTAACTATCCCCACCATGGCATAGTAGTTGGTACATCTAAAGCAGATTGCACCGAGATTTTAAAATTGGCTTCCATTTGTCTAATTTATCATCAATTTTTAATATACTTTAACTACTTGCTGACCGCCCGCCGCAGATTTACTGCGGCAAGGTGGCACGGCTGCACGAATCGACGTACCTGTACATCAGTTTGTGCACTAGCCCATGTGGGCGCATGCCAATTTGCCAGAGGGGGAGCCAATCAGCGGGTCCGGCGGACGCGATACCCGCCCAGCCACCCGCGATCGTTCCCCACAGAGGCGGAACAGGGATCTACCTACGTAAACAAGGCAGATCACTGTTCTGACAAGGGGGGACATAGATATCTTGTGTTCCTGCTAAGCAGGAACACGGATCTCGGTGTTGTCCCAGCCAGTCCATCCCCCACACAGTTAGAAAACCCTCCCAGGGAACACACTTAACCCTTAGATCGCTCCTGGTGTGAACCCCTTTCCTACCAGTGTCATTGGTACAGTAACACTGCATATTTTTAGCACTGATCACTGTAATAATGTCACTGGTTCCCAAAAAAGTGTCAGAGTCTGATTTGTCCGCTGCAATGTTGCAGTCCCGCTAAAAATCACTGATCACTGCCATTACTAGTAAAAAAAATTTAAAAAAATAAAATAATAATAATTAAAAAAACAAAAAAAAAAAAAACACAAAATACCATAAAAATATCCCATAGGTTTGTGGACATAACTTTTGTGCAAACCAATCAATATACACTTATTGGGATTTTTTTTTACCAAAAATATGTAGCAGAATACATATTGGCCTAAATTGATGAAGAAATGTGATTACATTTTTTTATTGGATATGTTTTATAGCCGTAAGTAAAAAATGTTTTTTTTTTTCAAAATTGTTTTTGGCGCAAATAATGAAACAGCAGAAGTGATCAAATAACACTAAAAGAAAGCTCTATTTGAAGGAAAAAAGGACATCAATTTTATTTGGATACAGCGTCGCACGACCGCGCAATTGTCAGTTGAAGTAACGCAGTGCTGTATCGCAAAAAATGGGCTGGTCATTAAGGGGGGAAAAAATAATTTATGAAATGTGAGCTGGGCACAGATATCTGCAGTGTTTTCTTATCTCTCTTCAAAGCACTAAGTCCTGTAGCTGTCTCCTGCCCCTTTCTTCTGTTATCAGCCTGACAAGTTCTCTGTCACATATGATAAAAGCACCCTGAATTTTGTGTTGGGGAGGATACTATAAATAGATTAGCAGTGTGCTTAACTATACAACAAACAGATCTGAAAGTCTCTACCTATGTGGAGAGGGGAGGTGTGCCTTTCCTCCAATCAGCCGTCTTGGCTGTATGCCCAGGCTTCGCTGCATTGTTGAATAGGAAGAGAAAAATTGTAACAACGAGGAGCACTTTCTAAAGGATATATACAGCTAAAGACAGCAGATATACATGTAAAACTTATGTAGGGAGATTTGTTTCATCTCTGTGTATCATCTGAGGCTGTTCACTTCACTGGGTATATGTGAGGGATTACATCCACTTTAAGTGGTTAAAGCAGTAGTACATTTTTTCCCCCTGCAAGGCAATATCATAATGTGCTAGTATGCATAGCATACTAGCACATTATAAAAGATATTACCTGAAAACGAAGCCCTCCAGCGGTGTGCTGTCAACGCTGTAGAGGCTTCCATCTCCACTCGGTCTTCCTCCCGGGTTCGCAAGCTGCCGCTGCTTGATTGGCCGAGCCACAATGACGTCACTCGGCCACGGCAAACATCTCTTAAGGAATGGCACAGGTATGCCATTCCTTCAGAGCGCATGTGTCGGTGACGTCACCGACTGCTGCTTGTTAGAATATCTCCTGAACGGTGCATGTTTAGCAAATATTCATTTTACCTACAGGTAAGCTTTATTGACGACTCCGAGCATTTACTACCACTTTGAAGCTAAACTCCAAGTAAACAGCAAAATACACAGATGAAATATATACAGGGGAGTTGGTTTACCTGTCAAAAGGATTTGATTTTTTGTCTTTACAGTCCTGAGATTTACACAAAAAAGGATGTTTGATCCAGTCTTCTCTAATCCTCCCCTTCTTCCACAACCCAATTTCCTGATAGAACAGAGCCTTGGGGGCACTGTGCACATGCTCAGTTTGGGGTGTATTGCTACAGAGTGTTTTTCCTTGGAAGGGTGCATGTGATCGGCACGGGGCCAATCAGAACTGTCCAGATAGAGGGTCAGGGGTCCTGCAGCCTCATAGGACAATCAGTGGAGAATGAAAACTCCTCCTACAAGCTTTAACCAGTGCTCAGCTGGGCACTGATAGAAGTCAAGATATAGTGAATGCAGGGTCCTGGGTTTAGTAACACTAACTACTAGGATCCCCCTGTTCTTTGATGTCTCCATTTTATCCCCAATGGGTAATCAATGCCCTCCTTCGGAATGTAAAATCAGTTTGGCAATTAAAAAACAAAAAAACAAAAACACCCAACAGATGTCAGAAGGTGGCAGTAGCACCTGCTCTATGCCTTTCAGCAGCTGCTCCACCTCCTTCTCAAAAGTGGTCTATCACAGACTGCTTTTCAGAGGGTGGTAAGGACTGCGTCCTGTCTGAAAGAGACCTAAAAAGCTGTTTCCAATTAGTATTACATATTCCACCAAACTCAAGAGACTGCAGGCAGCAGAGAAGCAATGCTCCACGTTATCAAGCATGCTACATTGATCTGAACCCGTGATTCACTTGAATAAGTTCTGATGAAACAGTGCCACCTACTGCTAAGGTTGAACTACTACTCTGCTTACAAAGGAAGAGGCATGTTAAATGTTTGAAAGTGAATCTCTTTCGTAATCGTAATGGTTAAACATAACAAAACACATTTAAAGATGTAGCAGCCTGGTGTTTAGGCAAGGTTGCTCCTAAATTTACCTGCCAGGTATAGCTACCTTGGCTAATTGTTGAGGATCAAATGTATCTGGAGTGCCAAGCTAGGGACCCAGCAGAGAGTGACACTTGATGAAGATACTACTGTGAAGATTGCAGGAGCTCAAGAGATTCAGTGGCAGTGAATCATCTAGTCTAGGGAGAGACTGGGAGCTCAGTGGGCTGAAGAACTACAAGAAGTGATTATAGTGGAAGAGGAGGAACTGTTACACTTTGTGTTAGGAACTGTTAAAGGAGACAGCATTCCTACGCATGCAGATGTCTAGCTGGATGCCTTTCCCTGCATGGCTGTCCTCCTGTTGAAGTCTACCAATTAATCTTGCAACTACCTAAGGGTTCCCTGGCCCTAACCCTCTTTCCCAAAGTTCTGTTAAAAAACATAAAATCTCTTTTGCATTCAAGAAGTGTCTGGCGCCCAATGACCAACTACTTTGCACCCACTATGCCTTACAACCAACCATATACAGAAGGATGTCAGCTATCTCTGGCCCTGGAGGTTCTCTATAGACTGAAGGAGACCGGGGACCTTGCTACAGAAGCATAGTACCAAATCTACACATTTACATCATAGGCTATGTGACCCATCAGGTTCACCAGCAGGTAGACTGAAATCACAAAATAAAACACAGGGCACACCGGCCTAGTGCATTATCCTCAAAAAAGTCTTCAATAAGTAAAAAGGTAAGTATTATACTCACAAATTGACGCTTGTGGCACAGATTTGCATAAAAAGACAGCAGCGTTAGATCCTCGATACAACATATCACAACAAATCAAGTTTCCAGCTGTACAGTAGACTGACGCGTTTTCGAGGGCTTGCCTATTCCTCAGAGCCCAAAAGGTAGCACGGTCTTCCCTTAGACACAGGTCTAGGGAGCCTGCAGTCTTCACCAGGCTACCATGAAAAAGGTGTGGCTTTTGCTTCTAACGATTTTTGGGCATAGCCCTGCAGTCTGCCCTACTGGCTATAACTGAAATGCAGGCAGAGAACCATAATAAAACAGTCTGTAAGTAAAGCTGGCCATACTGTACTCAGTTTTCATTCAGCTAGCTGGCTGAAAGAAAAAAAAAAAAAAAAAACTGAGCCGATTTCCTCATCCATACTTTTGAGGTGGATGGGGGAAGTCCTTCCCACTGTGTCTATAATCCAGCAGCAGGACTCTCATGCCATCAGAATAAATTGATCAACGCTGCAGTCCACTGAATGTGCTGCTTGAGTGAAGAGTAAAGCAAGTAAAGCGCTGTGTAAATTGACAGCGCTATACAAGTACCTCTAATAAATAAAATTATTGGTCTGCCATCAGGGTCTGTTTCAAGCCCAACTCTGGGAATTAGTCAAAATCTACCTTTACAGTGGAGACCACCACATTGCAATGGCTAAATGCTCATTATATCTAGGGGGTAGAGCTTCAGCACTGTCCTTTTCTCTCCTAGGCTTGGGACTGGGAGCTGTCCTTTGACATTATCATGTACAATGCAGGGCTGTTACCCATATTACCAAGTCCATGAGCAGCTTAGAGCATTAACTGCAGCAGTCTGGTCACACTGCTGGAGGAAGCCTGCTGGAGTGTTAAACAAAGTTCACAATGCCACAGGGCAGCTGCTTAGCATTGGACCCAGAAACAAGTGGAGATCAGTGGAGTAGCAGTGTCTACTTCAGAGAAATCCATCTCCCAGGGGCATCGGCCAGGTGATGTATACATACAGTTGTGCTCATAAGTTTACATACCCTGGCAGAATTTATTATTTCTTGGCCATTTTTCAGAGAATATGAATGATAACACAAAAACTTTTCTTTCACTCGTGGTTATTGTTTGGCTGAAGCCATTATCAATCAACTGTGTTTACTCTTTAAATAATGGCAACAGAAATTACCCAAATGATCCGGATCAAAAGTTTATATACCCTGGTGATTGTGGCCTGATAACATGCACACAAGTTGACACAAAGGGGTTTGAATGGCTATTAAAAAGGTAACCATCCTCACCTATGATCTGTTTGCTTGTAATTAGTGTGTGTGTGTATATATATAAAAGGTCAATGATCTTCTGGACTCCTGACAGACCCTTGCATCTTTCATCCAGTGCTGCACTGACGTTTCTGGATTCTGAGTCATGGGGAAAGCAAAATAATTGTCAAAGGATCTGCGGGAAAAGGTAGTTGAACTGTAGAAAACAGGAAAGGGATATAAAAAGATATCCAAGGAATTGAGAATGCCAAATCAGCAGTGTTCAAACTCTAATCAAGAAGTGAAAAAAAAAGAAGGGTTCTGTTGAAACCAAACCACGGTCAGGTAGACCAACTAAAATTTCAGCCACAACTGCCAGGAAAATTGTTCGGGATGCAAAGAAAAACCCACAAATAACTTCAGGTGAAATACAGGACTCTTTGAAAACATGTGGTCTGGCTGTTTCAAGATGCACAAAAAAGGAGGCACTTGAAGAAAGATGGGCTGCATGGTCGAGTCGCAAGAAAGCCATTGCTACGCAAATGCCACAAAGAATCCCGCGCACAATACGCCAAACAGCACAGAGACAAGTCTCAAACATTCTGGCACAAAGTAATTTGGAAAACTATAAAATAGGGAATGGCACTGTTATATATAAAGAAATGGTGGATGTGTGTAAAAGTACAGTGACATCTGCATATAAATCCCACAAAGATTAATCCTTCCTATTAGGGATGTAAAGTGGCAAGTGTAAAAAGATAAAAACAAATATGCGTTTGTTTTTTTTAAGTGAAAAGACAATCGCTATAAACCAATATGCGAGTGAAAAATCAATCACTATAAAATAGAGAATGGCACGGTTATATATAAAAATATGGTGAATGGGTGTGATAGTGCAGTGACACCTGTGTATAAATCCCACAAACACTAATCCTTTATGTTAAGAATGTAAAGTGACAGGTGCAAAAAAATATAATATGTGCAAAACATTATATAAACCAATATGCAAGTGAAAAAAAAATCACTCATTGAATTAATAATGCTAATCAATCCATATAGAACGAACTGTGTGTATGTAAACATATATAGTGTATTTAGCTAAAAAGATATGGTAAAGTGTCCATAAAAGTGACAAAATGTTCCATCTAATGTGTAGCAATCCTTTCACAATAGGACATAGATAAAAGGTTCTGACATTGGTGACAGTATTCCCCTTATGTGTTTGCATTCACCGGAGTGCCCTACCCCTACAGGGGTGCGAGCGTAAAGTGTTAATCCCAAGGTTGCGATATCCTTCCAGTTCCCAGCAGCAAGGCTCAGGGTCATCCACCGACAGGGAAGGAGATTCCACTACCTCCTGACTCAATGAAGTTCCCAATCAGGCATCCGCATAGTGTATTTCATAAAAAAGGAAAAAACGGTCCACATAGCGTAACTCCGTCTGAATAATTTATTAAGAATTATAAAATGTATCCAAGGAATAGAAGTTCAAAAAGGAGAGGGAGCTCGCAGGCTCGCGTACTCTCCAAGCGACACGGGGAAGCAACGCTATCCTTGTTCGCCGCTTGCGTTCCACCAGTCGTATGTCCGGAACCACGATATCCGGCGCCTCAGATGACGTCCGTGAAACGCGTAAGGCGGGACTATCTTGACACACATTACGCCATATCCGGATATCGTGGTTTCGGACATACGACCGGTGGAACGCAAGCGGCGAACAAGGATAACTTTGCTTCCTGTGTCGCTTGGAGAGTACGCAAGCCTGCGAGCTCCCTCTCCTTTTTAAACTTCTATTCCTTGGATACATTTTTAATTTCTAATAAATTATTCAGACGGAGTTACACTATGTGGACCTTTTTTTCCTTTTTTATGAAATACACTATGTGGATGCCTGGTTGGGAACTTCATTGAATCAGGAGGTAGTGGAATCTCCTTCCCTGTCGGTGGATGACCCTGAGCCTTGCTGCTGGAAACTGGAAGGATATCGCAACCTTGAGATTAACACTTTACGCTCGCACCCCTGCAGGGGTAGGGCGCTCCGGTGAGTGCAAACACATAAGGGAATACTGTCACCAATGTCAGCACCTTTTATCTATGTCCTATTGTGAAAGAGGATTTCTACACATTGGATGGAACATTTTGTCACTTTTATGGACACTTTACCATATCTTTTTATATAAATACACTATATATGTTTACATACACACAGTTCGTTCTATATGCATTGATTAGCATTATTAATTCAATGAGTGATTGTTTTTTCACTTGCATATTGATTTATATAATTTTTTGCACCTGTCACTTTACATTCTTAACAGAAAGGATTAGTGTTGGTGGGATTTATACACAGGTGTCACTGCACTATCACACCCATTTACCATCTTTTTATATAGAACAGCGCCATTCTCTATTTTATAGTGATTTGTTTTTCACTCGCATATTGGTTTATAGCGATTGTCTTTTCACAAAAAAAAAAAAAAAACGCGTATTGGTTTTTATCTTTTAGCACATATTTAGCACCTGCCACTTTACATCCCTAATAGGAAGGATTAGTCTTTGTGGGATTTATATGCAGATATCACTGTACTTTTACACACATCCACCATTTCTTTATATATAACAGCGCCATTCCCCATTTTATTATTTTACAGTTTTGCATTGTTGTTTGGGTTTCACCTAGGTGGTTCCTGTTTTATATCAATCAATCATAAACACTACATTTGGAGAGGAGTCAACAAGACTATGATGAAAGGTACACCATTCCTACTGTGAAAGACGGAGGTGGATCGCTGATGTTTTGGGGATGTGTGAGCTACAAAAGGCACAGGAAATTTGGTCAATATTGATGGAAGGATGAATGCAGTATGTTATCAAAAAATACTGGAGGAATATTTGCATTCATCAGCCAGGAAGGTGCGCATGGGACATACTTGAACATTTCAACATGACGATGATCCAAAACACAAGGCCAAGTCGACCTATCATTGGCTACAGTAGAATAAAGTGAAGGTTCTGGAGTGGCCATCTCAGTCTCCTGACCTCAATATCATTGAGCCACTCTGGGGAGATCTCAAATGTGGAGTTCATGTAAGACAGCCCAAGAATTTACAGGAACTGGAGGCTTTTTGCCAAGAGGAATGGGCAGCTTTAACATCTGAAAAGATAAAGAGCCTCATCCACAAATACCACAAAAGACTTCAAGCTGTCATTGATGTTAAAGGGGGAAATACACGGTATTAAGAACTGGGGTATGTAAACTTTTGATCAGGGTCATTTGGGTAGTTTGTTGTCATTATGATTTAAAAAGAGTAAACACAGTTGATTGATAATTGAGCCAAACACTAACCATGAGTGAAAGAAAAGTTTTTGTGTTATTCATATTCTCTGAAAAATGGCAAAGAAATCATAAATTCTGCCAGGGTATGTAAACTTATGAGCACAACTGTAGTTATATTTGGTCCAAGCTGGTCCAAGGTAACTATGTAAAAATATACCATGCCTGGAATTCATCTTTATGACTGGATTCAAACCCATGCATTTTAACTCAGATGCATTTCTATTAAAATCAATGGAAACCCTTAAAAACACGTCAATGTGCATCGATTTGTGTTTTCATGCGTTTCCACTGATTTCATGCATATGTCCCAAGAGGTACAGTGTAAATGCAGCCCTGAATCCAACAATGGATTTCCAGCTTCCAAGAGCATTGTCCACATATGGTATATACCGTATTTATCGGCGTATAACACGCGCACCCCAAGTTTAGGAGGGAATTTTAAGGAAAAAAAAACCTTACATTTAAATGCCCATCAATGCAGCCTTATCAGTGTCCATCTGCAGCCTTGTAGTGTCATCTGCAGCCTTGTAGTGTCATCTGCAGCCTTTCAGTGTCATCTGCAGCCTTTCAGTGTCATCTGCAGCCTTTCAGTGTCATCTGCAGTTTTTAAAAATGGCGCTGCTGAGAGACACAGAGCCGGTCCTGTGTCTCTCGGCTCCTCTCGTAGTCCTGTGGGCGAAGCCGAGCGCCGCCGACATTCATACATAGCCGAGTGTACTCAGCTAGGTTCGGCTAGCTCTGTTCACAGTCACGCCCAGTCCGTGTTATGTCCATCTTAGGGCGGGACTGGGCGTGACTGTGAGTGGAGCTAGCCGAACCTAGCTGAGTACACTCGGCTATGTATGAATGTCGGCGGCGCTCGCTCTTCCGCTCACAGTCAGCGGGGGATCGGCGTATAACACACACCCGCGATTTCCCTCTGATTTTAAGGGGAAAAAAAGTGCGTGCATACACATGTAACTATGTATAAAATATCCATATCTGGAATTCTTCCTCATCTCTCAACTCTTTGATCTCAATTCACAAACACGCATAACACTTTTTTTTATCAGCTCTATAAACAAAGGTATCTTATCACAACTAGTGCTATTATATTGCTTTTGAAGTTATTTTTTGGGCCCATATGAAAAAAATAAATGCAAAAATTAAAATCCACAAAGATTACCACCCCTTAAAATAACACCAGCTTCATGGTGGTGTTAACTGGGCGCTTCAATAGTTAAGAAAAAGGTGCTGTTTGAGGTGATGATAAAATAACCCTTTTGGCTTTTAACAGATTAGGCCACATTCACACAACCGGTTATCTGTGGCCACCGATGCTAATCGTTTGCCCCAGTCATTCCAGCGGTAAGAATCCACTGATTCTTACCGCTGGAATGACTGGGGCAAACGATTAGCATCTGTCACTCAGCCTATTTAAATGAATGGTGTTCTGCAGTTCGCATGTAGCCGCAGATAGCTGCAGTTATGGATGGAGCCTGGACGCAGTCTAATCACATGCCCCAGTCAAACCAGCTGCAAGAATTCATTGGTTTTTGCCAGTGGAAACCATTGGTAAGCCTTACATCGATAGCAGCAAAAGGGTTATGTTCACTTCACATGAATAAAGGTTTCACATCTTAGTGACATTGAGATTTGTGAATTAAATATTTGGGGAGAAGGCGTGTCCAAGATGGCGACCGGAGCGGACGTGCAGTAAGCTAGCTCCGCTGCCTTCCCGGCCCAAACAACCTGCTTCCCTGCAGATTATCACCCCTCACTGCCCAAACCGAGTTCCGATCCACGGCGGAGACTGGAGGGAACCTGGGGGAGACGCTGGGTTGCGATCCACGGACCCCACGGAAGGCGCCTGAGACCCGCTGCGGCCGAGCCTACTACTAGGCCCGAAGGCCTGCTCCCGGCCTGCAGACCTCCGTCCCAGTCCACCATCCCAGTGCACTGCGGACACCGACTGCCTAAGAAGAGGTGGCGGCTCACGACGAGGGGAGGTAGGACGTGGGGGGAGACATTGCTTCACGGCCCGCGGCCCCCGCTGGGGTCGCGCTGATCCTACTGCTGCTGCTCTGCCTGATTCCCCTGTATCTGGGCCTCAGTCCTTGCAATACTGCAACCCGCTCCCTGTGAGCTGCCCCCACAGGCTGAAGTGGAGGTAGAGGAAGGTATGCCCAGGGGGAAAAGTGCTATATCAGCCCGCAAGCCCCAGCACAGTGTCCCAAGTACCCCCACACGGACCCCACGTCCCGCCAAAGGCTCTAAGATGGCGACACAGCATGAGGGCACAGAGCAAGCTCCTCTGGAAGGAGAACAGGAGCAATCTAACTTTGAGGCACTCATGCAGGCTATCACCAACTGCCAATCTACCCTCACAGGGAAAATTGAACAAATGCAGCTAGATATTAGCCTCATACGACGAGACATGGACACATTTAGAAACCGCCTCTCTGAGGCTGAACGCCGGGTGGGAGATACGGAGGATGTGCTGCAAGATCATACAGTATCACTTCGCACGCTACAGACAAAAATTAAGGCCCTTGAAACTCGAGCAGAAGATGCCGAAAATCGAAATAGAAGGAACAACCTCCGTATAGTGGGTCTCCCAGAAGGTACTGAAGGTGCAGAGCCCACATCATTCACTGAAAAACTCCTGCGTGAATTATTGCCACAGGCGGTTTTTTCAGATGTATTTGTGGTGGAGAGGGCACATAGAATGCCTGCTGCCCGGGGGCCCCCGGGAGCTCCTCCGCGCACGTTTATTCTGAAATTGCTGAACTTTAGAGATCGGGACCTTGTTCTCCGTGAATCTAGAAAGATCGAGCAACTGCGCTATGAAGGGGCTAAACTAATGATCTTCCCAGATTTCTCCATTGAAACACAAAAGCAGAGACGTTCATTTGATCAAGTTAAAATGAACCTACGCAACAAGAAGATAAAATACAGTATGCTGTTTCCGGCGAGGCTGAGGGTCCAAGATGGAGAGAGGGTGCGCTTCTTTACATCCCCTGAGGAGGCATCGCAGTGGTTGGAAACCATTCAGAGACACTGAAAAGCTGCCTTAACTACAAGATTGCACGGATCAAAAATAAAGCAGAAGGGGGGAGAGACAGAACATTTCTATTGTTCGTCCTTAATGAAGAAGTTACCCCCCCCCCTGATGTTATCACCGAGGAGGCTTGCGACCGAGAAGGCTAACAGTTCAAGATAAGTGCCCCCGGAGGACACTGTTTGTTTCTCCGGGTGAAGTTAACTCTCTTATTCTGCAGGGAACATTTATCCTTCACAAGCTGGGGGAGGTTCGGTCCCCCTTTTTGTTCACAACCTCAATTGGCAGTTGCCATGAACGTTTTTGGGAATGAAGCACACCGAGGTTTGGGGGGTGATGCGGGGTGGGGGGCGGGGGGACGGATGGGGAGCATAAGTTCTTGCTCCAAGTTGAGACTTTTACATTTTTTTTGCTCTTTTCTTTTCTTTTTTTGCTGCTACATATACATAACCTGCTGTGTTACTATGCACTGTATTGAAGAACAAGGCTATTTTCATTTGTGTCCACTAGATGGCATGAGAGGTCTAATGTCTGGCTCTATGTGTACAAGATGTATGATACTTTTAACCTCATTTTTCCTCCTTAAACTTATAATGACCCTGAAAAGGGTTGATTATCTACCTGGTGTTATATTTTTTACAGTAGTTCAATGCCACCACTGACAGTTCTGTCGTGGAATGTTAGAGGGCTAAATTCCAAAATCAAACGATCTCTGGTTTTTAACTTCCTGAAAAAATATAACCCGCATATCTGTCTGCTACAGGAGACACACCTGGTGGGGGGCAGGACGCTGGCACTGCGGAAACCATGGGTCGGTGCGTACTACCACTCGACTTATTCCTCATATTCCCGAGGTGTCAGTGTCCTGATCCACAAGTCGGTGGGATTTACATTGTTGGATCTCCATCTAGACCCAGATGGCAAATATATAGCTATACATGCAATGTGTGATAGAATGGAGTTACTCATAGTAGGGATATATATCCCCCCCCCTGCCACGGTGGAGATCCTTAAAAAAATTACTCCGATATTGGCTCAATACCCTTCAGCTGGGATAATTATAGCAGGAGACTTTAACATGACCCCGGACCCAGACCTGGATAGGATGGGTGTGGGGCCATCCGGGGTGACCCCTCTGGCATTGTGGGCTGACAATTACGGATTTACAGATGTCTGGAGGATGAGGCATCCGGATGTAAGGCAATATACATGCCACTCTGCGGCGCATGCCTCTTTCTCTAGGATAGATCTAATATACTCCTCTGGATCTCTCCTCCCCAGAATACTTGAGGTGGATATTCTGCCTCGGGGTATCTCAGACCACGCTCCCCTCCTATTAAAAATGCAGACAGACTCCCCTGCTGCCAACGTTCTTTGGCGACTATCGGGGCTCTGGATTGCGGATGAGAGAGTGGTCCCCCTGGTGGAGGGCGAGCTGGAAATTTACTGGAAGATAAATGAGGGTACAGTCCCTCCCCCTATGCTGTGGGACGCCTTCAAGGCCTACACTAGGGGGCAATATCAAACGGCAATTGGGAGGGTCAGGAAAGATACCCGACTGGCGCTAGAGGAAGCTGAAAAAAAAGTACTCCTTTTAGAAAAAGAATATGTGCACACGAGAAACGTACTAACGTATGATACTATGCAATCCTTACATAGGGAAATCTCTCTTTTGCGGATTGAGACCACAAAAAAACAGCTGCTGGCTCAGTCGCAGAGGATCTTTGAACAGGGAGAGAAAACGGGTAGGATGCTGGCCTGGTTATCCAAAGAACGTTCACCTTCCATGCACATAGCCCATATCAAGGACGATGAGGGTGTGATCCACTCGGACTCCGGGGAAATTAATAGGCAATTTACACAATACTATCAACAATTATATACCTCTAAGGTCTCCTTTGATGAGGAAGATCTCTGTACATTCCTAGATCGGATAGATTTTCCCCAACTGACCACAGAAGCTAGAAACAAATTAGAGGAACCAATTACTCTGAAAGAGGTCCAGCTAGCAGTGACATCTCTCCAGTCGGCAAAAACTCCGGGCCCCGACGGCTTACCCACAGAATTTTATAAGGCAAATAAAGACCTTCTTAACCCTATTTTTCATAAATTGCTCCTTACAATGCTAAAGGAGGGCTCACTCCCTCCCTCAATGTCGGAGGCGGTGATTGTAGTCATAGCTAAACCCAACAAAGACCCCACATTGTGCTCATCCTATCGTCCCATATCACTTTTAAATGTGGATGCCAAAATAACTACCAAGATCCTAGCGAATAGACTTAACTCAGTTATTCTATCAATCGTACATGGCGACCAGACAGGCTTTATGCCAGGTAAGGGCACTGACATAAACCTACGCAGGCTATACACTAATATCTCACACGCGGAGAGGTCTCAGTCCCGAGGTGCGGTGGCCTCCTTAGATGCCGAGAAGGCCTTTGATTCAGTGGAATGGAGGTTTCTATGGAATGTGCTGCAGCGATTCAATTTTGGTCCCCGGTTCATTTCATGGATAAAAATGCTCTACTCGCACCCCACAGCTAGAGTCCGTACAAATGGGCTGCTCTCTCCCCCATTTTCTCTAGAGAGAGGGACCAGGCAGGGGTGCCCATTATCCCCGGGCCTGTTTGCCCTAGCCATTGAACCCTTAGCTATTTTGCTTAGAACGTCCCCGGAGCTCGGGGGTATAAGGGTGGGTCCGTTGACTGAAAGGCTTTCCCTATATGCTGATGACGCGCTGCTGTACCTTCCAGATGCGTCGACATCGCTGTCATCAGCCCTTGAAATCATTAACCAATATGGATCTTTTTCGGGCATTCGGATCAACTGGTCAAAATCCATCATATTTTCATTGTCTCCGACACTGCCGGACGTTGACCCTTCCAGTCCTCTCATGTTGGTCTCTAAGTTCAGATACTTGGGGATTGAGGTTCAGAGGGACCCAAACATGTATCTAATAGACAACGTATATCCAATTCTTCACCAACTTACCGCCCGATGTCAGGCCTGGAGGTCCCTCCCACTGTCACCAGTAGGTAGGGTTAATTTGTTAAAGATGACTTTCCTCCCCAAATTCCTATACGTATTTCGTAATACCCCGGTCCTTATCCCCAAATCTTTTTTTGATAAACTAGAACAGGTTGTTAGCTCGTTTGTATGGGGGGGATCTGCCCCTAGAGTGGCGCGAACCACCCTTCAGCTCCCCTTAACGATGGGAGGCCTCGCGCTCCCCTGTTTTCGGAAATACTACTGGGCGGCGGTCATAGTTACTGTTAGGTGGTGGTTCTCTCAGCCAAAATCTAACCCCTCACTTAATCTTGAAGCAGCAATAATGGGTTCATACTCGGCTCTGAGCAACTTGGTCTTCAGAGGGGTCAAGACACATAAAGGTATGCCAACACCGATGCGTACAACAGTAACAGTATGGGAACAGATGTCCAAAAAGATTGCAGGTCCTGATACTATCTCCCCCCACACGCCGCTATGGGGCAACCCTAAACTAAAGCATCTCCAAACGGTCCCAGATCCAGCTGCATGGGCGGGATATGGAATAAAAACAATACAGCAGGTATGGTCTGGGGATGGAGTTACCCCATACGATACTCTTAAAACTGATTTCCAACTTCCTTCCAAAATGTTTTTTCGATACTTACAACTGAGACATGCAGTGAGGGCCCAATACCCAGGCGGTGTTACTTTACAGTCACACGGAGTAGAAAGGCTTCTTATTTCTAAACACTTGGATCGAACTTTGTCATCCATATACAGCCAAATTCTCACTGACGAGCAGACTGGAGAGATGGGCCTGTATGATAAATGGAAGGGAGACATTCCAGACTTGGCACCAGATGACTGGGAAGAGGGTCTACAGCAATACATTCCTCTTATGATATCGGCAAGGGATAGATTCATACAGCTGAAGTTTATTCATAGAGTATATTACACGCCACAGAGGTTAGCTAGAATATACCCGACGCAAACAGATAGATGCCCGAAGTGTATGGGAGAGCTGGGTACGTTTATCCATGTAGTATGGGAATGCCCGCTTATACAAAAATTCTGGACTGAAGTGGTAGAAGTGATTAACGCAGTAGGGAATCTAAACATTCAGAGTAATCCGATTATTCTACTCCTTGGGGTATGTGATAATGTTACACCTAGTGTGCACAAAAGATTATTTATATTCTACGCCTCATTTTATGCCAGGAAGGCTATCCTCCTTAGATGGAAGCAACCTGACCCCCCTACGATAACTCAATGGAGGGGTATGATAGATTCTGTTCTGCCACTCTATAAAGCCACCTATATTAACCGTAAATGCCCTAAAAAATTCTCCAAGATCTGGGGAGCCTGGACTAAGCAGTAACGGGGCTTGGTAGTGACTGGCTCAATTAAAATATCTGTCCATTTCTCGTTGCCCTCCCCTCCTTCCCCTTCCCCTCCCCCCCCCCCTTCCCCCCCCCCCCCCTCCCTCCCCCTTTTGCCTGATCCTTGATCACAGACACATTAATAATTAACGAGGAAATGATTGACAAATGGATAACATACTGATTGTTCACTGCGAGGTAAACTAAATTTGGAGGAAAAAGGTGGGGAAAAAATGGTACAAATGACACAAGAACTCCTTCCTCCGAAAAGGAGGATACATGCGCAATAATAACACAATAAACTGTATACTATCACTCTGTAAAGTATTACTAGAAACTATGCAATTATCCATGGAAATATAGCTGGAAATGTGTAGCAACGTTTTATTATTTATTCTTTATGTTCTTTGTAAATATCTTTGTATGATGTATATTCTCCGGCTGGAGACAAATAAAAACTTTTCTGTTAAAAAAAAAAAATATTTGGGGAGAAATCATGAAATAAATAAGTAGCGGTGTTATAATAACTCATCCATCACAAAGAACAGAGCCCCTACTGTAGCCTCTCTCAAACTTTTTACCCCAAAGAACCCCTCAAATAGTTTGCAGGTCTTGGGGAATTCCTGCAGAAACCAATTTAATGGGAGGTCAGGGGCAAAAAAATGACACGTTACATTGGTGACCAGTAGGAAGAATTGCATCCCCTACAGTGGCAATGGAACTGGCTCTGCCAAGTGGCATTGGATCTGGAGTTATCTAGGCACCGTTAAATGGGATGTCAACCCGCCACATATCAAGAAACCCCTAGCAGCTTTTGGAGCAACCCTTGCTGGGAATGGGTGCCCTACCGAGTATTACATGGTAGATTTGCAAATTACTCTAATGCCCCAGAAGTTACCAGCTGTCCCTGAGTTCCCTGCTAACCACATGAATCATAAAAACTCTTCTTCTGATTGTCCAACTCAGTACTTATTTTAATAATGTATTAATGCTCTGGGTTTTTAACAGAAACCTACAATGAGAGATAAAAAGGAGTTGTCATTTTCTTATGAAAATTCTACTTGATTGACTTTTATTCTTAGCCTCTGACTCCAATATTTTCTAAATCATTGATCTAGAACTAAGTTGAAGATCAGTAGTTCTGACTTCACTGGATACATACTTCTATGGGTCAGTGCCTGAGAAAGTACGAAATCCAAAGACAACCAGTCAAGAAAGTTTTTCTTCAGGTCAGTAGTTACAGTCAGTAGTTACAGTCCTCTTCACAGCCCACATATTTCTCCCATGACCAGGACTTTTCTGCTGAGGGATGAGGTACTACCATCCATATAAAAACTCATAGGCATGTATATTGAAAAAAAAAAATTAAGTGTATATAAAAAAGAATTTATTAACATTTAAAAATAAACATGTCACTCAAGCATTCATATTAATGCAATAAAAGAAGGGTATCAAAAGAGCAACTTGATTCTCCAGTGCCAGTCTTATTTAAAAAAAAAAAAAAATTTATATATATTTTAGGTCTTATGAATATCACGACATACGTCATACAGTCATGGAAGGGATCGGGAACTTTTGTACTGATGTTAGAGCGGAATGGCTTGATACTTCCAGCACATACTGTTAAGTCTAACCCAGTGGTGTATTTAGGTTTTGTGCTGCCCTAGGCCTGACTAAACTTGTGCACCCCCCCCCCCCAATTTAAATATGACCCACCCCTTCCTGTCAAGGCCACACCCCTTCATGTTTAAGACCCACCATGAAATTTTCGAGTGGGGACACCAGTTCTGAGGGCCGTGGGGGGGGGATAGATTCCCATAATTTGCAGAGATTTCCTCTTACTTCCTGTTTGGCTATGGGGCAGGAAATTAAGGGAAATATCCGCAATGGGACACAGATGGCAAAAAATAAGCTGACATGGGCTATAGCCCTCCCTTACTGATGGAGATAGGTAGATGCTGACTTTTCCTTCCTGAACATGAGATACAGAGGACACTGGGAAAAAGGGGAGTTTTCAGGAAGTACTGAGGTGATTTTAGGGGGGAGGGAGAGAGAGGGAGAGGCCCCACAATGTGACCTGTGAGACAGAGCGGCTGCAAGGTTACCACCCCTGCAGCGCACGTTGCGGGTGTCGCCACAGGCAACCGAGAGTGAGAGGACATCTGTTTGGAGGAACCATTGTTGCTGTGTCTCTGGGATTGGTGAGAGGCCCTTGCGGCCATTATCTGAGACTGTCACTATTTGCTGCTGTCACAGACTGAGCAGACACATATTATCTCTAACACTGCTTCAAAGAGCTAAAAGCTGGCCGAAGAGTCAGGACCAAGGAATGCTCCTACCCTTTGCCCATTTACTTTGTTTTAAAGAAGTACCATACTTTGGTTCCCCCCCCCCCCCCCTTTTCCTTAGAGTGCTCTCTAAGACGGTGTAGTTATTTATACATTGTACTGTTAAAAAGGGTTATTCACGTTATCTATTGCCATTTCACTCATTGACTCTATTTACTCAAAGAACTGATTACTCTTTACTTGGGTATAGTGAAATTCTGTA
This sequence comes from Lithobates clamitans, assembly GCA_037952925.1. Lineage (NCBI taxonomy): Eukaryota > Metazoa > Chordata > Amphibia > Anura > Ranidae > Lithobates > Lithobates clamitans. The sequence continues at coordinate 1,544,007 of JBBGZY010001769.1, forward strand.
TAGCTGACTATGTTTAATTTACTTAGGTGAGCCTATGCTATCTCTGTCTGTCTTTACTGTTACTGTCTTTATTTTAAGTGGTTTCAATATACCAACTTGCTTATCACTAAACAAGTGTGTGTGCATTTACTATAGTAACATACAGCCAAGTGCGGGGTATTTTCCAATTGTGTCTACATCAGTGGTTGCAGAGGTCACTCCATTTAACCAGGTGTGTCAGAGGGGCCAAGTTTGTTCTCGAGTAGAGGCGGAAGACAGAGGACCCAAAATGTAACCAGAGACTCCTTCAGGGGTGGCACTACACCTATAGTTCTACTTTAAGCACAACAGAAACAGAACAGAAAGACCTGTGAAAATGAGATGCTACTTTGAGAAGGAATACCATGTCTGCCTTCAAAACTGCAAGGTCACCAAAAATATTTAGAAAAATCTCTCTGCAGACCAAGGTGATTAACACCAGGGAAGCCTGGTTGAGGGTTTAGAGCTTTAAGGGGACTGATGGGAGAGGCTCAAATGTATCCTTAGTTAATTCCTAGAGATCCACTATGAACATTCCACTTGGCAAAGGAATTAAGAGGGGCATGCCTGGTCTTGTACAAAGCCTTGACATATGTATTGGTTAGTGGGTTCATACCTAGATTTCTTTAAATAAATAGACTTAATGCAGCGATAAGGATGTTTTAAATACTGTCTGCCAGCCTTTTATCAGCTGCACCTTGCAGGGGTGTCCTACAAAGCACTGCAGAATAAAATCTGGCTTTACAGGCACCATCAAAGAAGACTCCCTGCCATGGAAGAACTGGATGGAGAACCATGGCACCATGGAGCAAAATTGAGCTAATAATGTCAAACTTGTCTATTCCCCCAAGAGCTCGGGCCAAAAATGTGAAAGGAGTCGTAGTGAGTAAAAGCATAACAGACATAAAAATTCTAAGGGCAGGCTAGGACTCTTACTGTGGCATGGACCAGATTATTCAGGGAGAAGAATATCTCCATCTAGGTGTTCTTTTGTGTTGCAAACAATTCCACCTGTTTTCTTTCTATCTCTGAGAATATGTCTAGCTTTATTGACCACTTGGTCTGCAGGAGCTGGTGATGGCTCAGAAAATCTTTCAGAGATTTCTGAGACCTCTTTAGCTGCAACACCACCACAAGCAGCTCGTAACCCCATTACAAAAGCTTAATGGGTGATCCCAGCCTCTTAGTCAAAATGATTAGAGGGCCCTAGATGTAAATGGGCTCACTGCAGTTTCAAAATGGGGGAGGACATCAGACCCACAACTGACATGAACAATCTAAGCGAAAAAAGCCTGAGGCACTGCAATGCTCTCGTAGGATAGGTCACCCAAGCAGACACCTGAAACAGGACTACATTTTTTTTCATGTTTAGAATGCATCTTAGATCTTCCGGACAGTCAGTCAGCTGTAAGTTTAGGGCTGCAACTAACGATTATTTTCATAATCGATTAGTTGGGCGATTATTGTTTTGATTAATCGATTAATAACCTAAAAAAAAAAAATGTGTGGTGTATAATTTAGTTAATATGTAAAGTTTAAAAAAAAGGCAATTTATTCTTAAATATCTCTATGCAGTGGTAAATATAAACAACCAACTATATGGTTAGGGAGCAAAATATTGAATCCACTCTGAGAATAACAAACAGAAAAGATATACTGTATATACACTATTAGAAGAGAAATACTGTTTTTTGGCCAATTTGTTGTTGGGCAGATTAAAAAATACAAATTGCTGCAAAAACACATTACATGATTTTCTGCAGCGTCTCCATTGAAGTATATTGAATCTAAAAGCACCGTTTTGCGTTAAAAAAAAAAAGTCCTTGACCCTTTCCAAATACGCAGTGGCTGAAAAAAAGCATAGATGTGAACGTGTCCCATAGGAAACCATGTAAATGAACTGTAGTGTGTTTCTGCAAAAAGCACCAAAAAACAAATAGATGTGAACCAGGTCTAAGACCTTTAGTAACATAATGGGGTTAAAAAACTAAAATGAGCCCTATAGTACAAAAAAAGCAAATAATCGCTACTGTAGGGGGTTCATTTTTTTTTTACTGTAGAACTGTGAAAGTAATATTTACAGTCGCGATTATTTGCTCTTTTTGTACTATAAAGGGCTCATATTTTTTTAACCCCATTATGTTACTCATCATTAATCGATTATGAAAATAGTAATCGATTAATTTCATAATCGATTAGTTGTCGATTAATCGATTAGTTGTTTCAGCTCTAGTAAGTTCTTCCATAGTTTGGAAATTTCACAAAATGAAGTGGATCATCCGAATAGAAAATCACAGAAGTCGATTGTAGGTGTAGCAGGATAAGGGCTTCCCGTACTACTTTGTACCGTAATTATCAATGTAGCTAAAAATAATCCAAAGGGCAAGGACCAGAACTAAAAATGTTTGATCGCTCCCTTTCACAGGAAGGCCAAGTGAAGAGAACAATGGGAGCTCCAAAGTTTTTCAGAAGTAGATTCTACCATCCAATAACTTGAAAACTCCATCTGGCGTGGGTAATTGGACAACTTATAGATGTAACTTGGTGCAGCCCCTGCCGAGTTCTCAAATGGTTAGCTAACCTCAATGCATGATGTATGGTTCCCATTTAAATCAATGCAAATGCAGAGAGGTGCGTTCTTTTGCCTCTTTAGGCAGGTGCGTTGAAATGAGTCAGCACACATTTTCTTTGTGTGTTGCCATGCAATTTGATGTGCTTTTTGAGCTTGGAGTCGATAGGGTTAAAAGCCATTGACAAGGGCGGATTAATACCTGTTCCCTTGTTAAATGCCTTTTCATGCACTGCCCAACACACAAACGCAGAAAAAAAAAATTGTGGTATTTTTCAAAACGCAACACACTATTGTAAACATGGGTTTAGCATGATGCACAGAGTGTGTTAAAATGGAACAGTGTAAATGGGCCCTTAAAGTAGAACTAATAGAAAAACTTTTGACCCGTCAGTTTTTTTTTGCCCATCTATATCCCACTGAGGAGATCTCCCTTCATTTCCTATAAACACAACAGGAAGTGAGAGGAAATCTATGGTTTCACCAGAACTAGTGTCCCCATTGGAAAATTTTCCCCTTTATTCCTGTTCTGGGGACAACTCAAAATATGTGAATCCCTTACCTTCACTTTCGGTGAACAGGACAAATAGAGAGGGTGAAATATCCCGAACAGGTAACAGACAGCAATAAAAACCTGACATAGGAGTGTGTCTATGGGAATGTTTGACCATTCTTCCAGAAGCACATTACTGATGTTAGTTCCAGTGAAGGGAACTCTTAAGGCGTCAGAATACCAAGACATTTTGGACAATTTCATGCTCCCAACTTTGTGGGAACAGTTTGGGGATGGCCCCTTCCTGTTCCAACATGACTGCACACCAGTGCACAAAGCAAGGTCCATAAAGACATGGATTAACAAGTTAGGGGAGGAGGAACTTGACTGGCCTGCACAGAGTCCTGCCCTTAACCCAATAGAACACTTTTGAGTAGAGATTGCGAACCAGGCCTTCTCGTCCAACATCAGTGCCTGACCTCACAAATGCGCTTGAATGGTCAAACATTCCCATAGACACACTCCTAAATCTTGTGGACAGCCATCCCAGAAGAGTTGAAGCTGTTATAGCTGCAAAGGGTGAGCCAACTCAATATTGAACCCATAGTTGCCAACATTGTAAAAAAAAAATGTGGGACACTTTTGTGGCTGTAGGCGGAGCTGTCCAATAATTAGGGGGCGGGGCATTCATCAGCAGGCGTGGCCTAGCAAAAATAGACAAGTGCGGCGCGCGAAGCGGCGAAAAATGGGCGTGGTTTACGCGAAATTGTGGGTGTGGCTTAAATGGGCGTGGCTCTAGAGGGTGTGGTTAGAGTCTGAAATGAATGAGGGATGGAGAGGGGGAGAGAGGGGGAGAGAGAGGGAAATGACGGGACAGCAGCCCTAGATCCTACACAATAAAAATGTGTGTATTCTAGAAAGTTTAACAATCAGCAGATAAAGATACTCCAAACACCTGGTGTTAATGCTTCAATCATCCCGGCACCATGGTTGTTATGGTGTCAGGATGATTGAAGCGCATTATTTCTATTATTACATTGTAATATAAAATGAAATCATTCAACTCACCATAATGCAGAATCAGTGGGATCCCTGAGCGTGTCACTAGCCACGTCGCCTGCCACCAGCCGTCCGTCCTTGCTTCAGATGTCCGAGCAGAGTCCGTCCTTGCATCAGGTGCCCCCAGCGGAGCCCCCCTCACACCAGGAGTCCCCGGCGGAGCCCCCCTCACATCAGAAGTCCCCGGCGGAGCCCCCCTCACATCAGAAGTCCCCGGCGGAGCCCCCCTCACATCAGGAGTCCCCGGCGGAGCCCCCCTCACACCAGGAGTCCCCAGCGGAGCCCCCCCTCACATCAGGTGTCCCCAGCGGAGCCCCCCTCACACCAGGAGTCCCCGGCGGAGCCCCCCCTCACATCAGGAGTCCCCGGCGGAGCCCCCCCTCACATCAGGAGTCCCCGGCGGAGCCCCCCCTCACATCAGGAGTCCCCGGCGGAGCTCCCCCTCACATCAGGTGTCCCCAGTGCCCCCCCCTCACATCAGGTGTCCCCAGTGCCCCCCCCTCACATCAGGTGTCCCCAGTGCCCCCCCCCACTCACATCAGGTGTCCCCAGTGCCCCCCCCCACTCACATCAGGTGTCCCCAGTGCCCCCCCCACTCACATCAGGTGTCCCCAGTGCCCCCCCCCACTCACATCAGGTGTCCCCAGTGCCCCCCCCACATCAGGTGTCCCCCCCTCACATCAGGTGTCCCCCCCTCACATCAGGTGTCCCCAGTGCCCCCCCCCACATCAGGTGTCCCCCCCTCACATCAGGTGTCCCCAGTGCCCCCCCCCACATCAGGTGTCCCCCCCTCACATCAGGTGTCCCCAGTGCCCCCCCCCACTCACATCAGGTGTCCCCAGTGCCCCCCCCACTCACATCAGGTGTTCCCAGTGCCCCCCCCACATCAGGTGTCCCCCCTCACATCAGGTGTCCCCAGTGCCCCCCCCCCACTCACATCAGGTGTCCCCAGTGCCCCCCCCACTCACATCAGGTGTCCCCAGTGCCCCCCCCCCACTCACATCAGGTGTCCCCAGTGCCCCCCCCACTCACATCAGGTGTCCCCAGTGCCCCCCCCCCCACATCAGGTGTCCCCAGTGCCCCCCCCCCCACATCAGGTGTCCCCAGTGCCCCCCCCACTCACATCAGGTGTCCCCAGTGCCCCCCCCACTCACATCAGTTGTCCCCAGTGCCCCCCCCCACTCACATCAGGTGTCCCCAGTGCCCCCCCCCACTCACATCAGGTGTCCCCAGTGCCCCCCCCCACATCAGGTGTCCCCAGTGCCCCCCCCACTCACATCAGGTGTCCCCAGTGCCCCCCCCCCACATCAGGTGTCCCCAGTGCCCCCCCCCCACATCAGGTGTCCCCAGTGCCCCCCCCACTCACATCAGGTGTCCCCAGTGCCCCCCCCACTTACATCAGGTGTCCCCAGTGCCCCCCCCACTCACATCAGGTGTCCCCAGTGCCCCCCCCCACTCACATCAGGTGTCCCCAGTGCCCCCCCCCACTCACATCAGGTGTCCCCCCCCCACTCACATCAGGTGTCCCCCCCTCACATCAGGTGTCCCCTGTGCCCCCCCCCCCACTCACATCGTGAGCGCGCTCACCCCCCACCTAGAACCCCCGCCCCTTTCCATATCAGACTGGCAGCGGGGCGGGGGGTAGGCGGGGCGAGGCGGAGCGGGGCGGGCCGAGGCGGGGCGGGCCGAGGCGGAGCGGGGCGGGCCGAGGCGGAGCGGGGCAGGGGGTGGGCGGCGACGCAGAAGCTTCGTCTAGCCCCCCCCTCGCCGTCTTCCTGAACTTCAACAAAATGGCGGCCGGCGGAGACAATGTCTCCGCCGGCCGCCGACCTCTAGCGGCGGCGGCGGCGGCGGTTTCAAAAACCGGAACCGAATTTTTCGGGACATTTCCCGGGACGCTACAAATCCGGGAATGAAGTCCAAGTCCCGGGAATGTCCCGGGAAATTCGGGACAGTTGGCAGCTATGTGAACCCTACAGACTAATGCCCCGTACACACGGTCGGATTTTCCGATGGAAAATGTCCGATCAGAGCGTGTTGTCGGAAATTCCGACCGTGTGTGGGCTCCATCGGACATTTTCCATCGGATTTTCCGACACACAAAGTTGGAGAGCAGGAGATAAAACTTTCCGACAACAAAATCCGTTGTCGGAAATTCCGATCGTGTGTACACAAATCCGACGGACAAAGTGCCACGCATGCTCAGAATAAATAAAGAGATGAAAGCTATTTGCTACTGCCCCGTTTATAGTCCAGACGTACGTGTTTTACGTCACCGCGTTTAGAACGATCGGATTTTCCGACAACTTTGTGCGACCGTGTGTAGACAAAACAAGTTTGAGCCAACATCCGTCGGAAAAAATCCTAGGATTTTGTTGTCGGAATGTCCGAACAAAGTCCGACCGTGTGTACGCCCTATAAGACTGGGATGCCATTAAAGTTCATGTGTGTGTAAAGGAAGGCGTCCTAATACTTTTGAAAATATAGTGCATTTTAAAGCTGCAGCTTGTAAACACAATTGCACATTCTTTATGTAATCATGCACCCAAGGGGAGATCAAGAATAGAAGGATAAAAAGGCTATTTTTTACTACATAAAAGGAATAAAGACTACTCAAATAATAATTCCTCATAAATGTAGACCAAAATGATTTTAAAAGTTTCCCTACCTGTTCACACCAGCAGTTACGTTAAAAAGCAGACATTAAGTCATCTCAGCACAGAACCATGCTCTAATCGTATGCTGAGCTGCGCATGCATAGCTCAGTGTACACAAATGCTGACAGGTAGTGAGAAGCAATGACAGAAGAGATCTATAAGGTCTCTTCTGTCATAAAAATCCTACCTGTTAGACTTGTTTTTAATTTTATTTCCGCTTTAAACTTTATTGAAATCCCAAAAAGTGACATTACATTAATATTCATTAAGGTGTACTGCGGTGCAACACAATGTGGTGATATTAAGTACAGCAGGCCATACTTTTTTTTCAGCGCATACAAATGCAGGCTGATGGAAACTAGCCTAACTATAATCAATGCAAATTGCCTTCTCTGTGTATTGGTAAAGGCTGTGCTGTGTAGCCCAATGCACCTGGTGTGATAAGGCCCTTATACCATTGCTGCAACTCTTACGTTATAGTTTGCGTTTACAAGATAATAACTGGATTTGCAAAGGAACACAGTGCAAAGTGAACTTGCATTCTTTGGGAAATATATTTAAAGGTTAACGTGATACTAAACATACAATGCTTATTTGCCATTATTCTATTTACATATACAGATCATGCCACTGCATTTAATTTAATATAAAAAAATCTACCTTATTTAATCATTGCTTTTCTGAGGTCACATGTCACTTCTCAGGCCTTTGCTCTCCTCAGGGAAAGTTCTGAGGAGTTTCTAGTACTCTGCTGATGTATGATCTGTGTCTGCACAGTGCTGATTGGTGCTGTTCTGGTCACATGACATTAAAAAAGCTTTCAGAATAGAGAATTAAAATTATTGCAACAAAGCAACAAAGTGATATAACGCTTCATACAAATCTATATTTCAAAGCAAATGTTTATTATTTATTTACAATAACATGTTGTAGGTGGAGTTTAAGTTGCCTGATAAAAGCTTTTACTTTATTCACAATATAAAGAGATCTGGAGGAGGTTCTACAAATCACAGGCTGTGTCATGCCCCTCCCTCCTGTGTCTATGGTGTGTATGTGCTGAAACTAACGGAGGTGAAGCCGCCATTAATCACCATCTTATATCCCACCCCTATAGTGTTTAGTAATACGAGGACATGATGGAGAAGGAGGGAGAGAGGGGAGTTTCATTTACAATGTATACACTCACATGTGTGACTAGAGAGTACTACAGATAAAAAAAAGGAGCAAATGAACAGCTTAGAAGGGAACTGAAACTGGAGCATGCTCAGTAGATGACAACAGCTGGTCTACAAAATCTCAGGCTCCAGCAGGGACACAGGCAAGGAGGGAGGGACACTGAGCAGTGGGAGCAACCAGGATTTCTTCAGTCTACAGAAAACAATTGCTCTCATCTAGTGGATGAGTATGTACACACATACACTATATATATATATATATATATATATATATATATATATATATATATATATACACACATACACACATATACACATACATATATTACACACACACACCATGCCCACATGCACAATCATTACTTCCCTCTTTCAAGCCCACCACTATAGACGAGGTTGCTAAACTACTTGGTAATGTCCACCTTACCACCTGCCCTCTGGATCCTGTTCCCTCACAAATGCTACGTTCGCTCTCTGGCTCTATGCTACACTCTCTAACCCACATCTTCAATCTCTCCCTCTCTTCTGGTATCTTCCCCAACTCTCTAAAACATGCACTTGTCAGACCCATACTTAAAAAGCCTTCACTGGGCCCATCCAATCTTAACGCCCCATCTCCTTGCTCCCCTTCTTATCCAAAACGCCTCGAATGTCTGGTCTACAACTGACTGATCGTCCACCTCGCTGATAATAGCCTTCTTGATCTCCTTCAGTCTGGATTTCATCCTCAACGCTCCACAGAAACTGCTCTCCTAAAACTAACAAACGATCTAATAACGGCCAAAACCAGTCGACACTATTCTGTACTCCTAGACCCCTCTGCTGCTTTTGATACAGTTGACCACCCCCTCCTCAAAAATCTCCACGCGTTTGGTATCCGTGACTGCACTCTTCGCTGTTTCTCTTCCTACTTAACAAACCGCACCTTTAGCGTTTTACAACTCTACTTCCTCCTCTCCTCTTCCTTTCTCTGTTGGGGTCCCCCAAGGTTCTGTTCTTGGACCTCTCCTATTTTCAATCTACACCTCCTCCCTGGGTCATCTGATAGCCTCCCATGGCTTCCAATACCACCTCTACGCTGATGACACCCAAATCTTTTTCTCTACCCTCAGCTCACTCCCTCTGTCTCCTCATGTATCACTAATTTACTATCAGATATATCAGTCTGGATGTCACACCACTTCCTCAAACTCAATCTATCCAAAACCGAACTTATAATTTTTCCTCCCCATATGCTCCTTCCCCTTATCTCTGTCAAAATCGATGGCATAACTACAAGTCCATCCCCACATGCCAAGGTCCTAGGTGTAATCCTGGACTCTGAACTCTCCTTCAAGCAACACATCCAATCACTGTCCAAATCCTGCCGCCTCAACCTCCGCAACATCTCCAAAATACGCCCCTTTCTAACCAATGACACAACAAAGCTCCTAATTCATTCCCTGGTTTTCTCGCCTCGATTACTGCAACTCCCTTCTCATTGGCTTACCTCTACATAGTCTATCACCTCTTCAAACCATCATGAATGCTGCTGCCAGACTCATCCACCTTACCAATCGCTCTGTGTCTGCCACTCCTCTCTGTCAATCCCTCCACTGGCTTCCGCTCGGCCAAAGAATTAAATTCAAAATAACAACAACTATGTACAAAGCCATCCACAATTTCGCCCCCAGCTACCTCACTAGCTTAGTCTCTAAATACCAACCTACTCGTTCTCTTCATTCCTCTCAAGACCTCCTGCTCTCTAGCTCCCTCGTCGCCTCCTCCCATGCTCGCCTCCAGGACTTTTCCAAAGCCTCTCAAATCCTATGAAATGCCCTACCCCAATCTGTCCGCTTATCTCCGATCCCTGAAAACCCTTCTCTTCAGAGAAGACTACCCTACCCACACCTAACAAGTGTAGCTCATCCCCCACAGTTATCACCTTTTGTTTCCACTTGACCCTCCCTTCTAGATTGTAAGCTCCAACGAGCAGGGCCCTCTGATCCCTCCTGTATTGATTTGTATTGTAAGTGTACTGTCTGCCCTTGTGTTGTAAAGAGCTGCGCAAACTGTTGGCGCTATATAAATCCTGTATAATAATAATAATAATAATAATAATGTACAGCATGCTATATCCCAGCAGGCTGTGGGTCTAGCACAACGGAGCGTGACATTTTTTGACAACACACTTGATGCTTGTGAATGGCTGGACAGGATCCCATGAAGATTGCCTGAACTCTGAAGTATTGATGTTCCAATTTGTTGCACTAGTTGTGCCTTTATCCAGGTCCTCCAGTGATTCCTGTTGGGGACGCATTTTAAATCTCCCCTACTCAAATATCATATGCTTGAACCTGTGTGTTATACTTACCAAAGGCCAGTAGATGGCACCAAATAATAAAGGTATCTAATCTACTTCTTTTTTTTTACCTTTTTTCTTTTAAGGCCTCTTTCACACGGGGCAGATCAGTCATGATCCGCCCCGTGAACATCCGCTTGCTCAGCGGGGATAGCTCCGCCGATCCCCGCTGAGCAGGAAGATGACAGGTGCATCGCTGCACGCTGTGCAGCGACGGACCTGTCAGAGCGCCGCTCTCCCCTATGGGGGGATCGGATGATGACGGTCCGTAGTGTCCGTCGTCATCCGATCCGAAAACGGATGGAAAAGTAGGTTTTTCCTCCGTTACACTTTTCGGATCGGAGCGGGGTCGGATGTCAGCGGACATGTCACCGCTGACATCCGACGCTCCATAGGGATGAATGTATGTCCGTTTTCCATCCGAAAACGGAAGGATGAAAAACGGACATACGGATCATCCGTGTGAACGAGGCCTAACATTCAGTTTTTGCTCTGCATTGCTCCTTGTCCTGTTTTATGTGGAGCTTTTAGGAATTTAATTGATCTGTCGAACATTTGAACGTCTTTAGATTACATAGATAATGAAATATCTATTTGTTCTGATTTCCATTATAACCAATAGTGAAAGAAAATGAAACATTTTGGGTCTTTAAAATGCACACTTTTTTGTGACACACTTAGGATTCCTACTTGATTTCAATGGGCTGCACTACATGTAGTGAAGTAGCTCCTTGCGCATTATACCGTGTTTTTGTGTGCAGCAAAATGCACGTCTGATTGCCATGTTTGGGGTGCCATTAACAATTTGTTGTCATTGCAACTAAGGGAAACTGGCAGCGAAGACTTCAGGCTTCACAGCTGATTTCATACTGCGCATGCTTTCCGAATGGCCCCGTCGTCTTCTGGGTCACACACAGGTCCCAGAAGGCAGTGGGGGGCAGATGCAGAAATGACATACCTCGCAATGGCTAGGTTAGGATGGACATACACTAGAAAAAAAGACAAGAAAAGGCACAAAACAAATGAAAAAAAAAATATCCAAAAACAAGGGGGGTGGGGTGGTCTATTGTGTAAGACCTAGCTGTATTTTTGCCTGGAACTCTGCTTTTAGCCCCATATACACTGGCCGAATGTCGGGCGGCATCGGGCTGGTTCAATAGAAACCGGGCAAAATTCGGCCCCTGTGTACTGTGGCTGGTCCTTCTGTCAAAGGGGTATGACTGAAAAAGGCCTGCCGACTGGCTCCTGATCAGCGCTCTCAGCCATTGGCTGGAGTGTTCCGGTGGGGGAGAACACTCCAGAACACAATAGCACAGCAGGGGAGATTGCTGTACTAACATCAGATTGTTAATACAGCAACTCCAACCTGAGCTGTCAGTTTTGGGTTGAATAAAAAAAAAAAAATAGCAGTGTGTACTAGGCTTTAGACATAAATCTTCAAATTGGGGGGGGGGGACGGGGACTAGTGCTGGTGACAACCTCACCTAGGAAAGATTCCTCTGACTTCCTGTTTTGGCCATGGGACAGGAAGTGAAGGGAAATCTCCTCAATGGGACATAGATGGCAAAAAATAAAACACAGTTATAACCCTACCTTACTCTATCCACAAAAGAGATTTGCCTTTAGTTTTACTTTAAAGCGGAGCTAAATATATTTAAACTGTCAGTAAACTCGAAAACTTTTTAAGTGTATTTATATGTAAAACTAAGTACTGTATCTTATAGCAGAGGCTTTGCGCATCTAATCTATGTCCGTAAATACATGGTTAATTCTGCCATTTCTTTTCAATTCCTAGATACAGATGCTAACCTAATAGCAGCTGATATTAGTGTTGCCACCCTCATTGTGTATATGTCGCAAGGAAAGCCAGAGAAATCTGTTCTCTTTCTAGTTTGATCCAAGCTGCCCCATGCAACTTTTGTCATCACTTCAGGGGCAGCTAGAGCACCAAGACTGACATTTCCACACTGCCCCCCCCCCTCGCTGCCCCACATCACGTGTCATACAACAGGGGCAGATCTGCTTGAAAGAGTGTTCATTGGCAGCATGTGGCCACAAAAGCACCAATCTGGAAGACCCTAAAGCCCTGGTGCCCAACCTGTGCCCCTTTTTGTGCAACCTCTAATCTGTGTTTTCCTATTACCCTGTTATAGTAGTGATTTCTAGCAGCTAGTAATAGGTCTCCAGGTCTAAGGCTATCTACTGAAACATGTCCTCAATCTCCAACTATAGAATGTCAGCAGTCTCTGACCATCTCTTGCATCAAATCCACAATCTCTGACCATCTCTTGTATCATGTCCGCTAGGGGTGCAACGGATCAAAAACTCACGGTTCGGATCATTCCTCGGATCAGGAGTCACGGTTCGGATCATTTTCGGAACAAAAAAAAATCTCCCCCACTGTAATATCCACGTCATCTCCCCCACTGTAATATATTAGGGTATGGCAGAGTATTGGCATGGTATTGCAGAGTATTGGCAGAGTATTCCAAAGTATTGGCAGGGTATGGCAGAGTATTGGCAGAGTATTGGCAGAGTATCGGCAGAGTATGGGCACTGCTGCCATCCAATCTCTCCCCTCCACTGTGCAGATCAGTACACAGAGGGGAGAGAGGAACCGGCGTCATGATATGACGCCAGTTTACAAGTGATTGATCCATCATTTGAAGGAGCAATCACGTGGTAAACGGCCGTCGGGTGTACCAAGATGGCCGCCGCGGCAGCGGTGCGCTCCGCGGAGCGCATTTGTGCCGATCCGAACAGACAGAACCATCCAGGTCACGGAATGGTGGCGATCCGTTGCACCCCTAATGTCCCCCTAACTGCGGACCATCTCTTGTATCATGTCCGCAGTCTCTGACTATCTCTTGTATCATGTCCGCAGTCTCTGACCATCTATTGTATCATGTCAGCAGTCTCTGACCATCTATTGTATCATGTCCGCAGTCTCTGACCATCTATTGTATCATGTCCGCAGTCTCTGACCATCTATTGTATCATGTCCGCAGTCTCTGACCATCTATTGTATCATGTCCGCAGTCTCTGACCATCTATTGTATCATGTCCGCAGTCTCTGACCATCTATTGTATCATGTCCGCAGTCTCTGACCATCTATTGTATCATGTCCGCAGTCTCTGACCATCTATTGTATCATGTCCGCAGTCTCTGACCATCTATTGTATCATGTCCGCAGTCTCTGACCATCTATTGTATCATGTCCGCAGTCTCTGACCATCTATTGTATCATGTCCGCAGTCTCTGACCATCTATTGTATCATGTCCGCAGTCTCTGACCATCTCTTAATATATCCACAGTCTCTGACCATCTATTGTATCATGTCTGCAATCTCTGATCTTCTCTTGTATCATATCAGCAGTCTCGGACCATCTCTTGTAATATATCCAGTCTCCGATTCCTCTCTTGTATCATGTCCGCAGTCTCTGACCACCTCTTGTAATATAGCCACAGTCTCTGACCATCTCTTGTATCATGCCCATAGTAGGAGTATATCCTGTTGTGCATTTGCTGTCTCTGATAATGAAATTCATTTTACCTGCAGCTCTTTGGTGATGTGGTGGGCTGCACGTGAGGCCGTCCACATGAAGAAAGTTGACCACCACTGCCCTATACACTTCCTGGAGTGATGTGAATAGCTTCATCACAGCATAGGTCATTGTATCTACTCCAGATATCGGAGTACGATGGGAAGTGATATAGTGGTATCACATGACTGTGGTATATCTACTCTTCAAAAAGGTATATGGGCAGCTTCTTTAGCTATGTAACATATTTATAGCAATTCTTTGTGAAGAAAAAGGAAGATCTATGTGAAATTATTAAAATGGGTTTAATGACACATTAACTGCTTCTCAAATCTGTTGCATTCAAGGCATGCTGCGAATGATGGAGTTGCTTGTGCTCCCAGTTAAACTGTCAGGCCATTAAATGTCTGGTGTCATAACTGATCAAATGTGCAACACCACGGGAACTGCAGATCAAACAGAGGCTAAGGTCAGGTCCATAGGTGTACGCTGAATTTTTGGTTGCAGCACATTTTTAGCTGTGCTCCCACTGAACTCTATTAGAACATGCGTTTTCATGAAAGTGTATCAAAGTTCTACAGAGAAAATTGTGTTGTGCTGTCCTATTATTTGTAGAGTATCAGCATGATAGTGTTTCAGTGCAAATAAACATCATATAAAATGCTATCACATACTTTGCAACTGAAGGGACAGCACAACATGCTTGTCTTTCCCCCCTCACCTTCCAGGACAGCTACTTGTGAGATGATCGGCTCCGCCCTCTACAGGAAACACAAATCAGATAGAATTTAAAAGGCCCCTCCCTTTCCTCTGACCCTCAGTTGTTTTGTGTTTCCAGACCCTCCAGGAGCACCGACACATTTTTTGTTTTCCTATGGTCTGGTAACTGTGGTTGATGGACCCCCCTTCTCTGGTTTCTTCCAGTACTGGTTGTGGCCAAGTCCTGGATGATGGTCTGTACCAGAAGGGTTCCCTATTTCTAAGGGTTACTTGCCTTTGAAAATGCTGGCAACTCCCTTCTTTTCCCCAGCGCTGCTGTGTGGAAATGTGTCCTCCCAAATGCTTCATTCCGGTGTACCAAGATGGCGTCAGGAGGACTTCCGGTGATGCAGCAAGATGGCGCCAGAACCGGAAGTCACATGACGCACTTCCGGACGCCAAGTTCTCATAAGGAGCATGGTGTGGAGACACTGAGGATATGCTGCAGGGGGATGGCCTGCTAAAAACGCCATTCTAGGTGCAGTTTTTGCGGTACAGCAGCAGTCTTCTCGGCGACCATTCTCCGCTTACTTCATGGAGCTTGAGGACAGGTCTGAGGATGGAACATCCGCTCGTATTGAACCAGCGGCAGCATCCAGGTCCCATACTGCCCCCAAGGTAAGCCCTGGTCTGTGGATAGCTGCAGCAAGAGACTTCTTTTTGTATGGATCCTTTTTTCATGTCCCTTGTTTCTGCTCTCTTCTAGGCCAAACCGGTGAAGAAGAAATGTGGGAATTGTAGAGCCAGGCTCTCTGATAGTTACAAAAAGCTATTTTGTGAGGATTGTATCTCACCCAGAGCTAGTTCAGAGTCTTCCTCGTTTAAAGGAGCTAATGACTTCTATGAAGGAGGTAGTGGATTATTTTCGGTCACTGAATGACAGGGTTGCTAGTATAGGCCCTTCCTCCTCTAGACCCATAGCTCAAGATCCTTCAATGTCTGCCAGGTCCCTTCCCTTATTAGTATCTGAGACTATTAGTTCACGCAATACCTCTGATCTGGAGGAAGGTGAGAATTCAGTCTCTTCATCTGATGAAAAGTCTGCATCAGAGGAGGATACAGGTAGCTCATCCAAGTATCTTTTTTTTCAGTGGAGGATATTGATGAACTATTAAAAGCAATTTATACCTCAGAGCAGATTGAGATACCACAGCATGCTCAATCTGTGCAGGATAAAATGTATAGGGGCTTTCAGGGACGGAAATCTAGAACCTTTCCGGTAGATCAGTCTCTTAGAGACATGATTCTATCTGAATGGAAAGAACCTGAAGCTCTGTGGCATTCCTTTCGAAGGTAAACTGTTGTTTGGTTCTTCCTTAGAAGAAGTCTTATCTCGTTCCTCTGAGAAAGGTAAACGATTCCCCTCTTCCCAAAGGAATAAGCCCCAGAATATGAGGCCTTTTCATGGCTTCCAAAACAAGGCTAATTTTAAAGCCAACAGGCTAAAAAGAAATGGTCCTTTAACAAAGACAAACTCAAAGGGGGAACTCCCTTTGCTCCTTCAGCCCCTTCCAAGAATACCCAGTGACGCCAGGTTAGGGGTAGGGGGAAGATTGTGCCATTTCCATCAAGGAATGGGCAGAAATTTCCACCAATTCCTTCATCCTTCAAACTCTGTTAAAGGGTTACAGATTGGAGTTCAAAAATCTCCCCCCCCAGAGGTTTTTTCTTACCCACCTGCCGAGAGACCAAGAGAGATGACAAGCCATGTTGAATTTGATCTCTTTGTGGGAAACAGAGGGAGTTATTTCTCCTGTCCCAGTAGATCAGAAGTTCTGGGGATTTTATTTTCACCTCTGGTCAAGAAAGCTTCCGGCGGCTTTCGTATGGTCATAAATTTAAGCGTCCTGAACCAATACATAGTTTACAGACGTTTCCGAATGGAGAACATTTATTCAGTAAGAAATCTTCTGTTACCAGAGGTCTTCATGGTGACCCTGGACCTTCAGGACGCTTATCTTCATGTACCAATCTGCCAGAACCACCGAAGGTTCCTCAGGTTTGCAGTGCTCCTGGGAAACGAGCCGTCTCATTGGCAGTTCAATGCCCTTCCTTTTGGTCTCTCGGCAGCACCAAGGGTTTTTACAAAAATCATGGCCGAAGTCATGGCCTTTTTTCAGATTCAAGGTGTATCAATCGTCCCATATCTAGACGATTTTTTGATTTTTTTTTCTCTCAGGGCAAGGAGTCCCTTATTCAGGACCTACAATTGGTTTTGCGGACCTTTCAAAAATTAGGGTGGAAGGTCAACCAACAGAAATCTTGCCTAGTACCCTCACAGAGCATACTTTTCCTGGGTTATCTAATAGACTCTGTTGCCCTAAAGATTTTTCTCCCCGAAGAGAAAATTGTGAAAATTCTTCTCTCTGTGCAAGCCTTCAAACTGCTCCCTCAGACCTCCCTTCGGCAAATCATAGCAATTGCTGGGAGTTATGACTGCAGCCATTCCAGGGGTGCCTTGGGCTCAATTGCACTCCAGACCCCTTCAGGCTTTTCTTTTGCTCCATTGGGATCGCAGGAAAAATTTTCTGGACCAGCTGGTAAAACTACCAGAAGGGAATTTTCTAGATCTCGCCTGGTGGGAGCAGCGAGAACATCTGCAGAGGGGGAAGGATTGGGCACAACATTGCCCGCTCAAAATTACCACAGACGCCAGTCTGTGGGGTTGGGGTGCTTACTCAAGGAGCCTAGTTGCCAGAGGAAGCAGGTCGCTCCTCGAATTTCAGAGAAATTCTGGCTGTGAGGAAAGCACTTATGTCTCTGGGAGAGAGGGTCTATTCAAAGGACCTTTTAATATTTTCAGACAGTGCCACAACAGTGGCGTACTTGAACAAACAAGGGGGCACTCGCTCGGAATCACTTCTGTCATTAACACAGCAGATTCTGTCCTGGGCAGAGATCTATGTCTCTTCAGTAAGGGCAGTTCACATCAAGGGGTCAAAAAATGTGCTGGCGGACTTTCTGAGCAGGGTGAGCATCAGTTCCAGCGGTTGGGAACTACATCAAGGCACGTTCCAGGAGGTGGTGCTAAGATGGGGTCTCCCCAAAGTGGATCTTTTTGCCTCCAGTCTCAACAAGAAACTACCGGCGTTCTTCTCTCTGGAGAGAGAAACAGAGTCCCTGGGGACGGATGCACTGTCCTTCCATTGGGACTTCAGCCTGGCCTATGCCTTCCCTCCTTTTGCCCCTAGTGGTTCGGAAGATTATTCAGGACAGGGCAGAAGTCGTTCTGATTGCCCCCTGGTGGCCCAGAAGGAGTTGGTTCTCCTCTCTGAAGGCCCTATCTGTGTATCCTCCCTGGCCCCTTCCAGTTCGGAAGCATCTACTTCATCAGGGACCAGTATTGCATCCAAACCCTTAGACCTTCCATTTGACGGCCTGGAGGCTGAGCTGCGCATCCTACAGTTAAAGTGGATGTTCAGAGAGGGTTATTCATACTGTCCTGGACAGCCGTAAACTGGTCACAAGAAGAATCTATGGGAAAGTTTGGAAAACTTATTTCCTGGCAAAGGAAATTTGGTTTAGATTCTTTTTCCACTCTCTGCATTTTAGATTTTCTGCAGGAGGGAGTGGAAAAGGGGCTCTCTGTCAACACCCTTAGGGTTCAGGTTGC
The DNA here is from genome assembly GCA_037952925.1 of Lithobates clamitans. Taxonomy (NCBI): domain Eukaryota; kingdom Metazoa; phylum Chordata; class Amphibia; order Anura; family Ranidae; genus Lithobates; species Lithobates clamitans. The sequence continues at coordinate 1,562,235 of JBBGZY010001769.1, forward strand.
TGCCCTATCCTTATTTTCAGAGAGAAGACTAGCTGTAGATCCCTTAGTCAGGAGGTTCCTTTTAGCCAGAGCTAGGCATACTCCCAGGATCCTCAAACATGTTCCTCCCTGGGATCTGTCGTTGGTATTAAATGCACTAACAAGGGCTCCTTTTGAGCCTTTGCATGAGGCTTCCCTGAAAATGATTTCTTTGAAGTTGTCCTTCCTTTTGGCTATTACGTCAGGACGAAGGATTTCTGATCTAGAGTCCCTTTCCTGTAAAGATCCCTTCCTGAGAATTTTAGAGGATAGGGTGGTGATTAAACCCGATCCACTCTATCTACCCAAAGTTTCTTCCAACTTTCATAGGTCCCAGGAGGTAGTCCTCCCTAGTTTCTGCACCTCTCCCAAAAATGCGGAAGAGGAAAGGTTTGGTCTTTTAGATGTAAAGAGATGTCTTCTACTTTATCTAGAAAAGACCAGTGGGTTTAGGAGTTCCTCCCAACTGTTAGTTTTGTTCAGTGGCCCCAAGAAGGGGTCTAAAGCATCTAAAAGTTCTATTGCTAGGTGGATTAGGGGAGCTATCTGTGAGGCATATAAAGCGTCAGGTCGCACCCCTCCTTCTAGAATTAAGGCCCATTCAACGAGATCCATGGCCACATCATGGGCAGAAAGAGCGGGAGCTTCATGGGAAGATATCTCTAAAGCTGCCGTCTGGTCCTCCTCTCATGCATTTGTCAAGCATTATAGAGTTCAGATGCTTTCCAGCCAGGACCTTTCCTTTGGTAGGAAAGTGCTTCAGGCTGTCGTCCCTCCCTAAGGTATAATATCTTGCTTATCCTCGCAAGTAGCTGTCCTGGAAGGTGAGGGGGGAAAACCCCCGTTAGACTTACCGGTAACGGTATTTCCAGGAACCTTCCAGGACAGCGTCTATATTCCCACCCTATTCTATTTTTTCACTAGTCAACTATGTTTTCCTGTTGGTGGTGTGTTTTATGTTTTCTATTTTTTTCCTCAGCTGAGTGCATCTTCGGTGGAGGTTACTTGATCTTCTTAACAACTGAGGGTCAGAGGAAAGGGAGGGGCCTTTTAAATTCTATCTGATTTGTGTTTCCTGTAGAGGGCAGAGCCGATCATCTCTCAAGTAGCTGTCCTGGAAGGTTCCTGGAAATACCGTTACGGTAAGTCTAACAGGGGTTTTTGATGTGTTGTAGTATTGAATTGCAAGTGAGTGCCGCCGTTTGTTATTTGCACTGTGCTGTATTTTTATTTTATTTCAGACACTTATCTAGTTAATTTAGCACTTAGTGCAGTTTTCTTTAACTTGAATCAAAGTCCTGCATGCTGCATTATTGACGTGCTTTCATGAAAACACACATCCAAATAAAGGCCAGTGGAAGCATGCCTAAAAATGTGCGTAAAACACGCCAAAAACCGCAGCACACACACGTGTGAACCTGGCCAAAGATGGCAGCTTCCTTGGCTGTAAAGAATAAGAGGCTTTAGTTCCGCTTTAAAGTGAAACTAAGACCCTGTACACACTAGTGTCACATTTTTGGGGCTTTTTTTTTTTTTGCATGTTTTTGGAACGGCACCATTCATTTGAATGGGTCTCTGCTCCATAAACTAAGACTACCAAATTTTGGATATGAACCAAGTGTGTTTTTACACACATTTTTGTCTTTGAGAAAACAAGCAATTCCTCCCCGCATTTTGGGTGCCATAAAGAAATAATGGCACCGCAAGTGCGTCACACTTTAGCGTGTTTTTATGTGTTTGCAGAAACATGGGTAAAAATGCGCATTTCTGCTACACCCAAGAGTGAGAGGGGCCTAAAATTCTGCTGCAGGCCAACTTTTATTGCAGCACAGACAAGCACTGTCTCTTCTGCAATGAAATGCCCCTACTTGCCCGCTTGCTGTCTTGTCTGGTATGCAAACTGAGCTGCGCATGCACCGCTCAGATTACAGCACCAGGCCAGTTTCTGCATGCTTGAATGATGTCTCCTATGCATTCACAGGAATGACGTCATCCCCACCAGCCAATGAAGACTAGCACACGGGATAAGATGCCATTGCGGGACAGACTCATTGGAGGAAAGGTATCTCACTCCCATAAGTTGCACTTTAACTACTTGACCTCCAGAAGGTTTTACCCCCTTTATGATCAGGCCATATTTTCCATTTTTCACACAAATAGAACTTTCTTTTGGTGGTATTTGCTCACCACTGAGACGATTTTTTTTTTGTGTTATATAAATGAAAAAGACAGAAAAAAAATGATATATATATATCTATCTTATAGATATCCATCTATCTATAAATATAGAGAGAGATCTATATTGTTTTTGTACTTTCTGCTATACATCCAATAAAAAAAAAAAAAGTAAAATCTAATTTCTTCATAAATTTTGGCCAAAATGTATTTTTACACATCTTGGTTAAAAAAAATTCCAATAAGTGTTTGATTGGTTTGTCTGACAGTTATACCATCTACAAACTATGGGATATTGGGATATATACTGGAATTTGTATTTATGTTTTTTTATACCACTAATGGCAGTGAACAGCAACTTATAATGGAACTGTGCGACAGGTAATCAGAAACTGACACTGACATCACCAGTGATGTTAATACAGTGATCAGTGCTAATAACATGCACTGTCATTGTACTGACACTGCGTAGGAAGGGGTTAACATCTAGGACAATCCAAGGGTTAAATCTGTGTCCAACTATATGTAACATGTGTTATGTGCTGCTTTTACTAAGGATCTTTTTTTTTTTCCCTGCTTAACCATCATTGGCCAAGACACGCAGCTCGGCTTGTGCTGTGACGAGTCAGTGATTAAACCAGGATGGTTCCAGCATCTTTATTTTTAAGGCCACTTACTGGATTGCTTTTACAGGATGCCTTCCTGAGCTCTCTCATCCCATCGGGTGAACCTGGGATTGCAGCCAGAATTTCCGCCGGCTGACCATAGAGATCATGTAGGACCAGAAGGTCCCCAATCACCTTTATGGTTTAACAAACTGGAAGTGAAGAGTATTTTGTCTCTTCCAGTTTGACACCTTTTATTTTCTAGGGTCTCTGCTTGAAAAAAATATATATAATGTTTAGAAGCTCCAAGTAGTTTTCTAGCAAAAAAAAAAATACTGATTTTTAGATGTATAAGTGTCAGAATAGGCTTGGACGGCAAATGGTTAAATTGGTAGTAAACTCTCCACCATGTAAAGCACGTGTCAAACAAAAGGCCCGTGGGATGACTCCACCCCACCAGACCATTTCTGTGGTCTTTGCACTTCTTATGCACCCCCCTCGTCTCCACCCAAACCAAACCTAGAGAATAAGACAGATACTGCACTTCTCTGTGCAGCCTGGGAGAGGCATGTGTCTGCTCCCCCCTCAACCCCATCTCAGGAGTGGGCAGCAGAGCAGAGGACAGAACTCCTACTGCATTTCTCTGTGCAGCTGCAGAGAGGCGTGTCTCTGCTTCTCCTCCATCCCCGCAGAGCAGAGCACAGAACTCCTACTGCATTTCTCTGTGCAGCTGCAGGGAGGCATGTCTCTGCTTCTCTTCCATCCCCGCAGAGCAGAGCACAGAACTCCTACTGCATTTCTCTGTGCAGCTGCAGGGAGGCATGTCTCTGCTTCTTCCCCATCCCCGCAGAGAAGAGGATAGAACTCCTACAGCTTCTACACTTCTCCATGCAGCTGCAGAGAGGCATGTCTCTGCTGCCTACTGCTGAGATGGGGGGAAGGTAGAGACATGCCTCTCCGCAGCTGCACGGCGAAGTGCAGAAGCTGTAGGCTTTCTGTCCTCCTCTCTGCTTCCGACTGCTGAGACGAATGGAAGCAGAAACGTGCCTCTCTGCAGCTGCGTGGAGAAATGCAGGAGCTGTTCTTTCCTTCTCTCTGCTACCTACTGCTGAGATGGGGGGGGGGGGGGACAGAACAGTTCCTGCATTTCTCAACTCATCTGCAGAGAGGCATGCCTCTGCTTCCCTTCGTCTCAGTAATCAGGACAGAACACCTACAGCTTCTGCACTTCTGCATGCAGCAGCTGCGGAGTGGCATGGAGTGACAGAACTCCTCCTACAGATCCTGCGACTCTCTGTGCAGCCACAGCACCCCCTTGTCTCTGCCTCCCCTGGTCTCAGCATACAGCAGACTCCAGCTCTCCTCCAGACCCTGCACTTTCTGCTTCCCAGCTCCCCCCTCAGCTTCTACCCAGGAGAAGCACAAAGGGGGTGGGGGGGGTGCACTACGATGTAAGAGAGGGTAGGGGGACTCAAGTTCTGATGGTGAGGGGGCTCTGAACATCTAGTCTTACAGATAGAACCGGCCCTTTGAGGGCAACCATAATGCTGATGTGGTCCATGATGGAATTCAGTTTGACACCCCTGACTTAAAGCATTCTGAGAAGACTCGGCCCCTTTCACACAGGCGCCCCGCTAAGCGCAATCTGCTCGCTCAACGGGGAATCTCTCGGCAGAAGACTGGACCATGTCTGCTCCGCTATGCAGAGTGGACACGGAAACAGCCCGCTGTTCTCTATGGGCCAATCAGATGGAAACGGACCGCCTGTCTGTTTCCATCTGATGGAGGGATGGGGAATAGGACCACCATCCGTCTGTATTTGGCGGACAGCATCGGATTGGATGGCGTCATGCGTAGAAGAGACTAGAAGGTCTGATCGGGTCCGACAGCCTGTGTGAAAGGGGCCTTAGAGGTAGGTATCTTTCATGGTATCACAACCCATGGCACTGGCGAGATTTTGGCCAATTTCTGTGGTAATCACATCACTGGTGGGTGCGCGTTTTGCACCCCCCCCCCCATTGACAGGACAGTATGTCATTAATCTCTTCCTAGAGGTACCTTCTCCCCATCATCAGCACTTCACGAGTGTGCGCTGGGCTGGCCCATTGAGGATTTTCTGAAACACCCCCCAGGTCACTCGCGGTGAACATCGCCACTTCAGAATTAGCGCAAGGAGATCCACACTTTTTACTGCGCATGCACAAGATTACGTCTCACACAGGATAGAGGGCGGAATGACACCGCCTTGTATGGAATCAGCAGACAACCCCGGGGGGTTCACCTGGAGTATGGGATTAAGAAATAAAGTGGAAAAAAAGTAAGAACCATGCTTTGGGGATTAAAAAGTATTGAGGTGTGCGGGGAAATGTTCATCACAGCGCTCTTATATGTGTGTGCAGTTTAGTTTACTGTCACTTTAAGCACAGGATATGTGAGGAGGAGGATTGTGCTTACTGTCACTTTAAGCAGAGGATATGTGAGGAGGAGGGAGGAGGTACTGTGTTTACTGTCACTTTGAATGAAAGTTTTTGTCCTGGAAGTAAAGTGACGATGACAGGAGGTGACAACGTCCAGTCCTGAGGACACAAGGTGATGTGTAGCAGTGGTCACCACCCTAGGAGGACCATATGATAACCTGGGCTCCCCATAGACCGTCCCCTCCCCCGGGTCCTATCACAGACCACCCCCCCCATGTCATACATGCAGCTGCCAGCCTTCCCTCATGCTCAGCAAAGCCGCACAACTCACACAAACCTGAGTACAGGAACCCACCGGCGGCCTCACCGCACTCAACTCTGCTACTTATACACTGACGTCACGTCCAATCCTATGAAAAGAGAGAAAAAGGGGGGGTGGGAACGGGAATCCCTCCACCAATCGCAACTCCCCGACAGCACGTAGAACCAATCAGAAAGAGATACTTAAGACACTGGGGGCACGCGGGGTGTGGTTTTCTGTTTTTTTGGCTTATCAGCGATAGCGGGTCACGTGACATGGCCTACCCTTTGCTCCACCCACTGTGGGAGCGCGAGCTAAACTTCAGGTCCAGAAGCAGAGCGCGAGGCGGAGGAAGCCAGACGCAGCGGAGGGGCGGCAGACGGCAACGGAGACCCGCACTCCTCATACCGATAGACAAGCCCGTTCCCCCAGACTTTCCGGTAAGGGAAGAGGGGGGAGCTGCCTGTTGTCACGGTTTCCTGAATGTGTAGAGACCGGCGGACACCTGGTGTCAGAGATGTGTACCCCATAACATCATTATGTCCTTAAAAGGTGTCCCCCTTCGGGAGATTTCCCCTCACTTCCTGTTCCACAGTGTTCATAGTAATCGCCGGAACTTGTGTCCCCCTCTGTGGGGGGCATTTCCCTCGCTGATAGGTTATGCTGGGACAAACGGGGCTCATTCACATGACAGCTGTGTCCCTTAACCCTTATACTGCCAGAGCTGTTTGTACACTTGTCTTTGCATTTGATGTTTGTTGCTTAAAAGTTAAAATGTTACAATCAGTACTTCTTTTGCTAGGAAATTACTTGTGTATGTGTATAATAATAAAAAAAAAAAAAAATATATATATATATATATATATATATATATATATATATATATATATATATATATATATATATATATATATATATATATATATATATCATTATTTTTTTTTTTTTTTTATTATTATACACATACATACACACCAAGTAATTTCCTAGCAAAAGAAGTACTGATTGTGTGTGTGTATATATATATATATATATATATATATATATATATATATATATATATATTGTGTGTGTCTGGAAACAAAAAAAAAAAACCCCATCAATTGCGGCCTCGCTGTGCCCCAATCAAACGCTCCCTCCTCGATGTCTTCTCCCGTCCTCTGCTATGATTGGATGCCTGGTGTCCAATTACAGCGCCTGTCTTTTCAGCCAATCAGGTGTTGGGTAACAGATCCGAGCACCTGATTGGCGGAGAGGCGGTTTAGTGTTAGAAAAGCACATGAATATTCGCTTACCTAACACAGCTGAGTGACCTGTGAACACCCAGCATGTCGCTCGCAGGTCACCTTTTTTGGCTCCTATTCGAGCCTATGGCTCTAATCAGGGGTTTAATAAAATGCCTAAAAAGGGGCTGGGCGCCTGACTAGGGGGTAGCAGCGGCAGCCATAGATTCATGAATCTATCGGTGGTAGAGGGGTTGGCAGAAGAGAGGGGGCGGTGCTCGTGCGCCCCTATGGACGCACTGCTACTGATGTATATGTGTGTGTATGTCTGTAAATTTTTTTTTTTTTTTTTTTTTCAGACACCCTAGAAAATAAAATGGCGGTTGTTGCAATACTTTGTCACACCATATTTGCGTAGCGGTTTTAAAGGCGCAATTTTTTTTTTTTTTTGTAAAAAAATAAATAAATAAATACTTTTTTTACTTAAAAAATAAGAACAGTAAAGTTAGCCCAATTTTCTTTTTTTATATTGTGAAAGATAATGTTACGCAGAGTAAATTGATACCCAACATGTCACGCTTCAAAATTGCGCCTGCTTGTGGAATGGCGACAAACATTAGCTGATGTTTAAAAATTTCTATAGGTTACCAGTTTTGAGTTAGAGGAGGTCGAGGGCTAGAATTATTGCTCTCGCTTTAACGATCGCGGTGATACCTCACATGTAGTTTAAACACCATTTTCATATGCCGGCGTGACTTGTTACTGCTCATGAGCTCGGTGGGACGGGGCACTTTAATTTTTTTTTTTCTTATTTTATTTAAAAAAAAAATTGGGTCACTTATTCCTATTACAAGGAATGTAAACATTTCTTGTAATAGAAAAAAAGCATGACAGGACCTCTTAAGTATGAGATCTGGGGTCAAAAAGATCTAAGACCTCATATTTACTTAAATGCAATTAAAAAAAAGCACAAAATTTTCCCTTTAGGACCATTGGGTGGAAGTGACGTTTGACATCGCTTCCGCTATCTGATGTTATGGACCCAAGTTGGGGGGCCAGCTTTCCCTCACTCTTCTCCAGGCCTGTGAGGGGAGCGGATGCGTTTGTCTCCACCGCTACCGACGGCTCCGGTAAGCGGCGGAGACGACCGGTGGGAGGGGGGGGGGGGTCCCTCTCCCATCCCCTGATAAGTGATCTTGAGGCGAATCCATCAGACCATTTTTATTGTAAAGATAGCCACCTGCTGTTTCTGAAAATACCAGGGTTATGGTAGCTAGCTGCCGCCATAACAGTGTTTAGTGTCAAAGTCCCGACTTACAGCTATGATGATTTGCAGTAAATTAAAAACAAAAAACAAAAAAAAAACAGTAACGTTAGCCCAATGTTTTTTTGTATAATGTGAAAGATGTTACGCCAAGTAAATAGATACCTAACATGTTACACTTTAATTGCGCACACTTGTGCAATGGTGCCAAACTACAGTTCTTAAAATTCTCAAAAAGGAAACTCTTTAACCACTTAAGGCTTTTTTTTGGGGATCCCAGTCTTAGTCCGTAGGGTTCAATATGAAGTTCGCTCACCCTTTGCAGCTATAACAACTTCAACTCTTCTTGGAAAGGCTGTCCACAAGGTTTAGGAGTGTGTCTATTGGAATGTTTCACCATTCTTCCAAAAGCGCATTTGTGAAGTCAGGTACTGAGGTGGACGAGAAGGCCTGGCTCGCAGTCTCCGCTCGAATTCGTCCCAAAGGTGTTCTGTCGGGTTGAGATCAGGACTCTGTGCAGGCCAGTCAAGTTCCTCCACCCCAAACTCGCTCATCCATGTCTTTATGGACCTGGACTGCGCTGTGCAAAACAGTGCAGGTAAGTAACTTAAAAAAAAAAAAAAACTTTAGTATCACTTTAAAGCAAACCTTCATGCGGGGAAAAGTAACAGTTGCATGAATGCACCCCTTCTGCCAGCAGCACATATACTCCTTTCCTACCCTCCCCTGCTGCTCTGTTCAGCCGTTGGCAATACCTGGTTCTTCGAGGTCGGGAGGAGCATGTGACTCGCTCCACGTTCTTTTGTTCTTCTGTTACATTGGTTGAGCGGAGAGCTTAGACCAGTGATTCTGTACTTACATTTGGTTTCTCTCATTTGCTTGGAGGCTAAATGACAGTGTGTACTGCTTTACTGAGGGGCCATTCAAGTGCATCCTTGGTTTTACCTGCATGAATGTCCAGATCCATTTAGCCTCATTTAATATTGGTCAAAATAGTCCATTTGTGTATAGAATGGTAAATGCAGACATGCACTTCCTCATGCCCTTATGCATAGGAGAAAACACAATACTCTTGTGCAGTGTAAGTGTCCATGCTTCACTGTGTTGCCAACCAAAATGTGGTGATGACATAAGCGAGATCATATATTATGCTATCAAATATTAAATGGCTACTGAAATACTTTTTTTTTTTTTCTGTTCTTTGTAGGTGTTGAAACCTGGTATCCCTGATGTGAAACACTATAGAAACATGGTTGATTTTGGAAAGTGGCCTTTATTCACTTTGCTGTCACCCCAGGAGGTGTCCTCCATTCGGCAAGCCTGTGTTTTTGGTACTTGTGCCAATGAAGTTATTTACACGACTGACCATGAGGTAAGATGTAAGCCATTTCTTCCTCCTTTCCACTTTAAAACACTTTCCTCCATAACCACTTTAATTGCTGCTAGACAGTTTTAGATCAGCCAGGCTTCCATATCTCTTAGCAATCCATCTTGCTCTAAATGCTCAGTAAAGTTGGGTGGGAATAATGGTCAGTACCTTAAGGTCCACTGGAGTGAAAAAATCATGACTCTGCCATCAGCTTCTGGTGGATTTTCCAAAGTAAGAGATTGTATCAGATCAGAAATTGGAAGCATGGCTCACAAGAATTGGGAGCAGAGGAAAACATTCCACAGGAACACAAATGGTAACAAAAAGCAAGAGAATCTTAATACTTTCAGGTTATCAAAAACTTGGCTAGAGTTTCATGCTAAAATAGGGGGGCAACCAAGTGTGGAATGTGAGTGCCAGAGTAAAATCTTCAGCCATTACCAGTTTTCCTCAACTGTGTTGTATAGAACTAGTTTGTAGTGTACACAGCCTTCTAATTGTCTTGGATTATTTTTCAGGTATTTGCGTTTGGGCAGAATTGCAGTAATTGTCTTGGAACTGGAGATAATCAAAGCACTATGGTCCCAAGGAGACTTGACGTCCTTTGTGGCAAGAAAATAACAGGCATTAGTTATGGCAGCGGTCCTCATGTCCTGGTCTGTACTGAAGGTATGTGGCGCCATACTTCCTTAGTGGAAAGAAAATAACTGACATTAGTTATGGCATTGGCCCTCACGGCCTGGTTTCTACTGAAGGTACACTAGATGCTTTACCTCATCCTTCATAGAATTGTCAAATACATACAGTCGGGTCCATAAATATTGAGACAACGACACAATTATAATCTTTTTGGCTCTATACACCACCACAACAATGGATTTGAAATGAAACAAACAAGACTGCAGACTTTCAGCTTTAATTTGAGGTTTACATCCAAATCAGGTGAACGGTGTAGGAATTACAAGTTTGTATATGTGCCTCTAACTTTTTAAGGGACCAAAAGTAATGGGACAATTGGCTGCTCAGGGGTACCATGGCCAGGTGTGTGTTCCCTCATTGTCCTATTTACAAGTAGCAGATAAAAGATCCAGAGTTCATTTCAAGTGTGCTATTTGCATTTGGAATCTGTTGCTGTCAACTCAATATGAGATCCAAAGAGCTGTCACTATCAGTGAAGCAAGCAATCGTTAGGCTGAAAAAAACAAAACAAACCCATCAGAGAGATAGCAAAAACATTAGGTGTGGCCAAATCAACTGTTTGGAACATTCTTAAAAAGAGAGAATGCACTGGTGAGCTCAGCAACACCAAAAGACCTGGAAGACCATGGAAAACTCTGGTGGATGACCGAAGAATTCTTTCCCTGGTGAAGAAAACTCTTCAACAGTTGGCCAGATCAAAAACACTCTCCAGGAGGTAGGTGTATGTGTGTCAAAGTCAACAATCAAGAGAAGACTTCACCAGAGTAAATACAGTGGGTTCACCACAAGATGTAAACCATTGGTGAGCCTCAAACAGGAAGGCCAGATTAGAGTTTGCCAAACAACATCTAAAAAAGCCTTCACAGTTCTGGAACAACATCCTGTGAACAGATGAGACCAAGATCAACTTGTACCAGAGTGATGGGAAGAGAAGAGTATGGTGAAGGAAAGGAACTGCTCATGATCCAAAGCATACCACCTCATCAGTGAAGCATGGTGGTGGTAGTGTCATGGCGTGGGCATGTATGGCTGCCAATGGAACTGGTTCTCTTGTATTGATGATGTGACTGCTGACAAAAGCAGCAGGATGAATTCTGAAGTGTTTCGGGCAATATTATCTGCTCATATTCAGCAAAATGCTTCAGAACTCATTGGACGGCGCTTCACAGTGCAGATGGACAGTGACCCGAAGCATACTGCGAAAGCAACCAAAGAGTTTAAGGGAAAGAAGTGGAATGTTATGCAATGGCCAAGTCAATCACCTGACCTGAATCCGATTGAGCATGCATTTCACTTGCTGAAGACAAAACTGAAGGGAAAATGCCCCAAGAACAAGTAGGAACTGAAGACAGTTGCAGTAGAGGCCTGGCAGAGCATCACCAGGGATGAAACCCAGCGTCTGGTGATGTCTATGCATTCCAGACTTCAGGCTGTAATTGACTGCAAAGGATTTGCAACCAAGTATTAAAAAGTGAAAGTTTGGATGATTGTTAATATGTCCCATTACTTTTGGTCCCTTTAAAAAGTGGGAGACACATATGCAAACTGTTATTCCTACACCATTCATCTGATTTGGATGTAAATACCCTCAAATTAAAGCTGAAAGTCTGCAGTTAAAGCACATCTTGTTTCATTTCAAATCCATTGCGGTGGTGTATAGAGCCAAAAAGATTAGTATTGTCGATGTCCCAATATTTATGGACCTGACTGTAACTACATTGTGCCTGTTTAACTGGCATTTCCTCTTCCTATAAGGAAACCTATGACTCCTATGCTTCCTCTTGGTCTTATAGCTCCATCTGTCTTTTTTTTTTGGTCAGTAGCGTACAGGTATCAACTGACTTTGTACCGCTGATATAAAATGTATTTAGTCAACTCCTTCAAGCCAACTGTTCACATATATGCAGCCCCACAGCGGTGGTTATTTATCCATGAAGCCGCATATACAGTATGTGTCCCAGTGTTTGTGCTGGGAGCGCGCTACACACCGTGCTTCCAGCGCAAAGACCAATCACTTACTGAGAGCCCTGGGTTTTGTACTAGTGATCCTGGTCACCTGATTGCTGAGATAGCCTTTGACTGGCTATCATGGTGATTAGTCATGGTGCAGCCCGCACCTGTTGGTTTTTTTTTTTTTTTTTTTTTTTTCCCTAAATGAAAACCAAAATATATTGAAGGGGAGAAAGATGTAAGTAAGCGTTAAACCATAAAATAAATGGCTAGGTCATTGTCAGGGTTAGTGTTGGAGTCAAAGTTAGGGCCAAAAGTCAGGGTCAGTATATTTTTGGGCAGGGTTTAACCCCTTCAACCTGGAAGATTTTGCACTTTTTGCGATCCGGCACTGTCGCTTTAACTGACAATTGCGTCTCCATGCGGCGTTGCACCCAAACAAAATTGACGTCGTGTGTTTTTTTTTTTTTTTGTGTTTTTGTTTCCCCCCCCCCCCCCCACAAATAGAGCTTTCTTTTGGCGGTATTTGATCACCTCTGCGTTTTTTATTTCTTGCGCTATAAACAAAAAAGCAACAATTTTGAAAATACAATATTTTACTTTTTTGCTATAATTAAATATCCCCCAAAAATATCAATTTTTTTCATCAGTTTAGGGCGATATGTATTCTACATATTTTTGGTAAAAAAAAAATTGCAATAAGCATATATTGGTTTGCGCAAAAGTTATAACGTCTACAAAATAGGGGATAGTTTTATGGCATTTTTATAATTTTTTTTTTTTTTTTTTTTTTTTTAATTAGGAATGGCGGCGATCTGCGGGGTTTTGTTTTTTTGTTTATCGTGACTGTGACATTATAGTGAACACATTGGACACTTTTGACACTATTTTGGTGGGACCATTGTCATTATACAGCGATCAGCGCTATAAAAATGCACTGATTACTGTGTAAATGACACTGGCAGGGAAGGGGTTAACCACTAGGGGGCGATCAAGGGATTAAGTGTGTCCTAGGGAGTGATTCTAACTGTGGGGGGATGGGCTTCAACTTATGCCTTGTTTGCACTTCCCCGTTCTGCAGCTCCATGACACAATCGCCGAGAGACCGGTGGACATAGTCTGCCGGTCACGCTGTATGCGACGGCACACATGCCTGCCAGCCCCGCCAATTAAAGGGGACGTACAGGTACTCCAGTTTGCCCACCGCTGCCATTCTGCCGACGTATATCGGCATGCAGCGGTCGGCAAGAGCTTTCTTTTGGTGATATTTGATCACCTACTGCGGTTTTTTTTTTTTTTTGCGCTATAAACAAAGGCCAGTATGTATTCTACATATTTTTGGTAAACAAACCACAAAAGGCATGTATTGATTGGTTTGTGCAAAAATTGTCTACAAACTATGGGATACATTTAGGGACTTTTATTTATTCTTACTGGTAATGGCGGCTTTTTTAAAAAAAAAAAAATTTTTGCGGGGCTGCGACATTGTGGCGGACAAATCTGTCCCTAAATTACACCTTTTTTTGGGGACCAGTGACCTTATTACTTTGATCAGTGCTAGAAAATGCACTGATCTATAAATAACAATAAAGGGCGATCAAGGGGTTAAATGTGTTCCCTCAGGGTGTTCTAACTGTAGGGGGGATGGGCTGCTTGGGACATGATGGAGATCGCTGTTCCCGATCACTGGAAACTGCAGATCTGAGTTGTCCCCTGTCAGAACAGGGATCTGCCTTGCTTACAAAGGCAGATCCCTGTTCTGTCTCTGTGTACATCGATCGCGGGTGGCAGGCGAGCTCCCGCAATCTCACATGCACGGACCGACATACGGGTACGTCGGTTCTCGCAGGAGAGCCGACCTCCTGTACAAGTGTGGCGGCTGGTCATCAAGTGGTAAATTAACCACTTTAAGACCAGCCGTTGCAGTTATACTGCAGCAGGTTGGCTCTATTTCGCGAATCGCAGTAGCTGTATGTCGCCTCGTGCAATAGATAGTGGCGCGCGGGTGGCCAGCAGACATTGCGGCAGCTGACCACGCGCATCGGCTCCCCCGATGTCTGCCGGCCACCCGCACGCGCTCCACAGTGCCAGAACGGGTATCTGTCAATGTAAACAAACATATCCCTGTTCTGTCGGGAGTAGAGAGAGATCGTCTGTTCCTAGTGATCAGGAACAGCGATCTCTCTCCTCCAATCAGTGCACTGCCCCCCACAGTTAGAAATGCCTTCCAGGGAACACATTTAACCCCTTAATCACCACTAGTGTTAACCTCTTCCCCTGTCAGTGTCATACATTGTTCAATGCATTTTTATAGCACTGATCGCTGTATAAATGTCAATGGCTGATCACCGCCACTAGTATAAAAAAAAAAATAAATGCCATAAATCTATTCCCCTATTTTGTAGATGCTATAACTTTTGTGCAAACCAATCAATATATGCTTATATTGTTTTTGGTTTAAAAAAAAAAGTAGAATACATATTGGCCTAAACTGATGAAGACATGAATTTTTTTGTTTTTTTTTTCTTTAGATATTATAGCAAAATATATTCTCAAATTGTCGCTTTTTTTGTTTTTATAGTGCAAAAAATATCAGTTGATCAAATACCACCAAAAAAGCTCTATTTGTGGGGGAAAAGAACATAAATTTTATTTGGGTACAATGTCACACGGCCGCAATTGTAAGTTAAAGCGACGCAGTGCCGTATCTCAAAAAATGGCCTGTTAATGGGGTAAATACTTCCGGTCCTTAAGTGGTAAAATGTCAAATATAATTTTTATATATAAAAATATAAATACGGTATTTTTTAAACTGTCTTTCAGTACAAATGTCCATTCCGTACACCTCTAATACTGTGTATCGCTGCTTTATTTTGGATTGCTCCTTGGTACATTATGGTAATGAGAAGAATTATATACAGCTGAATAAAAAAAAAAAAAATTCGGGACAGGTTAACTTTTGATGGAAGAAAAAAAAATCAATAGATATCTGTTACCATTTATCACCAAGAGTGCAATTTGTCCTAAAAAAAAAATGGTTATGATGACATGTACGGTTTTTACATGCCAATTCGAAAAGTTGTGTTCATAAACCTTGTTATACCCTCTGTCACAAAGGGGCTACATTGTAAATATTTTTTGAGGCTAATTCTTTCTGTGAGTGCAGAGATGAGTTGGGTGGGTCTTAAAGTGTTTTTTACTAATGCTTACAACTTTTTTTTTTTTTTTTTCCCTTTTTTAGATGGAGAACTGTATGCGTGGGGACATAATGGATATAATCAGCTTGGAAATGGCAATACAGTCCAGGGTACAATTCCTGTCCATATTGGTACTGAACTGATACCAAAGAAGGTGGTGCAGGTGGCTTGCGGCTCCCATCACTCTCTGGTCCTGTGCTTGGATGGAGAGGTAATTATGTACATTATCAAAAAAAATTATTCACACTAATTGTGCTTTGTAACATATACATCTGTAAAAGCACAGATTTTTAGCGTTAGACCATACGGAACTACTCCTGTAGAGAAATCGTAAACCCCTTTTCAGTATGTCGCCAAAGATGAAACTCTTGCCATAATAAACCCTAAAGTTCTAGGGATGCTTGAAACTACCTCAAGCTCTGTAAAGCCTTTAATAAAAGCAGAGCCAGTTTTGTTTACAAACCAGAAGTGACATTTGAGAAGGGTTTTCAGTTATAGAAAACCAGAGCCATCTGCATATTAACATTTTGCCAGCAGAAGCATCCCTTAGAATTCTCCTTCCATAATCTCTAGTTTTAAATTACTCCGCTGCTTCCCAAAACACTGCTGAAATCCATCACTAAATGTAAATTGAATGTTGATTTGTTGCTGACACTGTCACCTGCTGCAGAATTGCATTTTTTGCTTTGACCTTAAAGTGCTTAACCCTTGTTCCAGAACCAAAAACCTTCTCTTAATGGTACGTTACACAGGCAAAGTATTCATAAGTCCCTGAGCTTTCTTCTCTAGGTGATTGGACATTTGGCAAAGCTTTTGCGGAACTGCCCCTTGGGCGCCTCCCTTGTAATCCTGCCCCACTTCCTTATTCTAGTCTTATTCTAGTGTACTAAGGTGATGGACTTTTTCTCCTTCATGGAGAAATCGCTTGTAGGTTAACAATGGTTATACCTATGTGGGTCCTACATAGGTACAACCAGTGTAATCGGCCTCAGGTCAACTATACAGCTAAAGGGCTGTGGTCCAACCCTATGAAACCCACTCCCTTTAGATGCCCACCAAAACGGGCAAAGCCTGAACTTTATGGACAGTCCAGTGTCATGAATGGGTAAGACAGAGTCACCCTGTATGCATCTGATTGTTACTGTAAGACTAGGGATAGATTTGATTTTTATTTGTTACAATGTAAACTTTTACAAATTTGATAGATACTCAACCACTCGGAGCTTGGTTTTAGGCGGAGGACCAGATGTTGCATCATACCACTTGTTGCATATTTTATTGCCACCTAGAGCCCCATTAAGGTTCTTAGGCACTTTCTCCAGCTTTTTTTTTGCCATGTGGATCTACCACTAGATGGTCTACACCTGGACTGCTGCATTCTTACTGGAGGTGTGTATGTAGGTATAGATATATAGATATCGATCTTTGTGAGTACAACACGAGAGAATGCCCTCACACGTTGCTATAGTGTAGTGGAGACCAGGCAAAAGGAAGGGATCCCTCCTGTATTGAATTGTTTTATAACTGTACTGTCTGCCCCATGTTAAGTGCTGCACAAACGGTTGGCGCTATAGAAATCCTGAATAATAATTTCATAACCACAGGTTAATTGTCTGCCGAAGGCCCATGCAATACTTAATGTCAGTGACCATGTGCCTCTTCCACAGGCGCAGAAGCTGGCTCTAAGACCAATCTCTGCATCTGATTCTAGCTTTTTTGGACAAAAGCAGATTTTTCTCTAGTCGTCTTCCAGGACTGCACACCTGAGATGACTGGTTCACATGACAGGAAACGCAATTAACACATGAGTTTGAAAGGCCCCTCCCTTCCCCCTGCACCTCAGTTCTTGATTGCGTTTCCCGGCAGCTAAACTTTTTTTTTTTTTATTTGAGACCTGAAGTCGGTTGCTATAGATGCATTCACAAACTGTCAGGCAAGGAAATCTCAGCAGTGATGAGGGACTTCCTCTCCGTACATAGATGCTTGCTACGCTCCAATCTCTGAAAACGGTAATGCCCCCTTTAGGCGGTACTAGCACTAGCACTAGTGGCAGAGAGACCCTGTCTTCTAGGGAGGGTACTACTTTTCAGGTGAGTACATCCGCCAGAAGCCCGAGAACCCCGCAGAGACCTCCCTCTCACCTCTGGGTCAGACCGAAGCGCCTTTTTAGAAGGAGAAAATTCATTTAGAAAGCCAGGACAGTGAGGGTTCCAAGCACAATAGACACCTCTTTCCCGTGGAAAACATGGATGGGCTGCTCAGGGCAATTTACGCCTCTGAGGACATCCAGGAGCCTCCAACTAAGACGTCAGCCTGGGATAAGATGTACAGGGGACTGAGGAAACCTCAGTCAAAGGGGCTTCCCAATCCACCAGACCCTCAAAGAGGTTGTTTTGAGAGAATTAAAGGACCCAGAGAAGAAAGTCCTTAAACTCAAGACATGGAAAAGGAGGTTTCAATTTGGGTAAGAGAAGAAATTCTTCAAGACCCCTTAAATTGGATGCAGCCCTTTCACAGGTTTCGACGACATCTGATCTGTCCTTCAAGGACTCGGGTAACCTAAAGGACCAAATAGACCGAAGGTCCGACATGTTACTGCGAAGAGCATGGGATGCCAATGCGGCCTTGGCGCCAGCCTGCGTAGCAAGGATGCTTGGTTACAGACTCTCCAGTCATATCACTAGGGAACAATTCAAAGGAAGTCAGACTCGCTAGAGATCGTAAGCAAAGCTGTGGCATACCCAGTGGACGTGGCAGTGGAAGCTATTAGGACCACGGCCAAGTCAGCGGCCCTCCTCATTCCAGCAAGCAGGGCCATCTGGGTCAAGTTGGAAGGGGACCATATGTCTAGGTCATGGCTCTTTGGGCCTGGCCTGGATCAGGTCCTTTCATGATCTGGAAAAGGGGGGGGGGGGGGAATCCCAGTGAGAGCCAGGAAGGAGAAAGGCAGAAAGCGCTTCTTCCTTTTTTTTTTTTTTTTTTTTTTTTTTTTTTTTAGGGCCAATTCAAAACCAAAAGACAGAAGGTGGGGGAATGATAGGAATAGACAAAAAGGTGGTCTGCTCTTTTCCGGATCCAAAGACACCAGCAAACAGTCCAAGTGATCCCAGTGTCTGAGTAGGGGGGAGACTTTCTCACTTTGTCCTGCAGTGGAAGAGGATTTCCAAGAGCCCCTTGATCTTGCAGGTTCTAAATAGGCTATCGGTTGGAACCTCTCCCCCCCCCTCACCCACAATTTTATAGGGACCCATCCACCCAAGTATCCTTTAAGGGCAGCAGGGTTGCTAGACAACTCACAGGATCTAGCAGGTCAGGAGGTAATCGTCCCTGTACCACCGGAACAGCTCGGGGATTTTACTCCAATGTCTTTGTTGTCCAGAAGCCATCAGGGAAATTTCGCTTGATAAACCTCAGGCAACTGAACAAGTTTCTGCGACAAGAGCTTCTGACTAGAGGGCATATACAGTGTGTGCAAACCTCTGTTGAAAGATGCCTTCATGGCTATAATAGATTTAAGGTACGCTTACCTCCATGTCCGGATAGCCCTGGAACATCAGTCCCTGTTAAGATTTGCAATCCTTACAAGCAAGAGGATACAGCATTGGCAGTTCCGTGCTCTGCCCTTTGGTTTAACTGCAAGTTAAGTATTAACAAAGGTCCTGGCAGAGGCAGTAGCTTACCTGCATCTTCAGAGGCTCTCCCTTTTTATACCCTATATCTAGACGATCTAATTTACGGTCCTTTACAGCAGGTGAGAACAGATGTAGACAAAGTGATTCTCACCTTGGAGACTCTAGGCTGGATAGTGAACCGGGTGAAGTCATCTCTTAAACTGTCCCAGATAAAGACCTTCCTGGGTTTCTCTGTTAAAAAAAAAAAGACCTTCCTGGGTTACTTAGTGGATACCACGGCTCAAAAGCGGTAACGGCGGTTTCCACATTGATGGTACCCAGAGACTGCTCTCACAGACAGGCTATGAATCCTAGAACTGACCACCTGCATTCCAGCGGTTCCCTGGGCACAGCTCCATTACAGGGAACTGTAGTTTTTCCTGCTATCCTCTTGGGACAGAGACAGTCACTGGACGGGAAGGTTTCCATCCCAGCAAAAGTAAAAAAAACTCCCTGGATTGGTGGCTTGGCAAAGACGAGCTCACATCGGGTCGTCCCTAGGACCATTGAAGATTACTACCAACGCAAACGCCTGGGGTTGGGGTGCTCACTTGGAGGACCTCCGAGCCCTGGTATCCTGGCCACCGGCCCAAGCAAAGACCTCCTCTAACCACAGGGAGCTCCTGGCAGTGGGCCAGGCATTGAAGGCGTTCAAAGGCAGGATTCGGGGACTAGAAGTCAAAGTCCTTTCAGACAACGTAACAGCTGTCTCTTACTGAACTGTCGGGTGGGACAAGGTCCAGTTAACTCGTAAAATTGGCTTTAGAAGTTCTAGGTTGGGCCGAAGAAACCCTCCAGTCGGTATCGGCGCTCCACAAAGGGACCAACAATGTGGTGGCAGACTTCCTAAGCTGACAGCCCATCCACCAGGGGGAATGGGAGTTAAATAAAGACGTGTTCTTTCAGATAAGTCAGCAGTTTGGCGTTTTGGAGATGGACCTTTTTGGTTCTTAAACTTGATGGCCTGGCTCTTAAGAGGGATATACTTGGACAAGGGATGCTCTGAAAGAGTAATTGAGATCCTCCTAGGAAGCCGATCACTAGAAAAATCTACGCAAAAATCTGGGAGGTTTTTTCACACTGGTGCCAGGATAGAGAAATCTCTAGGTCTTTGGTACCAGTAGTACTTACATTTTTGCAAGCTGGAGTGGACCAGAGGATTTCCCTGAACACCCTGAAAGTACAAATAGCAGCCCTGTCTGTGTTTTTGGATCAGAGTCTTGCGCTGGAACCTCCTGATTAAAAGATTTCTGTTAGCGAGTGAGAGGTTTACCCCCGTAAGAATTAAGATTCCCGCCTTGGAATCTGACGATTTCTTACACGTGCAGTGGTTGTCGGTGCTTTATTTAGCATCAGTTACATACATTATAAAGCGCTGTGTTCTAGAGGCAATATGAGGACTTCCATCCTGCTCCCAAAACAAAATAGTCTGGCTCAGCCATTCACAGGAAGCTCTATTTTCTGAATGCATACAAAGCTTCCTCTTGGCTGAGGTGAATATTGAGGTCATCCGCATGCCTCTCCTCCTCAGAGGAAGCTTTGTATTTATTCAAAGAATACTATGACCCGTGAATTGCTGTGCAGTACTCTGCCTGACTCCATTTTTGTTTCAGGATGAGCAATCCCCATGCTGCTGCGAGTCTACGCCCTGTATGTAGCTGAGACATCCTATAGTTCTGAGTGATAAAGATGGTTCTGCAACACTTGACCCCCATTCTGCAAGGACACCCAATCTCTGCAATCAGACGAGGAATATCCAATTGCCTCCAAAGGGATCAGGAAGACCTTTTTTTTTCCCCTGCCTGGAGCAAATTGGATCACAGGTTTTTTGCCTGCGTGTGTGTTTTTGTTTGTCGCCCAACCCCCCCCCCCCCAGATTTGAATTATGTAACTATGTAATGCCACAGCTGTAGCCTACAACAACCCCTGAGGGGGTGCCAGGAGTCATGCAGCCACACTGTCTAGTGATCTCTGCTGTTCATTGGCCAGGAGTGTACAGCTGGAAGTTGCATTACCTCAGCTGCCACTTTCTGTATCAAGGGGAATGGGATATTTGCCCTGACATGTTGGATGAGGAACCCCTGATGTAGAATCTGAAGGCCAGGATATTCACAACATGCTAACTCTGTGACAAGGACCAATGATCCTCCTAGCACTGGCATTGGATGCGTTGATTCCTGGTTCAGGTTTTTCCTTCTATGCAACTTCTACATTGCATGTGCCACAAAATGGAGCAAGAGAAGAAACCAGTAACTGGTCTAGAAGGACCTGGGGACATACCTAAACTACTAGGGGACTCTTGGCCTTTTTTGAACTTTCCTGCGGTCTCAGGGGCCTCTATTCCATTTTTCTCAATCTCCAGCCTAAATGGCATGCATGTTGACTCTCAGGTTTTAAAGGACAGAAGAGCCTCAGACTCCTGGATTCCTACCTTTTTGAAAGTAAAGCTACCTCGGATGTACTCTTGTGCCTAAAAATCCTCCTTTGCATGGTTTGTACACAGGCACTTCAGCATCAGAGATTACTGTGCCTCATATATTCTGGCTTTTTGTGTCTATTCTTTGTTAGAAATCTCTGGCCTCGCTTTTGTAAAAAGCTTTATTTAAATCTTTAAAGTGGTTCTAAAGCCTAAAGGATTTTTACCTTGATGCATTAAAGGTAAAAATCCTGTTGGAGAGCCCCCAGCCCCCTCATTTTTACTTGAACCACATCCGATCTATCGATGTGCACAAAAGCAGTGTCTCTCGCTGCTGTGCTCTCCCTCATTGGGCAGAGTGATAGCTGCGGCAGCCATTGGCTCCCGCTGTTGTCAATCAAATGCTGTGACAAGGGAGTGGGGGGTGGGGCAGTTGCTTGTCTTTGTCAGTAGACGCAGACCGGGAGGAGGGTTGGGAGCAAGACCGCATAGTTGCCCCCCAGGTAAAGTGGCTTTACATGGAAGAACTTCCTGAAGAAGATGGGCCTGGAGCGCCAGCAGGGGATCCCAGAAAAGGACTCTGGCTGCTCTGTGCAAAACTATTGCAGAGCAGGTAAGTATAACCGGTTATATTAAAAAAAGGTTTAATGTTACTTTAAGGTGTACCTTGGAACCTTCTTCATTTACAACACTCTGCTCTTCCTCAGTATTGCTCTCTGCCCTGCAGAAACCACCCTTTTGTACCCATGAGTGAAATTGCCCTAAATGATTTTTTCCTGCACGTGGCCTTCTTGACTGCCATCACCTTTGTCATGGTCCGACATGTCTGACCTAAGCGTTCTTGTTGTAAGGAGCAGGTAGCCTCTACGTCCAAGAACATCCATTCTTCCTAAGTGGTATCAATCTTCCACCCTAATGAAGACCTAGTCTTTCCATCTGTGCTCCACTCTAAAGCACACAAAGGAAATGGCTCTGCACTGCCTGGGCTGTAGTTGGATCCATCAGTCTACCTCAAAGTGGTCAGATGCATGCAGGCAGCCCTAGTGAATAGAATTGTATTGGCCGAATACTCGCACAGCAATGTTTGGCGGGAGCAGGTGCACAGGCCTGGACGCAAAGCTGATGCATGTCCATCCGCCTGTATGCTATCTGCATACAGCTCTTCATGCTGTGAGGCTGAGCACCCATGTGAGCCCTAAAAATTGAGACAAATTTTTGTGTAGTCATGAATATTGCATTCAATAGACTAAAATCATATGCAGATCAATGCTGGGGTGAAGTGAGTAAGGTAGATTGTTACACTGGAATAATGCATCGTTCATTGCAAATGGTTATGCAGCTATCCTATTACTAGTGCAGTTTAATAATCTATATCTTCGCACTTGACTACCATAGGTTTAGGACACAAAGTTGTCATAAAATTTTTCCATAATGACTGTTCCCCAAAAAGTTGAAAATAAGTTACAAGGCTTTACTATCATTATTGCAATTAAAATGCGTCATTTGTGTCTGAAGTATTGGAACCTTTTTATTTCTAAACACTTTTAAATAAAATGGGTGTTAATTGCCTTATGCTAAATGTTTGGTTTTCATAACGTAGGTGTATGCCTGGGGCTATAATAATTGTGGACAGATTGGCACAGGGACCACTACAAACCAGCAGACTCCTCGGAAAGTGTCTGCACAGCTCCAGAGCAAGACAGTGGTTGCTGTTGCAGCCGGTCCAACGTGTTCCATGGCTATTACAGACAATGGACAGGTGAGTTCAGTATGTGCAGTCTTATTTTTCCCTCCTTGTGATCGATATAATGTTGTTCTGCTAATTAGCATTGCACTGGTATCTGTGCCGATGCTAAGCATTTGCGCGAGTACTTGTGTAAATGCTCCGATACTAAAACCGATGACTTTAGGCTGCACCCCATTGCCACCAATGGAACCATTCACATCATGCAACTCAAGTCGCAGCAACTTTGAAAGGTTCCTGCACTACTTTTCTGAATTCAATTGCGACTTGCATTGACTTTTAAACGAGGACGCAAGCCGCCATGGAATCGGAGGTCTAAATCGTACTGATCTGTAGCTTTGAAATCGTGCTGTAGTGGTGCAATTTCAAACCACACTGGTGTCAACCAGGGCTAAATGCGTCCAAGGGCAAAATGGGTATCTGTAATTGGTATTGACAAGTACTTGAGAAAAAATTAGTACTCGGTCTTAAACTGGTATCAGTACATCCCTAGTATAGATGTTAAAAGGTTGGACTTCCTGTAATGCTGTTGGTGTTCTATAGTTTACAAGTGTATGCACTAGGTATTGTATTTCCAAGTCTGTAACTTTCCTTGGCCTGGTAAAACTTCCATTACATTCATCACAATATATTAACAATTTAATGCCAAAATTTAATCATTTTATAGCGGCCATTCCTGATGAGCAGCTCTACTAACTTGAGTGCAGAGATCTCAACGCTTGTGTCCCCAATAGATGAAAGAATTGAGTGCTTAACTGTTCAGCATCTGTCAAAAACTGCAATTGTTAGATCAAAGTTAACATTTAAATGCATTCCATGTGATCATTTAAGTTCCACTCAGACCACTAACTTTTATCGCCCCTCCTTCTCACCCCCTCTAATCGAACGCTGCAATGGCACCCCCCCCAGACCACCGGTCACCAATTGAAAAAAACAAATATATAAGGGTGCAATGCCAATAGGGAGAAATTGCAATATAAGCTCTGTGATGAACAGTCCTATTCAGAAACCGCCAACAATGATGGATGACAGGTTGGTAAAGAAGTCCTAGCACCAGCAGTGTGAAAAGAGATTGAGTGCACTTGTCACAGCGAGTGTGTAGAGGCAATCCTGCTTACCGGAGGAAGTTGACTCTCAAATCATAGTCGGGGAACAACGTGTATGCGATAAAGACGACCATCCGCAACTGCATCACTCCAACTCCTGTCAGTTATGGAAAACGTGATCCCAGCAAAAGAAGCACTTTCTCCAGGTAAGTGGATGTATATATGAGTATTCTGCGGCCTTTTTACCTCAAAAAATGTAAGAGCACCACAATAGCGTAATATTAATGGCTTAAAACCATTATTTTATATTTTAAAAATATAGTACTCTCATTTCCATAAAAGGTAACAGGCAAGAAATCTCATAAAAATGTTTTGCAATATTGCGGCATCAGAGGAGTAGCGGCCAAACGCAAGCATGTCCTAATATAATAGGTCAACCCCCAAGAGGGTGAAAGATTTAGTCCTATGGTTCAAATATTTTAACAATGCTGGTTTGGATAGGTTGCGATTCTTAATCGCAAAAGAAATAAACATATCAGATTGGATGCAGAGGTTAATGAACTCAAGGATAAATTGTTACCTTATATAAATGGAGATGAATATAAGAATAAGTCAGAATCACTCCTGCTTCGCATCTAGCTTCCCAACCACCCCCTTTGGTGCTTCATCAGACCCTGCAAAGATTGGAATAATGTACGTAAGGGACAATCTAAATCCAAACCAGCCTTTAGGAGACCAGGTCCGTTCTATCAGAATGAGAGATTCCAAATTAATGTTTCCGATCCCGATGAGTACAGGCAGTATACGCCACAGATTTGGGAGGAATTGTGATAATTTGGGCCATTTTGCCCCACAGAGGAATGGTCCACCTTTGTTCAATAGGTTTGCACCTCTTACAGATCACTCCCCAGGAGGTTATGGGGACTATGACAACAGATACATCACGGGTCACTCTATGAACACTCCTGGTAGAGATAGGAATCAATACCAACAGGATTGGTTTTGCAACATTAATACCCTGAGAGAAAAGGGTGTGTAATTTTTGCTCTGTGGTAACTTCCAGAACATGACATCAAATCATTCATAACATGCTCTTCAAAAAATATTGTCTCTTACAGTGCCCATGTGGCCTGCAATATGTGGGCCGGACAATTAGAACTCTGAAAATCAGAGTCAACTAACATTTAGGCACTATACGGCATGGTTTCCCAAAACAAAGTTTCCAAGCATTACGCGCTTTGTCATGCAAAGAACCCAAAGGGAACACTGATTTAGGGAATTGACAGATTTTCTCCACATTGGAGAGATAGCAATATCTGGAGGGAAATCTCCACAATAGAGACCCGTTGGATATATGACCTTAAGAGTTATTCACTATTTGGAATGAATATAGAGTGGGATGTCAATTGCT
Organism: Lithobates clamitans; assembly: GCA_037952925.1. Classification (NCBI taxonomy): domain Eukaryota; kingdom Metazoa; phylum Chordata; class Amphibia; order Anura; family Ranidae; genus Lithobates; species Lithobates clamitans. Next base: position 1,587,741 of record JBBGZY010001769.1, read on the forward strand.
TTATCAACAATGGTTGAATAACTCTTGCAATATGAGATAATTCTGCTGATAATTTACTGAACGTTATACGCATTTTTTTTCCTGTTTATCCTCTTTCTCTTTTTAAATATTTTATGTATTTTTATGAATTGAATCTGTATGGGATATTTGACTATTGTATATATTATGTCCACTAGATGGCGTGTTTACCTCGCATGCTTTTCAAAACTTAGATTGGTGGAATTATGCAATGTTTTATTTCATATAAAGGACAGTGTAATACTATCTTTGTTATGGTTTTGTTTTTCTTGGCAAGTAGAGAGCTTTTCTTGTCTTTCATAGTATTTCTTTTATTCAATATACTCCCATTGTGGTCTGAGAACAGCGGGACCGATCTGCAATCTCTTCCAGTCCTTGGAGCGCATGGTGAACCACATGAGAGCGGACTGACTACTTCCGGTGGGTCACTCCCTTTTTTTTTTTTTTTTTTTTATTATATTAGGACGTGCTTGCGTTTTTTGCCCGCTACACTTCTGACACCGCAATATTGCGGAACATGGAAGGCGGTACTGGACAATGTAAGCACGCTACATTTTATGGACCTTTTTATGAGATTCCTTGCCTGTTACCTTTTATGGAAATGTGAGTGTACTATAATTTAAAAAAAAAAATAGTGGTTTTAAGCAATATTATGCTATTGTGGTGCCCTTACATTTGAGGTAAAAAGGCTGCAGTATATTCATATATACATTCACTTACCTGGAGAAAGTGCTTCTTGGGCTGGGATTGTTTTCCATAACAGACAGTTGGAGTGATGCACTTGCGGATGCTCCTCTTTATCACATATGCGTTCCCTGACTCTTTATGATTTCAGTCAACTGTAAGGTAAGCTAAAAACAGGCATTTAGCTTTTTTGTTTTTGGCAATTAGAGGGAAGTGGGCAGGGGGTGACATTGATCCAGAGGGGAGCTTTAGTGCTGCTTCAGTGTTTAACTTTGTGTTTTTTTTTTTCCCCTTCTTGACTTTCCCAGGTTTATGGCTGGGGTTACAATGGCACGGGCCAGCTTGGGCTGGGTAATGCTGGAAACCAGCTAATACCATGTCGAGTAGTGTTTGTCCAGCACGTTTGTGTGGTGCAGGTATGTCTTATTTATTAGATCAGCATCTTTAACATAAAATTTACTTTCAGTTCAAATTGTATAAAAAATGTCCTGGCTATAGACAGCTGAAGTTGCATATCTGTTTAGAGAAGTGTAGCCACAGCTTTTTTTGAATCCTGACCTTTTCATTTTTAATTCTTCAAAGCAAACTGACCCGTTCTTTTCTCCTTGCTATATTTTGTTGAGAAATTACTTTGAAAAATACCTCCCCCTAGTATTTCTAGCCATGGCCACCTTGAGTTAAGGGAAGATGAATCATGCGACTTATCTCCTGGAATCCATGTGCTCTTAGCTAAGACATGCAGGCATGAGGATGTGCTTGGCGATGAAGGCCCCACCTCTCCTCTAGGTTATTTCTTTGCATGTCTTTACACACATGTATATGTATGCAGCCCTAAACTCCCTGTGCCAGCATCTCACAGGAGTGGGAAGAGTTTTCAAATATGTATGGTCTTTAGAGCTGCACGATCATTAATCGAGATTGCAATTTTTCTTCCCTCTTGAGATCTAAACAAAGCTTTTTCCTGATTCTTTCTGCAGAGAAGTCAAAGTCAAGCCGACAGCTGTCAAAAAAAAAAAACAGGCAGTCTGCCAAGTATTACAACATTCCTCAGCTGCTGAGCTAACTATAACCATTGTAACGTTTTTTTTTTTTTTTTTTTAGATTAAAGGAATTAACTTTGGTCTATAAATGAGGGAAGTTTAACCACTTAAAGACTAAACTTTTTTCTGACACTTGTTGGTTTCAAGTTAAAAACATAATTTTTTGCTAGAAAATTACAAAAAAATTGTGATTCTCATTTTGGCCAGAATCGTGCAGCTCTAGTCTTCAGTGATTGGTTGGCCAGGGATAAAGTGGCTGTTGGTGCTTGTGGAAAGGATCTTCTGATCCTACTTGGCTGCATCAGGGGGATATGGTGACTAGTGCAAAATAAAAAAACATGTCAAATACTACCATTATTAGTACTTGTTGAACAGATGAAGGCCTTGGTTCTTCTACTATATGAATACTGGATCTGTAACCCTAGACTTATTGAGGGGGGAAAAAAAAGCATCATTTAATCGTACATCATTTCTTTAATCGTACATCACGGGACACAGCCATAGTAATTACTATGTGGGTTTTAGTCCACCTTCAGGTGCTGGACACTGGCACACCCTAAACAGGAAGTTGCCTCCCTATATAACCCCTCCCACTACTGGGAGTATCTCAGTTTTTTCGCCAGTGTCTAAGGTGTTGGTCACGAGTAAAGATGTGCTGTGCTGAGCTCCTTTGGAGCAATCATTGCTGGGGCTCGTTATGCAGCCAGATCCATTCAGTGTCTTTTAGGCCGAATTGAATGGTACCCAGGCCTCGTATCTGAAGAAACTAGGTTTTGCCTGTAATGCTTCTTTTTAGAGAGCTGGACCCCAGGATCCAGTACTTTTGGTATTAAGGCCATAAAGTTTTACTGGCGGGCTTCTTTTTACAGGTCTAGGGTTGTGGCTTCCCCGAGGGTCCCCGCTTCCTGAAGGTTTGTTAACGGAACCCACCGTGAAGGGTGAAGATTGGGTCTGTTGGTTTTACCACAGAAAACCCTGCGGTGGGAAAAGTAGGTGGAGTTTTTCTAAGTAATTTTTAAATTTTCTTATGAAAATTGTTTGGAGGGTTTTGCTTCCTCCAGACACCCCCACCTGAGCTGTACTCTTCTCCTCCAAGAGGCTGAGTATAAGTGAGAACTAAAAAACGATCGGCAATGCCGTTTTCTTTCACCGCCCTACACGGCAGCAGCTTACAGGTCTTCTCCATGCCATCCCTCCCTCATTCAGCTGATCCCGTCAGGCCCATGCTTGCATGGGAAAACTTTTTTTTTTTTTTTTCTTTGAAAAAGGAGGGGGCGCGATGCGACGGTGGGGGTGGGCTTAGCGCGGCATTGGCGTCCTCCAATGTGGGAGTGTGTTTTTTAAAGAATATTTATGCTGGCTGCAAAATTGTCGGCGAGACATAAGAGCAAAGAGGAGCATGAAAGAGGTTTTGGTGATACAGGCATTTCCTATTTGACACATTTACTATTTGCCTCAGGCTGAGCATTAATAGCAGCGGCTGTGGCTGGACTATTGCTCAAGCAGTGGATGCGATTTCTTCTGGTAGTACCTCTGCTTTGTGCATTGGGCTATGGTCAGAAGGGGGGGTTGAAACACTCCCAAAAAAGAGCTAAACGGGTCTCCCTCAAGCTCTGGAAAGCCTACTCATCTCTACAAATGGCATCCACCCCTGAGAGGGGGTGGCTGGTCAGAGTGAGCATCAGGGCCATGAAATGTCTGCAACTGTGTTTAACACTGTAGCCCCTGTTTATTTTATGATATTTAAAACAAAAGTTTAGCGACTTTAATCGCATCCCAATGTGGGTCAAAATGCGACAAGTTCTCTTCCATTACCCAGGACCCTCAAACTGAGGAACTAGGGGCAGGAGAAGACTAATTCCCTCGGGACCGTGGTGAGGTTGATGAAATACCAGGTGCTGTAGGCTGGGTGCGCTGGAGCCTCAGTTTTATGTTTAATATCCAAAAATCTACTAAGGGGAAAATACTTCTTTCAGTTACCTGGGAAGTGGTAACAACATATGCCAACCTTTTTTGTTTAGGTTGGGGAACAGAACTGGAAGAGGCAACTGTCCAAGAGAAGTGGCCCAGATCAGAAAGGGCCTTGCCCATTAACATTTTAGAAATTCAGGCAGAGCTCTTGGTCCTGAGAGCCTGAACGTTTAGTTCATGTTGCCCTGCCAGGTTTCAATCCGACAATGCCACAGCAATGGCCTATATTAATCACCAAGGGGGCACAAGAAGTTGTGCGGCCCAGAGAAAGGTGAATCATATCCTATCTTGGGCAGAAAACAATGTACTTTGCCGGTCGGCAGTCTTCTATCTAGGAATAGAAAATTGGCGGGCGGACTACTTGAGTCACCAGCAGTTGTTCCCGGGAGAATGGTTCCTTCACCCGATATCATCCTGTCAAAAATGGGGGATCCCAGACATAGATCTGTTTGCGTCCAGGTTCAACAAAGAAATCGACAATTTTGTGTCAAGAAAAAAGATCCGCTATCATGCGGAACAGATGCCTTGCTATTCCCGTGGAATTGGTTCTCACTGATTTTATGCATTCCCTCCTATTTTGCCTGCGCCCACGACTTCATCGCAGGATCAAGCAGGAAGGGAAGTCGTTGATTCTTGTGGCCCCCAGCGGGGCCCAGGAAATCTTGGTATGCAGAGATCATAAAGATGGCAGTAGGGGAACCCATGGACCCTATCACTGCCAGACCTACTCTCGCAAGGTCCGGAGTTCCATCCTACTTAACAAACACTTAATGTAACAGTCTGGCTATTGAGACACACACACAAGAAGCGTGGGCTGTCAGGTTCAGTAGTGTCTCCTGGTGTGAAACCAGGGGTTGCACCCCTGGAAATGGGTCAAAGGAAGAATCCTTGACTTTCTGGGGTGAGAAATAAGGCTGGCCTTGAGTGCTTTGTAAGGACAGGTCTCGGCCTTATCTGTCTTATTTCAATGACCACTTCGCATTCTTTGGTTCGTAACTTTATTCAGGGGGTGACACGGCTTAATCTGACCCCTGAAGCCTTGGGACTTGAATTTAGTTTTGTTGGCATTACAAAACAGCCTTTTTTTGGGCCAATACAACAAATTCCCTTGGTCCTTTTTTGACAAGGAAACTATTTTTTCTGGTAACCATATCTGCTGCAAGAAGGGTATCAGAATTGGCTGCTCTTTCTTGTAAAGAGCCATATTTTTATTCACAAGGATAAGGTAGTATTGTGTCGTCGTCCTAACTTTTTACTGAAGGTAATATGTTTTTATCTAAACCAGGATATTCTACCTTCATTTTTCCAGAACCCTGTTCTATGGAAGAAAAATCGCTACATTCTCTTGATGTGGTGAGAGCAGTCAAAGTCTACTTAAGGCTGGGTTCACACTGCTGCGGTGCGGGAACGCAGCGAATTTACTGCGGGTTCCCGCACCGCACCAACTCGCACGGCAGTTCACACTGCCATATGCGAACTGCTGGGGAGTGTCATACAATGTTAATGACACCCCCAGTTCAGCCCGCATATCGCAATGCGAACTGACAATCCGGACACTTTCGGATCGCATAGGTGTGAACACCCATGCGATCCGATTTTGGTCCGAACAAAAAAAAGGGTCCTGTGCGAGTTTGGACCGAATGCGGTGCGATATCAGCCATACTATCTGTATGGCTGATATCGCACAGCACAGACATCGCATGTGATGTGAACAGCAGTGCGCTGCGAATCACATGCGATGTCTGCAACGGCCGCAGTGTGAACCCAGCCTAAAGGCGACTGCTCAGATTCAGAAAACCGATGTTTTGTTGCCTGAAGGTCCTAAGAGGACAGGCAGCATCAAAATCTTCTATTTCTAAATGGATTCGACAAGTAATCTTTCAAGCTTATGGTTTAAAGAGGTAGTTCTACCCTCTCAAATCAAAGCACACTCCTCTAGGGCTGTTTCGTGGGCAGTGCATCACCAAGCCTCTATGGCTCAATTCTGCAAGGTGGCATCTTGGTTCTCAATCCATATACATTTACCAGATTCTATCTGGTGGATGTAAAGACATGAGGATGTCTTTGGGCGCAGTGTACTGCAGGCAGCAGTATAAATCTTCTGATCTCATGGTGCCCTACTTTGGTTGTCTCCCTCCCCTCAGTTGGCATTGCTCTGGGACTTCCCACATAGTAATTACGATGGCTCTGTGTCCTGTGATGTACGATTAAAGAAAATAGGATTTTTAGAACAGCTTACCTGTAAATTCCTTTTCTTTTAAAGTACATCACGGGGCACAGAGGTCCCGCCCCCTCTTTCTAGTATACACGTATTTCTTTGCTACAAAACTGAGATACTCCCAGTAGTGGGAGGGTATATATAGGGAGGCAACTTCCTGTTTGGGGTGTGCCAGTGTCCAGCACCTGAAGGTGGACTATAACCCACATAGTAATTAATATGGCTCTGTGTCCCGTGATGTACTTCAAAAGAAAAGGATTTTTACAGGTAATCTGTTATAAAAACCCTATTTTTATTTTTGCAGATTGTATGTGGCTATAGCCACACTATGGGCCTGACGGATCAGGGTTATCTCTACTCCTGGGGAGCAAACATGAATGGGCAGCTGGGCATTGGCAACAAAAGCAACCAGCTCTCTCCAGTGAGAGTAGAAACAGATGAGCGGTAATGTTTTAATCTTCCTCCTTTTTCCTTCCACCCCCCCCCCCCCCCCCCGTGTGTTAACCACTGGCCATTTTTTTTTATTTTTCTCTCGCATGTAAAGTCAACTTTTTCTTTCTTAGAAAATTACCATATTTTTCGCTCCATAAGACTCACCTGACCATAAGACGCACCTAGGTTTTAGAGGAGAAAAACAAAAAACAAATTAGTTTCCTGGAGAAAATGAGTGGGAATGCTGAATTGCTAAAGCAAACTGGATGAATAGCTTAAATCTGCAAGTTTTTCTTAAAGAATTGAGAATAGTTGGAAAAGTAGGAATGGTTTTAAAATAAACGTGAATTTCATTAAAAAGGTTTAACACCACTAATATATGAAAGATGTGGAATATTTAAAGGTTTTTTTGAAAAGCTTTTTGATCATTAATCCCCACACCTAATGAGTGAGACAGTGTAAGAGAACCCTTCAAACAAGCCTTAATCCACAACAGTACATGCTATGGAAACAGCAACTTCACCGTTGGACACAGGGCCTTGGTGAAAAATGTTAATGTGGGCATGTCAGCGATTTAAAAAAGTTGGCTGTGCGTTTTGCTGGGAAAGGTGAAGAATATTATACAGGACAGTCAATGGAAGAAAGTGTGTAGAACTCTTGTCATTTGGAAGCTTAACCAGCCAAACGTAAAAGGCATATCACAAAACTGAGCACATTGCCTGAAACCAGACAAAAATATGTATGATGTATAAATTGTGTATGACAAGTAGATCCTGTGGGCGTGAGCAATTTTATAGAGCAGGAACTAATAATTTTTTTAAGACTCTGTGATCTAGCTATGACATCCACTCTAAGCAGCCCAATACACACTCTTTAATCAATAAAACTTCCTGAAATTATCACTAATCTTAAACAGCTTTTTCACAAAAACTGTACAAGATATAAAACTGAAAAGATATAGCCAGATAGCTGAATACTTTGTGAACATTTTAAAGTTTGTTTGGTGTCTGTAGGTGAAAGTATGAAGGAGCTGAAACTTTTGGGGGCGGAAGAATTTAAGGATTTGAAGCATGCTCTCATTTACTTCAATGTTCAAAAAAAGTGTTTTAAAAAGCTTAATATTTTAAAAAAGTATAAATAGTAGAAAAGTTGAAGTCCCATCATTAGCTGAAAGAGCTGAACCTTTTTTTTTTTTTTTTAATAGCTGAAAGTATGCAGAAGTTGCGCAGAGCCAAAAAACATACGGAATAAAAATAAATAAAAACTAATAATAGTTGGACTGCTGAAGCATTCCCACTAAATACTCTGAGGAGGTTACTACACATTACCATTCACCATTCAGTTGCTAGAGGTTACTACACATTACTGCTCGCTGATTGGTTTCTAGAGGTTACTACACATTGCCACTCACCATTCAGTTGCTCGTGGTTACTGCACACTAATTGACTGCTTGTCAGTTCCCACTCTGCAAGCTGCTCAGTCCCGCCACTGCTTTAATAATACCCACCCCCACTGCTGACAGAAGGGAGAGGGCATGGAATGCGCACTCACAGCCCGCTCTGTCTTTGATCTCCTACTCAGCTCGTGCTGCTGCTTGGAGAAGGGGGGGAGAACACACAGAGCCCGCACTGCCCGGAGAAGGAGGGGGAATATAACGCACCTTCTGCCCAGAGAAGGAGGGGGAGCACGCTCCCTGTCACAGGCGCTCCCATTCTGACAGGGAGAAGCAGGCAACCCACAGCTGAGGAGCCGAGCGGCTGGCTCGGTATGCGGCGGGGGGGGGCGCTGGTCTATATTTGCTCCATAAGACGCACAGGCACCCCCCCCCATTTTTGGGGGGGGAAAGTGCTTTTTTTGGTGCGAAAAATATGGTACTTTGAACCTCCAAACATATATTTTCTGAAAGCAGAGGCCCTAAAGAATAAAATGGCTGTTAAAAAAAGAAAAAAAAAATTTAGGTCATGCAATTTACAGCCAATTACAAAAAGCAGAGTGTTTGAGGTTAATACCAAGCAAAAAACACCTTGGTTTTGCTTTGGATTAACCTTGGTGCCCTATCATTTCCTGCTTTGAGGTGATCCTGCCCAGATCTTATGGGAACTGCAGAGATGAACCACATTCCATCCATCCACTTCATTAATTCATTGAACTATTTTTTTTATCCAACCCTTTACATTCATCTGCTATTGCTAGAATTGATGTTATAACACAGGCTGTGTTTATCCATGGACTAATTGTCATTACATTGTACAGAGCAGCGCTGGATGTTTTGTGTAATTTTTACACTTATTAATGTAGTGTTAATATTTGTGCAGCCTTTTATCAAACAAGTTTTCAGAAAAAAATAAAACTTTAGGGTTTTATGAATTCAAAATTGCATGCACCTGAGAAGTGGCGATTTGGTTAAAATTTTTCATAGGTGATGCTTCAGAAGCCTTTACAGGTTATCGGGGTAGTTAATCGTGAGTGATGGCCCTTGAACCATTGCTGTGGCTCAGACGTTCAGGGCTATACCCCAGAGTTTGTGTCAGCAAGTGGTTCAAAGGCACTTGTAGGTTTTGTAAGGTATGTGTACTGAGTGAAATATAGAGGCGGCTGCTAACCTTTCCTGAAAATACTACTTACATGCTTCTTCTTCTTTTTTTTTTTCTTCATTATTTGACCCTTTAGAGTCACTGACCCCCAGCTGCTTTCAGGTCAGGAATTTGATTTCACTAAGACTTAAGCCCCTTTAACATAAACGGTCTTTCTGTATTTTCAGGTGGAGCCGATCAGACCCTATTTTCTATGGAGTGGCAGATGTGAATGGACCTGTGTCCATTTACACCCGCATGCATCCAATCAGGCAAAAACGGAAGGTAATCCGTTCACCCTTCATCTGGCTGGATCAGATCCGAGGGCAGTTGGGTGTAAATAGACAGCCGGTTTACATCCGACTGCCCATAAAGCAAACCAGGCTGTGTCTGTGTCCACTCTGCATAAGTGGAGCGGAGTCTCACCTGTCATCCAGCTGCTCCGCTTGGTTCAGCAGGAGATCAATGGGACAGATCACCTGCCGAGAATACCTTATCCGGGCTGTGTGAAAGGGGCCTTAACCGGTTCCCGACCGGCGCACGCAGATGTACGTCGGCAGAATGGCACGGCTGGGCAAATGGGCGTACCCGTATGTCCCTTTAAATTTGCCGCCGTGCCATTGCGTGCACACTGCCCGGGAGCTCTGTTAGTCGGGTCGCGAGTCCGCGGGGATACCCGCGATCGCCTCACGGAGGGGAAGAACGGGGAGATGCTAATGTAAACAAGCATCTCCCTGTTCTGCCTAGTGACATTGTCTCTGATCTCTGCTCCCTGTGATCGGGAGCAGAGATCCGTGATGTGTCACACGTAGCCACACCCGCCCACAGTTAGAAACACTCTGCAGGACATACTGAACCCCTTCACTGCCAGTGTCATTTACACAGGAATCGGTGCATTTGTATAGCACTGATTGCTGTATAAATGACAATGGTCCCAAAAATGTGTCAAATGTCCGATGTGTCTGCCATAATGTCAGTCACGATAAAAATCGCTGATCGCCGCCATTATTAGTAAAAAAAAATTAATAAAAATGCCATAAAACTATCCCCTTTTTTGTGAACTCTAACTTTTGCACAAACCAAACGCTTATTGCGATTTTTTTTTTTTTTTTTTTTTTTTTTTTTTTTTTTTTTTTTTTAAACCAAAAATATGTAGAATACGTATCGGACTAAACTGAGGAAAAAGTTTTCAAATATTTTTGGGGGATATTTAAAGCAAAAAATGCTTTTTTTCCAAATTGTTGCTATTTTTTTTTATTTATAGTGCAAAAAATAAAAACCGAAGAGGTGATCAAATACCACCAAAAGTAAGCTCTATTTGTGGGGAAAAGGACGGCAATTTTGTTTGGGAGCCACGTCGCACGCCCGCGTAACTGTCAAAGCGACGCAGTGCCGAATTGCAAAAAAAAGCACTGGTCAGGAAGGGGGTAAATGTTTCCGGGACTGAAGTGGTTAAGTTGTACGGTGGTTTTTAGGGGGATATTGGAACCAGAATGGCAGGTGGCACTTTCGGAAGGCATGAGCATATAAAGGGAGCTAGCGCTATAAGATTGATCGTATACAGATGGATCCTACTGACAGTAGAATTCCTGAAAAGCACATTTTAATGGGTAAATACATGACAACACCACCAGACTTTTCTATAGTATGTGTTTTTTTAAATCACAATTATTGAAACAGTTTGGTTACTTTGAATGGGTGGGACACTGATAAGGGGATATGTAGCATACCTTGTATGCTAAAGTTAAAAATTTGAAACCCTGGGAACAGATATGCATAAATAAGTGCATTTTGGGAGAATTTAAAGTTTTTGTGAAACCACCTCTGTAACTGGTAAGTGTACACAAGTATATGGCGCAATTGATGTTATGCACTTAGTTGAACCAGTTGACTGGGCAACAAATGTCAAGACATTGAGTGACCCCTGACACACCTACTAAACTGAGGTTCAGATAAAGTGAGGCTGAATAAGGGAGAACCAAACTGAGGTTCAGATAAAGTGAGGCTGAATAAGGGAGAACTAATCTCACACTCCTGATTTAATTCCCTCCAATTCTTTGGCCTAACTACATGACTATTATCTAATAAACTTTAATGACTGTGGTTATATGCAATGACTAATACAGCATTTTCTGCCCATTTCAGTATTGTGGAGATTGCAGCTTGCCATTCCTCTCATACTTCTGCTGCCAAGACGCAGAGTGGACAAGTATACATGTGGGGCCCATGCCGTGGCCAGATCATCCTTTCTCCTCTGCTCACAAACTTTAGTTGTACGGATGACGTGTTTGCCTGTTTCTCAAATCCACCTGTGATGTGGCGAATGCTTTCTGTAGGTAAGTATAGGTAACTTTATTTAGAACTATGGGAATTGCAGGTAGCAAATTAATCTGTCGGATCATTCAGCCCTAGTACGTGGGAAAATCAAACCTCTCTGTTGAATGGCAGCTGATGGGCTCAATCCCATATCTGCTTCTGTGTTGGAACTATGGCAATTAAACCTGCCCAGGTTGCCAGTTCTGTCTACTTGACACAAGCTATAAGTGGTCTCCCTTTTACCAATTTTACATTACAAGGCATCTAGCAGAGGTATTACATTTTGTTTATATATTTGATTTTAGCAGTTTTAGTTCCAGAGCCTTTTGCTTGAGTCCCAGAGTGTTCTGTAGGCGATTTTGTAGTGCACTTTTTTTTTTTTTTTATGTAGTCTACCCTAATGTATTATACACCTGGTTTTTGGGCTATAGATAAGACTTGAATTTTTTAACAGGTTTGGATGCATGACTTTTTTTTTTTTTTTTTTTTTTTTTTTTTTTAACTTACTATCCAGATCTGTTACTATAGCTCTGTGTTGAATGGCAGCCGATGGGCTGAATCGCATATCTGCTTCTGTGTTGGAAGCAGATGGCTTCAAAGAATGGTATGCGTCTCTGCATTGATGGAAGAGGACAAGGCATGGTGATTACCTGTAATGTTACCAGTTTGCACTGGACCCTGGGTGTGCACAAAACTCTGCACAGTAGCAATGGCACAAGGCGCTTCCGGCAGGGTGCTAGACAGTCCAGAGCCCAATTCCTGTGAGACCTTGCCCGCTGTGATGGATCCTTAGGCAAGAATGTTTTGTTCACAGGTATCCTTCTGGTATCCATATATAAGGAGTGCAATCTTATTAAAAGGGTTCCTACCTGCCTAGTGAAGTGTCCTTCTCTTGGTCTCCACTTAGGGGTGCAGGCTGCATTTGGAAGCTTCCTGTATCTTTTGCCTAATCAATTTGGGCAGTGGTGCCGAAGAGAAAACATTGTTCATTTTTGCAGGCTTTCGATCATTCCCATCTCAGCAAAATGATCATTCCAGTTACAAATGATAAGATTTTGTGGTTTCTTCTTGAACCTTTTTATAGTCCTGAAGCCAAACAGCAATGTTCCTTTATTGGATCTCAAGTATCTCAACAGATGTCTCTAGATACAAAAGCTTCATATTGTTTCAGGTACATTAGGGGGATTTTCTGGCATCAGCGGACATAAGTGATGCTTACCTGCCTGTCCCAATCTTTTCTCTGCACCAGAAGTTCTCCAGGCCAAGGACTATTATGTTCAATTTGTGGCCCTGTTGTTCGGACTGTCCTTGGAGGCCTGAGTGTTCACAAAGATCCAGGGCCCAATTCTGAGCTTCCTAAGGACCCAGGGGCTGCCTATTCCAGGGGTACTTGGATGATCTGCTTCTCAGGGAGTGATGCATACATTTCCTGAAGCTCAACACCTCTTTCAAGATTTGCACACTTGAGAGGTTTGGCTGGGTTGTCAATCCCCAGAAATCTGCATTGGTTCCAGCCCAACGATTGGAATATCTGGACTGCTCCTTGATACAGAACATATGAAGGTGATTCTTCCTTCAGAGAAGTGGCTTTCATTGAATCAAATGTATTCTCGTCTCTGCAGGAGAGTTTTAGGGAAGATGGTGTCCTTGTTCAAAGCGGTTCCCTTTGCTCAATTCTTTCTGCATTCCTCAGAAAGAATGTGAGACTCTGGGATTTCAGATTTGTGCTGTTGATGTTACAAAAACTATCATTTTAGCTTATTCAGGGCCTTCCTCCAGTTCTTTTGACATGGAAGGCTTTGTTACTGATTGTCATTACTTCAGCATGGAGGTTATCAGAGCTGGTGGCTTTTCTTGCCAGGAGCTTCTTCTGGAACTTTACCATGGATGAAAAAACAGGATTTTTTTTTTTAACCTCCAAACTTTGTCAAAAGTGGTTTCAGCCCTCCATCTCAACCAGGACTAAACCCCCCCCCCCCCCCCCCCCCCAGGCCGCCAGTGGACACACTTAGTGTGATTGGGGTTATCAGGAGGTAGCTGAAATTAACTGCTGCAGCCAAGACTCACAAGGACCATAGAATATCTTGCTTTTTCAGGTTGGTTTTCTCACCCTATCTCAAGCCTATGGTTTAAAAGGAAAGGTTACCTTTTCAACTGATGTCCCATACTAGTATTGGTGCCTCCTGTACCAGCTGCCATCAGGAGTCAGTGGCTCAATTCTGCCAGGCTGCAACCTGGTCTTCAGTTTTTTTTTTTGCAAGACTTTACAAGGTGTATGTTGGAGCTGCTGAGGATTTGCTGTTCCCTCAATAACACACAGCCATTAATGTCTAAACCGCTGGCAAAAGTGAGTACATCCCTAAGTGAAAATGTCCAAATTTGGCCCAAAGTGTCTATTTTGTGTGGCCACCATTATTTCTTTAATCGTACATCACGGGACACAGAGCCATAGTAATTACTATGTGGGTTATAGGCCACCTTCAGGTCCTGGACACTGACACACCCTAAACAGGAAGTTGCCTCCCTATATAACCCCTCCCATACCGGGAGTATCTGTTTTTTTCGCCAGTGTCTAAGGTGTTGGTCACAAGTAAAGATGTGCTGTGCTCCTCTGGAGCAATCTTTGCTGGGGCTCGTTGTGCAGCCAGATCCATTCAGTGTCTCTTAGGACGAATTGAATGGTACCCGGGCCTCATGTCCGAAGAAACAAGGTTTTGCCTGTAAACGCTTCTTTTTAGAGAGCTGGACCCTGGGGATTCAGTACTTTTGGTATTAAGGTCATAAAGTTTTTTACTGGCGGAGGTGCTATTACAGGTCCAGGATTGTGGGTTTCCCCAAGGGTCTCAAGCTCCTGAAGGTTTAACGGAACCCACCGTGAAGGGTGAAGATTGGGACTGTTTTTACCACAGAAAACCCTGCGGTGGGAAAGGTAAGTGGAGTTTTCTAAGAAATTTTTGGATTTTCTTATGAAGTGACTCCTTTAATTAGTAAATGTCATGCCTGTGTCACCACTGGGGGCTGTATGGAGCACATACCTTCTCATGCTTCCTCCAAAGATCACACTGTGTCTGGAGCAGCAGGCTTCTTTTTTTTTTTTTTTTTTTTTCGCCAGCAGCAGACCTCCGGTAAGTCTGGGGGGGGTTTTCTCTTCACCAGACACCCCCCCACCTGTGCTGTATTATCCCCCTCTTTACGAGGAAGAGCATCAGGAGAAAAATGGGGGGGGGGGGAGAAAATCAGCACGCCGCTCTATTCGGTTCGGAGGTTCCAGGCTCTCTCCTCGCCATTTGTTTTTTTTCCCCCTCACATGGCGATCCTGTAGGATCAGAGGCCCGTGCTCACGCGGGAAAGTTTCTTCTTCCTTCTTCTTCCTTCTTCTTCTTCCTTCTTCTTCTTCCTTCTTCTTCTTCCTTCTTCTTCTTCCTTCTTCTTCTTCCTTCTTCTTCTTCCTTCTTCCTTCTTCTTCTTCCTTCTTCTTCTTCCTTCTTCCTTCCTCTTCTTCCTTCTTCCTTCCTCTTCTTCCTTCTTCTTCCTTCTTCTTCCCTCTTCTTTCTTCCCTCTTCTTTCTTCCCTCTTCTTTCTTCCCTCTTCTTTCTTCCCTCTTCTTCCTTCCTCTTCTTCCTTCCTCTTCTTCCTTCCTCTTCTTCCTTCCTCTTCTTCCTTCCTCTTCCTTCTTCTTCCTTCTTCTTCTTTCTTCTTCTACTATTGCATCAGGCTGAGCATTAATAGCAGCGGCAGGGCTGGACTATTGCTCAAGCAATTGATGCAATTTCTTCTGCTAGTACCTCTGCTTTGTGCATCGGACTATGGTCAGAAGGGGGGGGGGTGGTTGAAACAGCTAAAAGGGTCTCCCTCAAACTCTGGAAAGCCTACTCTATAAATGGCATCCTCCCCTGAGAGGGGGTGGTTGGTCAGAGTGAGATCGGGGCGATTAAATGTTTGCAACTGTTCAACACTGCCGCCCCTGTTCATTTTACTAAAGATCTTTTACCTCAGCCGTGGTAGGTTTTAAAAAAAAAAAAAAAATTTGCGACTTTAATCGCATCCCAGTGTGGTCAAGATGCTACAGTTTCTCTTCCATTTTCCTAGGGGCATGAGAAGACTAATCCCTCGGGACCGAGGCTGATGACTCCTCTTCTGAGGTGTGAAATGCGGGAGAGTCGGCTTTCACAATCTGTAAGATTGATGGTATAATTTCTTGCTGAATGATCCGCTCCACATTTATGTACCCTTAACTGATTGGGTTAGCTAAAGCCTCCTCAAGCTGTGCATGCCTTTTCCTGTCCATTCTTTGTTGGAAACGTTTTTTTTTGTACCTGGAGGATCACCCAGATAAGCATTATTTTTCCTTTCTAAAAAGTTTTCACACTTTGTCATTAGGTAGAGAAAATTCTAGTAGGGTATACTGGCAATTGACGCTACTATATCCTTTGTGAATAAGTTTGACTTGTCTGGCAGACAATACTCAAAAAATTAGGGATCCAATGGATAAAAGGTTGGAATTCCTATTCGCTAAGTGTCATGCAGGAAGCTCCTGGCTAGTCTTCCTTTTTGTGGTGAAACGGCTATCTGGGGATATTTTGGATAATCTATCCAAAGAATTTCAAGTAAAAAAAGTACCTCTTTTGCTATTTAAGTGAAGGAGTAAATGTATTCTCGTTTCAAAGCTCCTTCTGTGCCAAGGGCATCAGCCTTCAGGCAGTCACGATGGTTTCCGCCATCGGGTTCAAAAGGTAATCCTCAGGGTTAACCCAGGGGAGAAAAGGGGTCTTGAGAGTAAGCCTACAAGATACTGAAGACTCCTTAGGAGGGGCCCCTGCTTGCTCAATAGGGAGAATTCTTCTGCAGTTCTCAGGGATCTGGCAGGAGTGTCAAGACAAATGAGGGAATTCCTCAATTGCTCCAAGGTACAAACTGGAGTTTCAAGAGTTTCCGTCTCCTCGTTTTCTCAGATCAAACGTTCCTAAGGATCCAGAGAAAAAAAGTCTCAAGCATTAGACCATATTTTGGAAAAAAGTGTTCATGGTGGCCCCCATGTAAGAGCAGAGGTTGGGGTTTGGTTAAATCCAAGTGGACATTCTGGATCTCAAAAACTAAATTCAATTCCTGAATATAACCACTTTTTTTTTTTTGCATGAAGTCAATCCAATCACTTATCTCCATCCTAAAAGGAGGAGAACTTCTGGCGTCAAAGATGCATATCTCCATATGCCTATTGGCTCGCTCACTAGTAATATCTACTTTTCAAAGTAGAAAATCTTCATTTTCAGTGTGTAACTCTGCTTCTGATCTAGCTACTGCACCTCCAGTACAAAGGTTCTGGCTCCTCTTCTAGACAGATTGAGGGCCTGAGGTATAACTATTATGGTTTACCTAGTCTATCTGTTCTTGATAGACCAGTCGGTAGCCTGCTTAGACCAAAGTATGGTCAGCACATTTGACTACCTGGAATATCTAGGTCTGATTCTCAACCTAGGAGAAATCTTCTTTAAAACCATGAAGAAGGCTAAAATATTTGGGTCTGATCATAGGTACACCCAGAAAAGGGTATTTGTACCCCAGGCAAAGATCAGTGCCATAAAGAAACTGATTTAGGTGGTCTAAGCAAGATGAATTTTTCCTTTTCAACTTTGCATGAGGTTGTTGGGAAAGATGGTGGCTTCATTCAAGGCCGTACCTTATGCTCAGTTTCATCAAGACTGCTGCAAATCAGTATCCTATCGGCTTAAAACAAGGGTTCAAGCTCTACATTACCAATGTGTCTGACTCCAAGGCCTATGGCCACATCACCCCGATAGCGCCCGATCTCGTCTGATCTTGGAGGCTAAGCAGGGTTGGCCTGGTTAGTGGCCGGATGAGAGACCACCTGGAAATCCCAGGTGCTGTAGGCTGGGTGCGCCGAAGCTTCAGTTTATGGTTAATATCCAGAAATCTGCAAAGGGGAAAGTCCTTCCTTTAGTTACCTGGGAAATAGTAACAACATATGCCAACTTTTTTGTTTTAGGTTGGGGAACAGTCCTGAAAGAGGCAACTGTCAAAGAGAAGTGACCCAGATCAGAAATGGCCTTGCCCATTAACATTTTAGAAATTCAGACAGAGCACTTGGTCTTGAGGGCCTGAACGTTCAACTTACAGTATTGTCCTGCCAGGATTCAATCCGTCAATGCCACAGCAATGGCCTATATTAATCACCAAGGAGACACAAGAAGTTGTGCGGCCCAGAGAAAGATGAATCATATCCTATCGGCAGTCTTCTTTCTAGGAATAGAAAATTGGCAGGCGGACTACTTGAGTCGCCAGCAGTTGTTCCCGGGAGAATGGTTCCTTCACCCTGATATCTTCCTGTCAATATGTCAAAGATGGGGGATCCCAGACATAGATCTGTTTTGCGTCCAGGGTTCAACAAAGAAATCCACAACCTTGTGTCAAGAACAAAGGATCTGCTAGCATGCAGAACAGATGCCTTGCTATTCCCGTGGAATCGGTTCTCACTGATTTATGCATTCCCTCCTATTCTGCCTGCGTCCACTACTTCTTCGCAGGATCAAGCAGAAAGGGAAGTCGTTGATTCTTGTGACCCCCCGGCGGGGCCCAGGTAATCTTGGTATGCAGAGATCGTAAAGATGGTGGTAGGGGACCCATGGACCCTACCATCTCGGCCAGACCTTCTCTCGCAAGGTCCGGAGTTCCATCCTACTTTACAAATGCTAAATTTAATGGTTTGGCTATTAAGACCCACTCTGAATAAGTGTAGGCTGGTTCAGTAGTTTTTTACCTTGGTTATTGCAAGAGAGCCGGCCTCCATAATTATATATTATGAAGTCTGGGAAACTTTTTTTATGTCTCCTGGTATGAAACCAGGAGTTGCACCCCAGGAAATAGATCAAAGGTAGAGTCCTTGATTTTCTGCAGATGGGGTGAGAAATAAAGCTTGCCTTGAGTGCTTTCTAAGGACAGGTCTTGGCCTTGTCCGTATTTCAACGACCACTTGCTTTGCATTCTTTGCATCGTAACTTTATTCAGGGGGTAACTCGGCTTAATCTCCAGTTGGGTAGCCCCTGAAACCTTGGGACTTGAATTTAGTTTTGTCAGCATTATAAAACAGCCTTTTTTTTTTTTTTTTGGCCCGATACGACATGTTCCCTTGATCCTTTTTTTTTACAAGGAAACCATTTAATTTTTCTGGTAACCATATTGCTGCAAGAAGGGTATCAGAATTGGCTGCTCTTTTTTTGTAAAGAGCCATATTTTTATAATTCAGAAGGATAAGGTAGTATTGCGTCCTCATCCTAACTTTTTACCAAAGGTAGTATCGGGTTTTTATCTAAACCAGGATATTGTTCTACCTTCATTTTTCCAGAACCCGGTTCTTGAAGAAAAATCACTACATTCTCTTGATGTGGTGAGAGCAGCCAAAGTCTACTTAAAGGCTCAAATTCGGAAAACTGATGTTTTGTTCGTGTTGTCTGAAGGTCCTAAAAGGACAGACGGCATTGAAATCTACTATTCTAAATAGATTCGACAAGTAATCGTTCAAGCTTATGGTTTAAAGAGGTAGATTCCATCCTCAAATCAAAATGCACTCCTCTAAGGCTGTTAGTGCTTCATGGGCAGTGCATCACCAAGCCTCCATGGCTCAATTCTGCAAGGCCGCAACTTGGTCTTCAATCCATACATTTACCAGATTCTACCTGGTGGATGTAAAAAGACATGAGGATGTCGCCTTTGGGCGCAGTGTACTGCAGGCAGCAGCATAAATCCTATGTTCTTATGGTGCCCTACTTTGAGTGTTTCCTTCCCCTCAGTTGGCATTGCTCTGGGACATTCCCTATAGTATTTACAATGGCTCTGTGTCCTGTGATGTACAATTAAAGAAAATAGGATTTTTATGACAGCGACAGCTTACCTGTAAAATCCTTTTCTTTTGAAGTAAATCATGGGACACAGGTCCCACCCCTCTTTCTAGTATACACTTGTATTGCTTTGCTACAAAACTGATACTCCCGGTATGGGAGGGGTTATATAGGGAGGCAACTTCCTGTTTAGGGTGTGCCAGTGTCCAGCACCTGAAGGTTGACTATAACCCACATAGTAATTACTACGGCTCTGTATCCCGTGATGTGCTGCCTTAACCCTCTTGGACATATTGTTCACCAGAGATTCACAGGTTGCCACTGGAGTCCTCTTCCACTCAATGATATCACGAAGCTGGTGGTTGTTGGAGACTTTGCGCTCCTCCACCTTCCGTTTTCAGGATGCCCCACAGATGCTCAATAGGGTTTAGATCTGGAGACATGCTTGGCCAGTCCATAATTTACCCTCAGCTTCTTTAGCAAGGCAGTGGTCATATTTGGAGGTGTGTTTGGGGTCTTTATGTTGGCATACTGCCCTGCGGCCCAGTATGTCAGTATGTCACGGTACATGTTGGCATTTATAGTTCCCTCAATGAACTAACTCCCCAGTGTCAGCAGCACTTGTGCAGCCCCAGACCATGACACTCCCACCACCATGCTTGACTGTAGACAAGACACTTGTCTTTGTACTCCTCACCTGGTTGCCGCCACACATGCTTGACACCATCTGAACCAAATGAGTTTATCTTGCTCTCATCTGACCACAGGACATGGTTCCAGTAATCCATGTCCTTAGTCTGCTTGTCTTCAGCAAACTATTTGCGGGCTTTCTTGTGCATCTCTAGAAGAGGCTTCCTTCTGGACAGCCATGCAGACCAATTTTATGCAGTGTGTGGCGTATGGTCTGAGCACTGACAGGCTGGCCCCTACCCCTTTAACGTCTGCAGCACTCATATGTCCATTTCCCAAAGACAACCTCTGGATATAACGCTGAGCGTGTGCACTCAACTTCTTTGGGCCACCATGCTGCAGCTCCATTTCAGGTTATTGGCAATCTTTTTATAGGCCATCTTTATGTAGAGCAACAATTCTTTTTTTCAGATCCTCAGTTCTTTGCCATGAGGTGCCATGTTGAACTTCCAGTGACCAGTAAGAGAGTGAGAGCGATTGCACAATATTTTACACCTGCTCCCCATTCACACATGAGACCTCGTAACCCTAACGAGTCACATGACACCGGGGAGGGAAAATGGCTAACTGGCCCCAACTTGGTTATTTTCACTTAAGGGTGTACTCACTTTTGTTGCCAGCGGTTTAGACATTAATGGCTTATGTTGAGGGGACAGCAAATTTACACATGAAGATATAATATATTTTCAAAAATGGGATGGGTGTACTCACTTTAGTGATACTGTACATCTGATTTTTATCTTGACTCTATCTTTAATAGTTTGACTGTGTGTATATATACAGGATGCAAATGTCGGCATTTTTAAATGGTTGCATTTATACAAGTTTGACTAATTTTGTAAACTACTTTTCATTTTAGAACCTGAAGACTATTTAACAGTCGCAGAGTCTCTGAGAAAGGAGTTTAATAGTGAAGAAACATCTGATCTGAAATTTAGAGTCGATGGAAAAGATATACACGTTCATCGGGCAGTCTTGAAAATAAGGCAAGTATATAACTTTTTGTAGTGAGTTACTATAGCTTTGCGCTAGTTATGCTTTAGTCTATGCATCAAGTTTTAAAGGTTAAGTTCACCTTGAATTTATTTTTATTTTTTTCCCCCGAAGGAGCCTGCTGAGCATAGTACCCGCGATCAGCAGATCAAGGGTGCAATGGCCAGTTCCTGCAGACTCTCAGCATAGCGGTCTCCTTGTATGAGAAGTCGGTTACCTACGAGCAGACAGATCAATGGACTGAGGACACTCACCAGTGCCCTTGCAGCCCATTAAAAACTACAAGCTGTCAGCCACAATGGATGTCTGTACTTGTAGGCATTCATTCACAGGAAATGGAATAAATTATGGAGTTGTGTGGGCGGAGCCCCGCTCAGCCGCAATGTTTTCAAATGACAGCGCATGCGGGGAGAAGATCCACGGCCTGCTGTTACAGGGAGGGGAGAGCGGGTGGAACATATACCATATTCCAAAGGAGAACTTATCCTTAAAGGATAAGTTCACCTTTTGCACCCAAATTTAGAATGTGGTACAAATCACTTGTTCACTTAATGCTTTGGTGCTGCACTATAGAGATGCATGTATGTCAAGGTGGTTGTAACCCCTTCCATATACCCAGTTAAGTGACTGACTGGCCTCAGGTGATACACTCAGATTAAACAAGTCATCCTGTGTAAGTTGTACTGTCTGTCCGCAGCTCTCATGTCTCTACAGCCATCCAAAGTGCTGAATTTTAAAGCTTGCCTGAGAGTGTTCTGAAAGAGTGGAGAGCTAAAATCGCACTGCAGACCTCAGCCAGGAGAAGTCTTGCAGCTAATTGGAGGAAAGGGACACCCCCCCCCCCCCCCTACACACAGGAACAGAGCTGAGTCCGTCAATCAGCTGGAGGTCCCTCCTGTCACCATTTTTCTCTTGGTCAGGGTTGCCAGGGTTTTTGTTTATAGCGCAAAAAATAAAAACCGCAAAGGTGATCGAATATCACCAAAAAAATCTTTGGGGGGGCGGAGGAGGGAGAGAAGTGACAAACCTTTTTATTTGGGTACAGTGTTGCATGTCTGCAATTGTCAAAGTGGGGTTCCACTCAAATTTTTAACTTAATCTTACCCCCTTCAGTTAATTGCATAGATGTTCAAATGCTGCACGAAATTTTTTTTTTTATCGCTGTAATTAAAATTTTATATGGTACTTTATTGTGGCACTTCCTGTCTCTCCTCCCATGGGAGTAGGCGTGTTTATTGCCTTTCCCCGACGCCGCACTGTCTCCTGGGAGCTTAGTGTCTGGCTTCCCAAGATTTAGTGCGGAAACAATGATCATGCATGTGAACAAGCTGTGAATGAACAGCATTCACCGCATCCCGGAAATCAATGCTTGTGGGCTTCACATGCCCACAAGCAAGATGGAAACAGCCAGCATCACATTTTTTAAGTTATTCTTCAGTACGAAAACAGACAGAGCCGGAAATATTACACCCAAACTGAGTATTATTTTGGGGTTAGCAAAGTGTCTCAATGACCTAAAAAAAAAAAAAATGGTCGCCGGGCTCCCGCTTTAAAGTAACGCAGTGCCGTAACGCAAAAAATAGCCTGGTCATGAAGGGGGGGGGGGTAAACCTGGAGCAGAAATGGTTAATATTTTGCTAGAAATGTCATCATTGGTACATTGAAGCTGTGCTTACCTCTCCTATCAAAATACTTATTACATGGCTGTCATGCTGTCTCCTAGTTTTAGATTTTTGCAGAATTTAAAGTAGGGTATGGATGCAGGGTCCCCCCCCCCCCAGCAAGTGGGTTAAACTAAAACAGTCAGACCCTGTGCCCCCACAAACTGGTGGTTTGGGCCCCTTGTTTCTGTTTACCTGTCAGACTCCAAGAGCTTCATTAGGAATCTGCAGCCAGTGTTCCTTTCTGAACTGATGTGATTTTTGATGCCTTTCACTGCCTCTTCAGCAACTTACTTTTTTATGGACTTGACATATAATTATTATTCTTATACCTGTAGTGTGGACATTTTGGGTTACTGTGGTTAAATTGTTCTACAAAATTTCTTTGTGTAGACCTCCAAAGGTATGCTGTGGTACCCAGGTCAGATCTTTCAGTAGCAGAGCCTTTAAAGTGGTTAAGCCAGTGTGTTATGATCATAAAATAGTCTGTTAGATAACATGTGCCCCACTGTATGTGCTTTACAAAAAAAAAATGCTGGTTTCTACCTTATTTCAGAGTGCTCATGGGACTGCCCACCGCTCCCCTCTGACTTCAGCCAGGAGGAGAGAGGCAGGCAGTCATGTGAGCGCCAGGAGGCGCTCTGAAATGAGGTAGAAATCGGCATATTTTTTTATAAAGCACATACAATGGGGCACATGTAGTTATCTAAAAGAGGTTATTTTATGATCATAACCTAGTTTTTATAGTCGCGGGTGGGGAGCACCAGCAGACAGGCGGGGAGGTGAGAGGAGGACAGTAGAGCTGCGGATGACCGAGGCACGTAAACTGACCACGATGTCAGGGCTCAGCAGCCATGATAAACTGTAGTCAGTTTACAGGGTAGAGGGCAGGCATGATCAACCAGGTATATTAGGATTATACAAGGGGCCAAATAGCACAGTGCTTGTGCTGTGTAGTTATACATGCTTTAAGGGAACGGGATTCATTTTTTGTTACAACACTTTAAGCTGTGTGTTTCCACAGATGCTCAATGGGATTGAAGTTTCTAACACTGTATTTCTCCTCTTAGATGTGAGCATTTCCGCACCATGTTCCAGTCTCACTGGAGTGAAAGCTCCATGGAGGTTATAGAAATTGACCAGTTTTCCTATCCAGTGTACTATGCATTCCTACAATACCTCTATACAGATGCTGTAGACCTGCTGCCAGAGGATGCCATAGGTATTAATTTAGAAATGTTGTACAGATATGGTGTGCTTTTCCCCACCATTAGCAGCTGATGTGCCCCACACAATTTTTTTTTTTCCTTTTTGAATGTATGACTGTTTGATATAAGATGTAATGTAATTTTTAAAGTTACTTTGAAATTAGACTTTAAAAATCTCCCATTTACATTTTACAAGTGTCTGCTGCCAACCAAAATGGTTTTTAAAAATGATCTCCTGTAAAGTATCAACACTACTTGTATGTCCCTTGAGTGTTATCCTTGATCTAGCCAAGCTGCAGAGGATGAATAATCTTCATCATCTTACTGACTTCTGAGTGTGTAGAATGCCTGGTCCCCTGCTGTGTACTATGGTTTAACCCGCTGGCTTGTTACATCACTATAGGACAAGGTAGCTGTCTGGTATCCATAGCATACACAATGGGTAGTAAACACCCCCAGAAGCGTCTTGGAGAAGAGGATTAAAGATGCTGCCATTGGGTAATACTTTTCAGGCTGCTCGTATCCATAAACTGTTTACTTATGGTGCCTTTGCTAGAACTATTTATTATTCCTTTTGTCCGTATTAGTCTAGTAGTGTTCTTCACCCAGTAATACTTTAGGAGCATCTAAGGCTTTCTCTAGAAAGCCCCTGCACTAGCCCAGACCTCGCCAAGATGAAGCTGTCTGGAGTTTCCAACACCTGAAGCTGAAGAGTGGCCTGCACATTATCAGTGACAGCAGTAGGTCCCAGTGGTTAGCACAGGCAGGGAAATCGTACCTGGTTTCCTTGCTTGGAGGCTTCACAGGCAGCAGCAATGTGGGCTGTGAGTGTCAGATTGAAGAAAACTACAGGGCTATTACTATCAAAAGGCAAAACAAGTTGCTATAGCAAGGCAGGGTAGCATCAGTATGTGTTAACCATTTATGCGAGCAGCTTGAGATGTTTGACCAGGGTCTCTTTAAAATGTACCTGTTGTCCTTCCCTACTTGGTCAAAGCACAGGTTCACATTGAAATCAGGAAAGTATAGAGTAGTATTGATGGAAAGCCAGGGTTAAGAACACAAAGATACCCATTAGCAGAAGGGATCAAGACTGGTCAGAAGGTGCATTTCACATACTATGGAATAGACTAAAGATACAGGAAGGAAGCAGTCTGTCCATGGAAAGACTTGACCCAAAGTGGTATTGAAGGTAAATTAAAAAAAAAAAATTACAAACATGTTATAATTGCTCTTTGCAGTGGTTTTGTACAGAGAAGCCCTGATTCTCCTTCTTAATTCCCCTGCCAGTGCTCCTGGTTACTCTTCTTCCCTGAGTGCCCCATAGCAAGCTGCTTGCTATGGGGGAACTAATGCATGCTTGCTCACGAACCCTGCTCTCTCCACTGGCTGTGATTGACAGCAGCAAGAGCCAATGGCTCCCACTGCTGTCAGCCATTGAGGAGGCAGAGACCCAGGAGAGCGCCAATCTAAGTGCAATAATGAGCAAAAAGTTTAATAGAATCTTTGAAAGTGGTACTCACAGAAGTACAATATAAACAGGCATGTAGGCAAGACTCTGACTCTCCTGCATATCCTGGGAGATGCATCTGATCCGGGTGCTGGATGGCGGTGGTCTCCGGTGGACAAGCTGAGCCGATGGATGCCGACACTTCCTGCAGTTGGAGCGCACGGTGACAGCCAGGGGGACGAGATGACTTCCAGGATCGGAAACTAATAGGCAACGCGTTTGCGGAGCTACGCTCCTTCCTGAGGCTTCAGAGGCCTGAGGAAGGAGCATAGCTCCGCTAACGCATCGCCTATTCGTTTCCGATCCCGGAAGTGATCTCGTCGTCCTGGCTGTCGGCATGCGCTCCAACGGCAGGGAGTGTCGGCATCCATCGGCGCAGCTTGTCCACCGGAGACCACCGCCATCCAGCACCCGGATCAGATGCATCTCCCAGAATATCCGGCAGAGTCGGTCTTGCCTACATGCCTGTTTATATTGTACTTCTGTGAGTACCACTTTTAAAGATTCCATTAAACTTTTTGCTCATTATTGCACTTAGAGTGGCGCCTTTGTTTCTTTTCTCCAGTACTCAGAGGATTGCTTCTTCTCCTTAAACGGGGCTGCCTTCTACAGTTACTTTTCCACACATGAACATTATGGACAATATTACAGCCTATATGGACATTATAGCAGCCTAATGTCTTTTTTATATTAACGTCTTTGCCAATGCTTTTTTATCAACGTTTTATTGCATTGTTTTGTATATTGTTCCCTATCCAGAACGCTAAGGTTGGGGGTTCAGATTGTGTTGGGCTCAGTGCTCACTTTCACATGTTAGACCCAGGAGAGCAGCTGCTCTTGTGCACAAAACTGGATTGCGTTTAGGTAGGTAAAAGGGGAGCTGCATTTTTTTTGTTTTATGCATGAAGGTAAGTGTTCAGCCTTTAGGACCACTTTAATCTTGTAATAGAAAAACGATAGCTGTAATCTGATCATAGCTGCTTGCTATGGGGGAGGGGCACTCGGTAGGAAAGCGCTAAGAGCACCGGCGGGGCACCTGGAAATTGGAGGATCGGGGCTACTCTGTGCAAAACCATAGCAAACAGCTAAGGCTAATATGATTTAAAAAGGGAAATAATGCCCAAGTTAGAATCACTCTAACGTTGTGAATGTGTTCATATGAGGCATGCTTTTTGTATAAATTGTGTATTGTGTTTTTAGGTCTCTTAGATCTTGCTACATCGTACTGTGAAAATAGACTAAAGAAGCTGTGTCAGCATATTATTAAACGAGGAATCTCTATAGAAAATGCTTTTCTCCTGCTTTCTGCAGCAGTTCGCTATGAGGCCCAGGTAATTATGTCAGTTGCCACCAGTGTCCTTTCTAATCTACATAGCAATGCGGTCAATGTCCTTTTATATTTAAATGTACATGTTGCATATAGTTACATAGTAGGTGAGGTCGAAAAGACACAAGTCCATCAAGTCCAACCTATGTGTGTGATTGTATGCCAGTATTACATTACATATCCCTGTATGTTGTGGTCATTCAGGTGCTTAACTAATAGTTTTTTTGAAACTATCGATGCTCCCCGCTGAGACCC
Organism: Lithobates clamitans; assembly: GCA_037952925.1. Taxonomy (NCBI): domain Eukaryota; kingdom Metazoa; phylum Chordata; class Amphibia; order Anura; family Ranidae; genus Lithobates; species Lithobates clamitans. The sequence goes on from JBBGZY010001769.1 coordinate 1,614,490, forward strand.
CCGCCTGTGGAAGGGAATTCCACATCCTTGCCGCTCTTACAGTAAAGAACCCTCTACGCAGTATAAGGTTAAACCTCTTTTCTTCTAATTTTAATGAGTGGCCATGTCCCCTTCCGCAAAAAAGTTTTATCCCTATTGTGGGGTCACCAGTATGGTATTTGTATATTGAAATCATATCCCCTCTCAAGCGTCTCTTCTCCAGAGAGAATAAGTTCAGTGCTCGCAACCTTTCCTCATAACTAATATCCTCCAGACCCTTTATTAGTTTTGTTGCCCTTCTTTGTAGTCACTCCATTTCCAATACATCCTTCCTGAGGACTGGTGCCCAGAACTGGACAGCATACTCCAGGTGCGGCCGGACCAGAGTCTTGTAGAGCGGGATAATTATCGTTTTATCTCTGGAGTTGATCCCCTTTTTTAATACATGCCAATATTCTGTTTGCTTTGTTAGCAGCAGCTTGGCATTGCATGTCATTGCTGAGATCATCTACTAGGACCCCCAGGTCCTTTTCCATCCTAGATTCCTCCAGAGGTTCTCCCCCCAGTGTATAGATTGCATTAGTATTTTTGCAACCCAAATGCATTATTTTACATATTTCTACATTGAACCTCATTTGCCATGTAGTTGCCCACCCCATTAATTTGTTCAGATCTTTTTGCAAGGTTGTTGAATACAAAACTTACTGGGTAGTCCTTGTTTTTCATCTAAATACATTATTTGCATTTTAGTCAATCTTCCTCTCTATACCTCTGCTTTCTGATGTATAGGCTCTTTAGACTTTTCTTTACAAAATCCCTTCTGTAGGTTAAATTTTGTCATCCCCAAGGATTCTCAAAATGCTGCTCCTGCATCTATTCTCAAGAAGCTGGCAAATCCAGTGACTTATAGTAACTCAATTCCTGTAATGTGGATGAGAAGGCCTGGCTCACAGTCTCCACTCTAATTGATCCCAAAGGTGTGCCATCAGGTTGAGGTCAGGACTCTGGGCAGGCCAGTCAAGTTCCTCCACCTCAAACTCGCTCATGCACGAGGCCTTGTCTACATCAGTGCGTGACCTCACAAATGTGCTTCTGGAAGAATGCTAAAATTTAAAGCAATCCATGTGTTGCTTGTTCATACAACCTTAGAGTGACGTAAAAATACAAAACAAAGTGCAAGAGTCTATGCAACAGACTTGATGGCGAGTGTCAAAAGTGACACAATCCTGTAAACACTCCCTTGCTAGTCTAGTGGCAGTGATCAGATATTCAAAACACATATGGTGCTTCACTCCACATTAAGTGTGCAAATGGGCTTACCAGAAAGCCATGAGCCTCCTATAAAGAGTTATCATAGCAAGCTTTTAACCACTTAAGGACCAGCCTCGTTTTGGATTTTAGGCGTTTATATGTTTAAAACAGGTTTTTTTGCTAGAAAATTACTTAAAACCCCCAAACATTATATATTTTTCAAACACCCTAGAGAATAAAATGGCAGTCAATGCAATACTTTTTTTTGCACCGTATTTGCGCAGCGGTCTTATAAGCGCACTTTAAAAAAAAAAATGGTCTTTTTTGAATAAAAAAAGACAACAGTAAAGTTAGCCCAATTTTTTTTTATATTAAATATAATGTTACGCCAAGTAAATTGATACCCAACATGTCATGCTTCAAAATTGCGCCCGCTCGTGGAATGGCATCAAACTTTTACCCTCAAATCTCCATAGGCAACGTTTAAAAATTTCTACAGGTTGCATGTTTTGCGTTAGAGGAGGTCTAGGGCTAGAATTATTGTTCTTGCTCTACCGGTCATGGCGATACCTCACATGTGTAGTTTGACCAGTTTTCATATGCGGGCGCTACTCACGAATGCGTTTGCTTCTGCGCGCGAGCTCGTCGGGACGGGTTTTTTAAAAAAAATTTTTTTATATTTTACATGATTTTATTTATTTTTACACTGTTTTGAAAAAAATTGTGTCACTTTTATTCCTATTACAAGGAATGTAAACATCCTTTGTAATAGAAAAAAGCATGACAGGACCTCTTAAATATGAGATCTGGGGTCAAAAAGACCTCCGATCTCATATTTACACTAAAATGCAATAAAAAAAGTAATTTAAAAAAATAACATTGAAAAAAATATGCCTTTTTAAGAGGCGTGGGCGGAAGTGACGTTTTGACGTCGCTTCCGCCCAGCAGTGTCCTGGAGACCAGTGGGCACCATCTTGGCCTCACTCGTCTCCAGGCACAGAAGGGAGACGGACACGATCGCCTCCGTCGCTACTGACGGCTCCGGTAAGCGGCGGAGGGCACCAGATAAGTGATCTTGCGGCAAATCTGCTGCAGGGACCACTTTTATCTGAAAGCTGACCAAAGTTTAGACGTACATCGGCGTGCGGCGGTCGGCAAGTGGTTAAAGCAGTATGGCCAAAGCTTCTCCAGAACTGCACTCATGTGACCCTGTCCAGCCTCTGAAAAGATCTCACCATATGGTCAAGATCTGCCCAGAAACCTGGATCAGCAGCTGGCTGTGTCCCGCCACAGCCCAGCACTCCTTTTGCCTCTTTCACACGGGGCGGATCAGTGATGATCCGCCCCGTGAACATCCGCTGGCTCAGCGGGGATCGCTCCGCCGATCCCCGCTGAGCAGGAAGATGACAGGTGCATCGCTGCACAGTGTGCAGCGACGGACCTGTCAGAGCGCCGCTCTCCCCTATGGGGGGATCGGATGATGACGGTCCGTAGTGTCCGTCGTCATCCGATCCGATCCGAAAACGGAGGGAAAAGTAGGTTTTTCCTCCGTTACACTTTTCGGATCGGAGCGGGGTCGGATGTCAGCGGACATGTCACCGCTGACATCCGACGCTCCATAGGGATGAATGTATGTCCGTTTTTCATCCGAAAACGGAAGGATGAAAAACGGACATACGGATCCCCGTGTGAAAGAGGCCTTTGAGTCACCAGCTCTCTGCAGGCTGTAAGAGGGGCCTTAGTCAAGGTAGAGGGAATTATGAACCATTCCAAATACCAGTCAATATTGGCACAAAACCTTCAGGCTTCTGCTAGGAAGCTGAACTTTAATCTTTCAGCAGGAATGGCTTCACCAGTAGAAGATTAAAGTTTTGGAATGGTCCAGAGCTGAAACTATTGAAAATCTGTGGGATGATCTCAAGAGGGCTGTGCACAGGAGATGCCCTCACAATCTGCACACATTTTGGGGTTTTTTTTGCAAAGGAGAGTGGGCGATTATTGCCAAGTCAAGGTGTGCCATGCTGATATACTCGTACCCAAAAAGACTGAGTGCTGTAATAAAATCAAAAGGTGCTTCAAAGTATTTAAGGGTGTGCACATTTATGCAACCATATTTTAGTTTATTTTTGCTTCCTTCCACCTAAAAGATTTCAGTTTGTTCAATTGAGTTGTACAGTTTATAGGTCACATTAAAGGTGGAAAGTTCTGAAATGATTTATCTTGGTCTCATTTGTTTACATCACAAAAACCTCACATTTTAACAGGGGTGTGCAGACTTTTTATATCCACTGTGTGCGTGTCTGTTCCTTCTGTACTGAATCGTATTGTAACTGTCTGCCCTAACATTGTAAAGCGCCGCACAAACTGTTGGCGCTATATAAATCCTGTGTGTGTATATAGATTGTGTATGTAATCAGTTTGTAGACGCTATAACTTTCACACAAACCTATTTTTAATATGCACTTTTTTTAGATTTTCCTATTTGGTGTAAAGACATGTAGCAGAATGCATTTTGGTCTAATTTGAGGACGTTTTTTTGGATAGGTTATTGCAATAAAGTAGAAAGCTCTGTTTGTGTAGTCATTTGTGTAAAGTGTTACATGACCGTGCAATTTCCAGTTAAAGTAGCTCAGTGCTGAATAGCAGAAAATGGTCTGGTCATGAGGGGGTAAAACCTTCCAGAGATCAAGTGGTTAATATCCATTTAATTAAAGTGGCTAAGCCCCTCTTGTAAAAACCTTCCATCCCCTCTAACATAACATGTATCCCTGTGTTATAAAAGCCGATCTGTACCTAATATCAGAGCGACTCCTTGGCTCACAGCTTCAGTGGACAGGGCTGAGCACTCCCGATGACGACAGGAGCGAAAGAGAGAGCCGAGGAGTCACGTGAGCGCCAGACACTCTGGCATAGGTACAGAGTGGCTTTTTTTTTTTATAGAACACCGGGGCACATGTTAGAGGGGATGGGAGTGTTTTTTGTTTTTTTTGTTTTGTTTTTTTAATTGAGAGCAGAAGGAGGGGGGGGGGGGAGAGGACAGAACAGGGCTATGGGTGATGGTGGCATGTATACTGACCAGTGTCAGGGCTCAGCAGCCATGAAATGTCGGTCAGTTTAGAGGGGAGGGTATAGCCAGTCAGTATTGGGCAGATTGTTTAGGTGATGGAAAGGGCCAAATTACACTGCACAAGCACTGCTGTTCATGCTTAAGGGAACAGGATCTGTTTGTTACCCTTAAATAAAAATAAAGCTTTTTAAGCCGTCCCTCTCCCCTTTTTCTCCCAGTTAACATCCTTTTTTTTTTTTTTTTTTTTTTTTTTACAGGATTTGGAAGACTTCTGCTTTAAATTTTGTGTGAGCCACTTGACAGGAGTGACACAAACGGCAGCATTTTGGCAAATGGATGGCGCATTGCTCAAAGACTTTGTTGTAAAGGCTGGTAAAAGTGGAGGGTTTAAAAACTAACCTTTCAGCTTCTGTACTGGATATATCAAGTATTGGGCATTAATTGTACCCAACTGGGACCTCTAGAATTGCTAATCCACTTAAGAAAATGCACTAGGAAAACTTTCAGTGAAGGTGTTCAGACTGTCACTGTGTATATTAAAAATACATTTTCTACGTTTTTTTTAAACATCAGTATTGCCTGTTGAATGTGCACACTAGCCACTGATGTGGTTTTGTGCATGTTGGCAGGAATCTGAGACTCTTGCACATTCAGGTAGACCCACATACTGAAAGTGTGGGTGTTTTCCAAACATTTTGTGGCATTTATAAATGTTAGTTTGTCTTTTTGATTTAAGTGTTTTATATTCTAAACATATCTGAACTTGCATTTACAAAACATGTACACTAATGGTCTTGGCCTTCAGAATAGCTGCTATCGTTACTAGTGATGGCAGTTATTTTGTGGACTGAAGTGGTAGTAAACATCCTTTATGGCCTGCCATAGAATGAGCGAATCAATCTTGCAACTTGTAAATTCACTGGATTCCCCCATCGGTGATGACAGGAGAATCCCTCCCGTGGAGCCATTGTGTTCTCCCGACAGGGGGATAGGGGAAGCCATCCCCGCTGGGAGTACCCTGATTATTGCTACTGGCTATAAGTCGCTACCAGCAATCGCATGTAAAAACTGGCAGGCTGGGTTGTACCCAAGTTGATCGATCAACTTTGTTACATTCAGCCTGCCCATACATGGTTCGTATCTCTGGTTCCTGCTGAACTGGCCGAAATTTGAACACTCTATGGCAGGCTATAGAAAACTTGTCTAAGTGATACGGTGGCTGCTATTGCTAGTCTAGGTTTCCAGTCCAATCTTCAGTTGCTACAATACTTGTGCCTAGTCAGTGTCTTAAAGTACTGATCTGAGTGCCTGATCTTCATACTTAAGGTGTGCGGATCGGGTGTTGAATTTGTTCAGGAAGTATGGCAGCTAGCAATTTATAAGATTGGTAATAGCAGCCCAAATCTATTTGTGTACAAGTCTATAAGGTCATCACTGAGACATGAGGCACGTATTTCTGGGCTTCATTCTCCTCCTAGATGTACATGTAAAGTTGTAAATTGTAAATGGCCTTCACTTTGTCAAGCTGGTAGTTAGTCCTAAATGTGAAGGTAATTGTCTTGTCCTTTTTAAATGTTTGCAAACATTCAGAGCCAAACTGCAGATGCAGTCTCGAAGGATCCTGGAAAATCATTGAACTACCTTGTAAATGTGAATGGGTGAAGGTTAAGGTGACACATTGGGTATTCGCTATTACCCATTTTGACCCAAGCATCCATTTTTGAGCTCTATGGCTGACTTTCAAGAAAATACAAAGTGCACTTTGAACTGAAAATGTAAGGTTTTGGGTAATGAATGCTTGGGGTACCTTACCAGTTCTTCTGTGTAACACCTACCTCCAGGCACAGTAAAAGTACTTTAAGTGACCCATTCCAGTCAGGCTGACGCACTAAAAGTGGACATTGCTGGGAAACTTCACTGAAGGAAAGTAACCTTTACCAAAAGTAAACCATTTCTTAGAATAAAATGTATGACTTCCCTCATTAACTGGCCAGGATGGTAGTTTTGAAGACTGGGCTAATGTTCCTGAAGACAGCTATGTTCTGCTATGCACTGGGTGCCTCGGCTGTGATGTTGCTGGTTCCCAAAGAGTGAATGGGCTGCCTTATGAATATTTTGCTCAGACCTCAGAATGGTATCTTGGCTTTGAGAAAACATTTTGAGTGAGTACATTTTATTGCATGGGCAAGAATTTGTTCATCCTGTCTTTTGAGGAATCCTAATGTTTAGCAAAAAATCAATAAATTAAAGTTTTATTACATGTGTGGTGTCTGTTTTAATTTTTACATTTCTACTGCTGTATTTAAAGGATAGGTTCACCTTTTTAACAAATAATAAATGCAAATTTTTTTTGCAGGTAAAAGTGTATTTATTTTTGTTCTGAAGCCTCTAAAGCATCACACCAGCAGATATGGGGGGGGGCCTCTTTGGAACAATGCTACATCCTGAATAATGGGTGTAACATGTTTGGGTAGGTGAACTTGTCCTTTAATGAACCCTGAAGTAACGATCTAAAAGGTAACAATCGGACTGAGATAATAGCAATTAAACATTTACAAGGCCTATCATGCATAAAACAAAGTACGAAGAAAATATTGACAAATTTTTTAGATTACTATTCATTTCAAAAGTTAGTGGTATTTAAAAAAAAAAAAAAAAAAAGTGAAAGACTTACCTTAAAACAAAGACCTCCAGCGGCATGCTGTCACTGCTGCAGAGGCTTCCATCTTCACCTGGTCTTTCTGGGTCTGCGACCACTTTAATGGCTGAGCTGATGTCACTCCTTTGCATGCACGTGGGACTCATGGCCAGGGCACAGAGCTCTGAAGGAATGGCAAGGGTATGCTGTTCCTTCAGCCCCCGTTCACACCTATGCAAATTAGATGCGGTTGACACCGCATCCAATTCGCAGGACATTTTAAAATACATTCATTTGTATCTAGTTCACTTATGTGCGTTGCATTCGCACTGCGCATTGCACAAAAAACGTGTGTGTTTTTTGGGCATTGTGGTGCGAATTACAAAGCATCAGAACGCAATGCATCTGCGAATCAGAACAAGGATTTTCTCCTTCTCCTCACTACACCTCCCCCTCTCCCTGCTCACTGATCTGCAGCTACAAAGCAGAGAAGCCTTTGAACAACCGATTTTTATCTTCCCAGTGAAACCTGAGCTTCAATTCGCACCGCACATGTGTGAACCCATGCTCAGAGCGTATGTGCCGGTGATGTCACCGGCTACCAACCAAGTGCATATCTCCTAAATGGTGACCGTTTAGGATATCTTAATTTAATTTACAGATAAGAATCAAATTCAGGAGTTTAGTACCACTTTAAACCCTCAACTGAACAAATTAAACCTAACATGTACAGAACTACTTTAACCACTTCAATACCACTCGGTCATATGACATCCGCAGATGGGATCTTCCATCCTGGGCAGGTGTCATATGACCTCGGCGGTATACGGGGTGAGCGTGCCCGCCGTGTCACTGAGGAGCTGATGCGTGTGCCTGGCGGCTGCGATGTCTGCCGGGCATTCGCTCGTGACAGAGCAGGAACATGGATCACACAGATCCACGTCCTGTCAGGGGAGAGGAGACAGATCATGTGTTCCTAGTATATAGGAACATCGATCGGTCTCCTCCCCTAATCAGCCCCCCCCCCAACTTAGAATCACTCCCTAGATAACACATTTAACCCCTTAATTGCCCCCTAGTGTTGACACCTTTCCTGCCAGTGACATTTATACAGTAATCGGTGCATATTTATAGCACTGATAGCTGTATAAATGTCAATGGTCCCAAAATAGTGTCAAGTGTCCGATATGTCCACCGCAATGTCAGTCACGATAAAAATCTCAGATCGCCGCCATTACTATTAAAAAAAAAAAAAAAATAATAAAGTGCCATAAATCTATCTCCTATTTTGTAGACTCTATAACTTTTGCGCAAACCAATCAATATATGCTTATTGCGATATTTTTGGTTAAAAAAAGTAGAATACATATCGGCCTAAACTAAGGAAATTTTAGTTTTGTGTTTTTTTGTTTGTTTGTTTTTTCCTTTCATTTGGGATATTTGTTATAGCAAAAAGTAAGTAGTGTGTGGTTTTTTGTTTGTTTTTTTTGTTTTTGTTTTTTCAAGCTTGTCGCGATTTTTTGTTTATGGTGCAAAAAATAACTGCAGAGGTGATCAAATGCTACCAAAAGAAAGCTCTATTTGTGGGGGAAAAAAGGATGTCAATTTTGTTTGGGAGCCACGTCGCATGACCGCGCGTGTCAGTTAAAGCGACGCAGCGCAAAAAATGCTTTGGTCTTTGGCCAGCCAAATGGTCCGGGGCTTAAGTGGTTAACTGTTGCTCATTTGTTGGATTAAATATTAATAAAATCCTTTTGTAAAAGAAACATCTCAAGGATGTTCAGTGGAAACTGGATGCACCTGAGCTCCATTTTGTGTGTGTGTGTCATGGCAAAGACTGTGAGTACTTATGTACATGTGATAAATGTATTTTTATTTTTTTAATAAACTTTTGCAATGATTTCAAACTTTTACATTGTCATTATGGGATATTGTTTGTAGAATTTTGAGGAAAATAATGAATTGAATGCATTTTGGAAAAAGCCTATAAAGTAACAAAATGTGGAAAAAGTTTAGTGCTGTGAATACTTTCTGGATGATCGGCCATAATATGACCAACCACCTAATATTGAATAGGTCACCCTTCTGCAGCCAAAACAGCTTTTACCTGTGAAGACATGCACCCCACTAGACCTGACAGTATGCTATGGGCTCTGTCACCAAGCTGTTGGTGGAAGATCCTTTAAAGGGGAGCTCCACCCAAAAGGGGAAGTTCTGCTTGTTTGCCTCCCCCCCCCCCCCCGGCTGCCACATTTGGCCCCTTTTTTGGAGGGGGGGGTAGAGAGAGCAGGTACCTGGTTTTGACAGGTCATACTGCATTCCGCAAAGGGTTATTTATAACCTAACCCTGTTTTAGGCTGGGTTCACACCAGTGCAAATTTGGATGTGGATTTCCAATTCGCAAAGCAGGAGATTATGACCGGTTCTCTGGAGGCGGTTCACACATCTCTGGTGCCAATTGCACAGCAGCCCTATGCGTCTTCTGGGCCGTTTCAGGTCCAAATTCAGGCTGAAATGGTGAATGGCGATGCACCGGACTCCTGCTGTGACCTGGAGCATGTTCCAGTGTGCCTTAAGCGTCCCAGTTCCAGCCTTAAGCGTCTCCACAACTTTATCCCTGACCTGTCTGGTGTGTTCCTTGGCCTTCATGATGCTGTTTGTTCACTAAGGTTCTCTAACACACCCAAGGGCTTCACAGAACTGTAATTATACAGAGATCAAATTACACACAGGTGGACTCTATTATTATTATTATTATTATTATTATTATTATTATTATTATAATACTTTTAGGTGACTTCTGAAGGCAATTGGTTCCACTAGATTTTAGTTAGGGGTATCGGAGTAAAAGGGGCTGAATTCAAATGCACGCTTCACTTTTCACATATTTATTTGTAAAAAAAATTATGAAAATCATTTATTTTCCTTCAACTTCACAATAATGTGCCACTTTGTGTTAGTCTTGCACATAAAATTCCAATAAAATACATACTTGGCTGTTACATGACAATGTGACAAATTTAAAGGGGTATGAATACTTTTTCAAGGCACTGTATCGGGGAATATTTCTTTCATGAAGGGGGGGTGTACTTTTGTTACCATCTACCGAAAAACATTGTTGCTATGTGTAGGTGATTTCCATTGGGAAAGTAGCCAATAATATGGGGATGTATGTTATACCTGCAATACCCAAGAAGAGGGGTGTCCAACCTGTGGCCGCAGGCAGCTGTGAATGCGACCCAACACAAAATCGTAAAACCTTAAAAGTTGTGTTTTTTTTTCGTAAAAATGCTTTTATGCTTGATGAGCACATGCAGCCAAAGGGAAAAAAAAAAAGATACTGTTTAAAAGAGAATTATGGGTTGCGGATAGTTATTGTAGTTTTATACTTGGGTGGATGCAGCATTGGTCCCCCAGGGTCTGCACTGAGAACCAAGCGATTGAACACTACCGATGGCTGGGTTCTCACTGCTCCCTGAGCAGGGTCAGCAGCTCTCCTCCTCTCCTTCTCCACGCTCATTGGAGCTGTGGTGGGGCGAGGAGTGGCCATCAGTCCAGGCACCTGGCGGATCCAGAGTTGGGATGATGCGGTTCCTGGATTGATATTGGTGACGTCAGCAGGGAGTGGACTTCAGATCGCTCTCTGCTGAAAACAGATCACAGGGGTGCAAAATGAATTGCACTCCTGTGACCCCTAGGAGAAGCTCAGGCTGGACTTCTCCTTTTAATCTTCCCAAAGAAAAATATCCCACTCTTCACAATCTTGCTTTTTTTATTCCTGTCATTAGTTTTTGGCAGCACCTATATTTGTGAGCAACTATCCTCAGTGATGAGGCACACGAAAGGGGCAAAATTAGAACCAAGATATCTGATGAGCATCTTGAGAATTGCTGCTACAGCCATGGAATCAGATATTGACGTGTTAGTATATGAAAAACAGTGTCAAATATCGCACTAGTTTTATGTTGCCCTCTTTTACAATAAAAAAAATATTACCCAGGTAACATTATCTAGATTGGTGATTGATAACTTGTGATCAACTTTTTTTCTGCTCCTCAGCAATCCTTACTAATAGTGTATTTTACGTACGGAGACTGCCATCAGTCCAGGCAGCTGGTCGGATCCAGACTTCCTAAGTTGGGATGACGCGATGCCTGGACTGATCCTGGTGCCATCAGCAGAGATCAGACCGATCTCTGCCGAAAACGGGTCACAGGAGTGGATGACCCTTAGGAGAAGCTCAGGTTGGACTTCTCCTTTAAAACATCACTTATGGATAGAAAAATGTACTTTGTTGCCCAGAAGTGCACAATTTTAAAGCATGACAAGTTTGGTATTTATTTGCTCAGCGTAACATCTTTTAAATTTTACAAAAAATTGGGTTATGTATTGTGGGTGGTTTTTTTTTTTTTTTTTTTGCATTAAAACGCAAAGTGTATTTTTCCCAAAAATTGCATTTGAAAAACCACTGTCCACATACCATGTGACAAACTGCAAAACCCACCAAATTTATTATCTGGGGTCTCTGCTTTAAAAAAATTTGGGGGGGGGGGGGGGGGGTTCTAAGACCTTTTATAGCAAAAAATACTTGTTACATAGAATTTACTGATTGTAAACAAAGGGCCAGAAATGGCCTGGAGCTGAAGTGGTTAATACCACTTTAAGGAACGCTTTGCCTTTGCACACACATGAAAGGGGTTGTAATCACTCATGTTTTTTCACCTTTTTCTCACCGTTTTACTCACCTGATCCTGTTTGTTCTCTTCGCAGAGATGCGCTCACCTTCTCGGCCCGGGGTTCTTTTTCCACATGTGAACTTGATGACGTGCAGTACATTCCACATTAATAATTTTGCTACCAAAATTAGTGTTTGCTGTAAATTGCCTCCATCATTGTTCCTGTTTCTTCTTGCTGGAGGTTGCCATTTTGCTGAAGTCCAGAGTAGCAGTAAATCTTTAGGCGGTCAGCAGATTGGCCTCTAGTGGTTCTGATTTGTGGTACAGTGTTAAAAAAGAGAGCAATTGAGCATGTGCAGAGCAGGATAAGACTGCATTGCTGGATTTAAAACGGTATTTAACCCCTTCCCGCCGAGCGTACGCAGATGGGCTTTCCGGGGTTATACCGGGATGATGCCCGCAGCTGCAGGCATTATCCCAGTACTGTCTTTTAGAGCTGGCGATCGGCTATCCAGTTATAACAACCGATGCAGCTAAAAGACGCTCGGCTGTTATACCGGAGGGGCAGGAGGGGACGTTCCCCCCCCCCCGCCACTCTTACCGGGCCTCCCGTTCCATCGGCCCAATAACCAATCGGCCGTCTCCGGCGGCTGGGGACGGACTGGAACGAAGCCATGAATGGCTTTGTTCCAGCCTCCTAATAGTAAACACGGAAGTGATGTAACTTCCCGTTTACTCGGCTGCCAATGGCACCGGTTTAAAAAAAAAAATACACAGTATTCAGAATCGCCATTTTCGGCGATCTGAATACTTAGAAGTGCAAAGGAGAGATCGGGGGTCTTTTAGACCATAAAGAGTACCTGTCACCACCTATTACTGTCACAAGGGATGTTTACATTCCTTGTGACAGCAATAAAAGTGATCAAATTTTTTTTTTTTTTTAAAAACGCAATTAATATATATATTAAATAAGAAAAAAATTTTTTAAAGCGCCCCCGTTCCCGCGAGCTCATGCAGCAAAGAAAACTCATACAGAAGTCGCGCCCGCATATGTAAACGGTGTTCAAATCACACATGATAGGTATCTCCACGATTGTCAGAGCGAGAGCAATCATTCTAGCACTAGACCTCCTCTGTAACTCTAACCTGGTAACCGTAAAAAAAAAAATTAAAGTGTCGCCTATGGAGATTTTTTAGGTACCGTAGTTTGTCGCCATTCCACGAGTGCGTGCAATTATAAAGTGTGACATGTTTGGTATCTATTTACTCAGCTTAACATCTTTCACATTATACAAAAAAATTGGTAACTTTTACCGTTTTGTGTTTTTTTTAAATTCATAAAAATGTCAATTTTCCCAAAAAGTTGTGTTTAAAACACCGCTGCACAAATACCGTGTGACATAAAGTATTGCAACAATCGCCATTTTATTCTCTAGATTCTCTGCTTAAAAAAAAAAAAAAATATATATATAATGTTTGGGGGCGCTAAGTAATTTTCTAGCAAATAATACGGATTTTTATCTTGTAAACACCACATTTCAAAAATAGGCTTAGTCATGAAAGGGTTAAATGTACAAAGCTATACCGGCAAATGGGATCAGCCTTAAGTGATTTAGCTGGATTTAACTTTCAGACTAAAGTTCAACTCATGCACACTGGGCATTTTTACAGCAGCTGTTTTTGGCTTCAGATGTTTTTTATACAGTCAATAAACTCCCCATCATGTTATCCTACGTGTCCATCCACACATAGGCTGTTATCAGCAGTTTTTGGCTGGGGCGTTTTTTGGCTTTTAAAAAAAAAAAAACTAGTGGGTTCTGAGAGGAGTTTTTCAGCTGTAAAAAATGCTCTAACCTCAAAAACGTGGCTCACTAGCATTTTTGATCCATTGAAAAAAAAAAAAAACGCAAACGTTGAAAAACTCACTGCAAAGCTACTGGCATTTTCATTTTAACGTCCAGCCAAAATCCAACACTTGAATGTATAATACACCTCTATGCTGATATGATAGAAGAATATCACTGAACACTGAATTGGTTGTCTGCACTCCATAGCTCCCTGATTTTGAGGGACTGTCACTGATTTGGAACAAAGTCCCTCTGTCACTCTTTCTTCCTCATTTTGGTTTGATCTATATAGTTGTATATAAAATGGACTATTTATCTTTCAAAAAGTGTTTCCCAGTGCTAAACCCTTTATCCAATTTCTAAATTGTTGCATTTGTACATTTCAAGAGCCAATCTAAAGGAATAGAAGTGGTAAAAAAAAAAGCACTAGGTTTAGGCAATATATATTTTTTTTTTTGTATTCGCCTTTAAGGGGGCATGGCGGGGTGTCCTGTGCCTACATACTTTTGCTAATAGATGTCCCTCATTCCCGTCTCAAAAAGTTGGGAGGTATGGCACACTGCTTCCGGGTTCACACTGGTACGACAAAGGCTCCGACATTGGGAGCTCATGTCTCATGACATATGAAAATCCAATGTTTCTTTATGGGAGCCTTCTTAACTGGTCCAACACAAATCGGTCCGACTTTGAAAATGCTCCCTGCACTTCTTTGATCCGACTTTGGTCCTACTTCAGCCCATTGAATATCACTGAAGTTGGATCAAAGTCTGATTTCGGTCTTAACTGATCCAACTTTGGCAGGCGACTTGTGATCTGATGATCTTGAAGAGAAACCCCAGCCAAATAAAAAAACTAAAAAAAAACGGCATTGGTTCCCCCTCCAGGAGCATAACAGGTCATTCGGTCTGGTATGGATTTTAAGGGAAACCCCCACTCCAAAAAAAAGGCATGGGGTCCCCCCCAAAATCCATACCGGACCCTTATCCGAGCACACAGCCGGCAGGCCAGGAAAGGGGGTGGAAACGAGCAAGCACCCCCCCCCCCCCCCCGAACCATACCAGGCTGCATGCCCTCAACATGGGGGGTGGGTGCTTTGGGGCGGGGGGGAGGGGGACCTGTGATAACAAAAGCTTGCCACCACTCTCATTTATAGCTGGCTATCGCAGTAAGCAGCATTGGGAGGCTAAAAAAGGTACCAACAAGTGTCTGGGGAATGCCCAGGAAAAAGCCAAAGTCTACTTACCACCAGCTTGCAGACAACCAAATTGACCTATCTAACAGTAAGTGTTAAAAAAGGGGTTTAGTCCGCACGCATTTGCAAACGCATGCGTGAGCTGTGCCCCCACCTCAAATCACCTTGTCCCCATGTTGATGAAGACAAGGGCCTCTTCCCGACAACCCCTGCTGGTGGTTGTCGGGGTCTGTGGGCGGGGGGCTTATCGGAATCTGGAAGCCCCTTTAACAAGGGGGCCCCAGATCCCGGCCCCCCACCCTATGTGAATGAGTATGGGGTACATCGTACCCCTCAGAAAAGGTTTCCATCTTGCCATTCTACCCCATAGCCCAAACAAATGAAGAATACGGGAGATTGTTGTCACATGTACCACACAGCCAGTACTTGCCAGATATTCCTGCAGCTCCTTTAATGTTGCTGTAGCCCTCTTGGCAGCCTCCCTGACCAGTTTTCTTGTCTTTTCATCAATTTTAGAGGGACGTCCGGTTCTTGGTAATGCAAACTGTAGCTTCAATTGGTATAGTTGGATATAAACTAAGTATAGTGTACCATCATCCAGTTCGAGAGAAAGAAAAGGGGACTGGGGGATCGGTCTCCATCGGATCACACAGAAAGGAGCAATAATAAGGACTATCTCTGTACCAACTTAAACAGCATATACTCAAGATTTTTAGTAAAAAATAGTCAATTTTTATTAATACAAAAATTTCTAAAAGCAAAATGTTCTAATACATCATAAAAGGTGCATGGTAACAATTCATGTATATCACAAGCATTTATATCCCCTGCTGAGGAGGATCAAAAAGTGGTGGATTCTCATGGATACCATTGTTCTCAGCATGTTTCAGAGGATTCTACCACTTCATCAGGAGAATATCTGTAATTAATCATTAGAGTATTAAGCACCATGACTTGGAAATTCTTTTGTACCCTTCTCCTGACTGATGCCTTTTAACAATCCCTCTGATGCTTTGGAAGCTCTCTGCGGACCATGGCTTTTGCTGTAGGATGAGACTAAGAAAATGTCAGGAAAGACCTACTAGAACAGCTGAACTTATTTGGGGTTAATCAGAGGCACTTTAAATGATGGCAGGTGTGTACTGACTCCTGTTTAACACGAGTTTGAATGCGATTGCCTAATTCTGAACACAGCTAATTCCCGTTATAAGAGGGTGTGCACACTTCTGCAACCACATTATTTTGTTTTTTTATTTTTACTCCCTCCCCTAAAAGATTTCAGTTTGTTTTTAATTGAGTTGTATAGTTTATAGGTCACATTAAAGGTGGAAAAATTAAATGATTTATCTTTGTCTCATTTTTTTACTTTACAGAAACCTGACATTTTAACACGGGTGTGTCGGCTTTTTATATCTAGTGTATGCGTGTATATACATATACATAGTATCTCACAAAAGTGAGTACACCCCTCACATTTTTGTAAATATTTTATTATATCTTTTCATGTGACAACACTGAAGAAATGACACTTTGCTACAATGTAAAGTAGTGATTGTACAGCTTGTATAACAGTGTAAATTTGCTGTCCCCTAAAAATAACTCAACACACAGCCATTAACCACTTAAGGCCCGAGCCTCTTTTTGAGACTTGTTATTTACAAGTTGAAAACAGTTTTTGATTGCCAGATAATTACTTAGAACCCCCAAACATTATACATTTTTTTTCGAACACCCTAGAGAATAAAATGGCGGTCGTTGCAATACTTTCTGTCCCACCGTATTTGCGCAGCTGTCTTACAAGCGCACTTTTTTGGGAAAAAATACACTTTTTTAGATTAAAAAGTAAAACAGTAAAGTTAGCCCAATTTTTTTTATATTGTGAAAGATAATGTTACACCGCGTAAATTGGTACCCAACATATCAAAATTGTGCCCACTCGTGGAATGGCGACAAACTTTTACCCTTAAAAATCTCCATAGGCAACGTTTAAAAAATTCTACGTTTTAAGTTACAAAAGGAGGTCTAGGGCTAGAATACCTCACATGTGTGGTTTGAACACCGTTTTCATATACGGGCGCTACTCACCTATGTGTTCGCTTCTGCTCGCAAGCTTGGCGGGACGGGGTGCGTTTTACATTTTTTAATTTTTTTTTCTTATTTATTTTACCTTTTTATTTTTTATAAAATTAAATTGTGTCACTTTTATTCCTATTACAAGGAATGTAAACATCCCTTGTAATAGAAAAAAAGCATGACAGGACCGCTTCAGCCCCGGAAGAATTTACCCCCTTCCTGGCCAGAGCACTCTTTGCGATTCGGCACTGCGTCGCTTTAACTGACAATTGCACGGTCATGCGACGTGGCTCCCATACAAAATTGACGTCCTTTTTTTCCCCACAAATAGAGCTTTCATTTGGTGGTATTTGATCACCTCTGCGATTTTTTTTTTTTTTTTTTTTTTTTTTTTGCGCTATAAACAAAAAAAGAGCAACAATTTTGAAAAAAAGGCAATATTTTTTACATTTTGCTAAAAAATAACCTCCCAAAAAAAAAAAAAAACATTTTTGTTTCCTCAGTTTAGTCCAATACATAATCTTTTACATATTTTTGGTAAAAAAAAAAAAAATCGCAATAAGCGTGTGGTTTGCGCAAAAGTTATAGCGTTTACAAAATAGGGGATAGTTTTATGGCATTTTTTATTAATATTTGTTTTTTTTTTTTACTAGTAATGGCGATCAGCGATTTTTATTGTGACTGTGACATTAAGGCGGACACATTGGACATTTTTCGGACCACTGTCATTTATCACACTGGCAGTGAAGGGGTTAACCACTAGGTGGCAGTGTAGGGGTTAAGTGTGTCCTGTGGGGCGGGAAGGCTGTGTGTGGCACTTCACTGATCATAGCTTCCGATCACAGGGAGCAGAGATCAGTGACACTGTCATTAGGCAGAACGGGGAGATGCTGTTTACATCAGCATTTTCCCGTCCTCCGTGAGACGATCGCGGGTATCCCCGCGGACATCGAGTCCGCGGGATCCGCGACCTGACTCACAGAGCTTTCTGCGCACCCACAGGCCGCCTCTTAAAGGGCCACGTACAGGTACGCGATTCTGCTTGTACGAGCCCTTTTCCCGCAGTATATCTGCGTGAGGCAGTTGGCAAGCGGTTAAATATGAGATCTGGGGTCAAAAAGACCTCAGATCTCATATTTACACTAAAATGCAATTAAAAAAAAAAAATCCTGATGTTGAGGCCTGTAAACACCAGGATAGTATAAATATCCCCCAAATGACACTTTTGACCCTTTTTTTGAAAGTAGAAAGCCCAAAGTATTTAGTAAGAGACATGGTGAGTTTTTTAAGTTCTTTTCTGGCACCATTTTTTTGGTAAATGAAGAAATTTAAAAAAAAAAATTTTTCTTGACAACTTTGTTTTACATACTGTCACCAGTGCAGTACAGCGTTATATAATGTGTGGCAGTGATCAGGGACACTGACTGGTGACAGTATGTAAAAAAATATATTTTTTATTATATTTGTGTTTTTCTTTTTTGTTCCCATTTTTTTTTCACACTGTGCCCAGAATAATACAGTGTTACTATAGTAAAAGGCATTGTGGAAGCATTGTAAGGTAAAAACCCCTGGATTCAGCATTTAGCGCTGGGGTGTGTTTGGAGAATCTGGTCTCTTTGGCCTGCTCTAATGTCAGAGTTTTTGGTGAGTTGTTTAAAGTGATCTCATCTGCATTGGCTCCCTCCTCTCCCTTCCCAGTCTCACTGCCTTTGCTGAGGCAGCAGGAGCCATTGGCCCCCCGCTGCTGTCAGTCAAATTATGTGGCCCCGGGGGGGGGGGGGGGGCTTTGCTGTCTATGGACAAAGGTAGTGTGGCTTGGGAATGAGTCTGCGGGTGTGCCATGATAGAAAGTGGCTTCCTATAGGAGCCCACTGAGAAGTGGAGTAGCTAGGACCACCAGTGGGAGACTGAAGAAGAGGCTTTGTGCAATTCCTCTGCATAGTGCCCTGCTTCCCTCGTTCCAGCTAGCGGGGGACCATCTCCACCCGCCAGCTGTCAAAATTTTAAAAAGACGCTCCACCCACGTCACTCATTGACAGTGCTCTGTGAACGGAAAACTACAAGGTCCAGCCTTTGAGGCTTTCGGCTTGTTGTTTTTAACCAGTTCAGCCCAGGAAGGTTTTACCCCCTTAATGATCAGGCCATTTTTTGAGATACGGCACTGCGTTAGTTTAGCTGACAATTGCGCGGTCGTGCGGCAATGTACCAAAAAATTTATATCCTTTTTTCCCCACTATCAGAGCTTTCTTTCACCTCTGCAGTTTTTATTTATTGCGCAATTAAAAAAAAAATCTGAAAAAAAAAAAATTTTTATTTTCTGCTATAAAACATACATTAATTTAAAAATCTAATTTCTTCATCAGTTTAAGCCAATATGTATTCTGCTACATATTTTTGGTAAACAAAACCCCCAATAAGTGTATATTGGCCGGTTTGCGCAAAAGTTATAGCGTCCACAAAATAGGGGATAGATTTATGGCATTTTTATTATTTTATTTATTTTTTTTTTTACTAGTAATGGCGGTGGTCAGTGATTATTAGCTAGACCGCGACATTGCGGCGGACAGATTGGACACCTGACATTTTTTACACTTTTTTTTTGGGAACCAGTGACATTACAGTGATCCGTGCTAAAAATATGCAAGGACATTGTACTAATAAAGGGGTTAATTGGGTGTGTTTACTAACTGTATGGGGGATGGGCTGCCTGAGATAACCCAGATATCTGTCTTCCTGCATAGCAGAAAGAGAAGATCTCAGTGTAATCCTCTGTCAGAACGGAGATCTACCTTGTTTACTTCAGCAGATCCCCGGACCCGCTGATTGGCTCCCCCACTAGGCACCTCCGGTGGCACGCCCACAGAAGCTAGTGCATGAACCGCCGTAGCGGTACAGCATGTCGTGCAGCCGACACGCGCTGCGGTAGTTCATTCATTCTTCCTGTCAGCTTGTATCGGCTTCCTTGTATGAGGTACCAGCAAGCCGATACACTGACAAGTCTGCAGGAGACCTGCATGGCACCAGTGATCTGCAGATCATTGGTGCAATGCTTTATATGACTCTACTAACATACACATATTCATTTTTATGTTTTATCCACATTATTTATCAACTGCTCCGCATGCACCTCATTTAAAGTTCCAACCTCTTTTCTCCTTTGAATTTATTAGGAATGGAGGCACTGAGCCTATTGCGCCATGTGCTTCACTCAAAGTCCCAAAAACCCCTCTCCTTTTATATTTTTGGTAATTACAATTTTGAACACAATGGACCTGTGGTAGTCCCACATGGAGGTTTGTAGATTTGTGTTCCCCGTTCCCCTGTTCTCGTGGTGAGGTTTACCTGTGTATACCTTGCTTTATAAATAAGCCACTCTGTGTTAAAAAGTGCAAATAAGTGCAGTGGATCATTCCATAGATATCACTCGCCCGTCTAGTGGTATTTAACAGCTTCAGTACCAGGCACATTCACCCCCTTCCTGCCCAGGCCAATTTCCAGCTTTCTGTGCTGTTGCACTTTGAATGACAATTGAGCGGTCATGCAACTCTGTACACATATGAAATTTTTATATATTTTTTTTCACACAACTAGAACTTTCTTTCGGAGGTATTTATTCACCATTGTGTTTTTTATTTTTTGCTAAATAAATGAAAAAAGACCGAAAATTTTGAAAAGAAAACACTAGGGAAAACATTAGAACCCATACTTCACCACCACTCACCAACTCGCTGGCATGGGCCGTGAGTATACATAATGTGCAACCACAGGTGGAAGCAACACAATTAAATGAAAAGGGAAGTGTGAATCCAAGAAAGAAAAGGGGGAAGAATTAACCAATATCATACCAGGCCATAGTAAAATGATGCCGGCAGGAACACTCTCCCATCCTGGGCGGGCGTCATATGACGTCCTCCCATACTCACCGCTCCTGGGGGCCCACAGCATAGCAATCGGGGATGAGGCTTGTCACCCTGACACAGCCCATTCTGATCTCAGTAAAGAGCCAATTAAAATGTTTCTTTACCACGTGACCGGTCGGCTGTGTCCAATCACAGAATGTAAACAAACCATGGTAACGAGCTGCTACCAGCTCTTCTCCTCACCCACAATCTCCTCCTCACACAGATGTGTGAGGAGGAGATTGCGGTAACAGCTCATTACCACTTACACTGCACACCAACACACACTGATTGCCTGCCCCCCCCCGTAATAAAGAGGACCTGTCACCAGCCCATCAAAGTACCTGTCACAGCCCATCTGAGAACCTGAGTACCTGTCACCAGCCCATTAGATTACCCGAGTACCTGTCACCAGCCCACCCGAGTACCCGTGTACCTGTCACAACCCCTTTAGATTACCTGAGTACCTGTCACCAGCCAATCAGATTACTCAAGTACCTGTCACCAGCCAGAATGAAAGAAAGCCATCCATTGTGTACAATTGTCATGTGATCTGCTGTGATTGGTCACAATGATCACATGGTACTGGCAGCAGCCCGGTGCACTGATTTGTCATCCTCTGTCTCTGGTGGACACCACGGAAGACAGCGCTGGAGCCCAGCCTGTGGGGCACCCAGTCTTCCCAGGATAACAGAGCTCTCACCCAGCTGTCATTTGTCTATAGGCCGGGTGAAAGGCGATTCATTTAGTAAAGTAAGGGAGGGCTAGAACTCCTCAGCTTTCTCATTCTGTCTGTGTCCCTGTTGCAGATTTCCCCTCCCAAAACCATTGCATTGCACAGAGCAGTAAGTATGACATGTTTGTTATTTTAATTAAGAAAACAGCAAAGGTTTACAGTCACTTTAATTCTTCATCTCCAGTTAGCAAAGACAAACATACAAAATCTAAACTTATATATTTCTTCTATGCCTAATAAAATAGTACCTAAACGTTGTGAACCTGTAACAGATGCTAGGGAGTAAAATGTTATTAGTAACAAACAAATGGCCCCTGCCCCCACCTATAACTGGCCTTCACAGCAAGGAGCACATGGAAGGGCTATCACATGAAAGACAAAAACAGAACATTCCATAGCTCAACTCACCAACCAGTCTGCCAACTGACCAAATTAACCTGTCCAACAGTCTGCGTTAAAAACAGGGGTTTAGTTAGCATGCATTTGCAAAAGCATGCGTAAGCTGCAAGGCCTCTTCACGGCACCCTGTGTATGCTTGCAGTCCTAACGCTACTGAATTTATAGGCGTCTCCACAATGGGAGCACATGCATTAAATGGAGAGATGAGGGGCAGGTGGGCCTGGAGGCAGCTCAATCCCCCTTAAAGGAACAGGAGCACACTGGACACCCAGCAAGAGCACAATGGCAGCAAAGGTGAACAGTGTGTCCCCGGACCATATTTACACCAGTAACAAACAAATGGCCCCAGCCCCACCTATAACTGGCCTTCACAGCAAGGAGCACATGGAAAGGCTATCACATGAAAGACAAAAACAGAACATTCCATAGCTCAACTCACCAATCAGTCTGCCAACTGACCAAATTAACCGGTCCAACAGTCTGCGTTAAAAACAGGGTTTTAGTCCCACAAGAAATCACTAATCAATTTGCTGCCTACTACAGCGATTTGTACAACCTACAAAGGGATCCCTCAACCACCCAACCCACAACAAGTAACATAAAACAATTCTTACAGGATCTAAATCTTCCATCCCTCTCGGAAGCTCAAATACAAACACTGAATTCCCCATTCACAACATCCGAATTTGAGTCAACTATTGCCACCCTACCAAACGGCAAATCACCGGGACCAGACGATTTGCCAATGAATATTTCCAAACATTCAAAAACACACTCGCTCCGCACATGCAAAGGGTCTTCACAAAGGCCGCAAATTAAGTAACATTCCCCCCCGAAGATGCTAAAAGCGTACATAGTCACATTACTAAAGCCCGGAAAAGACCCAACACCAGGTAACTTCAGACCCATATCTTTATTAAACAGCAACATCAAAGTGTATGTCAAGCTCCTAGCCGAAAGATTAGCAGATTTCATACCCTCTCTAATTCGACGCGACCAGATGGGCTTTGTGAAGGGGAGACAACTTTGAAAGCTACCAGGTGAATCATAAATATAATACACCATGTTGAACGAACCAAAACGCCTTCTCTGCTGCTTTCCATAGACACAGAGAAGGCGTTTCACAGAGTGCTTTGGACGTAAATGACAAAGGTGCTATCCAAGTTTGGTTATTGTGGCCATATTCTAAATGCTGTTCTGGCTTTATACTCTTGTCCATCTGCACAGGTATACTCAACGGTCATGTTGTCCTTCTGCATTACTAATGGAACCCGCCAGGGATGTCCACCATCTCCGACAATCTTCAATCTCATGATAGAGCCCCTGGTGGAGAACATTAGATTACATGCCAATATCTCTAGCTTCCAGTTTGGATCACAACCATACGTCATCAATCTATTTGCGGATGACGTCATCATACTGTTATCCAACCCACTCAAATCACTCCCACCAGCTGAAGAGATTTGGAGAGATTTCATATTATAAAGTCAATTTCACCAAATCCCTAATCCTTAACCTAGGAACATCACAGACTGACAGAGGTAAACTGCAAAAATCTTTCCCCTATAGTTAAAATGACAGTGGTATACCGTATCTGGGTATAACCCTAACTAGCTCCATGAAAGCTCTAGCCAACTCAAACCTTAAACCCCTACTGGCCGAACTGGAAGCCCAGACTAAAGAACTGGCAAAAAAAGAATTATCCTGGATGGGTAGACTAGCAGCTTACAAGATGACTATCTTACCACAAATCCTATACATATTCAGAGCACTTCCCATCCCCTTTCCATCCCACTTCCTCAAATCTATGTCCACTTTAATGTGGAAATACCTATGGGGAGCAAAGAAAGCTAGATGCTCACCAAAAACTCTGATTCCACACAAATAGGTGGTGCGGGATTAGTGGCTATACATGACAACATGTGGGCAACTAGACTTGACCAACTTAAATGCTGGTTTGCAGATAACAGTACCCCACTATGGGTTGAAATTGAAAGGACCATGGCTCCAACATCTGACCTCAAAGATCTACTCATGGGGGACATCTGGATACCCTGGGACAACCGCAATATCCCTCCCACTATACTAGTCTCCCTACATGCATGGAGATTTTTCCTAAACCAACATCATAAAAACTGCCCAATTGACTACCAATTTCCCTTAAGCCTTTTAGAGGCAAAAATACCAATGTTATCACTAAAGCAGCTCCCGTCTTATGGGATACGCTCAGTACAGGACCTACTCACTAATGACAAACCCTTATCGAGCGACCAATTAGTGACCACATACAATCTACCAAACCACATGCACTTCACATGCATACGGGTTGCACACTTCCTAAAAGTCAGCCCAGTTCCAACAATTAGGATACCACCCACAGCCTAGAAATACCTCACACAAAGTCAACCTAAATGCAAGGGAATATCAATATTTTACAACCTCCTACAGAATAAACGATCCTTCCAGAAAACTAAGGGGATGAGCAAATGGGAAACAGACATGGGCACTACATTTACAGATGACCAATGGCAGAAGGCGTTCCACACAATCCAGAACACTGTAAGCCACTAGGAAATGACAATCAGAGTGACTAACAGATGGCAGTACACCCCCTGCATATTGACCAAATTCTTCCCACACACCTCACCGATGTGTTGGCGGAATTGTGGTCACCAAGGCCACCTCTTACACATGTTCTGGGAATGCCCATGCTTGACCAGCTTCTGGAACCAGGTATTCCAGCTGATCTCTTCAATCACTGGTATAATTACACCCCCCAATCCTGTGTTAGCAATACTCCATATAGAAATAGAAAAATTTCCACACACTATGAGACCAGTGGTTTCACACATACTCCAAGTTGCTCGATCCTTGGTACTCCGCTCATGGAAAAATGCCCCAACTCTAGAATCTGGGATATATAGACAGCCAAATACAAGAGTTCATAATTGCATGATAACACAACACCCATAATATGATCTTTTTCTTCTGTACCTCCGATGTATACGAACATGTGTGCTTCTTATTATTTTTGTTTCATTATATTCATCTCCCTGTCTTTTTTTTTTATTCTTGTAATATTGACAAAAATTCAATAAAAAAACTTTAATGATTTAAAAAACCAAAACGGGTTTAGTTAGCACGCATTTGCAAACACATGCATAAGCTGCAAGGCCACTTCACGGCACCCTGTGTATGCTTGCAGTCCTAACGCTACTGAATTTATAGGTGTCTCCACAATGGAAGCACATGCATTAAATGGATAGATGAGGGGCAGGTGGGCCTGGAGGCAGCCCAATCCCACTTAAAGCGGAGGTTCACACAAAAATTGAACCTCCGCTTTTCGGAACCCTCCCTCCCTCCGGTGTCACATTTGGCACCTTTCAGGGGGGTGCAGATACCTAAGACAGGTATTTGCACCCACTTCCGGGCATAGACTCCCACGGGAGTCTACGCCACTTCCCGTCCCCCCGTGCTGTCTGCTGGGGGACACACGGGTCCCAGAGACAGCAGGAACCATTCGGATTGTGCAGCGCGACTCATGCATGCGCAGTAGGGAACCGGGAAGTGAAGCCGCAAGGCTTCATTTCCTGATTCCCCTACCGAAGATGGCGGCGGCAGCATTTTCAGCCCCAGATTATTTGCAGATTGTGGAACCCAAGGGGTCATATATTTCATGCTATGTAAATGCGGCGCACTTTACATAGGAAAAACTATCCGCCAATTAAGACAAAGACTCAATGACCACATATAATATTCCTCCAATGGTAAAATGCTCACCCCGGTTAGTAGGCATCTGGATTTATACCACAAACTTGACACCTCTTTTGCCCCTTTTTTGGTCCTGAATGTCATCCCTAGGGATCCTAGGGGTGGCAACTGGGACAAAAAAATTCTCCAAAAGGGGAACCCAATGGATTGAGTATCTTAACGCCATCCATCCACCAGGGATCAATGAGGTACTGTCATACAAACCATTTTTGTGAAGCGATAGACCACCTAGTTCCCCGGTTCCTGGCTTTGATGGACAGGTCAGCTCATTGGGGCTGGATGTCTAAATGGGCCACGGTTACCATGGGTATTGCATAAAAGTGGTGGGTTTGTGTTGTCTTATGCTGTGTGCTATTTTGCAGTATCGACTGCACTCTACCTTTAATGCATGTGGCTGTAACATTTCTGCTGAGTTTTAAAGTGGAACTATAGGCAAAACCTTTTTTTCCATTTTGGATAGAGTAAGGGAGGGTTATAACCCCTATCAGATTTTTTTTTTTCGCAATCTGTGTCCTATTGTAGAGATCTCCCTTCACTTCCTGTCTAATAGCCAAACAGGAAGTGAGAGGAAATCCCTGTAAATTAAGGGAATTCCTTGGTGACCACCAGGTCTCCAGAACTAGTGTCCCCATTGGAATATTTGCATGCTATTACTTTTCTGGGGACAACCCGAAATCTGGGATTTTCTTTTACTTTCACTGATAATGGTAAACAGGGCAAATAAGCAGAGTAAATCTTCCAATAGGGGACACAGACAGCAATTTTTGGCTTGTGGTAACCTACTGTGGATCGGGGATGGAGGGAGATCCATGGATGTGCAGGCACCCCACGTCATGGTCCTGGTGGAGGCCATCGTCGGTGGCCCTGGCTGGCGGCCGTGGCGTCTGAGGAAGCTGCCTGGGGGTTCTCTCCCTCAGCTGTTTTCCCCTAGTGAGGCCGTGGGCAGTCCCTCATTGCCTCCTCAGGGATTCCTTATGGGACTAGGGGTCTGGCGCATGGGCAGTATTGGCGGCCAGCCATTGGTGTCCTGATGTGGACACGGACAGATAAAAGATGCCACTCGCACCTTACAGCGCACGCCACTGGGGTGGACGGACGGCGGGGAGGCTGGTGTTCCTTTCACACTAAACGGAGACGGTGTGAGAATTATTGGTGGGGGGATTAATGATGAGGCATTTTCTTACTATCATGGAGGACGCTCCTCTATTATGGACTCTTAGGCCCCTTTCACACTTGTGCAACTTGTCCTATGACTTGGGACTGCAAAGTCGCATGACAGGTCGTACCCCATGATTTCCAATGAGTACTGTTCATATCTGTGCGACTTCAAGTCGCAGCGAGTTCAAAGTTGTCCCTGCACTACTTTGGTCCAACTTTGATGTGACTTGAGGTCCATAGACCTCAAGATTACAAAGGCATTGCTTCAAGTCCCATCAAAGTCGTGTAAAAATCACAGGAAAGTCACGCAACATTCAGGTCGCACGAGTGTGAAAGGGGCCTTACACTATGTTTTACCACTTAGGTTGCCTACTACTTGGGACACTGCTATATCTATTATCTAGGGATCGGTTTGGTGTCTGAGGGTCCTTGTAAGGAGCCTGCGTGTCTTGCATCCCTTTACCAGGGTTTATACTATAATATTTTGTGCATATGATACCCTATGACATATGCATCAACCCTTAAATTACCCTATGTCTGTGAAGTTGTCCAAGGACACCAACTGCATCGGACTTCCTGGGTGAGTCTTATATATTAGGCAGCCCCCCCATTTATTAACCTTGCCTGGGGACATCGTTTCCTGGCCTGTGTAATTATATCCTCTCTTTTTAATATACAGACACTGAATAACTGGGACGACAATTTTCTACTCCCTACACTCTTACTTTTCTGTAGCCACTACGAGAGCTTTCTAATGTGATACCTACTGCGTAACAATATATATACATTCCCTGTTATAGCTATTCTTGTGGGGTGCCATGGGTGAAGTTAGTGAACACATAGTTGATAAGAGGCCAAATTAAATGACCTCTGACCTCACATAATATCCTTACTATTTTTTTCCCTTTTGAGCAAGACTCCACTTATATATCGCAAGATTTTTAATTTGCACTTTGTATTTTAATCAAGCTGTAATAAAAACTATTTTTTGACATTTTAGTGTATTCTGGTGCCTAAAAAGTCGATTACAGTTCACTTATCAATTTTGTAAGGAGTAAGGAGTGGTTGGGAGCAGTGACAATGTATCTGTGGGCAGAAGCTTCTGATGGGGGTGTAAGCAATTGGGGGTGAGGGGCAGCAACAATGTATCCTCCGCTTCCCCCCCTCCACCATACCTAACCCCCTCTACAGGTGCTGTTCTCCCTCCCGTCAGCTTTTAGATGCTGTAGGATGAGCCACAAAAGATCGACTCTAGCTGCCCCACCTGCTGCTCTGATCATTATGGGATTTCCCCCCCTGCAGGTAGGGTTAATTTAATCAAGATGGTGTACTTACCAAAATTCTTGTATTTCTTTTGTAACTTCCATGTTTCCTTACTGAATTATTTTATTACAAAGGTGAATAGTGTGCTCACTAGTTATTATTTGGTCAGGTTGAACTCCACGGTTGGCCCTGTCTACGTTGCAGCTGCCTCTTGGTATGGGGGGGATTGTGTTGTGGTGGTTTTCGCAACCACGAGACAATCCTGCCGTGACTTTGGAGGCAGCCATTGTGGGATCATACTCAACGCTTAGCAACCTGGTCTTCAGGGGCCCTAGAGCACACCCGGAAATTACAACTTTAATGCGTACCATTGTGGTTGGTGTGGCATAGAGCTCGGGCTAAGTATCACACTCTGGAATCCTTCTCCCCTCATTTCCCTTTGTGGGGTAACCCTTCTCACCCTCATATGCATAGTATCCCAGATCCTAGTGTGTGGGCCACTAGGGGCAAAGTGGGTCTGAAGCATATAGTGGCGGAGGGTCACTTGAGGATGTTCCCTGATCTCAAGGCCGCTTTTCACCTGCCTAACTGCATGTTTTTCAGGTACTTGAGCTTAGGCATGCTTTTGGCCAACAATTCCCCTCTCGGATTATCTTGGAGTCAGACCCGTTGAGAGACTGTTGACCTCCCAAGTGTTGGATGAGCCTCTCTTGCGCCTCTCCATGGCTCTACAGCCTCATTTTTTCATATGGTATGGTCCTGTCCCTTCTTACAGTCGTTTTGGACTGATGGTCAGATGTTGACTGATGTCAACTCAGTGGGCGGCTTGACTCTCAGATTGGATCCCAAGGTTCTACTTCTGAATGTTTTTGATAATTCTCATATGAGTAGATATGTAAAACTTTTTATTTGTTACACTTACTTTTATGCACTCAGGGAGATTCTTTTATGTTAGAAATCTGCTCAGCCCCCAAATGTTACTTCCTGGCTGTTCTGCGGTGAATAGAGTTCTGCCCTTATATAAGCTTACCTATCTCAATCGAAACTGTCCTAAGAAATTTGATGATTACTGTGTTGGTTCTCCCCCTCCTTTTCTCTGCCTTCTTTCCTTCCTATGTCCCCCTCCTTCCCCCTGCCCCTATTTCTCATTCGTTCATTGACAGACACAGCCTTCTATCTTCAGAACGATAGGGTTATATCGCCTCCGCAGGAGTAGGACTAGGCAGAACAAAAGAACAAAACACTTGGTCACTCCCATGGGCCGTACACAGTCAGTATATAACATCCTTCCTGCTCTTGGTTATCAGTTATTTTTTCTGCCTAGTCAGGAGTAAGGACTTGGTGGGATCGCTAGTCCTGGGAATTTTTGTTTGTTATTTATTTGCTTTTGCTGGATTTTTTTTTCGGTGAGATCTCCAATCAACTGCCGGGCTGTGCAACGGACTGGACACTTGGTCCAGGGGTCACCCCAGTCTGGCCAGCGAGCACCTGCAGACCGCGGCTATGCGCTAGTTCGGCCACGACATAGCCCCACTGGACAGGGGCTGGCCCTGCGAGTTAAACGTCTCACGAGGTCGCATACGACCGGGTCTTGGCCTGTGTCGCAGCGTTCCTCATGGCCGACAGCCCCCCCACTTCGGTGGTGAGGAGGATCTGTCCGGGAGCGTTACCCGCTTTTTTTGCTGGAGAGGTATGTAGTTCCCTCCTCTCCTTCCCTGGAGAGGTGTGGGACACGGGTACTCCCTAGAGTGGTCGGTCCCTCTGGGGTTCTCCTCCACCCCCCTCTTTCCCGGGTGAGGCCCAGGCTTCCGGCCTAGGGACTTTTTGGGACACGGCCCCTTTTTTCCACCCTCGGGTTTTGTATTGGGGGGGGTATCTGGTGGTTAGGCCTGGGAGGAGGGTGATCGGGGGTCTTGGGACTAATTTAGGCTGCGGCTCTGTGGCCTACCAGCTATGATCGGTCCGGTCCCCCCACTCGCGCCCGGTGGGCGAAAGTTTAGGCCGCAGCTTTGCGGCCTATCGCCCATCCAGGGCTCAGGGTCGGTCCGGCCCCCCTCCGCGGGCCGCGTGCTTGTGGCGGGCGTCCAAAAATTTAGCCCACGGCTTTTGCAGCCTACTGACTCTCGTCAGTCCGGCCCCCCCGCAGGCCGCCAGAAATTTAGCCCGTGGCTTTTGAGGCCTGCCAGGCCTCTTGGTGGCCCCCCCTTTCCTGAGGGGTGGCGCTGCGGCGGTTTGTGTCCCCCTGTGAGGGGCCACTGTTTGTGTCCCCCTTTGAGGGGCCACAGTTTTTGCTCCCTGTCAGGGGCCACGGTTTTTGCCCCCTGCGTGGGGCCATGGTTTTAGCCCCTGTGAGGGGCCTTGGTCTGTGTCCCCTGTGAGGGGCCTTGATCTGTGTCACCTGTGAGGGGTCTCAGTTGACACCCTCTAGGTGGACCTTGAAGGGGGGGTCCCATTGGGTGGGACCCCCAACCCCCCTAACTTTTTGGTGTAGCGCTTAGGCAGATAGCCTAGTATAGGGCACTCCTGCCCTCCCTACCTCCCCTGTTGAACAATCCTATCTGACTCTGCCGCACGGGCTGGTAGCCACACTCCCTATCCTGTCAGGGAGTGAGGATGACGACAGAAGGGCTCAAAGGGTCCCTGGTTGTCGCACTTACATCTGTGACGGAACCTTTCAAGATGGGGGATGCAGTGGTGGCTGCGGGGGAGGGCCAGTACCCTCTTGGATAAACCGTCTTGCGTGGCGAAAGCGTTCCCTTCTCTCTCTTATTTTTACAAATTTGTCCATGAAGACTGAGAGTGTCCAAAATGCCTTTTGCTTTTCCAAAAACGCTGGCTGTAAGGTACCCCTTTGGGTAGTCCCCCCTTCAGAAGGGGACTGTTACACCAGTAGTGAACCCCTCTGTCTCTATGCTGCTAGAGGCAACCATGGCTCCAATAGAGGAATCTCTGACTTCTAAGGGCCCAGCTGGCAAACCTAGAGGGGGAGCAGAATCCCCCTGCCTTTGCTGCTTGGGGACTTATTGGGTAGGCGCTGCGGTTTGTCCGCTATGCCTCTTGGCTGCAGTTCCTCTGGTTGCTGAGTCTATTGCCTCAGTGGTGCTTAGACATGTATTTAGGGGGGTTACTCTGAATGACTTCATGTCGCCTCTTGATTTTATCCGGTAATAAGATAGTTTTCTGGCTGTGTTCCTCCAGTTTGTTGCCTCCAATGGTCGTCTGTCGCCAGACTGCTTGCTGTCCTCCGTTGGGGGCTGTGCAAGCCCCGTTGCTGCAGAGTGTGATTGTCCCGGTTCCTGTGCTGGGAACAGTGTCAGGGGTTTTATTCAAATCTGTGCACAGTCTAAAAGATGGAGGGTAGTGTACATCTAATTCTGGACCTCAAGGTCCTGACCTGCCTTGTGTGGGTACAGGAGTTCAGGATGGAGTCCGTCCACACAGCGGTGGCACTCCATGATGGGGTGTTTCTGACTTCTATGACATCAGGAATGCTTAAGCATTCTGTTCTGTGCTCGACTCCAGCACTTCCTCCATCTGCTGTGGGTGCGGAGCATTATCTGCGCGTGGTGTGGTCCTTTGATCTGGCCACCATTTTTCGGGTGTTCACGAGGTGTTGGCCCTGGATCTGGCAGGGTTACGTCAGTGGGGGTTGACGGTCCTGGGCTGCCTGGGCGATCTTCTGCGCCAAATTCTCAATTACCCCGAGGAGCAACGCAGTTTCTATACAGACTTTCTCTGATTTCAGTTGGCGTCTATTCTATCGGAAGTCTGCTTTAGTCCGGCAAGAACGTTGATATATCTGAGCCTGACCAGGCTTCAGCTCTGGCCAGCCTGTTTCTTCCCCTGGACAGACTCCATAAGTGGCATGCGGCGTTTTGTTTCATTTACTATCCGGAAGGTGGGCTCCTCTGCGGATCCACATGTGGAGGTCGGGTCTGATGGTATCTACCCTTTTTTGAGGCAAGGTCATTTGCACAGTTCCATGTAGGCTCCATTCGGGGAGATCCTGGCATAATGGGACAAATACCCAAGGTCTCTGAACAAATCGGATTCGGCTGAGTCAAGAAACCAGAGGTTTCCTAGTCTGGGGGCTTCGTTCTCCGGTTCTTCAGTGGGGAAGATCCTTTCTCCCCTTGTATTGAACAGGGTGACCACCAATACCAGTTTGTCCGGATGGGAAGATGTCCTGGGACTAAGCTCGGCTCGGGGTCGTTGGACATTGGTGGAATCCGGACTACCGTGTAATATCCCGAAACTTCAATTGATCAGACTAGGTTTGCATCACGGACGGCTCGACTTCGGGGCCTCCCAGTACGAATCCAGTCGGATAAAGCAACAGCGGTGGCTTATGTCCCTCACCAGGGTGGGCCAAAAAGGCCGTTGACGACCCTGACTTTTTTCCTTCCTCTATTCCTGCCCCATCCTTAAGCTTCCTGGTGGCCCTTTTTTCACCTCCTCTTTTCCCCCTTCATCCTTACTCTTGCCACCCCCCCTTTTTTTGCTTTCCCTATTCCTGCCCCATCCTTAAGCTTCCTGGCGGCCCTTTTTTCTTCCTCTCTTCCCCCCCCTTCATCCTTTCTTCTTTCTCTTACCATCTCCTCCTCCTCTTCTTCCCCCCTCCCCCTATTTTTCTTTCCCTACTCCTGCCCCACCCTTAAGCTTCCAGGTAGCCCTTTTTTCCTCCTCTTTTTTTCCCCCTTCATCCTTTCTTCTTTCTCTTACCACCCCCCCCCCTTTTTTCCTTCCCCTATTCCTGCCCCCATCCTTAAGCTTCCTGGCGGCCATTTTTTCCCCTCCTCTTTTCCCCCTTCACCCTTTCTCTTACCATCCCCCCTTTTTTTGCTTTCCCTATTCCTGCCCCATCCTTAAGCTTCCCGGCGGCCCTTTTTTCTTCCTCTCCCCCCCCCCTTCATCCTTTCTTCTTTCTCTTACCATCCCCCCCCTTCTCTTCTTCCCCCCTCCCCCTATTTTTCTTTCCCTACTCCTGCCCCACCCTTAAGCTTCCAGGTAGCCCTTTTTTCCCTCCTCTTTTTCCCCCTTCATCCTTTCTTCTTTCTCTTACCACCTCCCCCCTTTTTCCTTCCCCTATTCCTGCCCCAGCCCCATCCTTAAGCTTCCTGGCGGCCCTCTTTTCCCCCTCCTCTTTTCCCCCTTCATACTTTCTTTTTTTCTTTCTTTCTCTTATCACCTCTGCACCCCCCCCCCTTTCCCCTTTTGGTATGGCAAATAAGGCTCCGTTTCCACTTGTGCAACTTGTCCTGTGACTTGGGACTGCAAAGTCGTACTCCATGGTTTTCAATGAGTACCGTTCATATCTGGGCGACTTCAAAGTAGTCTCTGTACTACTTTGGTCCCACTTTGATGCAACTTGAACTTAGGGTTGACACCTCATCTTTAAACTAGAACACATTAATTATATAGGTTCTGTGGCTGATTAAGGTGGTAATTAAACTCACTTGGTGCCTTATCTGCATTAAATTAGCCTCAGAACCTGTGTATTTCGGGTTTAAAGGGATGAGGTGGCAACTCCACTTGAGGTCCATAGACCTCAAGACTACTCAGGCATTGCTTCAAGTCAAATCAAAATCGCGGCAAAATCACGTGACTTTCAGGTTGCAATAGTGGAAACCTAGGCTAAAGCAGCACACTGTGGACACATTACACCTAGTTAAGGAATATATTTAACCCCTTGATCGCCCTAGATGTTAACCCCCTGCACCCTCTCCAGTGCCGATCCCATCATCCGCTGTACCCTCTCCAGTGCCAATCCCATCATCTGCTGCACCATCTCCAGTTCCGATCCCATCATCCACAGCACCCATTCTAGTGTCAATCCCATCATCCACTGCACCCTCTCCAGTGCCAAAATCGCCGCTCCCTGCAATCTCATCAGCGCCAAAAATGCCAATCCCTGCACCCTTTCCAGTGCTGATCCCATCATCTGCTGCACCCTCTCCAGTACTGATCCCATCACCCACTGCACCCTCTCCAGTGCTGATCGCATCATCCGCTGCACCCTCTCCAGTGTCGATTCCATCATCCACTGCACCCCCTCCAGTGGCGATCCCATCATCCACTGCACCCTCTCCAGTGCCGATCCCATCATCCGCTGCACCCTCTCTAGTGCCGATCCCATCATCCGCTGCACCCTCTCCAGTGCCGATCCCATCATCCGCTGCACCTTCTGCAGTGCTGAAATTGCCAATCCCTGCACCCTTTCCAACGCCGATCCCATCATCCGCTGCACCCTCCCCAGTGCCTATCCCATCATACCTTGCACCCTCTGCAATGTTGATCCCATCATCCACTGCACCCTCTCCAGTGCCAAAATTGCCACTCTCTGTACCCTCTCCATCATCCCCTGCACCCTCTCCAGTGCCGATCCCATCACCCACTGCACCCTCTCCAGTGCCAAAATTGCCACTCCCTGCACCCTCTCCCTCCCATCATCCACTGCACCCTTTCCAGTGCCAATCCCATCATCCGCTGCACCCTTTCCAGCGCCAATCCCATCATCCCCTGCACCCTCTCCAGTGCCGATCCCATCACCCACTGCACCCTCTCCAGTGCCAAAATTGCCACTCCCTGCACCCTCTCCCTCCCATCATCCACTGCACCCTTTCCAGTGCCAATCCCATCATCCGCTGCACCCTTTCCAGCGCCAATCCCATCATCCCCTGCACCCTCTCCAGTGCCGATCCCATCATCCACTGCACCCTCTCCCATGCCGATCCCATTATCCGCTGCACCCTCTCCAGCGCTGATCCCATCATCTACTGCAACCTCTCCAGTGCTGATCCCATCATCCGCTGCACCCTCTCCAGTGCCGATCCCATCATCCATTGCACCCTTTCCAGTGCTGATTCCATTATCCACTGCACCCTCTCCAGGGCTGAAATCGCCGCTCCCTGCACCCTCTCCAGTGCCAAAATCGCCAATCCCTGCGCCCTCTCCAGTGTCGATCCCATCATCCGCTTCACCCTCTCCAGTGCCAATCCCATTATCTGCTGCACCTTCTCCAGTGCCGATCCCATCATTCACTGCACCCTCTCCAGCGCCAATCCCATCATCCCCTGCACCCTCTCCAGTGCTGATCCCATCATCTACTGCACCCTCTCCAGTGCTGATCCCATCATCCACTGCACCCTCTCTAGTACCGATCCCATCATTCACTGCACCCTCTCCAGTGCCGATCCCATCATCCACTGCACCCTCTTCAGTGCTGAAATCGTCGCTCCCTGCACCCTCTCCAGTGCCAAAATGGCCAAACCCTTACACCCTCTCCAGTGCCGATCCGCTGCACCCTCTCCAGTGCCGATCCTATCATCCACTGCACCCGTGTCGATCTAATCATCTGCTTCACCCTCTCCAGTGCCGATCCCATCATCCGCTGCACCCTCTCCAGTGTCGATCCCATCATCTGCTTCACCCTCTCTAGTGCCAAAATTGACACTCCCTGCACCCTCTCCCTCCCATTATCTGCTGCACCCTCTCCAGTGCCGATCCCATCATCCGCTGCACCCTCTCCAGTGCCGATCCCATCATCCGCCGCACCCTCTCCAGTGCCGATCCCATCATCCGCCGCACCCTCTCCAGTGCCGATCCCATCATTCACTGCACCCTCTCCAGCGCCAATCCCATCATCCCCTGCACCCTCTCCAGTGCTGATCCCATCATCCACTGCACCCTCTCCAGTGCCGATCCCATCATCCACTGCACCCTCTCCAGTGCCGATCCCATCATTCACTGCACCCTCTCCAGTGCCGATCCCATCATCCATTGCACCCTTTCCAGTGCCGATTCCATTATCCACTGCACCCTCTCCAGGGCTGAAATCGCCGCTCCCTGCACCCTCTCCAGTGCCAAAATCGCCAATCCCTGCGCCCTCTCCAGTGTCGATCCCATCATCCGCTTCACCCTCTCCAGTGCCAATCCCATTATCTGCTGCACCTTCTCCAGTGCCGATCCCATCATCCCCTGCACCCTCTCCAGCGCCAATCCCATCATCCCCTGCACCCTCTCCAGTGCTGATCCCATCATCTACTGCACCCTCTCCAGTGCTGATCCCATCATCCACTGCACCCTCTCTAGTACCGATCCCATCATTCACTGCACCCTCTCCAGTGCCGATCCCATCATCCACTGCACCCTCTTCAGTGCTGAAATCGTCTCTCCCTGCACCCTCTCCAGTGCCAAAATGGCCAAACCCTTACACCCTCTCCAGTGCCGATCCGCTGCACCCTCTCCAGTGCCGATCCTATCATCCACTGCACCCGTGTTGATCTAATCATCTGCTTCACCCTCTCCAGTGCCGATCCCATCATCCGCTGCACCCTCTCCAGTGTCGATCCCGTCATCTGCTTCACCCTCTCTAGTGCCAAAACTGACACTCCCTGCACCCTCTCCCTCCCATTATCTGCTGCACCCTCTCCAGTGCCGATCCCATCATCCGCCGCACCCTCTCCAGTGCCGATCCCATCATCCGCCGCACCCTCTCCAGTGCCGATCCCATCATCCGCCGCACCCTCTCCAGTGCCGATCCCATCATCCGCTGCACCCTCTCCAGTGCCGATCCCATCATCCGCTGCACCCTCTCCAGTGCCGATCCCATCATCCACTGCACCCTCTTCAGTGCTGAAATCGCCGCTCCCTGCACCCTCTCCAGCGCCAATCCCATCATCCCCTGCACCCTCTCCAGTGCTGATCCCATCATCTACTGCACCCTCTCCAGTGCTGATCCCATCATCCACTGCACCCTCTCTAGTACCGATCCCATCATTCACTGCACCCTCTCCAGTGCCGATCCCATCATCCACTGCACCCTCTTCAGTGCTGAAATCGTCGCTCCCTGCACCCTCTCCAGTGCCAAAATGGCCAAACCCTTACACCCTCTCCAGTGCCGATCCGCTGCACCCTCTCCAGTGCCGATCCTATCATCCACTGCACCCGTGTTGATCTAATCATCTGCTTCACCCTCTCCAGTGCCGATCCCATCATCCGCTGCACCCTCTCCAGTGTCGATCCCATCATCTGCTTCACCCTCTCTAGTGCCAAAACTGACACTCCCTGCACCCTCTCCCTCCCATTATCTGCTGCACCCTCTCCAGTGCCGATCCCATCATCCGCCGCACCCTCTCCAGTGCCGATCCCATCATCCGCCGCACCCTCTCCAGTGCCGATCCCATCATCCGCCGCACCCTCTCCAGTGCCGATCCCATCATCCGCCGCACCCTCTCCAGTGCCGATCCCATCATCCGCTGCACCCTCTCCAGTGCCGATCCCATCATCCGCTGCACCCTCTCCAGTGCCGATCCCATCATCCACTGCACCCTCTTCAGTGCTGAAATCGCCGCTCCCTGCACCCTCTCCAGCGCCAATCCCATCATCCCCTGCACCCTCTCCAGTGCTGATCCCATCATCTACTGCACCCTCTCCAGTGCTGATCCCATCATCCACTGCACCCTCTCTAGTACCGATCCCATCATTCACTGCACCCTCTCCAGTGCCGATCCCATCATCCACTGCACCCTCTTCAGTGCTGAAATCGTCGCTCCCTGCACCCTCTCCAGTGCCAAAATGGCCAAACCCTTACACCCTCTCCAGTGCCGATCCGCTGCACCCTCTCCAGTGCCGATCCTATCATCCACTGCACCCGTGTTGATCTAATCATCTGCTTCACCCTCTCCAGTGCCGATCCCATCATCCGCTGCACCCTCTCCAGTGTCGATCCCATCATCTGCTTCACCCTCTCTAGTGCCAAAACTGACACTCCCTGCACCCTCTCCCTCCCATTATCTGCTGCACCCTCTCCAGTGCCGATCCCATCATCCGCCGCACCCTCTCCAGTGCCGATCCCATCATCCGCCGCACCCTCTCCAGTGCCGATCCCATCATCCGCCGCACCCTCTCCAGTGCCGATCCCATCATCCGCCGCACCCTCTCCAGTGCCGATCCCATCATCCGCTGCACCCTCTCCAGTGCCGATCCCATCATCCGCTGCACCCTCTCCAGTGCCGATCCCATCATCCACTGCACCCTCTTCAGTGCTGAAATCGCCGCTCCCTGCACCCTCTCCAGTGCCAAAATGGCCAATTTCTGCACCCTCTTCTGTGCCGAATTGATCCGCTGCACCCTCTCCAGTGCTGATCCCATCATCCACTGCACCCTCTCTAGTGCCGATCCCATCACCCACTGCACCCTCTCCAGTAGAGTTGCCACCTTATCCCTTTAAACCCGAACACATATGAATTACACAGGTTCTGAGGCTAATTAAATGCAGATAAGGCACCAAGTGAGTTTAATTACCAACTTAATCAGCCACAGAACCTGTATAATTAATATGTGTTCGGGTTTAAAGGGATTAGGTGGCAACTCTACTCTCCAGTGCTGATCCCATCATCCACTGCACTCTCTCCATTGCTAAAATCGCCACTTCCCGCACCCTTTCCACTAAAAAAACATAACCGGAAAAAAAAATGGAGTTATAAATATTGTCCTAAGTGAATTCTGGTACATGTTTTTGATACAAAAAAAATCCCAATAAGTGTATATTGATTGGTTTGCTTGAAAGTTATAGTGCCTACAAAGTTTGGGATATGTACTGGAAATTTTAGTTTTTTATTTGTTTTATACTACAAATGGCGGAGTTAAATGACTTATAGTTGGACTGTGATAGTGCGATCTGACACTAACTGCTGCTGGGGGGAACTGACCAATTGCCACTGACATCACCAATGACACTAATACAGTGATCAGTGCTAAAAATATGACACTGGCTGGGAAGGGGTTAACATCTAGGGCGATCAAGGGGTTAAATGTGTTCCTTAACTAGGTGTAATGTGTGCACAGTGTGCTGCTTTATACTAATGATCACTCAATTTCTCATCACTGACAGATCACTCCCTCTGTACAGCCCCGTGTTGAATTTCAACACAGAGCTCTGAGCTGTGATTGGACACAGCCCAGATCAGCTGGTCCCGGGTGTCAATCATTGGCTGGGAATTGCTGACAAGCTCCTGCTGTGTACAATCACAGCGGGAGCAAGGTGGGGCCGAACAAGCGCGTGCCCTAAACCTGGGAGTAGGCAGCGACGTACCAGCACATCGCTTTGCCTACAAAGGCCACCCATCTGCAGTACAATGCGGCCGGGCGGTCTCTAAGTGGATAATATTTGCAGCAGAATATATATGATTTTCAAGAAGACGGAGGTTTAATGCCAACATACCACTGAACCGTAAAGCTTTTTTGCGTGGAGATCCATGTGTCTCAATCTTGGCCCTGTTAGTTGGCATGAAGGTGGGGCAAAAAGGACAATGAAATTGTGCTTAGAGACATGGATTGCATTCTTCTTCCAACATAAACATGAACTTCCATCATCACCAAAAATGTAAATTGGTAAATGTTAAACAATCGCTTTTACAAACAAATCCAGTTTACAAAGTTAGCTCAGGGACAGAACTTTAACAGAAAGTACAAAACTTCCAAAAAATATCTTCTATTTCTGCAATTCCCAGCAGAATGGATCTTCTGCAGACTGCAGTTACTGGAGCTCCACTCTACACAGAAGTCATGTGACCTCCACTTCCTGTAGTAGTGTCTCTTTGTTGTTTGTTACATTAAAGTTAATTTAAATATAAAAAAAAGGTGGAGTTGTGGAGGCCCCATGTTTCCTGTGACAGTGGAGCTCCAGCTGCAGAGATTCACAATAAAGTTCAGTAAAAAAAAAAAGAAGTGGAGTGAAGGCCACATGCTTCCTGTCATCGGGGGAGCTCCACTCTGCAGCCAGACACCTCGGATACTCAGATGACTGCAAGAGCATATCACATGACCCGCGTTGCCCCGCCCCACACCATCGAGACTTTCCCGGGGTGATGGATGGGACTAGTTACGTGTTTCCTGTAGGAAGTGATAGCCGAGGAGGAGTGAAAGTCAAAGGTAGGGTGAGGGGGGTCTGTGTGAGAAAGAGGAATGGGAGGGCAGCCTGTGGGAGAAGGAAATATGGGGGGGCAGCCTGTGGGAGAATGGGGGGGAGCGTTTTATTTTTATTAAAGGACAGTGTAAATATAAAAAATGCAAAGTAAAATAACCGGTTTAATACAAGGCATTTTCACCCCCTTCCTTCCCAGGCCAATTTTTAGTTTTCAGCGCTGTCGCACTTTAAACGACAATTGCGCGGTCGTGCGACGTTGTACCCAAAAAAAATTGACGTCCTTTTTTTCCCCACAAATAGAGCTTTCTTTTGGTGGTATTTGATCACCTCTGCGGTTTTTATTTTTTGCGCTATAAACAAAAGAAAAACGACAATTTAAAAAAAAACACAATATTGTTTACTTTTTGCTATAATAAATATCCCAATTTAAAAAAAAAAAAAACAAATTTATTTATTTACGTATTCTTCTACATATTTTTGGTAAAAAAATCGCAATAAGCGTATATTGATTGGTTTGCGCAAAAGTTATAGCGTCTACAAAATACGGGATAGATTTATAGCATTTAAAAAAAAAAAAAATGTATTTATTTTTTTTACTAATAATAGCAGCGATCGCGATTTTTTTTTTTTTTTCGTGACTGTGACATTATGGCGGACACATCAGACACTTTTGACACATTTTTGGGACCATTCACATTTATACAGCGATCAATCTTATAAAATTGCATTGATTACTGTGTAAATGCGACAG
This sequence comes from Lithobates clamitans, assembly GCA_037952925.1. Lineage (NCBI taxonomy): Eukaryota > Metazoa > Chordata > Amphibia > Anura > Ranidae > Lithobates > Lithobates clamitans. The sequence continues at coordinate 1,655,119 of JBBGZY010001769.1, forward strand.
GCAGTGAGGGGGTTAACCACTAGGGGGAGACGAGGGGTTAATTATGTTTCCTAAGGGAATGATTCTAACTGTAGGGGGAGGGGACGTACAAGGGGAGGAGACCGATCAGTGTTCCTCCGTTCTGGGAACACAGATCGCTCTCCTCTCCACTGACAGGATGTGGATCTCTGTGTTTACACACACTGATCCACATGCCGGCCCGGACAACGGGCAATCGCGGGTGCCCGGCGGACATCGCGGCCGCCGGGCACACGCACCGGGTCCCGAGCAATGCGGCAGGCGCGCGCCCCCTAGGCGGCCGGGAAGCCCAGGCCATCATATGACGTCCACCCAGGATGGGAGATCTGTGGACGTTCACCATCTGTGGACGACATTTGACAATAGCCGGGTAGGGAAGTGGATAAATAAGACAAAAAAAAAAATGTAAAGCGCCCCGTCCCTCCTAGCTTGCGCACAGAAGCGAACGCATATGCAAGTCGCACCCACATATATGTAAACAGTGTTCAAACCACACATGTGAGGTATTGCCGCGTGCGTCAGAGCGAGAGCAACAATTCTAGCCTTAGATCTCTTCTCTGTAACTGTAAACTGGTAACCTGTAGAATTTTTTTAAACGTCGTCTATTGAGATTTTTAAGTAGCAAAGTTTGTCGCCGTTCCACGAGCGGGCACAATTTTGAAGTGTGACATGTTGGGTAAGGATGAGCTCCGGCGTGTTCGCACACTCTACGTGCAGAGCCCGCCAGGAAGTCGGCACAGCGCTAATCACAGGCAGTGAGACGTTTTCCCGATGTGCGCCTGCAGAGATGCGAAGAGATGCAAGATGCGAACAATTGTATCATATTTAACTTTTTAATTATTTTAATATCATGAATTTAAATTATTGCCACCTTTAGCGCAGGAAAAATGCATCCCTTTAAATTCTCTGTATGTCTTCTCACTGGTCCGTTGCACTTCCGTTGTGGTGTTAAAAACCTTGCTTGCTGCATTTTTGGTCAGTTAAAAAAAAAACGCACCTCCACCTTTTTCTCTTATCAGCAAAATACAGATAACTCCATTTTCGGTTGAAATTTTGATGCATCTCTAGTGTTCACATATATATGTGAGCACAGCGGAGGGCTCCATAGGGCCACCTATATACATGCAGCCGGTGTCACCTGTTTGTACTGGGAGGATGCTCAGTCGGGGCCCCCAGCATAGTGACCCCTCTGTCACTGACAGCTCCTGATCACTGTTTACCATCGGGAACCGGTAAGGTGACAGCTCCCAGTCACTGCGACAGCCAATCAAACAAGCCTCCTCCATGGAAGACCTGGTGTGCATTGTTCATGGATTACATACATTCCTTTAAAGCAGAAGCTTTAAAATTATGCACGCCTGTAGAATGGCACCAATATACGGTACTTAAAAATCTCCATAGGCGATACTTTAGAAATTGTTGCAGGTTAGAGTTAAAGAGGGGGTCTGGCACTAGAATTATTGCTCTCGCTCTGATATTCGCAACGATACCTCACATATGTGGTGCGATCACCATTTACATATGCATATGGGACTTACATATGCATTTGCGCATAAGCATAGGGGCGCTTTCAATCCATTTATTTTTTTTTTTTTTAACTTGTATTTCTTTTATCCAAAACAATTTTTTACACTTTTTTATTTTTTTATTTTATGTATTAACTTTATTGCCATCACAAGGGATGAACATCTCATGTGACAGCATAGGCCAGTGATGGTGAACCTTGGCACCCCAGATGTTTTGGAACTACATTTCCCATGATGCTCATGCACTCTGCAGTGTAGCTGAGCATCATGGGAAATGTAGTTCCAAAACATCTGGAGTGCCAAGGTTCGCCATGATAGGTCCTCTTGATGTAGAGCAGTGTTTCTCAACTCCAGTCCTCAAGGCGCCCCAACAGGTCATGCTTTCAGGATTTCCATTATTTTGCACAGGTGATTTGATCAGTTTCACTGCCTTAGTAATTGCCACAGCTGTTTCATCTGAGGGAAATCCTGAAAACATGACCTGTTGGGGCGCCTTGAGGACTGGAGTTGAGAAACACTGATGTAGAGTCTGGGGTCTATTAGACTCCAATTCTCTCCTCTGGCTTCCAATGCAGCCAATCAGACGGTCGGCAAGTAGTTAAAGATTTGAATAGTGTTGCACATTTGGTTATTTACTGATTTTTTTTTTTTTTTTATCTTTCAGGTTAAAGATGGTTTCCAGCAAGCGACTTGCAGATCTCGGATACAAGACCTTTTCTGGCACTATGATGCTGCTGACGCTGTATGGAGGATATCTGTGCAGTCTCCGGGTGTATCGGTATTTCCACCGCAGGGAACAGCTGCGGATCGCAGCAGAGAACCAGACAGAAGACATCATTAAAGACTGAATGAAGTTCACACTGAACTGTCCTCCTCTATGAAATCACCTTGTACCCACCCATTTTACCTCTGGATTCCCACCATGGATCATGAAGCTCGGTTTCATCAAAGATTATATTGCTGAACTGTTTCCATGTAAACTTTTTTTATTTGTACAAATAAATTTTCCACCTGGCTTCTTCGATCTTTCAAAGAATGTCAGGTGGGAGGGGGGCTGACAAGGCCACCCACTGGGCATATTTCTGTCTGTTTATCAGGAACCAGGTGACATTTCCACTGTATGGCCAACTTAAGTAGAAGAACAGCGGGCTGCGGGAGAGAAGCTATACGTCAAACAGATCGGTACAGCTCTTGTGCAATATGTTAGACGCATAAACTACTTGGGTGTTTTTCTTTTTTTTTTTTTTTTAATGTCTGTGTGTCATTGGAGAAATTTCCCGCCCCTGTAAAAAAAAAAAAGTTAGGGGAAATCTCCCAAAGTTAGTGTAATTCTTCTCTTAGGCCGTGTTCACATATGTGCCACCGCAGGTCGCAGCATGGGGTCCAGTGTGTTTGAGTACACAGATTCAGGTCTGAATTTTTGCCTGAACTCGCACCTAAAACGGACCCAAAGGCGCACAGGACCCTTCTGCAATACGGACCGCGGCCGTCCTGGACCTGTGTGAATCGGCTCACACTTGCCTGTCATGCAAATTGGATGCAGGGGAAAAACCTACATCCAGTTCGCATATATGTGAACCCAGCCTTAGACAGGAGTCCCCCAGTAGAAAATGTCACCAGAAGACGGAAGGGGACAACTCCAACATTGTGGATTTCCCCCTTACCTTCTTTCTCAGTGACAATTGTCACCAGTACAAATAGGGAGGTAAAAGCAGAAAAAAAAAACTTGACAGAAGGGCTGGTCCTCTTCCACTTCTATTTAAAACTAAAAAAAGAAAAGGTTTTGACTAGAGAAAACCTCAAACCACTTGCCGACCAGCGATGTACCTGTATGTCAATGGACTTCAAGCAGATATACTGGTACTATGCTCTTAGCTGCAGGCATCACCCTGGTACTGTTTTTAGGATCAGTGGTTGGCTCTTTTTTAAAAACAATTTTAGTAGGTAATTAGCCTCTGAATTGCTTTTACAAGAGTCAGTAAGGGACATTCTCCCCACCCCCCCCCCCACCCCTGCAGCCTGCTCGGGCTCTCCTGTCCCACTGGTTCTCCACCATGGGAACCCCAAAAGCAATGACCTGACATTACTTCTGGTTTACCCGCCATCTTTTTGTTATAAATGCTTTTAGGGCAGAGGAGGGATTTGAGAGTTTCATAGATGTCAGATCTTTCCATAAAGAGTACCTGTCACATGCCTATTGCTGTCACAAGGGGGAAGGTGCAGATCAGGGACACAGCAATACAACTGAGTCAAGCTAAAATCTCATCTAGTGCCTTGGGATTTTCTGTGGAACTGTATGTGATCTGCCACTCAGTACACAGCTTGTCATAAGCACAAGACGCCCTTGCTGTAAACGATAAACTTTTTTTTTTAAATTTCATTTTAAACAATGTAAATTGCACAATCCAACAAGATCTAAAGAACGAAGTGTGTTTATGTTTGTGTTAAAAACAAGTGGTCATCGGAGCTTGCTCCTTGGTCTGTCAGCTACTGCAGAGCATTCATGCTTGAAGCTGATGTCTTTATATATACTGTATATATGAAATCAGTTCCTCCTGCTAGCTGTATTCAGTTACCTTTGTGTAAGTAAGGTACCAGCCACCACTGCCTTTCCAGGATCTATGAAATCTCGTGGAACATTGATGAAGCATGTTCATCAAATCAGTGCAATGTGCAGCGGCGGAAATATTAATTGAACCAATATTCTTATAGTAGAGTACCAGCCTTTTTTTTTTTTAATTAAAAAATAACCCTGCGATGGTCTCATCTCATCTAATACATTCCGGTGTTTATACTAAATGTAGTTTTACTTATTAGATTGTTCTTACTTGTTGCTCCTTCCGGGATATGGTACTGCTGGCTACCCAGCATCCACCTCCTGATCTTGTGCATTGCTTACAAAGCCCGGCTTAGGAAATACCATGATGTTAGAAGTGCAGGCTGACACTCCTATCCCAGGAGCCAATGGGCAGCTGTATATGGCATACCTTGCTGTGGCGAGGTACAGCAGAAGAGGACTGTTCTGATGGACAAATAAGTTAGCTTTGGATGGAAAAAAAAAAGCTTCTGATGAATAATGGAAATGTGACCACCAACGGGGGGGGGAACTTAACTAGTCGCCGACCGCCCCCAGCACATTTACTGCTACAGGGCGGCCGCACTGCATAGGATCCCGTATATATACAGTATCTCACAAAAGTGAGTACACCCCTCACGTTTTTGTAAATATTTTATTATATCTTTTCATGTGACAACACTGAAGAAATGACACTTTGCTACAATGTAAAGTAGTGAGTGTACAGCTTGTATAACAGTGTAAATTTGCTGTCCCCTCAAAATAACGCAACACACAGCCAATAATGTCTAAACCGCTGGCAACAAAAGTGAGTACACCCCTAAGTGAAAATGTCCAAATTGGGCTCAAAGTTTTAATATTTTGTGTCCTCTTCCACTCCTCCTTGACAACATCACGGAGCTGGTGGATGTTAGACCTTGCGCTCCTCCACCTTCCGTTTGAGGATGCCCCACAGATGCTCAGTAGGGTTTAGGTCTGGAGACATGCTTGGCCAGTCCATCACCTTTACCCTCAGCTTCTTTAGCAAGGCAGTGGTCGTCTTGGAGATGTATTTGGGGTAGTTATGTTGGAATACTGCCCTGCGGCCCAGTCTCCGAAGAGAGGGGATCATGCTCTGCTTCAGTATGTCACAGTACATGTTGGCATTCATGGTTCCCTCAATGAACTGTAGCTCCCCTGTCCTGGCAGCACTCATGCAGCCCCAGACCATGACACTCCCACCACCACCATGCTTAATTGTAGTCAAGACGCACATATCTTTGTACTCCTCACCTGGTTGCTGCCACACACACTTGACACCATCTAAACCAAATAAGTTTATCTTGGTCACATCAGACCACAGGACATGGTTCCAGTAATCCATGTCCTTAGTCTGCTTGTCTTCAGCAAACTGTTTGCAGGCTTTCTTGTGCATCATCTTTAGAAGAGGCTTCCTTCTGGGATGACAGCCATGCAGACCAATTTGATGCAGTGTGCGGCGTATGGTCTGAGCACTGACAGGCTGACCCCCCACCCCTTCAACCCCTGCAGCAATGCTGGCAGCACTCATACGTCTATTTCCCAAAGACAACCTTTGGATATGATGCTGATCACGTGCACTCAACTTCTTTGGTCGACCATGGCGAGGCCTGTTCTGAGTGGAACCTGTTCTGTTAAACCACTGTATGGTCGTGGCCACCGTGCTGCAGGTCAGTTTCAGGGTCTTAGCAATCTTCTTACAGCCTAAGCCATCTTTATGTAGAGCAACAATTATTTTTTTTTCATATCCTCAAAGAGTTCTTTGCCATGAGGTGCCATGTTGAACTTCCAGTGACCAGTATGAGAGAGTGAGAGTGATAACACTAAATTTAACACACCTGCTCCCCAATTACACCTGAGACCTTGTAACACTAACAAGTCACATGACACCGGGAGGGAAAATGGCTAATTGGGCCCAATTTGGATATTTTTACTTAGGGGTGTACTCGCTTTTGTCGCCATCGGTTTTGACTTTAATGGCTGTGTGTTGAGTTATTTTGAGGGGACAGCAAATTTACACTGTTATACAAGCTGTACACTCACTACTTTACATTGTAGCAAAGTGTCATTTCTTCAGTGTTGTCACATGAAAAGATATAATAAAATATTTACAAAAATGTGAGGGGTGTACTCAATTTTGTGAGATACTGTCTGTATGTATGAATATATATATATATATATATATATATATATATATATATATATAATGTGATCCTGCACTTCTGGGTATCGTGCTGATCCCAATGTCCGCCAGCACTCACTAATCGTTCGTTACATTGATAGAATGCCAGTCTGTCTATGTGAACAAGGAAGATCGCTGTTCTGTCAGTACAGAAGGCATGGCTCCTGTGGTAAACCTTCCAGAGCTTAAGTGGTTAAAAAAAGTGGGTGGAAGTGATATTGTCTTACATTGCCGGGTGTAAATATTTATGACAGCCGGAACATTTAGCAATGACAAATGCAATTTTAATTATGGTGTAACACGGTGTCAAAATCTCTCAAGTTTAGTCAGAAAAGTTTTACACAAAGTCCTATCCTGTTTCCTCTTCATTGTTCTGACAGTACAGTTCTCAATGAACACCACAGTGACTCATTATGATGTCAGCAATTTAGTCATCCTTTAGCCTTTATTAAACAATTCTCTGAAGGAAGAACTGTTGCAGACAACTTGAAGTAAATTGCAAAATGATAGCTCGTTTACACCCCAGGGGTTATTCTGTGTGTGTTGCATTAATTGTTTTTATTTTTATTCCTCTTATCTTTTTTTTTTTAACCACTTCTGTCATACATGTAAAAATCAGCTTGCTTTTTTTTTTTCCCTAGAAAATTACGTAGAACCCCAAAACATCATATACAATTTTTTTTAGCAGAGAGCCTAGAGCAGCCATCATTAAATGGCGGCCCGCAGTCTGAACACGGACCACGTGACGCTTCTGTCCGGACTGTCAGGCCACCAGTTTGTTTCGCAATTTCAGCAGTCATTTATTGCTGGGACGCTGACGTCGCGTGTGCGCCCCACCCCTGGTTAAGCAGAGACCCTGGAGAATAAAAAGTTGTTTTTTTTTGCACTCTATTTGCGCAGTGGTTTATGAAACGCAAATTTTTAAGAAAAAAATGCATTTTAGTGAACACAAACACAATATAATACCCAATTTTTTTGGTAAAATGTAGAAGATGATGTTACACCAAGTAAATAGATACTTAACATGCCACGCTTTAAAACCGCACATGCCTATGAAGCAGCGCCAGACTACGCTACCTAAAAATCTTGCTAGGCGCCACTTTAAAAGCCCAGGAGGTCTGGAGCCAGAATTATTGCTGTTACATTGACATTAATGGTGATACATCTGATATGTGTGGTGCGATCACTGTTTACATATGGGCGTGGGACCTACGTGCACATCAGCATGGGGGTGATGCTAAAAATTAAATGTTTTTGTTTGCATTGTACATTTCATTTTTTTGGGGGATGATCAACATCCTTTGTGGTAGCATGGACCATGCCAGGTCATCCTTTTCGGGGAGGTCTATTACAGCCCAGATCTGTCTTCTGATACTTTTGGTTCAACTTTATTGCTATTACAAGGGGTGAACAACATCCCATGTGATAGCATGGGTCATGCCATGCCAGGTCATCTTTTTGGAGCAATCTGGGGTCTATTAGAGTTAGAGCCCAGGTCTCTCTACTGGCCTCCTGAGCATCTAATCAAACTGAGATCACTTTGATCAGATGCTTATTTATTATTTTTTTTATATTCTCTTCACACTTCATTTGCCATCTGCCCTGTCCAAAGTCCCACCCAGAGGAAATCTTTATCTTCAATTTGATCAGATGTTTTGACAAGTCAGTGATGGTTTGTTTTCCTTAGACCAAACGGCATCAGTTCCTCTCACTGCGTCGGGGGATGCCATCGTTCATTTAGGGAGGCCAGTAATGGTGGCAGTGGGAGGGGGACCTCCTGCCACTTGTAAAAGTGATCCAGCAGCTCTATAGCCACTCAGATAACTTTTACATTGTAGGGGATAATCTGCTGGAAAAAAAAAACACAATCGTGGTTGTAGCCTCAAACATGATCCTGGTATAACCACGGTTTATAAAATGGCCTAAGGATGGAGAGTGGTTACATTTCTGGGTAGTTCTGTTGGCTGCAGAGCATTGCAATGTGTTACAGCACATTGGAAATGTGCTGCACAAAGATTGCTAAGGCTGCGTTCACACCATGACGTTCCGGATCACGCACGGAATTGCCGCAAAACGCAGGGCGCACTTGGGATCCCCTTTACTTTCAACGGCACCCAAATCGCGGAGCGATTGCACCACAATTGTTTCCTGACGAATCGCGCAATGCCTGGAAATGGCGTCAAAAACTCCCAGCAGCCTCTACGCGTTTCGCAAGCAGTGATTGCGTCATCAGGACGCAATAATGACGCAATCAATGCTTGCGAAATGCGTAGAGGCTGCTGGGAGTTTTTGAGGCCATTTCCTGCCTGATGAGAGCAAGGGCTGGAACACACGGAATTACACAGGGCAACGCACACCGACATCTCGGTCCCCACACACACGGCTGGAAAAGCTTGGTGCCGGCTCATGAGCACTTAAACATGTGAGTGCAATAGTCCTTTTTATAATTTAAAAATAAACAAGTTTTATATACTACACCATGATGGCCATTTATTTTCCATGAGAGCTGGAGACCCTATCCGCTAACACAATCTGAAGAGGTTGCTGAGTGATCCATGGTTTGGAGTGGTTATCCAACTAATAAACCAATGGCACGTATTCACCTGTATTTGGTGAGTGGCCAATTTATAAGCGGTGGTGGATGCACAAAAGGGTGGTATTTAGCTGCACAATTAGGAAACTGGATAATAGGAGGAAGCTGATCACTCACTGTGGTTATTCAGATTATGGCTATTTAAACTGGATCCCATTAATCACTTGGTTAATCATTGATATTTCTATGCTTTTATATATTGTTTATTGAGCAGTGTTATATATTTTTATATGCCTGTTTTCAACATGTCCTCACTTTAATATTGGGTATAAGGTTTTGTATTTCACTTCTTGGGTGAAATTCTTACGTGATCATATGTGTTTCACTTTCTTTTTTTGGGCATAGGAGCACCTACACAGATATTTATTTCATTTATTTTATTTTTTGAAGGGTATAAATAGTAGTGCCTGAGGGCACATTAAATCACTGAATTTATAGTTTTTTTTGGAATTACTATAAAGGCACTAGTACACAGTATCATGGCTAAAAAAAAAAAGTGGTGGACAAAAGGGAGAAGAGCAGTTGGAGTCTGTAGGAAATCTGTGTACGTTAGGTGAAAGCAGGGCCGCACCGCGCCTAGGCTGAGGCAGAGGAGGGAGCGCTGAAGTTCAAGTGCAGAGTCCTCCTCTCCCTCCTCGTGTCATGCAGAGCGCCGATCTCCCGCTGTGTCACAGAGCTTGGATCTGATAGACGGCACACTGATCCAATGCTGGGGAAATGTAATTAGTGTGACGTGTATCATAGGAGCAGGTCTAGGAGGCGGGACTTTGTTACAGCAGCCGCAGGGGTGATTCAAATCCAAGCTCTGTGACACAGAGGGAGATCGCTGCTCTGCGTGATCCAGGCACTGGGGAGGTTGCATTGATCTCCTGTATTATGTCTGCAGTCTCTAACCATCGCATGTAGTATGTTTGCAATCTCTTACTTAACCGCTTCAATACAGGGCACTTTCACCCCCTTTCTTCCCAGACCAATTTTCAGCACTGAGGCACTTTGAATGAGAAGTAGCGGTCATGCAACACCCAAACTACATTTTTATATTTTTTTTTCACACAAATAGAGATTTCTTTTGCCCGTATTTAATTACCACTGGGATTTTATTTTTTTAAATTTTTTACGCTACAAAATTTTAAAAAAGACCGAAAATTTTTTAAAAAAAATGTATTTTTCCTAATTTCTGTTATATAATTTTTCAAATCAATCTCTCTTCATAAATTTTGACCAAAAATTATGCTACATTTCTTTGGTAAAAATAACCCAAATCAGGGTTTATTTGGTGATGGGGGACAGACAGGTGTTTTTTGCACTGTGAAAGATGTGATGGGGACAGGGGTATCAGTGGTGCTTGGTGTACTGTTTGTGGGGGATCTGTGACCGCTCTCTGTATAAAAATTATCCTCTCACAAAGAGCTGTCAGAGAGCTGCAGATTCCCTCAGGAACATCCACTCAGAACGAGGAAAGGTCCACCCGGCCGTTTATGTGCAGTGGCTGGGTGGGAGGTGGTTCACCAAAAACCTATAAACAAAAAAAGGGTCAATTTTGAAAAAAAAAAAAAAAAAACACACAATATTTTTTACTTTTTGCTATAATAAATATCCCAAATTTAAAAAAAAACAAAAAACTTTTTTTTCCTCAGTTTAGGCCGATATGTAATCTTCTACATATTTTGGGTAAAAAAAAAAATGCAATAAGCGTATATTGATTGGTTTGCGCAACAGTTATAGCGCCTGCAAAATAGGTTATTGATTTATGGCATTTTTATTATTATTTTTTTTTTTTTACTAGTAATGGTGGCAATCTGCGGTTTTTATTCGGACTGCGACATTGCGGCGGACAGATGGGACACTTTTTTTTTTAAACCATTGACATTTATACAGCGATCAGTGCTATAAATAGTCACTGATTACTGTATAAATGTCACTGGCAGGGAAGGGGTTAACACTAGGGGGCAATCAAGGGGTTAAGTGTGTTCCCTCACTGTGTGTTCTAACTGGGGGAGGAGACCGATCGGTGTTCCTATATACTACGAACACAAGATCTGTCTCCTCTCCCTCGACAGGACGTGGATTTGTGTGTTTACACACACACACAGATCCATGTTCCTGCTCTGTCACAATCGATCGCAGGTGCCCGGCGGACATCGCGGCCGCCAGGCATGCGCATCGGCTCCTCAGTGACGTGGTGGGCGCCCCCTTTACCCCTTACAGCGGCCGCCGTACAGCTATGGCGATTCGCACAGGGGAGCCATTCTGGCAGCTGGGAGTCTGCATGTGGTTAAACACATTGCTAATAGTATTAGCTGTTTATGCCAAAGGTAGGACCGTGCAAAGGAGACAGAGTAAACAAAAGGGAGCACGGTGATTAGAGAGACGAAGGCTGAGGGGGGCTGTGAAATTTGTGCAATAAATATTCTTGGAAATATTACAAAATTTTGTGGGTGTTTTTACATTTTAACCACTTCCAGACTGTCCAACGTCGATACACGTTGGTCCTTTGACGTTAAATACAGTTGTTTTGGCAGCACATAGCTGCCATAACCCCGGTATTTTCTTCAGCGATCCGCTTTGAGATAAAAGTGGTCTCCGTGGCAGATTCGCCACAAGATCACTTATCAACGGCGGGAGAGGTGCCCATCCCCCTCCCGCCACGTCCCGGTAATCTTCACCGCTTACCGGAGACGATTCGATCCTTTCCCCTGCTGGGCACTATGTCGAGTGATTAAATAATGGCCCCCACCCGACTTTGTGCCACTGGATGACAGCAACAACGTCAAACGCCACTATTGCGCAAAGGTCTTAACCACTTGCCGTCCGCGCTATAGCCGAATGACGGCCACAGCACGGACCTGAATTTCCAGGAGGCCGTCATATGACGGCCCCCCCTTTGCACGCTCCCTGCGCGCGCCCTGCAGGTGATCACCCGAGTCACTGAGACTCGGATGATCACAGATCCGAGTAAGGGGCCCCTTTCCATGTGATCAGCTGTCAGCCAATGACAGCTGATCACATGATGTAAACAAAAGCTCGGCAATTGTTTTTTTTTTTTTCTCCTCAGGCTAATAGCCTGAGGAGAAAAAAAAATCCGATCACCAGCTTATGTGTAAGGGACATTGGTCCCGAAGAGGAAGAGGCAATTATGCCTCATCTGTGCCCACCAGTACCCCCTGCCAGTGCCACCTATCAATGCCCACAAGTGCCACCTATCAATGCTGCTTATCAGTGTAACCGATCAGTGCCCATTATTGCCTCCCATCAGTGCCCATCACTGCCACCTATCGGAGCCCATCAGTGCTGCCTCATCAGCGTATATCAATGAAGGAAAAAAATTACCTGTTTGCAAAATTTTATAACAAAATATAAAAAAAAAACATTTTTTTTTTTTCAAATTCAGTATTTTGTAATTTTAACAAAAATAAAATTTGCAGAGGTGATGAAATACCACCAAAAGAAAGCTCTATTTGTGGGGAAAAAAATCATAAAAATTTCATTTGGGTACAGTGATGGATGACCGCGCAATTGTCATTCAAAGTGCGTCAGCGCTGAAAGCTGAAAATTGGTCTGGACAGGAGGGGGGTTTAAGTGCCCAGTAAGCAGGAGGTTAAAGGGACAATTTTTGAATTTTTTTTTTTATTGCTTTTAAGTGTAAATGTGAGATCTGAGGTTTTTTTGACCCCAGATCTCACTTCACAGAGGTTCTGTCATGCTTTTTTTTCTATTACAAGGGATGCAATAGGAATAAAAGTGATCCATTTTTTTTTTAAAAGGACAGTGTAGAAATAAAAAGTAAAATACCGTAAATAAGAAAAAAAAAATTTAAAGCGCCCCGTTCCTTCGAGTTTGCACGCAGAAGTGAACGAAATACGTAAGTCATGCCCACATATGAAAATGGTGTTCAAACGACACATGTGAGGTATCACTGCGATCGCTGGAGCAACAGCAATAATTCTAGCACATGACCTTCTCTGTAACTCAAAACTGGTAACCTGTAAAAAAAAAAATATATTAGTATTGCAATGACCGCCATTTTATTCTCTAGGCCTAGGGTGTCTGAAATATATGTTTGGGGGTTCTAAGTAATTTTCTAGCAAAAAAAAAATATATATATTTTAACTTGTGAACAGTTCTCAAGGCCTGGTCCTTAAGTGGTTAAAGTTGGGGGGTGCAAAATATAGGATCCGCCCCAGGTGCCAAATGCTCTAGGTACGCCCGTCAAGTGGCACTCACTTGCATTCAGCCGCGCGCTGCCTCCCTGGGCTTAGCGCAGCGGCACTTTAATTCTAGCTGGGAGGTAGTAGTGCAGCCGGGAGGGGGAGGAGGTCCCAGACAGTGTACAGAGGCACGCAACGTCTTAACGTCACACGGACAAAAAAAAAACGCACAGGACTCCTGTGCAATTCGCACCAGAGCCGCTGTGGAGATATGTGGACCATAGAGAGCCGGTCACAATCTCTTGCTGTGCGAATTGGATGTGGAGAAAATCCGCATCCAATTCGCATAAGTGTGAACCCAGCCTCAAGGTAAGTGAAGCCTTCTAGGGCTGGGCAAAGCTGTTGACTAAGTTATTGTCAAAGCATTCAGATTACAAAAAAGTGGTGGGGCTTATAGATGGAGAGGTGAAGTTGTTGCCATAGAAACATTTGTAAAGGGGAGGAGTTAGTAAGATGACCACACCCATGTGGGGGGGCACCAGAAATATTTCTGCACCCAGGCGTCTGTGACCCTAAGATTGGCCCTGGGTGAAAGCACCTGTCTAAAATTAAATGGCCTGCTGCTACCTGGAGCACCTGGGCCATACCAGTTTCCCAAAAGATCACAATAAAGGGAGGTGGGATATATAAAGCAACAAACGTATAAGAAGAGTTGTTAATTTGCAAAACAACCAACACACCTCTATCATAAAGATCAGTGTCCAGAGAACATCATAGTGATTTAGAAATTAACACCATAACCCCTCCCCCAAAAGTTATGTCAAGCACCACTGACAAGTGAATAACATTGATTATCTTGTTACAATGCCATCTGAAATAGGCAAGCGCAAGGGTTTGAACTACTTTAACCACCGCCCACCTGCCGTATAGGGAAATGACCGCAGCAGGGTGGTTCTATTGTTCTGGGACGTCATATAACGTCGTCCCACTCTCAGCATGTGGCGATCAGCAGCGTGCCGTTTCCCTGGGACATGGCGCATACATGATCTCTAAAAAGCCGTAGACGCTGCTCTTACCCTACCCATGTGATCAGCTGTGTCCAAACACAGCTGATCACATGTAAACAAAGAAATGCAGGTTATCAGCTTTCCTCTCCTCATTCTGACCACGTGTGAGATAAGGAGCGCAGATAAGTGGTATTTCCTCACAAGGGGGACACCTGTACAGATAATCAGGGCACTGATCATCAGTGCAGCCCCAACAATGCCATCAGTGCCTGCCTATCCGTGCCCCCAAGTGTATTAGTGTTCATCAGTGCAGCATATTAGTGCCCCCATCAGCACCCTTATGGGTATAGTGTTGCATGACCGTGCAATTGTCATATAAATTGTGTCCATCAGTGCAGCCTCATCAGCGCACATCAGTGAAGGAAAATAAATTACTTATTTACAAAATTTTCTTTTTAGCAAAAAAAAAAAAAAAAAAAAAAAAAAACAGTGGCGATTGAATACCACCAAAATAAAGCTGTCTCAAAAAAATGTACAGCATTGCATGACAGCGCAATTGTCAAAGTGCGACAGTGCTGAAAGCTGAAAATTGGCCTGGGCAGGAAGGGGGGCAAAAGTGCCCAGTATTGAACTTGTTAACAAGGGCCAAAATGTTAGGGGCTAGACAACAGGGTCAGAGCAACTCCAAAACTGCAACTCTTGTGGGATGTTCCTGGTCTGCAGCAGTGAGGACCGACCAAACATGGTCCAAGGAAGGAAAGTTGGTGAACCAGGGGACAGGGTGGCCAAGGCATGTGGGGGGCAAAAACTGGCCTGTGTAGTCCAATCCAACAGAAGAATGCAGGCACCATCAAATGGGGGGTCAGTCAGCCACAGCTAAAGGAACCCTAAGATTGCACATCACCCATGTTAAGAATGTCTGATCTGACCTGCTCTGAATCTCCCCCCAAAATCTCAATTCATATAAGCACCCTGAATTGGCAAATTTCAGAGCACTTCACAATAGAAAACACTGCTCTCTGTAGCTTAATGGGAATAAAACCACTGGGGTCACTTTCTGTACCCCAAGACCCCTTTGAAACTTGGGCCACGTTAGCAGTAAAGCAACGCTGTAACTTAGTTTTAGCAGTGCTTTTCGGCCACTAGCGGGGCGCTTTTAACCCCCGCTAGAGGCCGAACAAAGGGTTAAAAGGGCCTGAAGCACTTTGCAGGCAGCGCTGCCCATTCATTTCAATGGGCAGGGTGTTTTGGGAGCGGTGTACACACCGCTCCCAAACTGCCCCAAAGATGCTGCTTGCAGGACTCTTTTTTCCATCCTGCAAGCGCACCGCCCCCAGTGTGTAGGCACTCGGGCTTTCACACTGGGGAGACTTGAGAGGTGCTTTTCAGGGGCTATATTTAGCGCTAAAATGCCTGAGAAGCACCTTCAATGTGAAAGAGGTCTAAATATGAGCAATCTGCATTATCCAATTGCCAACAAGTGTTGTTCTGCAGGCCTGATGAATACCAGTGCTCTATGGCCATATGATTGGTGAATAGCTAAGAGGAGAGGAGGTGAAGACATCAGCCTCAGTGTCTGTCAGACCTACAGTGCTCATGTCCCCCCCAGGCCAGAAGTACAGTGGGGAGCCGTGCTTTCCTCAAAAGGTTAAAAAAATTTTTAAAAGCAGTTTGAAGTAAGCCTGGAGGAAATTACACAGCCAAGGTAAAGACACATTATCAACAATAAAGTTAATAAAATAAGCAAAGCTAAGCTTTAAATAATGTGATTTCAATAAGGAAATTGCCAGTGCCACAGAGTTGTCATCATAAATTCAGAGGGTTTATTTGTATGTACAAACCAACATTTTAGAGCAGTACAGTGTCCCTTTATCAAGCCATAGACACAACAAATACATCTATGCCTTGATAAAGGGACCCCCAAGACCCCCAATGTTGCCCTGAACTGTTGGTTTTTGTGCATGCAAAAGAACATCTTAATCATCTCGTCTGTGGTGCTGGTGACTTTCTTATTACCTGGATACTTACTGAGGAATCATCCATTTGCAGACTGGAGAATGCATTAGTGGACTACAAGGGTAAGGCTAAATTACATTTTTTGAACCAAGTGTCCCAAAAATGTATCTCATCTCAGAGTTCCAGGGACTTTTCATCAGAGGAGTGATTATTAGAATACAATAACCTAAACCAGGGATATGCAATTAGCGGACCTCCAGCTGTTGCAAAACTACAAGTCCAATCATGCCTCTGCCTCTGGGTGTCATGCTTGTGGCTGTCAGAGTCTTTCCATGCCTCATGGGAATTGTAGTTCTGCAACATCTGGAGGTCCGCTAATTGCATATCCCTGACCTAAAGCCTGATCCAGTGAGAAAAAGGGTCTGCGTGTCAAACTGCATGATAACACTGGTGTGGGTTTCTATAAGATGTTGGTGTGCTTTTAGAAACAGAAAACCCAGCACTGTGTCCAGTCTTGGAGTTTTTTTTATTTATTTATTTTTTTTCTCATTTACCTTTTCTTCACAGACTGAAGTAAACAATAATATAAAATATGACATTAAGGCGCAAACTTTAGAGATTCCACACACAGCTTGCGTTAGGGTCGCCACCCGTTGTACCTAGCACAACTGCATGAAAGCTCTGGGCCAAATCTCATCTTCTTTCAAAAAGGCCTAATGTTCAGCCATCTCCGAACCAAAGGGCTGGTCCAAGAACCGCAATCCTCGCCATAGCCTGTGCAAACGGCAGTCTCTCTTGAAAAGTGATAGAATGGAGTGGGGGGGGGAGGGAATTCAGCACACAGTTAATGAAAGGTGCAGATCTATCAGGTCAAACAGTATAGGGCAGCCAGTGCATGGCAATCCTGATCCAGCATAGCAAACTGTCAAGTATTGGCTAGGATTGTATCCAGCTGTTGTCTGATGCAGGGCGTGCTTCACCCTCCAGGGGCGGCTCAGTTCAGGACAGGTTTACGTGAGGAATGACTTAGGCCAAGTCTTATGAAGTCTCTTTTTTTTTAAAAAAAAGGTGACATATTACCAAGTCGCTGGACATCTCACACATTTATTCGTCAGCCCACTGGCCGTTTGCTGCATGGCCGTTCACTCTGTTTGCCCCATTGCTGGATGTGTTGTGTATTCCTTTGGTGCTATTAACTGTCGTATCCTCTTCTTCTGAACTGCTTTCTATGTCGCTGCGTTCATCTTTTAGTACCTGGAAAACAAGAGGATGTAAGTGAGCTTTGTAGCCAACAGTATTTTCTACATTCCGGCTATAAGTGAGCATATAAAAATGAACTTAGTAGGTAATTAGTCATTTATATGGTAAGCAGTTCTACAACCCTGCACCTAAAAAAAAAAGAAAAAAAAAAAAAGAGAAAACTGTGTAAACTTGCATCCATGCTCGTGTCATGTGCAAGCCGAACACTTACTGTGAGCAATGGGTGGCAAGTGATTTGAAAATCTTATTATAATCAACCTGAACCCGTGTTGCATTTCTGCCCCAGTTTAGGCAACACCCAGGCTGTGAAATTAAAAAAAGAAAAGAAGAATGGATTGCTCATGTAATTGTATAATCTACACGTGACTTCAAATTCTTTTGCTGCTCAGCAGTGCATGTTATTCCAACCCATAGCCCAAGAGTGTCAAGCATGGAGCAACATCTAGGAGGGATTCAGTGCAAGTATAGCAGCCTCGGCGCCCCGGCACGGACAAGCCGAGCCCATTCATGTCTGGAGGGAATCCGTGTTTTCGATAGGAGAGGCAGACACTGACAACAAGGCACAGGCACGCCTGGAGGGATGCTTGAGCTGTCCTGTTTGCAATAGCACCAGCAGCAGTGAATGCAGGGACTCTGGCTAGCTCCAGGCATGTGAATGCAGCATGGCTGAATCTAGGGGGGTGCTGGGGTGGGCTGTGTCTCCCCAAAGCCCCCCCCTGCCCACAAGCACCCCTCTAATTCCCCACACAGCTGAAATCCAATTGTTAACTTGCGATCTGCCTGACTTTTTCTGCTCATCAGCTATCATTAGGCCCCTTTCACATGGGCTGTCCGATTAGGTCCACCTGTCAGTTTTTAAGGCGGACCCGATCAAACCTTGCACTGTCCTCTATAGAGCGGCAGGTGTCAGCGGACACATGTCTGTTGCCACCTGCCGCCATCCGATCAAAATAGACGGATGGTGGTCCCATTTTCCATCAGTCCGGTTGGAAACAGACAGGTGGTCCGTTTCCATCCGATTGCCCCATAGAGGAGAGCGGGACTGTCTCCATGTCCACTCTGTATAGCAAAGCAGACATGGACCTGTCATCTGCCTGCTCAGCGGAGAAATCCCCCGCTGAGCAAGCAGATTCTGCTTAGAGGAGGTGCACTTATGAAAGGGGCCTAAAGCTGGGTACACACTTTTTTTTTTTTTGCTTGTTCAGCCTGCACCCTAACCTAAGCAATATTAGTGTGGCAATCTCCTCCCACTGTGCTACTGTTACTGGACAAAACCCCCACCCCCAAAACAAACTGATCAGCTTTGATCAGATGCTGGTTTTCCAGCTTGCCCACTCAACAGAAGCCAGCTATGACACTGACTTCTGTCCTACAAACGGCTGTACACACATACTGAATGTTGTCTGGTTCCAGCTGAACCAGCCAATATTTGGATCATGCGTACCCAGCATTATTGTTAGTGTATTTTTATGTGTGGCCCAGGACAATTCTTCTTCCAATGTGGCCCAGGAGAGTCAAAAGTTTGGACACCCCTGACGTACAGGTTTACAACCGCTTTAATCATTTTGCAGTTACAGACCTAGAATTCACAGGACACAAGAGTCAGAGGACCATATCTGCATATGTGTTTCACATCAGTGAAGCCAGAAGGCCAGCATGAGAACCCAGCAACGGCCATCTGCCCCTTTCTCATGACTGGTGTCCTTTTAACCCCTGCACAAGTACTAATAGGACCTTTCACCCCCTATGTTAAATTGGTACATTTGGTGTTGGGAGCGGTGTGGTAAAAAAGGGGGAGGGTATTTAAGTCATCGGGTCTTTAAGTGGGCACCCTCCTTCATTGATGTTTCTTTGATGAGCCCACTATGTCTCCAGAGAGCTCAATGGGATTAACTGGCATCATAGGTACACTCCCCAGGTTCAATACCCTTCCTAAACACTACTGCCACAAGCCATGTTTGAATCATCCCATAAAATGCGGTCAGCTCTGTCACTCACTTCTCTAAAGGTTGGTATAGCAACAAAGGTTACAGCCAAGAGAACCAAGCCTTTGGTTTCTACCAGATAATAAGAAGGGCACACCCCGGAGATGAATAACTGGATTGATGGATATAGCTGATCTCTCTATGTATGAACATATATCTGGGCCTCTCACCTCTAAGCTCGTTTTTGACATGGTATACATTTATAACGTTATCCGCAGGCAATGATCCACACTACAAGCTATTCCTCACATTTTGATGTTGTTCTGGCTCTGGAAATTGCTTGGATATGAGGTAATGCAACGATTAAAGGCCTGCTGACATGAAGGAGCTGGAGAAAGAATTCCTCTATACAATATTTTAACGATCATACTTCTCCATTTTTTAATGCTCAGACTGAGGGGGGGGGGGGGGGGTGTGATTGCCAAATCACATGTGCCCTGTTCATATCACAATGTGTGATGTACAGAGTGGACTACCTGCACCACAGTGCCACGTGAGACCCGAATGGAGTTTAACAATGTACATCTCCATTTAAAAATCGACTGAGCCAGGTGGAATATTAATCGGCCAAACAGAGGCTGCATCCTATCAGATGCAATCATGGTTTGGCGGCTCCACTATTTAGGCAGCGGCAGGTACCATGGCTATTGAAGATAATAGCAGGCAGTTTAAATTCCTCCACGCATTTTACATACACTGACCATATGTACAAGGAGGCAGCACAGTGGTTAGGTAATTAGCACTTTCACCTAGCAGCAATAGGGTTGGCGGTCCGAATCCCAACAACAACACTGATTGACCTGGAGTTTGCATGTTCTCCCTGTGCGTGTTTCCTCCGGGTACTCCGCTTTCCTCCCACACTCCAAAAGACATGCTGGTAGGTTAATTGGCTTCTGTCTAAATTGGCCCTAGTATGTGTATGTATGAATGTGAGTTAGGGAGCTTAGATTGTAAGCTCTTTGAGGGCAGGGACTGGTGTGAATGTACAAAATATATATATGTCAAGTGCTGCGTAAATTGACAGCGCTATACAAGTACCCGTAATAAATAATCTTCAGTGCTAAAGAGCCAGTGGCTAATATGCATAGCAGTCACATAGTAGTCTATGTTGCTGGTTTCATACTTCCACAGGTAACTAGGTAGACGCCAAGCTTTGCTGCACTTCTTTAGACTGGGGTGATCCTTGCAACTAAATAATAACGAACAAAAAGGGCACACCAGCATTACCTAAGACACCTAATATTTATTAACAGAATACACAAATGGCTATAATACCAAACCAACTGAATCACAAGCTCGTAAAGCTAGGAAAGCATTACAGAACTCTGAGGAAGAGGGTATATCCCTCATAGCACATTATCCCTTACTTCTGCTATGAAGTGTCACCCAGGTCTGCCTATTGTTACTGTTCATGTTCTGCAATGAGGCTGGTTTCCTTGTGATTCGGTTGCTTTCTGAGAATAACCATTTGTGTATTCTAATAATAAATTGTATCTTAGGTAATGCATTGTTCTTTGTCATACACTAAACCTTAGGTTAGCAATACACAGCTCTAATTTCTCTGGTTCAACAGCATGGATGGAAGACTCACCGCTGCCAGCCATAGTATTTAGACAGGAACAGTTGCCTGACTACCAAACAAAACAAGAACTGAAATCAGTTAGGATACATTCACTGTCCGGCTGATAATTTTCCACCCAGCCCAGGGCTTGCAAGGCCTTCCACGGCTCCAACTTCAGCAGGAATCGCCCAACATTCTACCTGTCTATGGAAAGCCATGCAGTAAATAAAAGGAAAAACCCCATTCACTTTAACATTCAAAGCTGAGAGGTGGTTTTCTATTCATCATGTTTCAGGGAAATTGTTTTTCGAATATACTTTTTAACTAAAAATGTCTATATTTAGACCTAGCTCTTTCCACAGACAGCTTGGAGGGATGTCCTAAAATAAACATTGTAAGGCAGCTGGAATTTAGGCACGCTGTTTCTATGGAGATGGCTTTGACAATAATGACTTTGGGGATGAAAGGCAAAATAGACAGCGTTATAATTAGCGTCAAGCTGTTCGATGGATAAGAGACGAAGAAATCAACTCCCAAATCAGAAAAATGATTTTCCTCAATATGTTCAAAAGGACTCATCTTTTCTGCAGAGAGTTGTATGCCTGAATCACTACTGCTGGGACTCCTGAACTGCAAGATTCTCTGTACATCAGACACATCTGCAAGCAAATATTCATGTGAACTGATTGGTAAGCAGGCCAAGAATTAGAGCAGCCAAGAGTCAGAAATTGTACAATTCTCTGCAGACTGGCCAAGTAAGCATGAATAGGACCCTATATGTGCATCAAAATTGAGGGGGTTGCCTGAACTGTCAATCGATTTACTAATTGCCATTGATGGGAATAGATAAGGTTATGTGTTACTCTCGCAACAGCCGCCTTTACAGCTCAATGAACACTATAAACAGCACTCATGCATTAGTGTTTTTCCTGGAACTCGGCTACTTTGTAAAAAATAAAATAAAAATTAAGGCACAGCACGAGTCAAGTCCAGCGAGGTGCATAATAATAATAATCTTGGGCTTAGCTCTTATATTTATATGCGACAGCTTTATAGCACTCCCGGAAGACAGCCATCACTGTAGTTCCGGGAGAGCGACGCTGATACTTCTGAGCTCTGCTTCTTGAACAAAAGAGTCGATGCAGGTGCTATGCCCCTCCCCATTCACAGAAGCCCTGTATTATGTGAACACATTCAGAAAATACAAAGGCTTCTCTGAATAGACAGCAGAGGGAAGGGGTGGGCATGGCTAATGTGGGCGGGGATAGCCAATGTGTGTGCGCCTTTCTCCTCTTTCACAGTATTATCAGAAAACAAGTACCAGTTTTACTCTGTGGGGTACTGTACATACAGTAGGTCTGAGGGATTCTCCAGTATGGACCTTGTTGGGCTACACTGAGTGCAGCCAGGGCTTCAGGGCCCTTCAAAAACTTGTACCTAAATGAAGCCCATTTACATGCCGATTATCAAGCACATTACAACAAACAATGAGTATGATGGTTGATGCAGGTGTACAAGGGTGCAAATACCGTATGCACGCTGCAATGCACAACTTCTATGCATGCGCTGAACTTCCAGCCAGATTAGGTCCCTGGTGCCCAACCTGCAGCCCAGCCTTTTGGTACTTTTTTGTCAGGCCCCTGTAGACACTAATCTGTCTTTCCATATTGCTCTGCTATAGCAGTGATCTCTAGCAGCCTTGTATAGTTGGTCTCTAGTCTAGGATTGTCTCTTGAAGCATATTCACAACTCCTATAGCATGTTCACAGTCTGACAGTCTCCTGCAGCAAGTCTGCAGTCCCTGACCATTTCTTGTATCATGCCCATAGTCTCCGACCATCTCCTGTATCATGTCCGCGCCTCTGACAATTGTTTGTGTCATGTCTGCAGTCCCTGACCATTTCTTGTATCATGCCCATGGTCTTTGATTATATCCTGTTGTGTTCCAGCTGTCTCTGAGACTAAATATTTACTTAAATTTATGTGTAGCCCTTTGGGGATGTTGGGGGCTGCGCCCTTGAGGCCCCCCATATCAAGAAAGGTGACCACCAATGGATTACATTGTTCTTTGACTGAAAAGCTGGATCACATGTTCTGCCTGGTGCTTTAGACTTGAAACACAACATAAGGTCACCACAAAGCTGTGGGCATCATTAATCAGCCAATCACAGCAAACAAAGGCACAAGGAAAAAAAAAAAAAAAAAAAAAAAAAAAACACCGACAATCAGCATTTTATCACTCCAAGATCGCAAGTTAAGCAGGTAAATACAGGCAATTCATGTGAAAGATTTAATAAAACGTTTTATGCTGACAATTATGTAAATGATTAAAAAGTTTAAAAGTGTCATAGTCCATAATCGTCCAGTTTTTAAAGAACATTATTTAAAACCAAAATTCCAGGAAAAACAGCTTAATACAAAGTAAAAATATATACATAGGATTTTTTAAATTTTTTTTTTGGAAGCCTAAAAGATCTGTAACTGTTCAGTGGCAGACAGCACCAATGAAGTTGGTGTCCTAACATATCTACTGCAGTTAAGCAATAGAGCCTAGTCACTCTCTGTTCCCTGCATATAACTAGGCAGCAAAAAAGCAGCAGCAAACTGATGCGGTCATCTCTCAACTCATTCTTGTCAGGATGGTCCTCACCAAGACAACTGCATGCAAAAGAAGCCAACTGACTTTGTGCTGGTCCTCCACCCAGCAGGATTGCTGCAGAAGATGACATTAATAAAGAACTAAAGTCAGAAAATCACTTTCACCAGAGCCAACATCTTCGCCATGGCTTCTTCCAGGTGCTGGGTCTTCGGCCCTCTTAATTGGCTGGCAAGGAATAAAGAAACTACTGCACATGTACAAGTACATTCATTCAGGCACTGAGACTATACATGGATGTGCACAGAAGTTCATTCATTCATTCCAGAGACAAGAATGTACACCGCGCTGTGCATGCTAAACAATGTGCACATGGTAAATAAAAATTGAAAACTTGCATGCAAGTAATTTATAGAATGGCATGCCATAGCATGTCCCTTCTGCAATAAAGAACCTGTCTGCTTGCAATTTTTTTCACGTTGGTTACATAGTCGGTAAGGCCGAAAAAAGACAATAGTCCGTCCAGTTCAACCTGTGTAGGTGCACGTGTATCAGTGTCTATAATTATTCCCCATATCCCTGTATGTTGTGTTCTTTAACCACTTCAGCCCCGAGCCTATTTTTTTAAACTTGTTGTTTACAAGTTAAAATCTTTTTTTTTTTGCTAGAAAATTTTATATATGACTTTGCGGGTTCTAACACCCTAGAGAATAAAATAGCAGTCGTTGCAATACTTTCTGTCACAATGTATTTGTGCAGTGGTCTTACAAGCGCACTTTTTTTTTGGAAAAAATACACTTTTTTGAATTAAAAAAATAAGACAACAGTACAATTAGCCCAATTTTTTTTTATATTGTGAAAGATAATGTTTCACTGAGTAAATTGATACCCAACATGTCACGCTTCAAAATTGCGCCCGCTTGTGGAATAGCGACAAACTTTTACCCTTAAAAATCTCCATAGGCAATGTTTAAACATTTCTACAGGTTACCAGTTTTGAGTTACAGAGGAGGTCTAGCTCTAGAATTATTGCTCTCACTCTAACAATCGCGGCGATGCCTCACATGTGCGGATTGAACACTTTTTTTTTCATATGTGGGCACTACTCGCGTATGCGTTCTCTTCTGCGTGCGAGCTCGTCGGGATGGTTTGCTTTAAAAAAATGTGTTCTTATTTATTTTACTTTTTTATTTTGATACAATTTGTTGGAAAAAAAAATGTTTGGGTCACTTTTATTCCTATTAGAAGGAATATAAACATCCCTTGTAATAGAAAAAACATGCTACCTATGAGATCTGGGGTCAAAAAGACCTCAGATCTCATGTTTACTCTAAATTGCAATAAAAAAAACAAAAACAAAAAACAAATTTCTCCTTTAAGAACTGACGTTACTTCCACCCTGCCATGCCATGGAGCTGAGCAGGGGCCATCTTCCCCTCAGTCAGCAGGCAGGCATCCAGGGGAGAGGTTGCGATCATCTCTGCTGCTACTGACGAGTCCGGTAAGCAGCGGAGAGGACGCTTTCGTCTCCGCCGCTATTGGCGAGTCCGGTAAGCGGCGGAGACGACCGGAGCCTAGTGGGAGGGGGCATCTCTCCCGCCACCGATAAAAAGTGATCTTGCGGCAAATTCGCTGCGAAGACCACTTTTATCTCAAAGAGAAACGAACGCCGTTCTTAAAAATACCAGGGTTATGGCAGCTAGCTGTTGCCATAACCCCGGTATTTAGCGTCAAAGTACCGACGTATGGGTACAGCGATTTGTGTGAAGTGGTCAAGATGTACATCTAAGAGTCTTTTAAAAAAATATCCATACTCCCCGCAGCCACCACCAGTTGTGGGAGAGAGTTCCACATCCTTATTGCCCCAACAGTGAAGAACCCCCTACGCAGTTTAGGGTTAAACCACTTCTCTTCCAGTCTCATTGTGTGCCCCCTGTGTCCTTTTACACTCCCTAGGACTGAATAGTTTATTTACTATGCTTGGATCCCCATTGAGATTTTTGTAGAATATGTCCCCTCTCAAGTGTCTCCTCTCCAGCGAGAATACATTTAGTGTTTGCAGCCATTCCTCGTAATGGAGGTCCTCCAGTCCCCTTATTAGTTCGGCTTTAAATGTCTTTCCCATAAAATCTTCTGCTCCAACTTACATGTTAGATGAATGTCTATTGTGCACAGGAACAGGTGTGTCAGGATGCAGTACCTGAACTCCCCTGAGCTGTGTTATATGGCTAATGGCAAATGTTTGGTCACCTGCCACAGAACACAACCAGGTCACACTTTCAGGGAGCACTAATTGCCCATCTGACAAAGCAGGCTTGGTGTGAGAGCTTTGTGACCAATGTTTACCACTATCATTAAAGGAGAGCTACCATTTTTGCACAGGCTTCCTTTCCGGAATACTGTTACACAAGTAGAAAAACGCTTTGCTAAACATCTTTGACTGTACGAAGAATACGGGACATTATTCTCATAATAGCTAGCATGGTTGAATAAGATGTCAAAGGAAGAATACATAAATTGATTCTATCTAGGCATAACTGACAAAACATGTCAGCATGAGTACAACAGTATAGTCTTAGCTTTTTTTGTTCAATGTCTGCTCATGTCTATGGCTTTGTTACCAGAAGTAGCACAAACGTCTCAGAAATGAGGACCAAAAGTTACAATTTCAGCATGAGTAATTTGGTAAGGTTACACAAGCTAATTAACTAAAGGAAACCTAGAGATGCAGAATCTTTGACCATACCGTCATAGAACAGGTGATCCTTCATAGTCTATAGATGTTCCTCTGCAGCGTCTTACAAGTCAGAGTATTACGTTTCAAATGAACCTGTGCTCAGATCATACACGCTAAGTATTTAAATATTCTGAACAAACAGTAAAATCATTTTAAAACATTTTCTTATTCATCTTTGTAGATGAAAGTATTGTGAAGAAATTAATTTTCAAAGCTCTCAACAGGTTCAGAGTACTTTCTATGAGAACAAAACTTGGCAGCTCGACAACCCTATAAAGCCGGGGTCCCCAAACTTTCTAAACAAAGGGCCAGTTTACTGCCCTTCAGACTTTAGGGGGGGCTGGACTGTGGACATCAGGAATACAAAATGTCCCAGCATCAGTAGGAGTAAACAATCCCCCATTGCTGGTGTCTTGGAAGGAATGGTGCCCCATCATTGGTGTCATTGGGAGGAACTGTGCACCATTGTTGATGTCATTGGTAGGAATTGTGCCCTTCATTGGTGTCAGTGAATGAAACAGAGCCCCGAGGGCCAGATAAAAGCAAGCAAAAGGGCCGCACCTGGCCCCCCCGGCCACAGTTTGGAGACAACTGCTATAAAGGAAAGAACCAGAGGGTGTTTCTAAATTGTGCGAAAGTACTGAAACCCACAGGATTGTAGCAGTTTAGGAATTACAAATGCAGTAGATACTCCATTAACTTAATTGTCTAGCTCCTCTCCCACTGTCGCTGCTACCCTAATCAGCCCCAAAAAAAAGGCCAATGAAATATCCCTGAAAAATTCCAAGCTATACTTACCGACCAACCAAATTGACCTTACAAAACAGTAACATAAGAAGTTCATATCCGACTTCAACTGAGACGCCCTCAGTTGAAGTTGGATATGACGTTTGCGTCTCATAGTTAGCTGGATACTAACAGGAAGGACACAGCGTGGCTGTGGATTTTACATAGACGCTATCCTGAGCAACAGACTGGTGATTACGATTTTATACAGGCTTCATTGATTTTAACAGTTTGTACGTATTCTGTATGACGGGTTTTAAATAAATGTGTGAAACAGGATTACGCTATGTTTATGTTGGAATCTCTTTGTTTTATATGGCTTATCTAACTGGAGCGATTCACACTGTCCAAATCCGCCTGCAATACTGATGACTTTTCTTTGAAGTATTATAAGAATTTACTTTAAAGGTCTGAGACATTCTAAGCTCTGGTGAGTGTAACCCCTTGGGGGACTGTGCCTCACATGGTGAAGATCTTGGTGTTTGCGTGCATGCTTTGATAACCATTTAGGATCACCTATTTCCAGAGTGGAACTCGCCAAATGTCATCACATCAAACTACATGTTTATGAACATATTTATGTCAGTCTGGAATTTTGTGGACTAACATAAGCGCTGTTATAACATAAGACAGATGCAGCGATCCAACTGAACTTTCTTATGTTACTGTTCCGTATTTTCACTTAATTTTGATAACAGCAGCTTTTTAGATCTGTTTGATTATTGATAGTGATTAAGGGGATTTGCACATATAGTGCTTGAACATTTTCCATCTGTTTAATAAACTTATAAGTAACTTGGCGCTGAGCAGTGTGGGTAGGCCATATTTTACACCTAGTTTTTAACCAAATTTACCTATCAGTCTGCGTTAAAAACAGGGGTTTATAGTCTGCACACATTTGCAAATACATGCTTAAGCTACAGGCCCCGTCAAGGCACCCTGTCACCTGTAGTCCCTACCTCTAACTTTTAAGAGACTCCACAGTGAAAGCACATGCATTATGATGGATAGAGCAGTGTTTCTCAACTCCAGTCCTCAAGGCGCACCAACAGGTCATGTTTTCAGGATTTCCCTCAGATGAAACGACTGTGGTCATTACTAAGGTGGTGAAACTGATCAAATCACCTGTGCAAAATAGTGGAAATCCTGAAAACATGACCTGTTGGTGCGCCTTGAGGACTGGAGTTGAGAAACACTGGGATAGAGGGCAGATGGGCTAGAGCAGTGGTTCTCAACTCCAGTCCTCAGGACCCACCAACAGGCCATGTTTGCAAGATAGCTGAAATACATCACAGGTGATATCACTTGCTGCTCAGTGATTGCAGTATTCTAGTCTGCAACTCCCCAAGGTAATACCTAAAATCTGGCCTGTTGGTGGGTCCTGAGGACTGGAGTTGAGAACCACTGGGCTAGAGGAAGCCCACCCATCCTTAAAAGGGGCACACTGAACACCCAGCTAATAGCTCTATGGCTGTCAGTGCGTTGCCTGACCCAATATATTAACAGTACAGAAAGTTAGCCACTGCCCCCACCTATAACAGGCCATTGAAGCAAGGAGAATTGGAGGAGAATTGGAGGGCAACATATGTCAAAAAAAAGGCCAAGGAAAATTCCCTGGAAAATTCCAAGCTCTACTTACCAACCAGCCCCAAATATCTTTTCTGTAGCAAGCAATGAGGAACAGACAAGAACAATGAGATTTCTGTATCCTGTGATGCATGCCAAGAAAAGGATTTTACAGGCAAACCAAAAATCCTATTTTCCTAATAGTACATTACAGAACACAGAGGACTTCATATTCATGACTACTTGGGATGTTCCAAAACTAAGCATGAGGGGTGGGCAACACTGCAACAAGTCTAACATGCCCAAACACAGAACGGGGGAACTCCACTACAAAGCCATCTGCAAGATCTTCCGCCTAAAACTTGCTTTGTCATAGGTATGAACATCTACCTGGTACAACTTCATAAATGTGTTAGGTTGGCAATACATTAGGGCCCTATCCCCATCCACGGCTAATGTGTATGGTAAAACCTTTAGGCTTGGGAAAATCAGTTTGTAAATGGATAGAAAACTGGCTAAAAGACCGAATTCAGTAGTGGTTAATGGTTCATACTCTGAATGGTCTAGGGTTATTTAGTGGTGCACCCCAAGGTTCAGTGTTGGGACCCTAAATTTTTATTATGGTATAAATGATATAGGGTCTGGGATTAAAAATACTATTTTAGTGTTTGCAGATGACACCAAGCTATGCAGTGGAATAACGTCCCTAAAGGATGTCTCCAACTTACAAGCTGACTTCAATGCACTGTTTAATTGGGCAACTAGGCGGCAGATGAGGTTTAAATATAAAATGTAAAGTTATGCACTTGAGGGCTAGGAATATTATACATGCATTGTGCATTATACATACTAGGAGGGAGTACAACTGGGGGAATCAATGGAGGAAAAGGATCTGGGCGTTCTGGTAGATCATAGGCTTGATAATAGCATGCAATGCCAAGCTGTGGTTTGCAAAGCGAGCAAAATTATTTTCTTGTATTAAGAGAGGTATAGACGAGAGA
Organism: Lithobates clamitans; assembly: GCA_037952925.1. NCBI lineage: Eukaryota > Metazoa > Chordata > Amphibia > Anura > Ranidae > Lithobates > Lithobates clamitans. The sequence continues at coordinate 1,684,634 of JBBGZY010001769.1, forward strand.
GAGAGAGAGAGAGATTTTTGCCCCTGTACAAATCATTAGTAAGACCTCATTTGGAATATGCAGTTCAGTTTTGGGCTCCAATTCACAAAAAAGGATATCAGGGAAGTGGAGAAAGTGCAGAGAAGAGCAACCAAACTGATAAGAGGCATGAAGGAGCTCAGCTATGAGAAAAGATTAGAGGAACTGAATTTATTCTCTCTTGAGAAGAGGAGATTAAGGGGGGATATGATCAACATGTACAAATACATAAGGGGTCCATATACTGAACTTGATGTTGAGTTATTCACTTTAAAAGGTCATCACAGAGGACAAGGGGGCACTCTTTACGTCTGGAGGTTTCTTCATAGTTAGAGCTGTGAAAATGTAGAATAGACTGCCTCAAGAACTAGTTGTCAGCTCAGTAGATTGTTTTAAGAAAGACCTGGATTCTTTCCTAAATGTACATAACAACCGGATACCAACATTTATAGGTAACGTTGATCCAGGGAATTTCCAAATGCCTCTTGTCTCAAATTGGAACATGCTTTGTTTTTTTCGGTCTTCCTCTGGATTAACTATCGGCATTGGAATGTGTATATGGAGGTCTTTAATTCATGTGTTTTGGGTTGGCTGAACTGGATGGACTTCTCTTTTTTTTTTTCAACCAGATTAACTAGGTAACTATGAGTCATTTTATTTTGTTTATCCAGCGGATTGAATGAAAGATTTGTTTGCCCCATCCAGATTGAGTGAATCCCTACTGCTGCGCTATTGTATTCTGACTGCAGGGAGACTTCCCCACAGTCAGAATACACGGGTCAGCACTGTTGGGTATAGCCAGCAGTATAGAACGAGAGAAACATTTCCAACAGGCATGTTGTACACAGGTGGATCGATAGATGGAATTGTGAACAACCAAACTACCCATGCATGGATCAAAATTGGGCCGGTCCCTGCTGAACTGATAAAGCCAATTTAGGTGGGGACCTAATGGATGCATCTATATATTTTGTTGATGGCTAAATAAATTCTTGTAAGAGAAGACTCTTGCGTACAGCCTTTATTCATCTATAGCTTTAATTGGTGAGCGGAAACAACCTTTCTGGCAGCGATTGGTGTAGGTCTGGAAAGGCGATGTAGATTTAGCATGCCCTAATAACAAAAGCTTGATGCCTAGAACATGCTGACACTCCAGGCGGAGTGGACTGGGAGAGGAGGAATCATGCCCTTGAGACTATAGGAATGAGAAAATACCTGAGGAATCTGCCAGAAATTGTGGATCAAGAGGCAGCCCCGACCCTAGCAAGGTCCCCCTCAGGCAGAACAGGGAATCAAACTGTTTAAAGCAGGCTGTAGATTTCAGATAAACTCCAACAATATCCAAGGAATGAAGCACCTTCTTCTTAGCATACATGGGGTAAGGACAAAAAGATGGCAACACAATGGGGTTGATTTACTAAAGGCAAATCTCCACTGTGCACTTGTAAGTGCAGTCGCTGTAGATCTGAGGGAAAATCTGAAATGAGGGGAACCTCTGTTGATCTCTATCATCCGCAAGAAAAAAATGCTGTTTTTTTATTTTCCTTGCATATTCTCCTCAGATTTACAGCGACTGCACTTCCAAGTGCACAGTGGGTTTACCTTTAGTAAATAAACCCCAATGTTCTGATTCAGGTGGAATGAAAAAACCTTAGGTTTAAAAAAAAAAAAAAAAAAAAAAAAAAAAAGAAGATGAAAGAACAGTAGCTAAAAAATGGGGACTTAAAGGAACACTAAAAGGTAATTTTTTTTTTTTTTTTTTTAAATAACAAACATGTTATACTTACCTCCACTGTGCAGTTCGTTTTGCACAGAGTGGCCCCGAACCTGGTCTTCTGGGTTCCCCCGGCGGCTGTTTCAACTCCTCCCCGCAAGACCTAATCACCACCAAGCGAGGGAGCTCGCATGGTGGTGAGTTCTTGCGGGCGCGCTCCCGTGATACAGCCGGCGGCCATAGCCGCTCACTGTATCACTCGGCCCCGCCCCCGGCGCGCCGCATCATTGGATGTGATTGACAGCAGCACGAGCCAATGGCTGCGCTGCTTTCAATCCATCCACTCTAGCCAATCAGCGGTCAGGCTGATCAACGAAGAGGATGTCGGGAGCGAGCGCTGGACTTTCGAAGGCCCAGGTAAGTAAAACGGGGGGGCTGGGGGCGGTGGTATTGTCAGACGTTTTTTCACCTTAATGCATAGAATGCATTAAGGTGAAACATTTTTTACCTTTACAACCCATTTAAGCCCCACACACACAGCCAGAATGTCGAGAGGCATTTGCCAGTTTAAAAAACAAAAAAAAGTCTGACATTCTGCTCGTGTGTATGTCGGACATGCATGCTGGAAAACTCCTGGTCAGTGCTCTCAGCCAATGGCAGTTCTGGTGGGGGGAGGATATTGCTGGACTACCCTTGAATGGTTAGTACAGCGGCTCCGACTGGAGCACGAAATTTGCTGGGTTGCATGAAAAAAAAAAAAAAAAAAAAAACAGTGTGTACCAAGCTTTAGCTGAGCAGGGAGAGGTCTTTCCTGGGATGGAATTCTTGCCTTTTTTGGTCAGATTCCATTCACCCGAAAGAGGCAGCATAATCCAAGTAGTCAGGAACACGAAATTCTGTGTCCTGTGATGTACGATTAAGAAAGCACCTTTTTTTTACTTTCCAATAATTTTGCAATGCTTTTGAATAGAAACATTTTAGTGTTATTTTAAAAAGGAACACATTTTAGAATAAAATGTATACTTTTTTTCCCCCAGCTCGTGCCCCCCACCGTTACTTTATTATTAAGGTCAACAGTGCAACCATCAATCCCGCCCCTCATGCCAGGGCACTAGATGTAATCCTAGACTCTGATCTGTCCTTTCAGCCCCAAAGCCAATCGTTGTCAAAAGCTAGTAGACTTCACCTCCGAAACATCTCTAAAATGTGTCCCTTTTTAACTAATGAAACCACGAAGCTACTCATTCACTCCCTTGTCATCTCTCGCCTTGACCTTTGTAACTCCCTTCTCATTGGCCTACCTCTCCATAGGCTATCCCTTTCTTCAGTCTATCATGAATGCTGCTGCCGCCAGACACATCTACCTTAACAACTGCAAAGTGTCTGCTACCCCTCTCCACCAATCCCTACACTGGCTTCCGATTGGCCAATGAATTATGTAAAAAATACTAACTACAACAAAAAAAGCCATTCACAACTCTGACCCGAGCTACATCACCAATCTTGTCTCCAAATATCACCCAAATCGTCCTCTCCTGTCTTCTCAAGACCTCCTACTCTCAAGATACCTTGTCTCCAAGACTTCTCCAGAGCCCCTCTCATCCTCTGGAATGCTCCACCTCAATCAGTCCGGCTATCTCCCACTCACCTTTAGGGGATCCCTGAAAACTCATCTTTCCAGGGAAGCCTATCATATAATATTTATATACAGGAAAGAAAAAAAACTGCACTGAAAGACTCCATCTCCTTAGCTGCTATGGACAACTCAGACTAGGACAGATAATGTCACTTAAAAAGGTACAATATATATTAATTTTAGTCTTTATTTAACCATTACTGCCTAAAACGTGTACTAAAAGCCTCTCCTGTCAAGTATGTACAGAAAAAATGAGAACAAAGGGCAGTCAGAAAGATCTAAAAAACTTTTACAGGGAAAGCTGAATAGCAGAGATGGTTTTGAGATTAGTAAGGCTCATGTGACTACGCGAACCAGCACTACACAACATCCACATTTCTGATACATAACATGACTGTATCTTGTGGAGCCATGCAAAAAAAAAAACAGAATGAATACATAAAAAAAATAAAAACTCAACCAGCAAGAATTTCAGGATGCACAAGAATAGGGTACAAAAGTAAACAAGGCTCACCTCAGACTATCTGTACAGAAATTTAAAGACTGTTAAGCCAATTTACAAAAACCGAGCAGTTTCCTGTAGCAACCAAATTCCTAGTTGAAGTTTATAGATACATCCTGATTGGCTGGTACTGGCATTTGATCATTTTTTATTTTACAAAACAATTTATGTAAAATAATTTTTTCTTTTAATGAACCAAAGAACGTTATCTGCAGTGGAGTCTACAAGGTCCTATGAACCGTGGCCTGGTACCCACTACCAACAGTGGTAATAAAATTCAGACTTGGGCCTCTCGTTCACACAGGGTTTTCTCAGCTGAGCACATGCTCCTGCATACATGCTTGAACTGAGGGCAGATGGATTCCAGGAAGTAAAGGCTACATAAATCACTTGCCCTTACTCAAGATGGCCACTGCCAGAAATGCTAGGGGGTTGTTTTTCGAAGTGATTTCTCAACATAAAAAACATGGAGACATGGCTGGATGGGGAAGTTTGCTTTGAACAATAAAAATGAATTAAAAATAGTATTTTTTGGGTTTGTGGTGCCTAAATGCAGTAATGATCCGCTTTAATAGTACACCCGTGTGAGGGTTGTGTTTTGCCTGCATGGGATGCAAGGGTGCACCTGCGTGCAGGCAGTCCCATTCCTGTCTTTTGGGACACAACAGATGCAGTGAAACAACGGCTCCCAATTTGGCATCTGTGTGGGTCTCTGAACTCACACTGTCTGCGTTCAGGCATCCACACTGATGTCAATTTGGGAGCTGTGTCTGTGCAGCCACTGTGTCCCAAATGACATGAATTGGGCCGCTTGCATGAACGTGCATAGGATTATCTGTGCAGGCAAAACACGGCCCTCACATGGGTGTAAGCTTAAATACACCCATGTGAAGAAGGCCTTACACCAATATTCAGGTTTGGGAACACTACAGTTTTCTGACCTCACCAGACTGAGTTAATGTAACGGCTTGTGCTAGGTTTGCATTCACTAGAACACGCCACCCGACCACAACGGTGCATAATGGAGTAATATGAACTGATGACATCCACAATGTGGATGGGTGCCAATACAAACAGCTGTAGACAATGTAGAAGGTCAGATTACGGGGAACGCTGGTATGTTTTCAGCACTGAAAGCCCCATGCCGAGAACTAAGTGAAAGATTCGGAATGTGAGCAGGATTTTCCCTGAACTCCAATTCATCCAAGCCCTTCAAAAAAAAAAATGTATGTAAACCCCCAAATCAATTTTTCAGTATGACTAGCATGTTCTACTATACACAGTTTTCCTAAAGCTTGTTTGGCTGTACTTCTATGGATCACAGGAGAGCAGGTTCTTTCTGCACTCCTGTGACGCATTTTCATTTTACAGAGTCGGTCCAGGCTGGGGCAAGATCGAGACAATAAAGTCGGGATCCGCCCACAACCCTGGACCGCCACCTGGCTCAGCCCCTCAGCGACTCTGCTCACGGAGCTCTGAAAACAGAATGATCAACGGTCTTTGATTGCTCGGTTCTCGACCTTAGAGTCAGCAGGGGACAGAAGCAGCATCGGACCAATGCTGCATCCACCTAGGTGAGTACGATTTTACAAAAAGAAAAAACCCAAACTCTTTAACGTGCATCTAAACCCAGAACAGAAATGTAATGTATTGCAGCTTTCAAGTCCTTAATTCTGATGGCTGGCTGTATTTACTGGTTTTCTAACCAGTTACATCTCTGTCTTAGGGTGGCTATGCTTACACCCCCACTGTATCCATAGAGGAGCAACATATCCACTCTTGGACAGCAGAATTGTGAAGAGGATAGTGTTATATTGCCTATAGACAAGTGAACAACACATTAAAGACTAACTGCTTTTTCAAAATATATAATGGGTGGGAATTTTAACCAATCTTCAAGCCTAAAAATGTACATTTTAACATGTGGGAAAAAATGGCCCTGGCAACAAAAGGGTCAAGCTGTTCCAGAAATTGGGAATTTTGACTTGCCTATAAATTCCTTATCCTTGAGTACAGTACAGACCACATGGCTTTTACGGGCAAGTTAAAATTCACATCATTTTAAGAGTACAGTATGGGACACATGGCTTTTATTCATAGATCATGGGACAAACTAACAAGAAATGGAGAGGTGGCCAACAACATAGCAATAACTGCCAACTAGCAAAAAAAAAAAAAAAAAAAAAAAAAAGTTAACAAATCTAAAAACAGGCGACAACTTTAAACATCCTGCGGCTGAAGCTTGCATCAGCTGAGACCTGAGTTTCCACCCGGTAAAACCTGGAGAACGTATTAACAAGAGGACCTGGTGGCGGCCTTGCTTGAAAGCCCAAGAGACAACAATAAAAATCGTGTGGAATGAGCTCTGATAGGGAAAGAAATAGCACAGACCCCAGCACCTTTCTGTAAGGGCATAGGCCCCAGAAATAAGTTGTCTCATCCACCTGGCAATGGTGGAGCGAAGGCAGGATGTTCTCTATGAGAGTCTGTAGGTAGGACAAAAAGGGGCTTGGATTTGCAAACAAAAACTATTGCTGCTAGGTAGTCCCTGACAACATCCAACAGTGCAGGGAACGTTCCTTAGCATATTTTCAAAAAGGACAGAGGGAAGGAAAAACAACTTCATTACTTTAGGTGGAAAAAAAAGTCTACCTTGTCCCTATGCAAAACAAAAAAAAAGTCTTTCAAGAAAGGACTGCCAGAAACATGTCTAGCGAACTTAATTGCCTACCAGGAAAGCATCCTTATCCAAGCTGACGGGACCATTAAGGTCCAGGCTTCACCTGTCACAATGGGAAAACCCACAAAGGGGTCTTCAGGGTCTGGGAACCATAGAAATGGACCACAGCCCTGGACTTGTATAGCACTGTGCAGCTAACTACACTTGTTGCACTTTGTGCCAAGGTGAGTGCCTAACACAGGATCCAGTGCCTGTAGCAAACATAACAGGCTGGCTGCACACAGAGTCCATGAAAAAAAAATAAAAAATTATGATTTCTGTGCGTGGGGATGGGGGCGCTTTAATTTTAATTTTTTTTTTACACTGTCCCTTTAAAAAAAAAAAAAAAAAAAAAAATTATATATATATATATATATATATATATATATATATATATATATATATATATATATATATATATATATAATTTTTTAACTTTTATTCCTATTACAAGTAATGTATCGAGAGATCTGGGGTAAAAAAAAAAAAAAAAAAACAAATCTCTTTACATTTAGGCTCCATACACACGGACTTAAAAAAAAAACAAAAAAAAAAACACTACTTCTACAGCAGTTTCGTGTTCTGCCTGTAGAAGCTACTCCATGTTATCCTATGTGTCCATGCAGATTAGAACGATTACAGGCATATTTTAAGCTCAACTTTTATAGGCGGGGTAAAAAAAAACCTAGTTCACAATTCTAATTGAAGCTCAGTGGCAGAAAAAAAAATGTAAAAAACTCTTAAACGTGTTTATACCTTGTACAAAAAAATGCTCTATATGAGTGTTCTTTACTGCAAACAGAATTTTTTTTTGTTTAAGCCCACTGTGCATGGAGCCTTAAAAGCAAAAGAAAAAAAAAAAAAAAAAAACTTTGATCTTTTACTTAACCACTTCAATACAGGGCACTTATACCCCCTTCCTGCCCAGACCAATTTTCAGCGTTCTCACACTTTGAATGCCAATTACTCAGTTATGCAACACCGTACACAAACAACATTTTTATCATTTTTTTCATACAAAATGCTTTCTTTTGGTGGTATTTAAACACTACTGGGTTTTTTTATTTTTTTTTGTGACATAAGTGAAAAAAGAGCGAAAATTTTGGGGAAAAAACCCCCCACTTTTTTTAGTTTCTATGATAAAATTTTACAAATAAGTAATTTTTGTTCATAAATTTGGGCCAACATTTATACTGCTACATATCTTTGGTAAAAAATAACCCACATTTGTGTATTATATCAGTAGGCTATTGCCTCAATTGAAAATTAATGGAGTAGGGGTGGGTACCATCATCCATATATTATTGAAAAAGGTGCCTGGGGTCACCTCAGAAGTTTTCCCCCTAGCAAAAAGGAGAAGAGTTTGGACTATCTCGGTACCTCAAGGACAGAGACGGGGGGATATGTATAATTTTTACAAAAGAATGATTTAATAATATATAGACAACAACATTGTGGGACAAATCCACATTGAAAGAAATTGTTAAATACAATCAATAGTTACAGCCATGTATGCTGCTTTAAACATTGTAGAAGAGCTGGATATGACCCCCAATATTGAAATGGGGTATCGAATATGATGCGTCTTGGCGATTGTCCTTTACTAGTTTCGCAGCAATTGCTGCTTCTTCAGAAGGAGCCAGTCATAAGCATCTATTGAAATAAATCATAATCATAATTTCATGTTTAAACCATTATTTGTATTAATATTGGTACAGATTTCAAAACAGGGAGATTATTTTCTTTAATATCGTACACAACTGATATGAGTTCTGAGAAAAAGATACACAAGCACTGCTTACCTAGAGAAAAAACTGCGGCAGCACTGACAGAGGCACCCGAAGGTGATTTCCCCCCACAGCGGACATGGGAGGCACTGGGGACCACTGGATTCTAAATTTGCAACATTTAAAAGTAGTATGGTATATCATCTATCATTAAGAAATATGTGGTGCAAAGAATTTTAGGTAAGAAGAAAAATGGGCCAAAAAATGAAATAAAAAGTTTTTCCCCCGTTTCCCCATTTTTCTTCTTGCCTATTTTTCTTTGCGCCACATATTTCTTAATAAATCATTGATGGGTGATATACCATACTACTTGTAAATTTAGCAAATTTAGAACCCAGTGGTCCCCGATGCTGCAAAACTAGTAAAGGACAATCGCCAAGACGCACCATATTCGATACCCCATTTAAATATTGGAGGTCATATCCAGCTCTTCTACAATGTTTAAAGCAGCATACATGGCTGTAACTATTGATTGTATTTAACAATTTCTGTCAATGTAGTTTTGTCCCACAAGGTTTTTATTGTCTATATATTATTATATCGTTCTTTTATAAAAATTATACATATCCCTGTCTATGTCCTTGAGGTACCGAGATAGTCCAAACTCTTCTCCCTTTTGTTAGGGGCACTTCTGAGGGGACCCCAGGCACCCTTTTCTAAAATTAGTGTATATTATTTGGTCTGTGTGAAAGTTCTAGAGTCTACAAGCTATGGTGCAAATCATTGAAAATTGATCACACCTGATGTACTGACGACCTAACTCATTTATTGAGGCCCTGAAATGTCAGGAAAGTACAAATATCCCCCAAATTATCCCTTTTTAAAAAATAGACAGTCCAAGGTATTTAGTAAGAGGCATGGTGAGTTTTTTGAAGTTGTAATTTTTTCCCACAATTCTTGGGAAAATGAAGCAATTTCATTTAATTATTTTTAATTTTTTTTTTTACACAAAATTGTCATAAGTCATTTCTCACACACACACACACACACAGCATATGCATACTTCCAATTACACCCCAAAATACATTCTGCTACTCCTCCCAAGTATGGCGATACCACATTTGTGTGACTTTTACACAGCCAGGCCACATACAGAGAGGTCCAACATGCAGGGAGCACCATCAGGGGTTCTAGGAGCATAAATTACACCTCTATTTTCCTAACAACCTATTACACTTTTGAAGGCCCTGGAGTACCAGGACAATGAAATGACCCCATTTTGGAAAGCAAACAACCCAACTTATATTCTATGAGGCATTATGAATCTTCTGAACAGTTCATTTTTTCCACAAGTCTTCGGAAAATGTGGAAAGAAAATGAAAACTTTTTTTTTTTTTTTTTACACAAACTGGTCAATTTATAAAGATATTTCTAACTCGAAGCATGTATATAGCAAAAATTACACCCCAAAATAGATTCTGCTACTCGTCCTGAGTATGGCGATACCACGCATTAGACCTTTACACAGCCTGTCCACATATGCCTCGTTTCCACTGAGCGGATCGGTTCGGTACGGTGCGCTATTTTGGGTGTTTCCATTATGAAAGCGGCCCATACAACCGAACCGTACCGTTCCATTCAGGGTCCTGCTTCAGATGTGGGGCCATAGAAAATGAAATGGTTCGGTTAGGGCAGAGCTACGATACATTCCACTGATTGGCTGACAGAAAACCCTCTGCTGTGCTATGCCGAGGCATTTTTTCTAAACCCTGTATGGTCCCTTGTGGTCCCACTTGCAGTGGAAACGCTCACCAGAATAGACCAGACCATTCTAGGTCATTCAAACTGTACCGACCCGAACCGTTCTGCTCAGTGGAAACGAGGCATTAGAGAGCTCCAACATTGAAGAGGTACCTTCAGGCATTTTAAATTACACATCTAATTTTAGTCCTACCTGTCACACTTTTGAAGGTCCTGAAGCACCATGACAGTGGAATTACCCACAAAATTACCTAATTTTGGAAAGCAAACACCCCAACATATATTCTATGAGGCATGGGGTGCGGATAGGTACTCGGGTACTCTGAAGGGCTGGAGACAGGTACTCCAATGGCAGGTACTCTTTATAAGGGGGGGGGGGGGGCAATCAGTGTGATTGGTGTACACTGTAAGCGGTAACGAGGTGTTACCGCAATCTCCTTCTCACACAGGATCGGTGTGTGAGGAGGAGAACCCGGTAACATCTCGTTACCACGGTCTGTTGACACTCTGACTGGCTGTCACGTGGTAAAGAGCCATCTTTTATTGGCTCTTTACACGGATCTGGGATGGGCTGTGTCCGAGGGACACACCTCATCCCTGATAGCCGTGCTGCTGGCCCACGGCGAGAAACGGAGGACGTCATTTGATGCCCACCCAGAATGGGAGATCCCATCGGCGGACGTCATATGACTATGGGTCCAATCTGGTCTTTGCTCACCTGTGTGACCAGACGGCCACAATGTTGGATTGTCTCCTGGGCACGCCAGTGAAAACGGTAAGCCCAAGAAACACCAGCGAGTGGGGGGGACGGGGGGCACCTGGCAAGCCTTCCGCCGGCTCATTAGCCGCTCGGACCACTTTCCCGAGAAAGCCAACCGCCGGCTGAAGAAAAAAAATACAGCTTCAGCCATAACCCCAGTAAACCACTCGCAAACTGCAACTTCTATATACGTTTTGTGATCGAGAAGTGGTTAAATAAAAAAAGGACAGTTATTTTTTTGCCATGATCAGTCATATTTTCAATATCAATGCCAGGGTATGCAAACTGTAAATAGACATATTAGTCATTGTTTCACAATCAGCAACAGCAATGTCAGCCTGCCATGCGGACCCTTTTCAGTCAGCCACTGGGCTGCCTTTATGATGGACCTGAAATACAGCCCAATGGCCAAAAAACGTTTGCCTTTAGTCACAATTTAAGAAAGCTTTATACAGTGAGGCATGATGCCAAACAAACCAAAATAGACTTAGCTATTAGTTTTACTACAAAGAAAAAAAGCGGAGGGCACAAACGCCTAGTGAATTAACTTTTTATTTAATTTATTAAGACGCCAAAGACATACTCACAAACATGAGACGTTAAAACGCATGTCATGCACAACTCCAGTGCGAGGGATGACAATCTCTGCGGTTGGTAAGCTGATGCATTTCGGGAGACAAACTCCCTTCCTCAGAGCTAAGCCTGAGGAACATTTTTTTTCAACTTAAGATCATTGTGATGTATTTCAGTGTTGTAATATATAGTATAGTATATTGTGTTGTTTGGTTGACTAAAATAAAAAAAAACACACACTTTGCTCCCTGTCTGAATATGAGAGAATTTCTGCAGCTTAGCTGTATTCTGCTCTACAGTATATAATAATCTGCATTATCAAGCCAACATACATTACAGCAGGTACACTTTATATTTAGGAAGATCTGTGTAAAAGAAAAAAAAAAAAAGGTTTTCGGAAATGTACGTGGTAATGTCCATTTAAAAGTGTTGGCTTGTGAGACGATATCTAAGGCCCAGATTAATCATGAGGTATATTATTTGGACATGCGATTTAGTTTCATGGATCTGGTAGTGTATGAAAGAAGTGAACATGCAGGAGGGTACAGGGACAGCAGGCAGGAAAGAGGTATAAAGAAGCTGGAAGCAGCACAGAGAAAAAACTTACAGGCAAAGGGTGACACTTTCCAGTTCCAACCTGACACAGAGAAAAAGGAGGTAGAGAAAGAGTAAGGCAGGGAGTGCAGATATCAAACGACCCCTCTCCCCACAAGGTCACCTTGTCAGGGCAGAGCACAGGTATATAAAGCAATAGTATCATTAGGTCTGGAAATGTAAGCGGATAAGATCCTCAAACACCAAAATGGATGAAGCCAAGAGGAGAGATACAAAAAAAATATATAGATTTTAACTTTGCCCCACATTGTACAAAAAGGACAACACAATAAAGGTAGTAGACGTACCTTTCCCTTTGTCAGTGATTTGTATGCTATGCGAACAATGAGCCAAGACCAGATCATGTGGAGAACTTGAAGTATTAAAAGGATACCATTAAACAGCCACCACGATGGGTATGGACCAATCAGCTCCCAGCTCTCAAACAATGTTGTGTTTAGGATCCTGCAAATAAATCAAATAAAACACGTGTTTTATCTAAAGCGGATTTTTTTGTATTTATTATATGAAGTGCAAAAGGTCTTCATGCATTAGGAAATTGTACAGCAAAACTATAGTAAGTACATGGACACCGGCTTCTTTAAAAGCGATTGTAAAGTCTCATTTTTTTTGCCTTAAAAAATAACAATCATACTTACCTGCTCTGTGCAGGGGTTTTGCACAGAGCATCCCGGATCCTCCTCTTCTCGTGTCCCTCACCGGAGCTCCATGCCCCTTCCCCTCCTGTTGAGTGCCCCCACAGCAAGCAGCTTTTCATTTTATTTGGGGAAAGGCCAAGGCTAGGCGGCCACGAGGCCCCTCTATATGCGAGGCCTTTGTTGACCACCTAATTTGCCTAATTAAAGAGCCAACTTCCTCTTCTCCTCCGATCGCTCAGTTTGGCCAGGCGGCCCGCTCTAGGAAGAGTCCTGGTGGTTCCAAACTTCTTCCATTTACGAATGATGGAGGCCACTGTGCTCAATGGAACCTTCAATGCTGAAGAAATGTTTCTGTACCTTTCCCCAGATCTGTGCCTTGATACAATCCTGTCTCGGAGGTCTACAGACAATTCTCCTTGGACTTTTTTGCTTGGTTTGTGCTCTGACATGCACTGTTAACTGTGAGACCTTATATAGACAGGTAACAGGATGCACCTGAGCTCAATTTTGAGTGTCATGGCAAAGGCTGTGAATACTTATGTACACGTGATTTTCATTTTTTTTTTTTTGAAAAAATTGCAAAGATTCAAACAAACTTCTTTCACATTGTCATTATTGGGTATGGTTTGTAGAATTTTTGATGAATTGAATGAATCTAATCAATTTTGGAATAAGGCCGTAACACAACAAAATGTGGAAAAAGTAAAGCGCTGTGAATACTTTCCGGATGCACTGTACGTTCAAAGTCCAGAATTTATAAAGCTTATCTGAGCTGTTAAAAAGTGGATGGAGAGTTGAAATTACACACTGCAGAGCTCAGTAAGGCCCCTTTCACACTGGGGCGGTGGGGGCGTCGGCGGTAAAACAGCGCTATTTTTAGCGCTGTTTTACTATCGTTTTTGCGGCTGTATTCGGCCGCTAGCGGTGCGGTTTTAACCCCCGCTGGCGCCCAAAAAAAGGGTTAAAACCGCTTGCATCTTATTGGTATGACTCAAGTCGTTCCCACTTAGAAAAAGGTTCCTGCACTTCTCTGGGGCGACTTCAACACGACTTGCATTGACTTCCGTTAAATAAGTTGTATGCAAGCTGCAAGCTGTGATGAAATAGCGCAGGGATGTTGGTTTTTGAAGCCGCTCTGGTGTGAACCGGCACTAAGCATGAACTTTTTAAGATATTTAAGCTACAGTAGCTCTTTCACTGCACTACACAGGTCAGCCTTCTCTCCCCATGTGCATCACTGAGCCTTGGTCATCCATGACCCTGTCGAGGGTTCATTTAGCATTCCTTCCTTGGACCACTTTGGTAGATCCTGACCACTGCAGACTGGGAACAGTTCACAAGAGCCGCAAGTTTTGGTGTTGCTCTGACCTAGTCACCTAGCCATTACAATTTGACTCTTGTAAAAGTCACTCAAAATCTTTACGCTTGCCAATTTTTTTCTGCTTTCAACACATCAACTTCAGGGACATCATGTTCATTTGCTGTCTAAAATATCCCACCCACTTTCGGATTTCATTGATAGGATAATCAATGTTATTCACTTTACCTGTCAATAGTGATAATGTAATGGCTGATCGGTGTATATTATCCACCAATGAAACCAAAGGCTTTGAAGAACCACCAATTATTAGTGTATTAAGCATTACACTAGTAGGTGAATAGTGCATGGATAGCATAGTCAAACACTCAATAAACTGCTGGTACATTCACAACAACCAATCAACGGCCCATGTCTACTCGGCTTTACAATAGTATTCCACTTAGGCCTCTTGCACATTGCAGCTTGAAAAAGCTCAGTACAGCTTTTTTTTTACTCATCTAAAATACAGCCCATTATTTACAATGTGCCTGTACACAAAGGCACATAAACATGCGCTGCATGAGTGTAAAAAAGATTAAAATCTGCTTTTTAGGTCAGTATTTTGTGCCGACACAAGTAAACACAAATACGCGTTTATGAACAAATATTTTGAATATTCATAAGACTCTGCCTATAGAATGTATTGTACGCATAAATACACCCAACACAATCACTTAAAATTGCATCCAGAAATGCTGATGTTCAAACATCAGTACCGTGTGCAAGAGTCCTTAATATAACTGAGGGGCTGCCGTTGATGGAACAGACAAAGATAAACCCGTCATACCTCTGAGGGCAGTGGTATATCAATCCAAGCAGGTGAGACATTTCTTGTATCTTGGTACAAAGGTAAATTCAGAGTATGGTTTTCCTGCAGAATTAGAACTGTGGCGCAGGTGGTACCAGGAGCACGTCCCATAAAAGTGCAAGTATGCACAGCACAGAACGGCAAACAAACTAAGTTTGCAATCATTTATTGCTGACAGGCCTGCATTACCCATCACTGATGTGCTCTGGACTGAGTGTACACTCCACTGCACATGTGTCACATGCACAATATAATGGAAAGGAGAAAAGTCCTGAAAGTCGCACATCTCTGCAAAACCCAATAAGGTGGTGTAGGACAACCTCATGCCTGGGGACGTGGCCTGGTTAGAGTCCAGGCTGAGGCTGTCATACACTTTCTTACGGAGTTTTGCAGAGAGGTGTGACTTTCAGGACGTCTCTTTTCCATTAGATGTCTAGAGCTGGAACAAGCGACGTCCTTGTCTGCACTCCACGTGGTTGCTACATAAGAGGACCCATTGAAACCTTGAGTGGCACCTGTACATTTAGTTTGGGTCACATGCACGCTACACACAAAAATTGCTGAGAGAAGGGGAAGGGCGTTTTTTCTTTTTTTTGTTTGGCCAGAATATTGGCCTAAATTGATGAAGAAATTAGATTTTGTAAATTTTTTTTATTGGATATGTTTTATAGTAGAAAGTAAAAAATTATTATTTTTTAAATTGTTTCTCTTTTTTGTTTATAGCGCAAAAAATAAAAAACGCAGAGTTGATCAAATACATAGTTACATAGTCAGGTTGAAAAAAAGACACAAGTCCATCCAGTTCAACCTTAAAAACAATAAATAAAAATATCATACAATCCAATATACCCAATTTTATACCCTCAGTTCATCCAGAGGAAGGCAAAAAACCCCAGCAAAGCATGCTCCAATTTGCTACAGCAGGGGAAAAAATTCCTTCCTGATCCCCCGAGAGGCAATCGGATTTTCCCTGGATCAACTTTACCTATAAATGTCAGTACCCAGTTATATTATGTACATTTAGGAAAGTATCCAGGCCTTTCTTAAAGCAATCTACTGAGCTGGCCATAACCACCTCTGGAGGGAGTCTATTCCACTTTTTCACAGCTCTTACTGTGAAGAAACCTTTCCGTATTTGGAGATGAAATCTCTTTTCCTCTAGACGTAAAGAGTGCCCTCGTGTCCCCTGTGTTGACCGTAAAGAGAATAACTGAACACCAAGATCACTATATGATCCCATTATATATTTAAACATGTTGATCATATCCCCCCTTATTCTCCTCTTATCAAGAGTGAATAAATTCAGTTCCTCTAATCTTTCCTCATAGCTGATCTCCTCCATGCCTCTTATCAGTTTGGTTACCCTTCTCTGCACTTTCTCCAGTTCCCCGATATCCTTTTTGAGAACTGGTGCCCAAACCAATCAAACGCCTATTGCGATTTTTTTTTACCAAAAATATGTAGAAGAATACGTATCAGCCTAAACTGAGGGGGAAAAAAAAAGTTTTTTTTACATTTTTTGGGGGGACATTATAGCAAAACGTAAAAAATATAGCTTTTTTTTTTTCAAAAGGATTGCTCTTTTTTTGTTTATAGCGCAAAAAAATAAAAACCGCAGAGGTGATCAGATACCACCAAAAGAAAGCTCTATTTGTGGGAAAAAAAGGACGTCGATTTTGTTTGGGAGCCACGTCGCACGACCGCGCAATTGTCAGTTAAAGCGACGCAGTGCCGAATCGCAAAAAGTGCTCTGGTCTTTTGCCAGCCAAATGGTCCAGGGCTTAAGTGGTTAAGTAAGGCTACATAAGATTGTTGCTCAATAGATAGTCCTGTTATTTTACAGGGCTTCGAAAACACCCTATTCCAGAAGGTCCTAATTTTTTGGGAACTCCCTCCAAATGTGAAGCACGGAGCCTCACAAATTGCAGCCCCTGAAGCATTCTGCGGTGGCCGTGCCATACATCCTGGTCAGGCGTGTAGGGACCAAAGACCATCTGGTCAATACTTTCAGACTGGCTTCTATCAGAGAGACATTCAGGATGCCTTTGTAGGAAATTTGAAGTCTAGAGCACCAAGACTCCAGGTCCTCAGCACGGTCAATTGCAGGAGTTTTTTTTAACGTCCTGCCAGCTCATCGCCTCAATGTGAAAGCACTCGGGATTTCACACTGAGACTGCAGGGGAGCCGTTTTTTCAGGCGCTATTTTTTAGTCCAAAAGTGAAAAGCTCCTCAGTGTGAAAGGGGTCGAAGGATGTGTGGAAGACGGGTGATGGTGGATCTAATGGAGGAAGCACTTGCAGGATTATTGATTGAACTGACACTGCTAATAGGAACCCAAGTTCAAGCAAAGTACTATACAGAACTAAACCACAAGCAAAAATACATAACTTTGTGCTCATTGCCACAACTAGCATTGTATATATTACAATTACACTAAACCCAAAATAGAGAGAATGTATACAACTCTTACCATGTTGGATAAATGAAAATACGCGTGACGACAAACACCAGCCCAAACGATATAAACATAGTGTCACAGAACCTCTGGTACTTTGCATAATTTGCCATTTTTGCTGCCTTTAAGAGAAAAGAAGAGTACCAATAAGTTAGGGAATACATAAAGGAAACCGTGATATAACAACAAGAAAACCATGCATGTGGTGGGCACATCACAGTGCCCTTCTTCATTCAGTTTATTGTAATAAGTATGACAGCAAGAAGGCCTCCGTTTATGAAAAATGCATCTAAATATCAGCAAACCGCCCTGCAAATCAAAACTGCAAAATGCAGATTGGGTTTAATTGCTGCTTCTTTTTAGATTTACAGCTTCAAAAAAATAAATAAATAAATAAAACACAAAAAAAAAAAAAAAACACACACACACACACACACAATGTCAACCACCAGTGTTAAATGTATTAAAGTGTTACTAAACCCATGACCCTGCATACACTAGATCTGGTACTAGACCACAGTACACAGAACATGGAAATGCAATAGTTTTAGTAAACAAACCGCTAAATACCTTTTCCCATCAGCCGTATACAGGTATAGCAGTCTTGTTAAAGCTTGTAAGAAGAGTTTTCGTACTGCACTGGCTGTCCCATCAGGATGCAGGACCCCTGACCCTCTGTCTGGGCAGTGCTAATCACATGCACCACACCAAACTGAGCATGTGCAGCCTGACTCCAGTAACTCGGTCTTATCCGGACATGTTTTGGAGACCATGCAAGAAGGGATCAAACAGCCTTTTTACACAATGCGGAGGATTAACCCCTTTGGTTCCACAGTGAGTATAACAAGCATGCTTTACTGCAAATACACACTGATTTTACTGTTGTGGGTTTAGTAACACTTTAAAAAGGTCAACTGCCATCAATAAGGTTCACCAAAAAAAACTGCATATAGAAATTGATTGCTAAAATCCATTCACATCTTTTCCTTTAGATTGGCTGACCTGTCAGTGATTTCGGGCCAGTTCACACCCGAACGTGCCATTCCTGTTGCGTTCCTGTGCAATGCATTTTGACAGCCCATTCATTTTAATAGGTTGCAAAGTGCACTGGACCATGGAAAAAGTAGTGCAAGCTCTAATTTTTCAAAATGCACTGCACCACGGCACATGGTACTGCGGTAGCAAGTAAATTTGGTACCTGCAAAACGCACAGCGTTTGTGATCTGCATTAGAGGTGCCATTAACAGTACATTAGCACTCACACATGCAGATCACACTGGCAGTGCGCTTTTATCACACTGTGTTTTGGTGTGAACCGGCCCTTAAAGTGGAAGTCCATGCTAAAACTAAAATCCCTGTATCAATAGCCACCAACATTCTAAGGCTATGTACACACGATAGGATTTTCTGACAACAAAAAACGTGGATATTTTTCAGAAGGATGTTGGCTCAAAGTTGTCTTGCATACACACGGTAACAGAAAAGTTGTCGGAAATTCCGAAAGTCAAGAACGCGGTGACGTACAACACGTACGACGAGCCGAGAGAAATGAAGTTCAATAATCAGTGCGGCTCTTCTGCTTGATTCCGAGCTTGCGTGGATTTTTGTGCGTCGACATTGTGTACACACGATCGGAATGTCCGACAACAAGTCTTGTTGTCGGAATATTTGAGAACCTGCTCTCAAACATTTGTTGGCGGAAATTCCGACAACAAATGTTCTATGGAGCATACACGGACTTTCCAACAACAGGCTCACATCGAACATTTGTTGTCGGAAAATCCTATCGTGTGTACGGCCCAAAACACTGACCTATCTAGCCCAGTAAAGAAAAAAATAAGTATACATACCTTTTCTGCAGGCGATCCGACCCGATCTCCAGCGGCTGAAGGTCTGATCCCACGCTGAGCTGTCAGCCGCGGCTTCACTGTGGAGGCAGGTGCAGAGGACACTTCCCACAACAGATATAGTAAGTCTGTGGGTGACGTCACTCCCCATTCATTTCACAGTCGTTGTCGGACGTGTACTCAGCAGAGCCTCCACTTCTAGAGATCGGGTCGGGTCCCCTGCAGAAAAGGTATGTATACTGATTTCTTTTTTACAGGGCTAGATAGGTTAGTGTTAGAATGTTGGTGGCTATAGATGCAGGGATTTTAGTTTTAGCATGGACTTCCACTTTAAAGCTGATCTCCATTTTTCATTTAACTTTAGTTTGTTTGGACCAAACAAACTATTTATGTAGCAAAAAAACTTCTGAATGGCCGCACTAATCCACCTTTATTACAAAATTTTCACACAAGCAGAGCACACCAGAAAACAGCATAAGGCCCCTTTCACACCGGCTTTCCAATCAGGTCCCCTTGTCATTTTTTCAGGTGGCCCTTGATCAGAGCCTTCATTCTCTCCTTTGGAGCGGTGGATGTCAGTGGTGACATGTCCACTGACACCCGCTGCTGTCCGATCCTGTTACATTATTTTCCATCCATCTGGTGGGTTGGATCGGATGAAAATGGACAGATGGTCCATTTTCATCGGATTTCCCCATAGAGGAAAGCGGGGCTCTGACAGGTTCGTCTCAGCACAGTGAGCGGAGACAGACTTGTCATCCGATCTGCTCAGCGGATCGATCCCCCGCTGAGCAAGACGGAGTCCACCGGGAGAAATTACACTTTCGAGTGCTTAATTGTAACAAAGCTGCCTCTCTGTCTCAGCCAGAGTAAGCTTTGTATTCATTCAAAGAATACAAAGCTTTCTCTGAATGGCTGAGCAGCGCTCAGTCAGTCTATTTTGTTCTGGGAAGTTCTCTCACCGCTGTCGTAACATGGTGCTGTATACTGTATGTAGCCTCAGCTACAGAGTTTATACAGCACTGACAGCCACTGCAATGATTAGTGAAGTAAATAAAAATCCACTCCATAAAACAAATCCCGAAAAAGAAACAGTGATCAAGGGCTCTTGCTCTTATAGACAAAATAAGTAAAGTCTATTGAAAATCAAACTCCTACAGCAAAATATTATTAGTATTGCTCCCACATGTAGTGATCAAGTGCTCGTGCTCCTATGATCATAGTGCAAGGTGACCCCACATAGATTTGCGCTCACCATAAGAATTCGACCTTCTATTGCTAGATAGGCTTCTTTGAAGATACGCTAGCATACCTGTCTGGTGTGGTGCAATCGTTCAATCACAGATGAAACGCATTGAGGCGCCGTTTCCTAGTTGATACGTCACTTCCTGGTGACATCACATCTTGTCTCTGGTATGCAAGCTGCTTCCAGGTCAGGTAGCGGCAGCCATCTTCCACACATGCTGAATGTAGCTGATGCTGGTCCACAGGCACCAATGAATGTGAGTTTAACAAAGTGTGTTTTTTTTTAACTAATAAAGTTAACAGAATTGCACAATGAATCTCTCTCTCTAACATTGTTTTTTGTAGTGGCGGTTCACAACCTGGGAGGACTTGCAAAGATACATTGAAGTGACCTATCCAGCAAGAGAGTCAGATTATAATAGTGAGTACAAATCCATGTGGGGTCACCTTGCACTTTGAAAGTGGGCACAAGTCATCTTTATTCATAGGAGCACAAGCACTTGATCACTACATGTGGGAACAATACCAATAATAGTTTGCTATCAGACTTTAGGAGTTTCAATGGACTTTACTTATTTTGCCTGGAAGAGCAAGAGCACTTGATCACTGCTTCTTTTTCTGGATTTGATGTATGGAGAGGATTTTAATTTATACTTGTACATTTATTGGTGCACATGATTCACAGAGTATTGAGGAATGTATTGCTTTTTGTAGCAGTGCGGTCTATTTATACACTTGTATGGCTGGAAAATGTGCATGGTATATACATTTCACAAACTGCAGCAGCATAGTTTATTGATTTAGCACAAAAAAATATAATTTTTTTTTTGCTTTCCAGTGGCAACAAAGTACATATTCCAGCTCGGTCCAAACTATTTAAAGTTAACTGAAACATTGAGATCAGCTTTAATAAGTTCTTTATTTGCATCAGTCGCCATTTCCTTAACACATCAGGAGAGCTGAAATGACCCATTGCACATCACAAAATTCTGGCTGCAATGACATGATCACTCAATGCAAACCTTTATCTGGCACAGCCAGCACACAGGTAGCAGTATGGAGAGAAGAAAGGACTTCTGATGAGGTTTTTTACTGCTGCCTATATGTTTCAGCCCCTGCGAGACTCACATCAATCATTTCTTAAATGGGGATCACAGGAATAGTAAGAATGGGTTAATCTCCCCAGCGGAGTCAAAGACAGAAATAAATACCATATAGAAATTCTACTTGAATTTTTCCCTAGTCTATCCAAAACCAAAAAAAAAAATGTTGCTTTGGATTGGCTTAAAGGAGAAGTTCACCTTTGGGAACACGTTACATGTTCCACCCATTTTTAGGGTGGAACATGTTTCCACTCCTGCAGCCGCCACCCACTCTGCTGCCTGTAGTGACAGCAAGTGGGGGATCTTCTCCCCCCCGCTTGCTGTCACCATTTTTAAATAGACGCGGCCGTGCAGGGCCTCACCTACCAACCGCGTCATTCATTCACAGGGTTCTGTGAATGGGAAACTACAAGTACCGACAGCCTTTGCGGCTGTCAGCTTGTCGTTCTCAATGAACTGCCATGGCGCTGCTGAGCGCTCTGGTAGTTCATTCTCTCTTCCCGCCATACGATGTACGAGCAGGCAGATACACTGACAGTTGCAATGCTTTACAGGCTCCAAGTAAAAAAATAATAATGAATGCATATTTTTTACCGGCAAAAAGATGTGCATTTATTTATTTTTTTTAAAAGGTGAAATTATCCACTAAACAACTTCTCTAAAAGTTGATAAGCAAAACAAAAAAAAGTCAACAAACCAAACAGCTTTGAAATTTTAAATATACATACATTGTAATTATGTTTAAACAGTGGAAACCCAGAAGCAGGGAAGAGAGGGTACAACTGACAAAGTTTCAGGGTTATTACCCATTTATCAAGTCAAGTTCCGCTTTTTGAAAAAGTTGAAGAAAGAAAGCGACATCATTTTATTTGTTATAGTTAAGGAATACAGCGCTGTCATCTAACTGCCCGCAGCCTGATTGGATATTGAAGAAGCAGCAACACAATGGTAAATCTTTGATTCTGTTCTCTACTCCTGAGCACATGTGCATGCAGCTGAGCTTTATTGGCTCCCAGCGTTTCCACCCCCTTCCAGTCGGCAGCATTGATCCGATGTGCATCTGTCCCCCGCTGCCTCTACACCAAAGAGCGCTAATCGCTCAGTTCTCAGTGAGTCGGTGACTGTCAAGTCACCAGTTCTCTGCCCCTCCAGCGCTCACTGGAGCTCTGGGCTTTTGAGGGGGTGGGAGCGGCTGGCTCAGGCTCTCTGCTCTGGTCCAGGCATCTGGGTGGTTCCGACATTAAAGTTGGGATCCCTCCAAAGTCTAGAGTGGCTGAGTGACATCAGCTGACCGTGAAATTAAGCCCGCTATCGGCTGAATTAGCATCAGAGGAGTTCAGAACCAAATGCAGTCCTGTGGCCCACAGGCCCGATTTCTCCTTTAAGTTTGGTTAAAGAAATGCACAACTGAATACATTATTTTTCTGTCTTGACTTCAGGTCTAATTTTACACGGTTGCCATCATGCATATGTCCGTGTGTGACAAGACAGTGCATGGTCTGTAGAGCTTAATGAAGTCCCAAAGGCAGCACGGTTAGTAAGGGCAGTGATGCAATGGAAGATTACTATAGCTTTTCATTAGCTCTGACAAGTAGGCACACAGAGCGAATGGAAAAACAGCACATATTTGTCACTTTTCCTTCACAAAGCCCTTGTTTAAATCTCCAAGTTTAAGGTGTGTTGCGGATACATTGTGCTGTAGGTTTACTGAGTCTTTCATGTTTCGTCACACTTGAAGAAAATGAAGAATCGACAATCGGCAATAGTCCCCATCTGAACACTACCTCCCTCTAACTAAGGAAGAGCTCAGGCGTGTTCTCAAACCGCACGTGCAGAGCCCGCCAGGAAGTCGGCACTGCACAGCGCTTATCACAGGCAGCGTAATATTACCCAATCTATGCAGCATCAGGAAAATGTCTCACTGCTTGTGATTAGCGCTCCGCAGTGCCGACTTCCCAGCGGGCTCTGCGCATGTGGTTTGTGAACCTGCCTGACCTCATCCTTACCTCCAACGCATTTCAGCCACTAGGGCTTATTCATCTCTATGACTAAGATCTATGGGGGAAGTGGTCTTCAGAACGGGGACTACTGCTGAGGTTGGGCTGGGCTTTTTCCAATACATCACCCCTCACCTAAAACACACAGATACGAACATAACACAACAATAATATATCCGGGAATAAAAGGTTCTACATAGTATGGGCTCTCATACAGAAATTGCTTGGGGCTAAATATTTGCAAGTTCTTGCCCTCTGGTTAGAGTGTGCTTATTACTTTTATTCCATTTTTCTCCCTTTACATTCATAATACTTTATATTGACGCACAACCCTGCAGATATTCACTGTATGGCCTGCTTTGTGTCACAAAAATGTCAGGGTGGTGGTACCTGCACACTCCCGCCATGGCCATCACTTGAATGGAAAGTCCACTAAATCAGCCGGTCAGATCGCAGAGGAATTTCCACTAAAATTAATGCAGGTCACAGTGCCAGAGTGAACGTAGGCAGAGGGTGTGCGGTGCCAGGCAAAACATATAGTGAAGGTTTCGTAGGAGCAAAATTTTAGATAGCCCCATTGTAAATAAAACTGGATTATACAAAATAGGGTAGAAATTACCTTTAAATAGCTGATGTGAATGTACAATATATATGAGTAAAGCGCTGTGTAAATTGACAGCGCTACATAAGTACCTGTAACGAATAAATACATAAATAGCTAAAAATTGGTTAAAAAGTTAAAAACGACCTCACCTCTAGAAAAGAATCAGCAGAGTCGTGCAAACACAAAACCAGAGTCCCCACTCGCGCCATATTATTGACATAGGAAAATGAGATGAGGCTCACTGCGGCCAGATGATGAATGAACATAAGTAGGAAATCCTGGAAGAAGAAAAAAAAAAAAGGGGGGGGGGGTATTATGGAATAAATTGCTGAAAAGAACATACAGATTCAGATTCAGAATTAGGAGTGTAGGGTGTGATGGAAGAAAGCGCAGTCATGTAAACTGACCCTAAAAACTCAGATCATCCTTCATTGGTTTGTTTTGCCAACCTGCTAAAGGCAGACTAGTGACATAAGAAAACAAAGGAGACCTTCTGTGGTGTCAATATTGCTCTATTGGGGATACTGTGTAACCACCAGTATTCTTGGTCCCTGTTCAAATATAAGATTTCATTTACTCTGTATGTATACCTGTTGAAAAATTGCAATTCCACTTAAAAGCCTAATTTCATCCATTTATATATAGAAAAAGGTTAAAGTTCAAAGATTATCCCATTTGTAATTCAACTAGCAAAATTTACCCCAAGTTCCTGATACCAGCAAGAGAAACACAATGTGCAAATGCTCCAATACCTGAAACCGATATAATTATGGTGTGATTTGAGCCCATCCAAAATGAATGGGCTCAAGTTGCACTGCAAAGAATCACGTGCGATTTGAACAGGAATGTGGTGCCATTCCTGTCTGAATCGCATGCAGTTTTCCCCACCACTGCTGTGTGAACCCAGGCTTGTCATAGTGACTTCAGCCTGGGTTCACACAGGAGCGGCCCCGGAAACCACATCAGATTCGGACAGGAATTGCACCACATTCCTGTTTAAATCGCACGTGATTCTTTGTAGTGTGATTGGGCTCAAATCGCACCACAAATGTATCGGTACTTGCCGATAAAAAAAAAATAAAATGGTATTGGTGGTAATATTATATATATATACACACACACATATATATATATGTATATGTGTATGTATGTATGTATGTATGTATGTATGTATGTATGTATGTATGTATGTATGTATGTATATATATATATATATATATATATATATATATATATATATATATATATATATATATATATATATATATATATATATACACACATACAGTTGCAATAAAAAGTATGTGAACCCTTTTGGAATGATATGGATTTCTGCACAAATTGGTCATAAAATGTGATCTTATCTTCATCGAAGTCACAATAATAGACAATCACAATCTGCTTAACCACTTAACCACTTGAGCCCCGGACCATTATGCTGCCTAAGGACCAGAGGTCTTTTTCCAATTTGGCACTGCGTCGCTTTAACTGCTAATTGCGCGGTCATGCAATGCTGTACCCAAACGAAATTTGCGTCCTTTTCTTCCCACAAATAGAGCTTTCTTTTGATGGTATTTGATCACCTCTGCGGTTTTTATTTTTTGCGCTATAAACGGAAAAAGACCGAAAATTTTGAAAAAAAATGATATTTTCTACTTTTTGTTATAAAAAAAATCCAATAAACTAAATTTTAGTCATACATTTAGGCCAAAATGTATTCGGCCACATGTCTTTGGTAAAAAAAATGTCAATAAGCGTATATTTATTGGTTTGCGCAAAAGTTATAGCGTCTACAAACTAGGGTACATTTTCTGGAATTTACACAGCTTTTAGTTTATGACTGCCTATGTCATTTCTTGAGGTGCTAAAATGGCAGGGCAGTACAAAACCCCCCCAAATGACCCCATTTTGGAAAGTAGACACCCCAAGGAAATTGCTGGGAGGCATGTTGAACCCATTGAATATTTATTTTTTTTGTCCCAAGTGATTGAAAAATGAGAAAAAAAAAAAAAAAAAAAAATATTTACAAAAAGTCGTCACTAAATGATATATTGCTCACACAGGCCATGGGCCTATGTGGAATTGCACCCCAAAATACATTTAGCTGCTTCTCCTGAGTATGGGGATACCACATGTGTGGGACTTTTTGGGAGCCTAGCCGCGTACGGGGCCCCGAAAACCAATCACCGCCTTCAGGATTTCTAAGGGTGTAAATTTTTGCTTTCACTCTTCACTGCCTATCACAGTTTCGGAGGCCATGGAATGCCCAGGTGGCACAAAACCCCCCAAAATGACCCCATTTTGGAAAGTAGACACCCCAAGCTATTTGCTGAGAGGCATATTGAGTCCATGGAATATTTTATATTTTGACACAAGTTGCGGGAAAGTGACACTTTTTTTTTTTTTTTTTTTTTTTTTCATAAAGTTGTCACTAAATGATATATTGCTCACACAGGCCATGGGCATATGTGGAATTGCACCCCAAAATACATTTAGCTGCTTCTCCTGAGTATGGGGATACCACATGTGTGGGACTTTTTGGGAGCCTAGCCGCGTACTGGACCCCAAAAACCAATCACCGCCTTCAGGATTTCTAAGGGTGTAAATTTTTGATTTTACTCTTCACTGCCTATCACCGTTTCGGAGGCCATGGAATGCCCAGGTGGCACAAAACCCCCCCAAATGACCCCATTTTGGAAAGTAGACACCCCAAGCTATTTGCTGAGAGGCATGGTGAGTATTTTGCAGCTCTCATTTGTTTTTGAAAATGAAGAAAGACAAGAAAAAACATTTTTTTTTTTCTTTTTTCAATTTTCAAAACTTTGTGACAAAAAGTGAGGTCTGCAAAATGCTCACTATACCTCTCAGCAAATAGCTTGGGGTGTCTACTTTCCAAAATGGGGTCATTTGGGGGGGTTTTGTGCCACCTGGGCATTCCATGGCCTCCGAAACTGTGATAGGCAGTGAAGAGTGAAATCAAAAATTCACGCCCTTAGAAAGCCTGAAGGCGGTGCTTGGTTTTCGGGGTCCCGTACGCGGCTAGGCTCCCAAAAAGTCTCACACATGTGGTATCCCCGTACTCAGGAGAAGCAGCAGAATGTATTTTGGGGTGTAATTTCATATATTTCCATGGCATGTTTGAGCAATATATCATTTAGTGACAACTTTGTGCAAAAAAAAAAAAAAAAAAAAAAATTTGTCTCTTTCCCGCAACTTGTGTCGCAATATAAAATATTCCATGGACTCGACATGCCTCTCAGCAAATAGCTTGAGGTGTCTACTTTCCAAAATGGGGTCATTTGGGGGGGTTTTGAACTGTCCTGGCATTTTATGCACAACATCTAGAAGCTTATGTCACACATCACCCACTCTTCTAACCACTTGAAGACAAAGCCCTTTCTGACACTTATTGTTTACATGAAAAAGTTTTTTTTTTTTGCAAAAAAATTACTTTGAACCCCCAAACATTATATATTTTTTTAAAGCAAATGCCCTACAGATTAAAATGGTGGGTGTTTCATTTTTTTTTTTCACACAGTAATTGCGCAGCGATTTTTCAAACGCATTTTTTGGGGAAAAAACACACTTTTTTTAATTTTAATGCACTAAAACACGCTATATTGCCCAAATGTTTGATGAAATAAAAAAGATGATCTCAGGCCGAGTACATGGATACCAAACATGACATGCTTTAAAATTGCGCACAAACGTGCAGTGGCAACAAAATAAATACATGTTTAAAAGCCTTCAAAAGCCTTTACAGGTTACCACTTTAGATTTACAGAGGAGGTCTACTGGAAAAATTACTGCACTCGATCTGGCCTTCGCGGTGATACCTCACATGCATGGTGCAATTGCTGTTTACGTTTGACGACAGACCGCCGCTTGCGTTCGCCTTAGCGCGAGAGCAGGGGGCGACAGGGGTGTTTTTTTTTTTTTTTTTTTTTTCTTTATTATTTTTTTGCTTTTTTAATCTTACTTTTAAACTGTTCCTTTCATATTTTTTTTTTTAATCATTTTTATTGTTATCTCGGGGAATGTAAATATCCCCTATGATAGCAATAGGTAGTGACAGGTACTCTTTTTTGAAAAAATTGTGGTCTATTAGACCCTAGATCTCTCCTCTGCCCTCAAAGCAAATGACCACACCAAGATCGGTGTGAAAATGCTTCCCCAATTTCCCAATGGCGCTATTTACATCCGGCGAAATCTAAGTCATGAAATACTCGTAGCTTCCGGTTTCTTAGGCCATAGAGATGTTTGGAGCCACTCTGGTCTCTGATCAGCTCTATGGTCAGCTGGCTGAATCACCGGCTGCATTCTCAGGTTCCCTGTTGAGACAGGAGAGCCAGAGAAAAACACGGAAGACGGTGGGGGGGGGGGGGGCATTCCCTCCCACGGCTTGTAAAAGCAGTCTAGAGGCTAATTAGCCACTAGGATTGCTTTTACATGAAAGCCGACCGCTGGCTGAAAAGAATGATACCAAGATGATACCTAAACCTGCAGGCATCATTCTGGTATAACCACTCAAAGTCGTGAATGGCGTACCTGAAGACAAAAAAATGGTTAACAATGGTTAACAATAAAGCACAGTAAAGTGTAAATAATTACACACCTGAAAAACAAACATGATAAAACATAATAACAATAACAATAACAATCAATAACAATAACAATAACAATAACAATAACAATCAATAACAATAACAATAACAATAAAACATTGCAGAATAGAATACAGTAAAAAAGAGCAGAACAATAGAGAGAGAGAATAGAGAGAGAGAGAACAATAAAACAACAACTATTTTTTTTTATTTCATATTTTTTTTTTTTTTTTACACTTTTTTTTGTAACTAACTTTTATAACGGTAACCGGTTCCAGGTTCGGGTCTCTCAAAATGCGATGGCATCTTGGGAGACCCTGTGAAAGTGTGCCTAGTCTGTGCAATGCTGTACCCTACGCTAATACTCAACTAGTGAATGGTAGCGTTCAAAACATTCACCAATGCAAAGACCAGGATTGTCAGGACAGGAGGGACAATAATAGCTGGTGTCACGCCTATATCCGCGCTTGCTGCAGACACGACATCTTTTTTGGGGGGTTCGCTGGGTAGGGGTACTCGGGAGGACATAAAAATGCCTCTCATGCAGCCGACTGCATTTGGTTGGGGATGTGAATGGGGGAAGTACGGGCGCTGCAGAAGCGGTGGGTTCCCAATTAGGATTGGCGAATGCAGCAGGAAGGGCACTATGGGCACGACGGGCCTGTGTTTGTCTTTTTGGTGGCAGCGGGACACTACTTGTGCTTGCCACCTCACCAGCTTGAACTGCACTTATGGGACTCGCCACGTCACCACGTGTTACTGTAGTGCTGGTTTGACTACGACCGGGGTGTACTAGGCCGCTGGCGCTTGCCAGTTCACCAAAACACTACCAAAAAACTGTTAGCGATCGCAGGGATCAGGCCTGACTCTGCGAACGCTGCAGTTATGCGTTTAGTGTTTTGTAAGTGACAGTGATCGATCGATACCGCACTTGGGTGGGCTGGGCCGGGCGGAGGGGCAAAACGCAGGTGCTAGCAGGTATCTGGGCTGATCCCGCTAACACTGCGTTTTTGGGAACCCTAAACTGCTGGTGACGCTAGTATAGATCTAATCGGATCAGATATTGATGCGATCAGATACTATACCACTAAGGGAGGTGTACAGTGCGTGCGTGGGTGTTAGCGGTACTGGCGCTAATCTGACGCTGCCTGGGGCTGGTGCTTGCCAGTTCACCAAAACGCTACAAAAAAAACTGTTAGCGATCGCAGGGATCAGGCCTGACTCTGCGAACGCTGCAGTTATGCGTTTAGTGTTTTGTAAGTGACAGTGATCGATCGATACTGCACTTGGGTGGGCTGGGCTGGGCCGGGCGGAGGGGCAAAACGCAGGTGCTAGCAGGTATCTGGGCTGATTCCGCTAACACTGCGTTTTTGGGAACCCTAAACTGCTGGGGACGCTAGTATAGATCTGATCGGATCAGATATTGATGCGTTCAGATACTATACCACTAAGGGAGGTGTACGGTGCGTGCGTGGGTGTTAGCGGTACTGGCGCTAACCTGACGCTGCCTGGGGCTGGTGCTTGCCAGTTCACCAAAACGCTACCAAAAAAACTGTTAGCGATCGCAGGGATCAGGCCTGACTCTGCGAACGCTGCAGTTATGCGTTTAGTGCCTTGTAAGTGACAGTGATCGATCGATACTGCACTTGGGTGGGCTGGGCGGAGGCACAAAACGCAGGTGCTAGCAGGTATCTGGGCTGATCCCGCTAACACTGCGTTTTTGGGAACCCTAAACTGCTGGGGACGCTAGTATAGATCTGATCGGATCAGATATTGATCCGTTCAGATACTATACCACTAAGGGAGGCGCATGCTGCGTGTGTGGGTGTTAGCGGTACTGGCGCTAATTTGACGCTGCCTGGGGCGACGCATATCGCCGCCGGGCGATCGGGGGGCTAAACCTTTATTCGGTAATAAACGGCGGGTGCCCTGACACTATAAAAAATAAACAAACTAACCAGCGTCACCCGTATCGGTTATACGGTGATCAGTGGTGAAAGGGTTAACTAGGGGGCAATCAAGGGGTTAAAACATTTATTAGATAGTATATGGGGGTCCCTGACGCTATAAAACGCTGACGGCGAACCTAAATATTTACCTCACTAACTAGCGTCACCAGCGACACTAATACAGCGATCAGAAAAATGATCGCTTAGCGACACTGGTGACAGGGGGTGATCAAGGGGTTAAAACTTTATTAGGTGGGGTTAGGGGGGTACCCTAGACCTAAAGGGGGGTAATATACACTGTCCCAACACTGTCACTGTCACAAACTGACACTATGCAGTAATCAGAAAAAAAAAAAAAAAAAAAAAAAAAAAAAACTGCTGGTGTCAGTTTGTGACAGGGGGGGGGGGGGGGGGTGATTGGGGGGGGATCGGGGGGCGATCGGGGGGGGGATCGGGGTGATTTGTGTGCCTGGCATGTTCTACTGTGTGTGTAGTGTTTGTGCACTCACATACTTGTCGTCTCTCCTCGGGCCGGAACGGAAAATACCGACCCGAGGGGAGATGACATCACTTCCTTTGCTGCTGTTTAGCATACAGCAGCAAAGGAGTGTTTTCATTGGCCGGCGGCGATCGCGAGGGGGGGGCCACGAACGGATGGTCTCCCCCTCATCACCGATCGCCGCTGGACAAACGACGACCGCCTCGGGCACCGGGGGGGGGTCCGATCGGACCCCCCACCCGCGGAAGGCAAATCACGTACATGTACGTGATTTTGCCTGTCCGTGCCACTTTGCCGACGTACATCGGCGTGAGGCGGTCGTCAAGTGGTTAAGGACCGCCTCACGCCGATGTACGTCGGCAAGGCGGCACGGGCAGGCAAAATCACGTACATGTACGTGATTTGCCTCCCGCGGGTGGGGGGTCCGATCAGAGGCGGTCCCGTTTTGTTCCCCGGCGATCGGAGACGAGGGGGAGGCCATCCGTTCGTGGGCCCCCCCTCGCGATCGCCGCCGGCCAATGGGAACACTCCTTTGCTGCTGTATGCTAAACAGCAGCAAAGGAAGTGATGTCATCTCCCCTCAGGTCGGTAGTTTCCGTTCCGGCCCGAGGAGAGAAGACAGGTATGTGAGTGCACCAACACACACACAGTAGAACATGCCAGGCATACAAAACACCCCGATCCCCCCCCCCCCGATCCCCCCCGTCACAAACTGACACCAGCAGTTTTTTTTTTTTTTTCTGATTACTGCATTGGTGTCAGTTTGTGACAGTTACTGTGTTAGCACAGTTACTGTTACCCCCCTGTAGGTCTAGGGTACCCCCCTAACCCCCCCTAATAAAGTTTTAACCCCTTGATGACCCCCCGTCACCAGTGTCGCTAAGCGATCATTTTTCTGATCGCTGTATTAGTGTCGCTGGTGACGCTAGTTAGTGAGGTAAATATTTAGGTTCACCGTCAGCGTTTTATAGCGTCAGGGACCCCCATATACTATCTAATAAATGTTTTAACCCCTTGATTGCCCCCTAGTTAACCCTTTCACCACTGATCACCGTATAACCGTTACGGTTGACGCTGGTTAGTTCGTTTATTTTTTATAGTGTCAGGGCACCCGCCATTTATTACCGAATAAAGGTTTAGCCCCCTAATCGCCCGGCGGTGATATGCGTCGCCCCAGGCAGCGTCAGATTAGCGCCAGTACCGCTAACACCCACGCACGCAGCATACGCCTCCCTTAGTGGTATAGTATCTGAACGGATCAATATCTGATCCGATCAGATCTATACTAGCGTCCCCAGCAGTTTAGGGTTCCCAAAAACGCAGTGTTAGCGGGATCAGCCCAGATACCCGCTAGCACCTGCGTTTTGCGCCTCCGCCCAGCCCACCCAAGTGCAGTATCGATCGATCACTGTCACTTACAAAACACTAAAGGCATAACTGCAGCGTTCGCAGAGTCAGGCCTGATCCCTGCGATCGCTAACAGTTTTTTTGGTAGCATTTTGGTGAACTAGCAAGCACCAGCCCCAGGCAGCGTCAGGTTAGCGCCAGTACCGCTAACACCCACGCACGCACCGTATACCTCCCTTAGTGGTATAGTATCTGATCGGATCAATATCTGATCCGATCAGATCTATACTAGCGTCCCCAGCAGTTTAGGGTTCACAAAAACGCAGTGTTAGCGGGATCAGCCCAGATACCTGCTAGCACCTGCGTTTCGCCCCTCCGCCCGGCCCAGCCCACCCAAGTGCAGTATCGATCGATCACTGTCACTTACAAAACTCTAAACGCATAACTGCAGCGTTCGCAGAGTCAGGCCTGATCCCTGCGATCGCTAACAGTTTTTTTGGTAGCGTTTTGGGGAACTGGCGAGCACCAGCGGCGTAGTACACCCCGGTCATAGTCAAACCAGCACTGCAGTAACACTTGGTGACGTGGCGAGTCCCATAAGTGCAGTTCAAGCTGGTGAGGTGGCAAGCACAAGTAGTGTCCCGCTGACACCAAAAAGACAAACACAGGCCCGTCGTGCCCATAATGCCCTTCCTGCTGCATTCGCCAATCCTAATTGGGAACCCACTGCTTCTGCAGCGCCCGTACTTCCCCCATTCACATCCCCAACCAAATGCAGTCGGCTGCATGAGAGGCATTTTTATGTCCTCCCGAGTACCCCTACCCAACGAACCCCCCCAAAAAAGATGTTGTGTCTGCAGCAAGTGCAGATATAGGCGTGACACCAGCTATTATTGTCCCTCCTGTCCTGACAATCCTGGTCTTTGCATTGGTGAATGTTTTGAACGCTACCATGCACTAGTTGAGTATTAGCGTAGGGTACAGCATTGCACAGACTAGGCACACTTTCACAGGGTCTCCCAAGATGCCATCGCATTTTGAGAGACCCGAACCTGGAACCAGTTACAGTTATAAAAGTTAGTTACAAAAAAAAAGTGTAAAAAAAAAAAAAAAACACAAACAAAAATAAAAAAAAATAGTTGTCGTTTTATTGTTCTCTCTCTCTCTATTCTCTCTCTATTGTTCTGCTCTTTTTTACTGTATTCTGTTCTGCAATGTTTTATTGTTGTTATGTTTTATCATGTTTGCTTTTCAGGTATGTAATTATTTATACTTTACCGTTTACTGTGCTTTATTGTTAACCATTTTTTTGTCTTCAGGTACGCCATTCACGACTTTGAGTGGTTATACCAGAATGATGCCTGCAGGTTTAGGTATCATCTTGGTATCATTCTTTTCAGCCAGCGGTCGGCTTTCATGTAAAAGCAATCCTAGTGGCTAATTAGCCTCTAGACTGCTTTTACAAGCCGTGGGAGGGAATGTCCCCCCCCCACCGTCTTCCGTGTTTTTCTCTGGCTCTCCTGTCTCAACAGGGAACCTGAGAATGCAGCCGGTGATTCAGCCAGCTGACCATAGAGCTGATCAGAGACCAGAGTGGCTCCAAACATCTCTATGGCCTAAGAAACCGGAAGCTACGAGCATTTCATGACTTAGATTTCGCCGGATGTAAATAGCGCCATTGGGAAATTGGGGAAGCCTTTTATCACACCGATCTTGGTGTGGTCAGATGCTTTGAGGGCAGGAGGAGAGATCTAGGGTCTAATAGACCCCAATTTTTTCAAAAAAGAGTACCTGTCACTACCTATTGCTATCATAGGGGATATTTACATTCCCCGAGATAACAATAAAAATGATTTTTTTTAAAAATATATGAAAGGAACAGTTTAAAAATAAGATTAAAAAAGCAAAAAAAATAATAAAGAAAAAAAAAAAAAAAAAAAGCACCCCTGTCGCCCCCTGCTCTCGCGCTAAGGCAAACGCAAGCGGCGGTCTGTCGTCAAACGTAAACAGCAATTGCACCATGCATGTGAGGTATCACCACGAAGGCCAGATCGAGGGCAGTAATTTTTCCAGTAGACCTCCTCTGTAAATCTAAAGTGGTAACCTGTAAAGGCTTTTAAAGGCTTTTAAACATGTATTTATTTTGTTGCTACTGCACGTTTGTGCGCAATTTTAAAGCATGTCATGTTTGGTATCCATGTACTCGGCCTAAGATCATCTTTTTTATTTCATCAAACATTTGGGCAATATAGTGTGTTTTAGTGCATTAAAATTTAAAAAAGTGTGTTTTTCCCCAAAAAAATGCGTTTGAAAAATCGCTGCGCAAATACTGTGTGAAAAAAAAAATGAAACACCCACCATTTTAATCTGTAGGGCATTTGCTTTAAAAAAATATATAATGTTTGGGGGTTCAAAGTAATTTTCTTGCAAAAAAAATAACTTTTTCATGTAAACAATAAGTGTCAGAAAGGGCTTTGTCTTCAAGTGGTTAGAAGAGTGGGTGATGTGTGACACAAGCTTCTAAATGTTGTGCATAAAATGCCAGGACAGTTCAAAACCCCCCCAAATGACCCCATTTTGGAAAGTAGACACCTCAAGCTATTTGCTGAGAGGCATGTCGAGTCCATGGAATATTTTATATTGCGACACAAGTTGCGGGAAAGAGACAAATTTTTTTTTTTTTTTTTGCACAAAGTTGTCACTAAATGATATATTGCTCAAACATGCCATGGAAATATGTGAAATTACACCCCAAAATACATTCTGCCGCTTCTCCTGAGTACGGGGATACCACATGTGTGAGACTTTTTGGGAGCCTAGCCGCGTACGGGACCCCGAAACCAAGCACCGCCTTCAGGCTTTCTAAGGGCGTGAATTTTTGATTTCACTCTTCACTGCCTCTCAGCAAATAGCTTGGGGTGTCTACTTTCCAAAATGGGGTCATTTTGGGGGGTTTTGTGCCACCTGGGCATTCCATGGCCTCCGAA
This sequence comes from Lithobates clamitans, assembly GCA_037952925.1. Classification (NCBI taxonomy): domain Eukaryota; kingdom Metazoa; phylum Chordata; class Amphibia; order Anura; family Ranidae; genus Lithobates; species Lithobates clamitans. Next base: position 1,720,102 of record JBBGZY010001769.1, read on the forward strand.
ACTGTGATAGGCAGTGAAGAGTGAAATCAAAAATTTACACCCTTAGAAATCCTGAAGGCGGTGATTGGTTTTCGGAGCCCCGTACGCGGCTAGGCTCCCAAAAAGTCCCACACATGTGGTATCCCCATACTCAGGAGAAGCAGCTGAATGTATTTTGGGGTGCAATTCCACATAGGCCCATGGCATGCGTGAGCAATATATCATTTAGTGACAACTTTTTGTAAATATTTTTTTTTTTTTTTTGTCATTTTTCAATCACTTGGGACAAAAAAAAGAAATATTCAATGGGTTCAACATGCCTCTCAGCAATTTCCTTGGGGTGTCTACTTTACAAAATGGGGTCATTTGGGGGGTTTTGTACTGCCCTGCCATTTTAGCACCTCAAGAAATGACATAGGCAGTCATAAACTAAAAGCTGTGTAAATTACAGAAAATGTACCCTAGTTTGTAGACGCTATAACTTTTGCGCAAACCAATAAATATACGCTTATTGACATTTTTTTTACCAAAGACATGTGGCCGAATACATTTTGGCCTAAATGTATGACTAAAATTTAGTTTATTGGATTTTTTTTATAACAAAAAGTAGAAAATATCATTTTTTTTCAAAATTTTCGGTCTTTTTCTGTTTATAGCGCAAACAATAAAAACCACAGAGGTGATCAAATACCATCAAAAGAAAGCTCTATTTGTGGGAAGAAAAGGACGCAAATTTCGTTTGGGTACAGCATTGCATGACCGCGCAATTAGCAGTTAAAGCGACGCAGTGCCAAATTGGAAAAAGAACTCTGGTCCTTAGGCAGCATAATGGTCCGGGGCTCAAGTTAAACTAATAACACACAAAGAATTAAATGTTACCATGTTTTTATTGAACACACCATGTAAACATTCACAGTGCAGGTGGAAAAACTTTGTGAACCCCTAGACTAATGAGATCTCCAAGAGCTAATTGGAGTGAGGTGTCAGCTAACTGGAGTCCAATCAATGAGATGAGATTGGAGGTGTTGATTACAGTTGCCCTGCTTTATAAAAAACACACACCAGTTCTGGGTTTGCTTTTCACAAGAAGCATTGCCTGATGTGAATGATGCCTCGCACAAAAGAGCTCTCAGAAGACCTACAATTAAGAATTGATGACTTGCATAAAGCTGGAAATGGTTAGAAGTATCTCCAAAAGCCTTGCTGTTAATCAGTCCACGGTAAGACAAATTGTCTATGAATGGAGAAAGTTCAGCACTGCTGCTACTCTCCCTAGGAGTGGGCATCCTGTAAAGATGACTTCAAGAGCACAGCACAGACTGCTCAATGAGGTGACGAAGAATCCTAGAGTGTCAGCTAAAGACTTACAAAAGTCTCTGGCATATGCTAACATCCCTGTTAGCGAATCTACGATGCGTAAAACACTAAACAAGAATGGATTTCATGGGAGGATACCACAGAGGAAGCCATTGTATATATACACACATATACACATGCAGTGGATATAAAAAGTGTTAGGTTTTGTGAAGTAAAAAAAAATGAGACAAAGATGGGGGTTGGGGAATAATTTAGCTGTGTTCAGAATTAAGCAATTACATTCAAACTCATGTTAAATAGGAGTTAGTACACCTGCCATCAATTAAAGGGCCTCTGATTAACCCCAAATAAAGTTCAGCTGTTCTAGTAGGTCTTTCCTGACATTTTCTTAGTCGCATCCTACAGCAAAAGCCATGGCCCGCAGAGAGCTTCCAAAGCATCAGAGGGATCTCATTGTTAAAAAGGTATCAGTCAGGAGAAGGGTGGCAAGACAGAAGCCTTTTCTTACGAAGAAAAACATCCAAGCCTGGCTAAATTTAGCAAAAACACATCTGAAGTCTCACAAAAGCATGTGAGAAAATGAGTTATGGTCTGAGGAAACCAAGGTTGAACTTTTCGGCCATAATTCCAAAAGATGTTTGGCGCAAAAACACACATCACCAAAAGAACACCATACCCACCATGAAGAATGGTGGTGGCAGCGTCTTGCTTTGCGGTTGTTTTTCTTCAGCTGGGACAGGGGCCTTAGCCTGGGTTCACACTATACCGGGCTGCGGATCGCACAGGAGCGCTGTGCGTCCCTGTTCCCCGTTTCAGGGCCGATTCTATGCCTGAATTCGGCCCTGAAACGGAGCAAAAGACACACAGCATTTTTGTGCAATGCGCTCTGCAGCCGCCCCGGAGATATGTGAACCGGCTCCATAGGGAGCCAGTCACATTCTCCTACTATGCGAATTAGATGTGGGGAAACGCACATGTAATTTGCATATGTGTGAACCCGGACTGAGTCAAGGTAGAGGGAATTATGAACAGTTCCAAATACCAGTCAATATTGGCACAAAGCCTTCAGGCTTCTGCTAGAAATCTGTACATGAAAAGGAACTTCATCTTTTAGCATGACAACGACCAAAATCATCCAAATCAACAAAGGAATGGCTTCACCAGAAGATTAAAGTTTTGGAATGGCCCAGCCAGAGCCCAGACCTGAATCTGATTGAAAATCTGTGGGGTGATCTGAAGAGAGCTGTGCACAGGCGTTGTCCTCGCAATCTGACAGATTTGGAGTGTTCTGCAAAGAAGAGTGGGCAAATATTGCCAAGTCAAGGTGTGCCATGCTGATAGACTCATACCCTTTCACACTGGGGCGGTTTGCAGGCGCTATTGAGCTAATAATAGCGCCTTCAAACCGACCCGAAACAGCCGCTGCTGTCTCTCCAGTGTGAAAGCCCCGAGGGCTTTCACACTGGAGCGGTGCGCTAGCAGGATGGGAAAAAAAAGTCCTGCTAGCAGCATCTTCAGAGCGGTGAAGGAGCGGAATATACACCGCTCCTGCCCATTGAAATCAATGGGACAGCGCGGCTATACCGCCGACAAAGCACCTCTGCAGAGACGTTTTGCGGTGGTTTTTAACCCTTTCTCGGCCGCTAGTGGGGGGTAAAACCGCCCCCACTAGCGGCCGAATACCGACGGTAAAGCGCCGCTTACAATGGTCCCGCCGCCGCGGTGTGAAAGGGGCCTGAGTGTTGTAATAAAACCAAAAGGTGCTTCAAAGTATTAGTTTAAGGGTGTGCACACTTATGCAACCATATTATTTTATTTTTACTTCCCTCCACCTAAAAGATTTCAGTTTGTTTTTCAACCGAGTTGTACAATTTATAGGTCACATTAAAAAGGTGGAAAAAGTTCCGAAATTATTTATATTTGTCTCTTTTTACATCACAGACACCATACATTTTATAATTTATATATATATGTTTATACATATACACACACATATATATATATATATATATATATATATATATATATATATATATATATATATATATATATATATATATATATATATATAAATAAATAAATATACACACATACCCACCCACCCTCGTTTTACAAGTTTCCATACAGTTGTAAATGCAAATATCTTACATACACTCAACAGCAAGCTTTGCATTTCTAAGAAAACAGAACACTGTTACTGGCTACTGAAACTGGGAAGCCACGTCATTATTAAAAGCAAACTTTGCGTGTGGCAAAACCTGCCCTGCAGCCATGTTAGGCAACTTTTGTTATGTATGTTACATTGTTTAGGTGCACAACCAGCATGCTTTAAATGACCTTGGTTTACAATGCAGAAGAAAGTAATTCAAGCTTTTATGGGAGACTGTTTGAATACAATTATAAAACATGAGACTCTGAAGACAAACATGACTTGTGTCCCATTGGCTTCAATTATTCAGGCACAAGACAAGTCAGACTATGTAGTAGTTCTAGCACAAACCAGGAGGATCCACATACCATAAATGCACACCAAGCAGCCACTGTGTACTAAACAATGTGTTAAGCGCTGCTCCCTATTAGAACTTGAAGTCATTTCACATATGCGATGGGACAGATAACCCACCATAAAAAATAAACATGTCCCATCACACAGTGTCGGGTTTGCAATAGTCAAAAAAAAAAAACAATCAGCAGCAAAATGTAAACCCACTTTGGATGATCATCCAATACCAGGAGCTTATCAAATATTCCATAGGATGGGGGCTGCGTGGCCATACAGGGCATGTGAGCGGACCAGCATCACAGAGCTACTGCAACTGATCCTCTTACCGATCCTCCGGCTGCTAATCAGCTCCACATTGATACTATTCGATTCGGCTTGATCTGAAGAAATCTAGCAGTACTTCTGGAGCCCGCTTTGCTGCCATGATTTGCAAAAATGAGGAAGAAGGGACGGGTCTCTGAGAACCAGCATGGCGTGGCTGCAGCTCTGCCTTAAACGCCACGAGGCTCGGACAAGCCAAACGACACAGACAGCAAGTCAGGTAATAGAAAAAACAAACCGAGGGTGCACAGGCCTAGCGCAATATCCTTGGTATGAATCTTTAATAGGTAAAAATAGGTACCATTCTCACAATTAGATGCAAGTGTCACAATTTTCTAGACAGAAAACAGCTTATAACTCCACAATCAGTCATTTCAACAGATAAATTACGACAGTACAGGAGGCTGACGCGTTTCAAGGACTTTCCCCCTCCTCAGAACCAGTGGCTCTGAGGAAGAGGCAAGTCCTTGAAATGCGTCAGCCTGCTGTACTGTCGTAATTTATCTGAAGTGACCGGTTCCATCATGGGGTTTTAAGCCGTTTTCTATCTATGTAAAATTGTGACACCTGCATCAAATTGTGAGTATGTTACCTATTGTTTTTACCCATTAAAAGATGCATGCCAAGGATGATGCACTAGGCCTGTGCGCCCTCTGTTTGTTTTTGCTATTTCAGTGATGTTAGACTTCCCCAGTCGATTTGAGAGCAGCAAGGCAGGGCATATCTAGAGAAGCCAAGAAAAGACCATTGACTAATAACTCGTTTTTGGCCCTCTCTCAAGCGCAGGAGATTTAGGTTTATTATGTACTTTCAAGCAAGCCAGGTAAGGCATATGGCCCAGCGGACAAGGATAACCCCAGAGACATTTTATTCTATACAGAAACGTTATCTGAGGATAAGGGACATGGCTCTACTGCAGAGGTGGAGGAGTGTGCTGAGACCCAGCAGGATACTAAGACTGACCGCGGGGGCTGAACTAGACGTCTGGTCTTTTCCGGACAGTGATCACCAAGCCAGTCCAGAAGACCTAGTAGAGGGGGAAGATCAACCCACCCTTGGTCAGATCCTGTGGGCCATGAATAGGTGTAAAGCCTCAGTGAACTCAGTAAAGGAGCGTTTAGGGTATGTGATGGAGGAGGTGTCCTTGTTGTGGCAGGATCTCCAAAAGATTAGAGAGCACTGATCGAGAGCCAGTCGGCTGCTGGTTCTTCAGCATGCTCGGCCAGCTTCTGTCGGACCGGCTGACATACACGTTTTATTAAGCTGGCCAATGTCTCCCGACGTTCCTGTGTACCAGGCATTAGAGAATACACTTGTGATAATGAGACATTTCTATGTCCTTTACCATCGCTCCTGCCTAGCAATTAGACCATAATTGACAAAGCGTACATTTATTTTAACATCCAACACTTGGAGTTTATACATGAGAGAACACAATTACTGTAATTGTTGAAGAAAAGCTTACCTTGCGTTTGATATCTGTAAACTGGGAGAACATTAAAGACCAGTAAAAGGCCAGTTCCTGAATATAATAGTAGTACAAGCTCGACGTGAGAGGCTGAAAGTGGGGAAAAAGAAATACACATTAAAGATGCCCTAGTATATTACATCCAACACAGTGTGTTGCCAGACACTAAATGTTTTTATAAAAATTAGCAGGGTTTGTAACAGACCACGGATTTGACAATTTCCTGTACGATCCACCAACAATTAAAGTGGTATTCAACCAAAAAAGAAAAATGTATTTCACTGCAGCTTACCAATTCTTAGATGTGATGGACGCATTCTTTTCTCTTTTACTTTTTTTCCACCTGGTGATCTGGCCAGCAAGTCTGGTATTTTTCAAATTACTTTAACCACTTCCGGACCGCCACGCGCCGATGTACGTCCAAACCAACCAAGCTAGCTGCCATAACCCCGGTATCCTTGTTTTCGTGCGGCGGTCCACTCTCTGATAAAAGTGGTCCCTGCGGCAGATTCGCCATGAAATCCCTTTTATCGGTGGTGGGAGAGGGCCCCCCCCCCTCCGCGATCCGGTGCCCTCTGTCGCTTACCGAAGTGTCCGACTCCCTCCTGTGCCTGGAGATGAGTGAGGCTAAGATGGCGCCGCCTCATCTCCATGACACTGCTGGGCGGAAGTGACGTCAAAACGTCACTTCCGCCCACTCCTCTTAAAAGGCACATTTTTTTCAATGTCATTTTTATAAATGACTTTTTTTTTTTTTCTTTTTTTAATTGCATTTTAGTGTAAATATGGGATATGAGGTCTTTTTGACCCCAGATCCCATATTTAAGAGGTCCTGTCATGCTTTTTTCTATTACAAGGGATGTTTACATTTCTTGTGATAGGAATAAAAGTGACACAATTTTTTTTTAAACAGTGTAAAAATAAATAAAATAATGTAAAATAAATAATACATTTTTTTTTTTTTTTTTAAAACCCCTGTCCAGACGAGCTCGCACGCAGAAGTGAACGCATATGCGAGTAGTGCCCGCATATGAAGACGGTGGTCAAACCACACATGTGAGGTATCGCCGCGACCGGTAGAGCGAGAGCAATAATTCTAGCCCTAGACCTCCTCTGTAACGCAAAAAATGCAACCTGTAGAATTTTTTAAACGTCGCCTATGGTGATTTTAGAGGGTAAAAGTTTGACGCCATTCCACGAGCGAGCGCAATTTTGAAGCGTGACATGTTGGGTATCAATTTACTTGGCGTAACATTATATTTCACAATATAAAAAAAAAAATTGGGCTAACTTTACTGTTGTCTTATTTTTTTATTCAAAAAAGTGAATTTTTTCCTTATAAGACCGCTGCGCAAATACGGTGCAAAAAAAAGTATTGCAACGACCGCCATTTTATTCTCTAGGGTGTTAGAAAAAAAAAACCATATGTAATGTTTGGCGGTTCTAAGTAATTTTCTAGCAAAAAAACCTGTTTTAAACATGTAAACACCTAAAATCCAAAACGAGGCTGGTCCTTAAGTGGTTAACAGATCAATCTGTCCAGACAAAGTGTTAGAGGGTGGCACTCCCCTCTCCTCAGACTGACAAATGACAATGCCCTTGTACAAAAGGTGTCCTCTTTATGACTTCATACAGAAAGAACACACTCTATGACAAGGAAGCATGTTACTGGCTGGGATAGCCAGGTGAAATAAATGGGGGGTAAAAAAAAAGAAAACAAATGCAGCCATTGCATATAAAGATTCATAAGCTACAATATATTATATTTTTGTTCTTGGGTTCATTTCTAATTTAAGTAGTGCAAGGGCATTCCATATAAGATTCAGATTGACTGGATAGGTAGTTCCTTATATTACATAGCGGAGGTAAATCTAAATGAGACTATACAGAAATTGTACAGTCAGAGTGTAACATGTATGGTGAGCTTAATGATTTCGTTCTGGTTACTTTAGACTTGCATTGTCAAAACGTCACTGGGACAAGCAGTGCTCAGCCATGAAAACTATACCTGATATGGATAATTGTACCAGCATTGTCGTGTATCCCATAACCACGGAGTCTGCAACAAATAACAAAAATAAATCACAATTCATTCATCTTATTGCCCTTATTACTTATAAGCAAAAATTCTAACACCATCATTCCACAAGACAAACTCCAGTAATCACTTCTAAAGAATATACAGACTAACTCTGCATGCAGGTATTGTAAAAAAAAAAAAGTCATCTTCCTGCTCAATACTGGCTTATTATTAATATTGTAAAACATTCTGCATTTGGCGTGCTTTAAAGCGTTTATTACCCCAACACTTCATATTCCCGATATGTGGCTTCTGTACCATGTACTTGTGTGAGAAAATATCCTGTATTGTTTCTATTACGTGAGATCCCTGGTGTTCCTGCCAGTCCTTCTACTTTACTATGCATAAACTGACCACACTAAGCAAAAGGTCCGAATATGTCTCACACAGTGCGGGGGTCGGGAATACATCTCACACACACTGCGGGGGTCGGGAATACGTCTCTCACACACAGTGCGGGGGTCGGGAATACATCTCACACACACTGCGGGGGTCGGGAATACGTCTCTCACACACAGTGCGGGGGTCGGGAATACGTCTCTCACACACAGTGCGGGGGTCGGGAATACGTCTCACACACACTGCGGGGGTCGGGAATACGTCTCTCACACACAGTGCGGGGGTCGGGAATACGTCTCTCACACACAGTGCGGGGGTCGGGAGAGTATGTAACACACAGTGCAGGGGTCGGGAGAGTATGTAACACACAGTGCAGGGGTCGGGAGAGTATGTAACACACAGTGCAGGGGTCGGGAGAGTATGTAACACACAGTGCAGGGGTCGGGAGAGTATGTAACACACAGTGCAGGGGTCGGGAGAGTATGTAACACACAGTGCAGGGGTCGGGAGAGTATGTAACACACAGTGCAGGGGTCGGGAGAGTATGTAACACACAGTGCAGGGGTCGGGAGAGTATGTAACACACAGTGCAGGGGTCGGGAGAGTATGTAACACACAGTGCAGGGGTCGGGAGAGTATGTAACACACAGTGCAGGGGTCGGGAGAGTATGTAACACACAGTGCAGGGGTCGGGAGTATGTACCACACAGTGCAGGGGTCGGGAGTATGTAACACAGTGCAGGGGTCGGGAGTATGTAACACACAGTGCAGGGGTCGGGAGTATGTAACACACAGTGCAGGGGTCGGGAGTATGTAACACACAATGCAGGGGTCGGGAGTATGTAACACACAATGCAGGGGTCGGGAGTATGTAACACACAATGCAGGGGTCGGGAATATGTAACAGTGCAGGGGTCGGGAGTATGTAACACACAATGCAGGGGTTAGGAGTATGTAACACACAATGCAGGGGTCAGGAGTATGTTACACACAATGCAGGGGTCAGGAGTATGTAACAGTGCAGGGGTCAGGAATATGTAACAGTGCAGGGGTCAGGAATATGTAACAGTGCAGGGGTCAGGAGTATGTAACAGTGCAGGGGTCAGGAGTATGTAACAGTGCAGGGGTCAGGAATATGTAACAGTGCAGGGGTCAGGAATATGTAACAGTGCAGGGGTCAGGAATATGTAACAGTGCAGGGGTCAGGAATATGTAACAGTGCAGGGGTCAGGAGTATGTAACACAGTACAGGGGTCAGGAATATGTAACAGTGCAGGGGTCAGGAATATGTAACAGTGCAGGGGTCAGGAATATGTAGCACACAGTGCAGGGGTCAGGAATATGTAGCACACAGTGCAGGGGTCAGGAGTATGTAGCACACAGTGCAGGGGTCAGGAGTATGTAACATGCTCAGTGCAGAGGTGACAAGTAAATAAAGCAGAGTGCAGTTATAAGGAGTCAATAATGCAGAGCTCAGAGGGCAGTAGTATGCAATGCAGAGTTCAGTGGCCACAACTAATGCAGAATGCTGGGGTCCCCTGTATACAACATGCCCTCTGTGCACTGGGTAGGTTTCTGCTGATGCCTCACAGGCTCACATCTCATAATAGGGACTCTGAACTAACCTCAGGCTATTATGTCACCTCCAGTGACACCATCATATCCTCCTTCAAAACTGATTTTTTTTTTCACCCTCCATATACAGAGAAGGGAAGTAAGCAGCAGCGAGACACAGCTACCTGTTATGACATGTTGGTCTCCATCGATTCACCTCTCCCTTCCAACCCAGGTACTGGTATGCGATGTCACATACAAGTGCCCGTGATGGACACAAGAGGTGAATTGGCGAGCTCTAGTCTTGCGACGCTTCCTTGTGCGGCTCTGTATATGGGGAAGTTACATGCCAGAAGAAAGGGCATCACATGCCACTTCTGGGATGTGTATGAGGGGTTGACGACCCATGCGCTACACTCAGTCCTGTATACACAATGGTGAGTTTTCAGCGTGCCAACTTAAAGCAGAAAAAGTTAATTCCCCCTTTCCCTTGAAAAATAAATAAAACAAACCCACCAATTGCATAAAGCCAACTATAAAAAGCTAAATAAAAATGTTAAAATACTACAAACATCCATCATCTTCTCTCCAGAAGCCCCGTACAAAGCTATTTTATCACCATGAACTCAGCCTTATAGGCTTGTTATTTCCTTAGTAACAAAAACATTACCATTGTAGTTAGCCAAGACTAGCCTGGAGAATGACTATATCAGGTATGTGTAGTGATCATCCCAAGATCAAAAGCTCTCTCCTACATGGAAATATCTTCTAATGAGGAACCTAGCGGTGTCACTCACAGGTTTTCACCTAGACTCACACAGTGCAAGACAAATCCATTGTGAGGGACACAACGCTTAAAGCACAACACACAATAGCTATACCACAGAGCTATATTGGTGCAAAGCAGCTGCCATATTAGTCCTGATGTCTGCCATCACATGTGTGGAAATACTACTATGTTTCTAATAAGCAAATATATACTAAAGATGCAATTTTTTTTTTATCCAATGCCCATTTTCACCATTCAGTTAAGGCCAGATTTAGGTGATATACACACAGTCTTATAAATTTAAGGGCAATTCTGTCTTATGGGCATTTAAGCTGGGAGAGTGGCTTAAAGCGATTGTAAAGGCTCGTGTTTTTTTTTCCCGATAAAAATAACAAACATGTTATACTTACCTCCTCTGTGCAGGGGTTTTGCACAGCGCAGCCTGGATCTTACTCTTCTCGGGTCCCTCCTCGCTGCTCCTGGCCCCTCCCTCCTGTTGAGTGCCCCCCCAGCAAGCAGCTTGCTATGGGGTCACCGGAGCTGAGTCACAGCTCCCTGTGTCCATTGAGACCCTCCCCCTCTCCCCTGATTGGCTAGCTGACTTTGATTAACGGCAGCGGGAGCCAATGGTGCCGCTACTGTGTCTCAGTCTATCAGGAAGGAGAATCTCAGACGGCAGACAGTCGTGGACTTCGCTGGAAAGAGGTACCTCAGCAGTGGCAGCCCATCCATTAGGGGGGCCACCCCCCCCCCCAATCCATGCGTCCGATCCCCTGATCTACATACAGGGTTCTGGACCATGGATTCCAATTCGGGGGGGGGGGGGGATTTGAAGCACGTGATTAGAGCCAGAGGCTTTAAGATAAAAAGAAATAAAAAAAAAAATCTGCCTTTACAACCCCTTTAGTGCCGGTTCACAACTGTGTGATGCAGGAACCCTGCGAGTTGCCGCATCGCACAGCATTTTACACTGTCATATGTGAACTGCTGGGAGTGTCAATACATTGTTAATGACGCCCCTATTTCAGCTCGCATATCGCACTGCGAACTGACAGTTCGGACATGAATTGGATTGCATGGGTGTGATCAGATTCTGGTGCGGACCAAAAAAGGGTCCTGTGCTGGTTTGGTCCGAATGCGATGCAATATCAGTCATACAATCGCACTGCACGGACATCGCATGTGATTTGCACTGCGGTGCCAATCTCATGCGATATCGCAGAATGCACAAGTGTGAACCGGCACTTAAAGTGAATCTAGTATGGAACGGTCACTGTTAACCTTCATCCAAAAGCTTCCTACATGCCTGGATCTACAGACTATTTTGAGAGATGGTGTTGACAGAAGGTGATCCTCCATTAAGATAGAGATAAGATCAGATTAAGATAAGCCCAGTTTGTGGACACCAGTCCAGAGCCACACCTAAACCCCCTCCCCCAACAAAAAGCTAATTGCTTATCTCATCCAGAATGTCACTGCCTCTTCGGCTGCTTACATCCTTTGTTTCAATATCCTAATCAGTGCTGGCAACACCTATACAGCGCCCCCCCCCCCCCCCCCCTCATGGTTTTTAATGGGGCTGCACTGGAGATGCACTTTAGGCATTACCAGTGCTGAAGGTGGTCTTGGCCTGGAGAAGGCTGGGGATAGCTGATGTAGATTTTATTACAAGTGCATTTGTCCTCTAATACTACATATTTTCCAACAATATGTTGCCCATTCCTCACATTCCACAAGCACAGCTACAGTTACAAAGTGTACACCGATAATGGCCAAATCATAGCACTAAAGAGGTGGGTGTGACATATAATGAAGGTGCAATCACACCCAGCTATCAGAAGGTCAATATTTTGAACTGTCTGCATGAATATACGACTGATAACACTCAGAAATGTGTAAACATTACTCTACCTACCCTGACAGAACAGGAGCGATCTGAAATTCTGTTTACATTGACATTGTTGTATGTAACTTTAGCCACAATCAGCTGGCTGTGCAGGTAATATCCAGCCACCAATTCTATACACTAAAGCCGGCCATAGATGGGTTGAATCTCGTTGAGTTCAGCAGGGTCCAGACAAGATCAGATCCATCTAGGGGCAGGCTCATTGTACCCAAGTTGATCCATCGATCGACTTGGGTACAAGAAGCATGTCGGCTTTCTAGCATGCGATCATTGACAACTCATGCTTGCAGGAGACAAATCACAATCTATGACCGGCTTAAAAGTAGAAGTAGAGTAGACAAAACTTTTTTTTTTGATAGAATAAAAGGTAGGTCATAACCGGTGTTAATTATGATATCAAATTTCGATTTAGGATTAGTCGTATGTTAGTGGACTAAAATCTCCAGTACATACTAGGCTCGGTTCACACCAGTGCACTGTGCGACCTCGCATGTGATTCGCCTTTCACTGCAAATCACATGCAACGTCTGTGCGATGCAAAAAATTGTATTCGCATCGCATTCTGACCAAAGTCGTGCAGGACCCTTTTTTTGTTCACACCCATGCGATCCGATTCATGTCCGAACTGACAGTATGCACTGCAATATGCGAACCGATCGTGGGGTGTCAACTTTATATTGACACCCGCAGCGGTTCGCATAAGTCAGTGTGAACTGCCTGCATGTTAGGAGCGATGTGGGAACCAGCAGTGGATTCGCAGCGTTCCCGCATAGCACCTATGGGAACCGAGCGATAGTCAACTAAAATCTCCAGTACATTTCAGTCACTTCCAAGCTCATTATATACTCCTGGAGTAAAAAAATCTAATAGCATGTTATTACTTATGGTATTAAGGTTTGACCATGCGCTACAGACACAGATTTAGGCTGGGTTCACATATATGCGAATTGGATGCGTTTTTAACCATACTATGTGTGAATGTGAACAGCTTTCAATGCAGCCAGTTCACACATGTGCAGGGCGGCGCAGTTGTAAAAAGGGTCCTGTGCGTTTTAGGGTCTGGTTCAGGTCTGATTTCAGGTAAAAAAATTGCACCTGAACCGTGAACAGAAACACAATGGACTGCCGCACTGAAACCGCGACCATATGTGAACCAAGTCTTAGACTTTGTGAAATATATATAACCAGTGTTAAATTTGATGTTAAATTTTGATTCAGTTTTAGTCATAGTCTTGACTAAAATGCCATTTTTGTTTTAGGCGTATTTTAGCCATCTGAATTGTTTTAGTCGTAATTTAGTTGACTAAAATAGTGTTAGTTTTGTCAACCAAATTAACATTGGACCCATGTCAGTTTCTTTTTGCCATCTGTGGGGAGCATTCGCTTCACTTCCTGACCCATACCCAAAACAGGAAGTGAAAGACTCCCTGCAAATCAAAGGGGATCCCTAGATCACCAGAACTAGTGCACCCCATTAAAAGATTTCCCCTTTTCTGGGGACAACCCAAAATTTTTTACATTTTTATAAAACTTTTACATTCAATGATAATGGTAAACAGGGCAAATAGAGACGGTGAATCTCCCTAATGGGGGGCACAGGCAGCAATAAACCCCAACAGGTGTTCTAATACCTCATCACTCTATCCAAAACTAAACGTTTTTGCCTTCTTGTCAAATTCAGATTATCCAGCTTGTGGGGACTGTGGCGATTGTAATTTGAATGCAGCCCCTGGAACGATTACCTGCAGTTCAGGAAACATGATTGGCCTGGGTGAAAGCGGTTTGCATCCAAGGGTGATCATCTGTCCTGCATGTAATCGCTCTGTGTGTGATTACATACAAACACAGGCAGACAACTGCGGCCATTGTCAGCCTTGTCATTGCTTTGACTGGCTGAAACTACCCACCTGTGAATCTACCCACAGATATCTACCAGAGTCTTGTGACAACTGGCACTAAAATAACATGCGACTCTAGCCTTAGTGGTTACTTTATACTGTGCATAGAAGGTTCTCAACATAAAAGCTTCACACGCAGCCATGCGTATCCTCCGTCACACAGGGGTGTCTGTATATGAAACTGAACAGCGGCGATACAGAGGATCGCTACTGATCTCAGTTCATTAACGGTTTATAAAACAGAGAGAACATGTTCTCAGCTGATCATCTCCGCACCCAAAGAAGCTGTCATTGATTGACACAGAAACGAGCAGTTTATGAAGGGGCGATCTCAGCACTTCAGTGGCGATCTGTGTCAGAATTCACACTCCCCGATTCACAAGCTCAGAGGTGGTGAATCAGGGAAAGAATCCTGGGGGACATGAGGGGGAAGGAGAAAAATAATGACTTCCTTCTTCCATGATCAGACCCCTCAAGACAGTAAACATGTCCCCCTGCCATGTTCATGTGTATACAGCTCATACGTTTACATACCCTGGCAGAATTTAGGATTTCTTGGCCATTTTTCAGAAAATATGAATGATAACACAAACTTTACTTTCACTCATAATTAGTGTAATTAGTGTTTTTTTTAAGTTGAGACAAATGGAGATAAAAAAAAAAAAAAAAAAAGGAGTGACATCTTAAAGCGGAGTTCCACCCAAAAGTGGAGCTTCCGCTTTAAAGGAGTTCTAACCCCCTGACATGCCTAGTTTTGACAGGTACCCAGCTCCCACTTCTGCTGCGCCGCCTAGGCAACTCCTCTTCCCCCCTCCTTCCAATTTTCTGGGACACATCACAGGCCCCAGAAGATGGTCCGGCCATTCAGGACAGCGCAACCCACGCATGCTGTCACAGCCAGGTGTCCACACTTGCAATGCGGACACCACGGAGAGGGAGAACAGCAAGGCATCGGGTG
Source organism: Lithobates clamitans (assembly GCA_037952925.1). NCBI lineage: Eukaryota > Metazoa > Chordata > Amphibia > Anura > Ranidae > Lithobates > Lithobates clamitans. The sequence goes on from JBBGZY010001769.1 coordinate 1,735,194, forward strand.
CCTGCCTTACCGAACAGTGGGAAAGGTGTGTGTGAGTGTTTATTAAAAGTCAGCAGCTACACTCTTTGTAGCTGCTGACATTTAATAAATTGAAAAATGAGTGCAACTCTGCTTTAACCGCTGTCACATCCATTTGTCATTAACAATTGGGCAATAAGTGGCTTGGCATATTTTCAGAAAATATGAATGATAACACAAACTTTACTTAATAAGTGGCTTGAGCACTGCTAAACTGGGCATTAACCACATTTAACCATATTTTCTGTGACTAACCAACCTAAGATTCTATCTGAGGCAGGCCAAATCTGGGGTTTACAGCCCATCTATAAAAAACACACTGGCCCTGCTGATCCCAGTAATTCTGCAGGCCATGATTCCACGACTTGTGAAACCGGAGTTAATATTTAATGATGTTAAGAGAGGTTATTAGAATGAAAACACGGCTATATTAGCAGGCAGGAAGCATCTGCACTTTGAACTTGGCAAGAGATAGTGCTGAGAAAAATAGTGTGCATCTCTTCCAGTTGGGTTGGTTATTCTGCCAGACAAAGGATTACACATTGTTTGGCTTATTTTAATCAAACTCTGTAAAAGTTTCCAAATTCCATTCACTGTCAAAATAGAATCTTCATTTTTGAATACACTGTGGGAAAAAAAAAAAATCACTCGCTAATCAGTTTTCCAAAGGTTAGTGAGAGCTCTGTTCCACTCCAAACAGCGCTGTGCCTAGGAAGTATTTTTTCCCACGTTAAGTGGCCAGTCCACCCAAAAGTGACATTTTAGATGACTAGATCACCCACTCATTACTTTATTTCCATTAGGGACTAATTAGGGAGGTTCAGCTAAAGGTTTTCAGGACAGCTCATCAGCCCTGCCCATTACAATGCAGTATAAATCTCCCTGGTGTGTGTTCCTTTTATTTTACAGAAAAGGTCACAGGATAAGGGATACTTCCACAGCAGGAAGAAGATCGATTAAAAACAACAGCTTTATCCATAAAATACCAGTGCTTGGTTGCTTGACTGTTAAAGTGGTTCTAAAAAGGCATTCTCTGGTGTACAGCAGAGCGGAGAGCAGGAGGCAGCACAGTGCTGGACAGAATGAAGGAAGCGGGAGCTCCCGATATTAATTTTTCATATTAACAAGCTGGTCATTGGTTGTTAGGACCACCCAGCATCCTAGCAACAAATCACCTGCTGAAATGAGAGTAGAGGAGACTGAGGGGGAAGGACCAGCAAAGCAGGAACTTGTTTGTGATCAACCTGTCTATTAGATTGTAAGCTCTTCTGAGCAGGACCCTCTTAATCCTATTGTGTTGTAACTGTATTGTCTCCCTTTTATATTGTAAAGCACTGCGTAAACTGTTGGCGCTATATAAATCCTGAATAATGATAATAAATAATAATAATAATAATAATAATACCTGTCCGGTGACAGGTAGAGCGTGAATGACGGATGGCCGACCCCCCTCCTTCAGAGAGATTTATTTACACTTCCTATTTTGGCTATAGAACAAAAATGAAGGGAAACTACCCCAATGGCACACAGATGGGGGGGGGAGAAAACCTTACAGGGGTTATAATCCTCCCTTACTCTTTCTAATATGAAGAAAAAAAAAATTGCCTTTGATTTTACCTTAAATGTAATACATTTTACTGATTTTGCTGGGCACGTTAAAGGGTTACAGAAGGGTAGAACTATCATAAAGAAGCTGTATCTTCAGACTCGTGGTGACTAATCATGTGACTGCCTGTAATCGAAGCCAGAAAGGGTTGGCAGAGAGAGAAGTTCATTCATTCAGAAACAGCCAATCAGCATCCTTCTCCAAGTCTAACGGAGACCACGTGAAAGCATGCTTGTGTGGTGTGATTTTGTAGAGCACCAAGTAAAACAGGACTGAATTATATTTAAGCCTTCCCCCTCCCTACTTTGTTCATTTATTTTTTCACTCCCTGCACTGTGCACTTCCTATAAACACATTCCTGGGTGTGTGCAAGCCCCAGCAGCAGCTGAATGTCACAATTTTTACTGCTGTGACAATGGAAGAACATGTCAGCTGCTGGTACTCCAAGTCATGAGTGTACAGAAAATCGTGACAACACTGCTGCTGAACTGAGTACGAGATGTCACCCTAGGAATGGAAGTGTCTATGGGGATGCTTTGATAGTATGATAAAAAAAAAAAAAGTAAAAAAGCAGCACAAAAAATATATATTTTTTTTTTTACCTTATACAGAACACGCCCACAACATGGTTGAAATACACTTTAGGCCAGCTGTCAGAATACTGTAGCGGACAGGTGAGATTTATTTATTACAGGTACTTCTATAGCGCCGTCAATTTACGTAGTGCTTTACATATAGGGCTCTTTCACACGGGACGGATCCGTGATGATCCGCCCCGTGAACATTCGCTTGCTCAGCGGGGATCGCTCCGCCGATCCCCCCTATGCAGGCAGATGACAGGTTCGTCCCTGCACACTGTGCAGCAACGGACCTGTCAGAGCGTCGCTCTCCCCTATGGGGGATTGGATGATGACGGACCGTAGAGTCTGTCGTCACCCGATCCGAAAACGGATGGAAAAGTAGGTTTTTCCTCCGTTACACTTTTTCGGATCAGAGTGGGTCGGATGTCAGCGGACATGTCACCGCTGACATCCGACGCTTCATAGAGGTCTATGGAGGGTCCGTTCAGGTCTGCCTAAAAAACTGACAGGCGGACCTGAACGGATCGTCCGTGTGAAAGAGGCCATATATTGTACATTGACATCAGTCCCTGCCCTCAAGGAGCTTACAATCTAAGGTCCCTAACTCACATTCATACACATACTAGAGCCAATTATAGACAGGAGTCAATTAACCTACCAACAACAAAAGGTAATAAAAATGACACAGCGGCTACACCTTAAGTGAGCTAGACTGGAGAGGAAAAACTACATTTTAGAAATCCTCAAAAAGTCATCGCATACCGTCACCTCAAAAGTTAACTTCATCAAAAGTCTGAGGTGTGTTCCTCTGAATTAGGGCGAGCATACAAGAAAAAAGGGAGAAGAATTTTTACAAGTAATTCTTCAAAAAGGAACAACCGGAATTATCAAAAATATAAATAATCTTTATTGAAAAAATCCACATAAACACTGATAACTAGTGAATGTATAAGTGCCGGTTCACACAGGGGCGACTTGTCAGGCGACCTAGCCGCCTGACAAGTCGCCTCCCGTTCTGTACAATGGAACCGTTCTAATAGGAGCGACGCAAGTCGCTCCGACTTAGAAAAAGGTTCCTGTACTACTTTGGGGGCGACTTGAGGCGACTTTCATAGACTTCTATACAGAAGTCGTTTTGCAAGTCGCCGTGGACGTCGCGTGCAGATCGCCTCAGTGAGGCAACCTGCAAGTCGTGCCGCCCCTGTGTGAACCGGGGCTTAATGACATACCTCCACCACATACAGTAAAATAGACAACGTTGTCTCATGACACAGATGGCCACCACAAGCAGACACACATCCCTCGCCAATATCATTAATTACTAATTCTCATAATAAAGTCCCAGTGTGGACATGGATAGATGTGGGTTTAGAGCGGTTCACTCAGTATTTCATAAATACCGCACATCTAAGCATTTATCCTGTCCGCAGCTAAATTAGATAGATGATATTAGGAAACAGTTCATACATTTAGCCCCGGTGATACCAGTTGAAAGTTAATGATGCACAGATGGCAAATCTAATAATGGAGTGAGAGTATAATTTCCTAGTAATGCAGGTCAAGCAGAATGGACATGGCAGGAGTGTTCAGGGTTCCCTAGGTATAAGGGTGTATGGTAACTGTCTAGGTTGTCCGTGACAGATGGGGACAAGATATTGGATCTCTATGTGGCGTATGTGTGTGTACACCTCCCAGCCGGGAAGTGGAGTCAATACAGCTCACCTCTCTCCCGACGTCCACCTCGTCCGCAACTTCAATGGAGAGCTGACATTCCACCTGCTTTCAGAGGAGATGGGAACCACAGAGGGTGAAAAAAGACCTTCGTCCACCGCGCTTCAAACGTCCCAAAGGCATCCGGTGCCGTTGATGTTCAGCATTGTTATGCCTGCATGTAACTAGAGCACTACAATATCTTTTTTCAAGTCTCCCGGGGAATGTGGAGGGAGGTTGTCCGCTAGTAGGCGGTCTGTGCCCTCGCTACAGAGAGTGTGATGGCATCATGCTGACGCGTTCCACTCGTGACCTGAGTTTCTTCAGAGCTGCTCTCTCTGTAGCGGGGGCACAGACCACCTACTAGCCCTTCAGGCGATCCCTGAAAACTCATCTCTTCAGGAAAGCCTATCACGTCTCCAACTAATCTACCACTTCCAACAGCTCATTCCCCACAGTTACAACCTTTTGTACCACCTGCCCCACCCTATTAGATTGTAAGCTCTTCTGAGTAGGGCCCTCTTAATCCTCTTGTATTTTATTGTATTATAAAACTGTATTGTCTCCCTTTTATATTGTAAAGCGCTGCGTAAACTGTTGGCGCTATATAAATCCTGTATAATAATAATAATACTAGCGGACAACCTCCCTCCACATTCCCCGGGAGACTTGAAAAAAAGATATCAGAGTGCTCTAGTTACATGCAGGCATCACAATGCTGAACATCAACGGCAGATGCCTTTGGGACATTTGGAGCAGTGGACGAAGGTCTTTTTTCACCCCCCGTGGTTGCCATCTCCTCTTGAAACAGATGGAAGATCGGCTCTGAATTGAAGCGGAGGACAAGGTGGACATCGGGAGAGCAGTGAGCTGTATCGATTCCACTTCCCGGCTGGGAGGTGTGTGTGTATATATATATATACACACACACACACACACACACACACACACACACACACACACACACACACACACACACACACACACACACCTGCCCCCTAGAGATCCAATAGCCTGTCCCCATCTGTGGCTAACAACCTGGACAGTTACCATACACCCTTATATATACTCTCACTCCATTATTAGATTTGCCACCTGTGCATCATTAACTTTCAACTGGTATCACCGGGGCTAAATGTATGAACTGTTTCCTAATATCATCTATCTAATTTAGCCGCGGACAGGATAAATCCTTAATGTGCGGTATTTATGAAATACTGAGCGAACTGCTTTAAACCCACATCTATCCATGTCCACACTGGGTCTTTATTATGAGAATTAGTAATTCATGATATTGGCGAGGGATGTGTGTCTGCTTGTGGTGGCCATCTGTGTCATGAGACAACGTTGTCTATTTTACTGTATGGGGTAGAGGTATGTCATTTATACATTCACTAGTTATCAGTGTTTATGTGGACCTTTTCAATAAAGATTTATATTTTTGATAATGCGGGTTAATTTGAAGAATTGCTTGGGAAATTCCCTCTTCCAATTATCTACCAGCATGTCTTGGGAGTGTGGAAGAAAACTGGAGTACCCGGAGGAAACCCACACAGGGAGAACATGCAAACTCCATGCAGGTGGTGTTGTGGTTGAGATTTAAACATCTGACCCTAATGTTTCCAGGCGGACGTGCTAACCACTTAGCCACTGTGCTGCCCATCCTCACCATTTAGCATGGATGGGGTTATCGGGTTATTTCTCTAATTTAAACCAACGGCAAGGACTGTGCTCAAATCGCATCTAAGAGGTGTTTGACAGATGGTGAGGAGGCAATATGTTGCCTCCTCACCATCTGATTTAACACCCTAAACCCTGCATGTATTGCAACACAGCTCCATTCACTTGAACAGGTTGCGTTTGGCAGGCAGTAGTGCCCACAGAACGAGACACAGGGTATAATACCTGCCACAAAATAAAGCACCACGGCAGCAGCATGTGTATGCCCCTGGCTGCTCCCTTCACACTTGGGGGTGGTAAAACAAAAACGAATCTCCCTCTTTAAACCGCTACTTCCCCCTCTTCATCTTTCTTTCATCTCTTTCCTATCCCACTATCGAGATATTCCTATATAGTATGCTTTTCATGTCAATGCATACATTTTCCCTTTTTTCTTCCATTGTTGTTCGTTCTATTTTTTCCCCATTTTTTTAATTGAAAAAACCAGGAGAAGGTGCAGCGCTTTAGTGGACGGATTGTTCCACCATCTACTTTACATGCTTTGTACAGAGTGTAGGACAATGGTAAACACATAGTTGCATCTACTGTATTTTACATGGTGTATTATACATGCCCGCATGTCTGCTGACTATTCTACATATTAAGGAACGTGTTCTGTTCTCTCTGCTGGTTGTGTACATCCCTTGCTTTTTTTGCATAAAGAAAGAATTTACAAAAAAAAAAAAAATGACTAAGCTGCATGGTTTAAGTGCACCTCCCCCCCAACCTCTAATGTAAATGAGCCATTAGTGAGAGTGGGCAGCTTCAGACTGACAGATAACATTGAATAACTGCAGCATTGAAGACAAAAATCAGGGCTACTCACCGACCACAGAAACCACACTCCATAGGAAAAGATATACGAGTAAAATATAAACCGCCACCTAAAAGGAATATAGGGTGAGAAGAGAAGAAATGTGATTTGAAAAACTTCAGAGTTCCCAATAACAGTGATTATCTACATTGGAACCTATTACAGCATAAAGTAATGATCAAATCATTTACTGATTTTGTTTAATTTAGATTCATATTCAGAGTATCCTACAATCATTTGCGAAAGTTGTGAACCAAAAGGGGAAATTGTACAGAAATTCCATTCCGACATACTTTTCCCTGCTGTCCCTCAAGGTCACCCATTACACAATGGCCCATTGTCATCCACACAATACAGCAAGCATCTATGGGTACCTTTGGAGATTAACAAAACACTGCAGATTTCATTCATAACATTTCTTCTGGCTCATATAGACAGAAATTGTTTCCTGCATGTGTAAAACATGTGTCAGGAGATTCCCATTTACTTTATTAGTGTGGATGAGCTATGTTCGACCTGCTGTCTCTTCGGATGCAGCAGTTTCCACAAAGATGCATTTGTTTTGCCGGCAAAGTAGGTAAAATGCAGCCGCCTTCTGCATTCGACCTTTGCTTTTAAAGTGGGGTTCCACTCAAATTTTTACCTTAATCTTACCCCCTCCAGTTAATTGCATAGATGTTCAAATGTCGCCCAAAATTTTTTTTTTATCGCTGTAATTACCTTTATATTGCACTTTATTGTGGCACTTCCTGTCTCTCCTCCCATGGGAGTAGGCGTGTTTATTGCCTTTCCCCGGCGCCGCACTGTCTCCTGGGAGCTTAGTGTCATGCTTCCCAAGATTCAGTGCGGAAACAATGACCATGCACATGAACAAGCTGTGAATGAACAGCATTCACCGCATCCCGGAAATCAATGCTTGTGGGCTTCACATGCCCACAAGCAAGATGGAAACCGCCAGCATCACATTTTTTTAAAGTTATTCTTCAGTACGAAAACAGACAGAGGCGGAAATATTACACCCAAACTCAAAAAAAAAAAAAAAAAAAAAAAAAAAGATTGGTCGCCGAACTCTCGCTTTAAGCACATGCATTTGAGCAGTGTGGCGTTAAAATGCCAAAAAGGTCTGGCTACATAATCTCTTTATACTTGGGTTGTATAAATGGTTTTATACTTCAGGCTGCTGTCCTGATGGTACAGTTAAGCTGGCCATACATTAGTAGATTTTTGAGTGAACGTTCGTACGAATATTCGTATAAAACGATCAGTAAATTCAAAACCTTGACGAATGATGTTTGAAAGTACTTCAAAATTCCATTTGTGTTAAGTTAGCATTTGAATATGGAATGAAGGCAATATCCTCAACAAGAACCACAATCACTTCTAGAAATTTGTTTGAGAAAAAAAAAAGAAATTGACTGTATGAGTGTATGTTCTTAAAGATAAAACATGTGAAACAAATTTTACTGGTAAATGGCCAGCTTTAGTCGCAATCTGATCAATATTCCTATTGCACATGTTCCTGGTAGAAATGGCTCATAAAGTGGTGGGTGCTGCAGCGATTACCAGTTGGGTCCTGGAAACATCAAACAAGCGTACATATTCGCCAGCACACCATGGATCGACAATTTTCGTCCAAAAAGTTTTAATGAAAAAGATCACATCACAAAGGAAGGTGCAACGTTTTGGAGCCGCGCAGGACCCCTTCGTCAGGCGTGTAATAAAGTGCAACAGTGTCAAAAGCAGAATATAAATACAATAGCCACAAATCAGAACATGTGAAAAATTAAAAAAAGGGTCACACCCCCTCCCTGTGACGTGATGTGATCTTTTTCATTAAAACTTTGTGGATGAAAATTGCCGATCCATGGTGTGCAGGCGAATATGTACGCTAGCTTTAGTCACAAGTCCTTTATTTTCTGCTACATCTAATTTACACATGTCCTGTGACTCAAAGGACTTAACCAAATCCTTATCTGGATTAAATCAGCCACATAACCGGTGTAAAGCCAGTCATACTCTGTGCAGGAAAGAAATTCGCTCAATTCCCCCATCAACACAGACTGTGTTGATGGGGGGAATCCCTCCTGTCGAGCCATTTTATGGATTATGGTAATTATTGCCAGCGAGATTCAAACCCTGTATTTGCCTGCCTAAGTCATAGTTCAGAAACTAAACAAATAAGGAAAGCCATGGAGGATGCCATTTTCTTTCCTCAAAGCTCCGTAAGAGGGATTCCGCCATCAATTCAGTGTTGATGGGGAAATCTCTCCCGCGGAACTATTGTGTTCTCCTGGTGGTTGGAGCCACCCCCGCCAAGAGGTCACAGTGATTACTGCTAGCGGCCATGGCTGCTGGCAATAATCGCACGTTAGAGATCCGACATGCTGGTTGTACCCAAGTCGATCGATGGATTGACTTGGGCACAATCAGCCTGTCCAAAGATGGATCGAATCTCAGCTGGACCCTGCTGAACCAGCTGAGATTTAAGCCATCTATGCCCAGCTCAAGTTGGTAACCCTGCTGACCACTATCCCTAAAATGAAATCGATAATGCCAGCCTCATACACCGAAGATCATTTCACAAGGACAGATGAGTACAATCTAATTGACTGCTCTGGTCTACTGCACTTAATGTGAATGTAAACGTTCAAAAAAATAAATAAATAAAACACAAACACACACGCATAGACAGGTAGGGATTTATGACAATACAGACCCTGTTATAAATGCCATCTCCTGCATGCGCAGCTCAGTGTACATTTATGGCACCGTCCAATGGCTACTGTGCGAATGCGCAGGAGTGATGCTATCCTGGCCATTCAAGAGAGACTGACCAGAGCATACCTGGAATGAAGATGGAAATGCCCAGGACCAGCTGCAGTGCTAAGCAAACTTCTCTTATTCGCTCCCTTTTGGCCTTGTAAATATAACATTGAGAAGTTTTTTGTTGTTGTTATATCTGTTAAAGAAGTGCAAACAAATACCAGTTGACCATGTCAGAAATTCAAAGTTGTCCTACGTGGTCCTGTACTCGCTTCCTGTTTTATCTCAAGGAGGCCAAATTGCACATCTAGCTCCTTTCTTGGGGCTACAGATCAATCACCGTCTATGATGTTGAGAACAGGATAATAGCAAAGTTAGAGTAGTTCAGTAAAAGACACCGGTTTGGTGCTGACACCACTCAGTCCACAAAAACGCTGCATTATCTGTCCCCCAACACGAGTGCAGAGTGCATTTCTGGCACATCAACAGATATATTTCTGTATTTCTAGGGCCTTTATGGAGGTAAAATACAGGGAAATGTGTTTGCATTGCTGAGATGTACTGTATATGTTTCTTTATTCCATTCATACAGTTTAATATAATATGAACTCTTAATTAAATAATACCATTAAAAAAAAAAAAAAAAAAAAGGAAAGATTTGTGATGGAAATATCATGTGAATACCATGTGTATTACCAGCAAACAATTCTAATTACAATAAGAGACAGAAGACGGATCCACTCACATGCTCTCTGAAAATTTTGTTACTAAGCTCGGCTTATCCTGATTTCGCCTTTGCCTGAACCACCTCTGGATCTTTCTTGCATCCCAGTCCAGCTGCTTTGAAAGTCCCTCCAGGTGCTTTCCATCGGGACACTGGATAACAAAGGATCAAAAAGATTTCAATTACAAAGTCGTTTTGTTTACTTACAATCATATGCAAAGCGGGAAAAAAAAACAAACACCTAAAAAAAATAAATAAATAAAAGAACCCCTATTACATTTTAATCCAACACATGAACATCATTTAGATCTACCATTGTCCCCCACCAGAGCAGCCGCTCTGAACCTCACACAGAGGAACCCTTCAAATGACTTTCCAGTCTCAGAACCCCATCTGATAATTACTATATGTACAGCTCACTGAGTGTGATGGTCACTGGTAGGGTTGCACTGCTACCGATAATCCGTGTCAATACCGAGCATTTGCACGAGTACTCGTGCAAGTGCTCCAATAGCAGAAACCGATACCTTTGCGGTGCAATTGGAGCCCATACAAACTGAATGGGCTTAAATGGCGCTGCAAAGAATCGACTGAGATTTGAACAGGATAGCGGTGCGATTCCTGTCCGAAACGCATGGGGCTTGTGAACCCAGTATAGAAAGACAGGGAAGCGCCATTTAAGTGCAGCAATGGGCAACCAGTTTATTCCAAAAATGTTATAACTCACAGGTTAAAAGTACATATCTGTAATACCGTGTATATACTCCAGTATAAGCCGAGTTTTTCAGCACTTTTTTTTGTGCTGTAAATGCCCCCCTCGGCTTATACTCGAGTCAAGCACTTATCTGCAGCAGAGAATGACATTTTCCAAACCCAATTTGGGGTCCCGTATCTCGGGACCACTTGGTGCTAGGAACCCCAAATTTGGTGTGCAAACCCAGTGGAACTAGCACTACAACATCCAAAGCTGGGGTTCCTAGCCCCAAAGTTGGTTCAGAAAATGTCATTCTCTGCTGCAGAAAAGTGCTTGACATTTTCCAAACTGAATTTGGGGCGCTATGTCTCGGGGCCACTTGGTGCTAGGAACCCCAGCTTTGGATATGTAGTAGTGCTAGTTCCACTGGGTTTGCACACCAAATTTGGGGTTCCTAGCACCAAGCGGCACCGAGATTCGGGGCCCCAAAGTCGGTCAACTGTGTCCATCTGCAGCAATGTCATTTCGGGACCTGTTGGGTCCAGAGACCCCAAATTTTGGCTGCAGCTAGGGGGCATCTAGGAACCTTTAACTACCGAGTTTGAAGTTCAGGGGACCCATGGCTGCAAATGGGCACAGTGAGGCATGCGAATGGGCACAGTGAGGCTGCAAATGGGCATTGTTAACCCTCGTTTCCACTTATAGTAGCTGCACATTTCTCACCCTAGGCTTATACTCGAGTCAATAAGTGTTCCCATTTTTTTGTCTTAAAATTAGGTGCCTCGGTTTATATTCGGGTCAGCTTATACTCGAGTATATACAGTATGTCAAATCCAGATCCTCACGGTCATAGTGTCCAGCAATGATGGAAAACCACAACCACTTGCGGTGCCCACAGGGCTGGAGGAGATGTATGAAGTTTCGGAACCCCTGTAAACCAGCTTGGAGCGCACACATAGGTATAGGGTGGAATTGATGTCAGCTTGGGGGGCGGACTGCCTATACATCTCTTCCAGCCCCGTGAGAACTGCAGGCAGCCGTGGTTTTCCATCATCAGCTTGTCCTGAGGGACAGGGGGATTTGTGCAGATTTGCATTTACATATTAAAAGATAGGTACTTTTAACATGTGAGTGTTTATAACTTTTTTTAATAAATGGTTTGACCATTGCTTGAAAGTATTGGTACTCGTAGGTAAAAAAAAACAAAACAAAAAAACAAAAAAAAACACAGCATCGGTGCAACCCTAGTCACTTGGAATGTTGCTCCTTACACGTGTGGTCAACAAGAACTACGGGTACTTATCTGAGAAGCAGAAATTGCTCCCTTCTCTAGGAACCCAAAGCAACCTCTGGAGGAAACCTAGGGTTCCACTGATACCAAGTTGAGAAATTCTCTACCAGAGATTGCCAAGTTAGCCCCAAAATTCTAAGAACCGTCCAACCAGTGGACAACTGACCACATTAGGTGCAGGAGACCAAAGTGCAAGATTACCAGCTACATGTTAACTGTGAATATGGGAAAGAAAATTATAACAGATCAAATGGTTTAGCATCTTTATTGTACTGTAAGACTGTCTGCTATAACTGAAAAAAAAAATATATATATGACGACATTAAATGAAGGATCACATAGGTGCTGCTTACATTACGATATTCAATTCAACACTGTATGTTCAGCAGTGTTGAAAATGTATTGTGGCACAGCTGGCCCTTGTTTATGATTCAAAGACCCAAAAATCATTATTAGATAGCTAAGGTGGTGACACCAGCTTTCCCTGCTGCATCTCTGCAGCTTCCAGTGTTAGGGTAATGCCTTTTTTAATCAAGTCCCTGGTGACAACTCACCAGCAACAGGATTGCTAAGTGAGCAAAGAGAACACTTGTCTCCTTCTATGGCATTGTTTACTCACTAGTCTAAAGGCTCCAGAATCTAGCACTGACACATGTAGTGTACAGGGGGCACGAGATCTTCCCATACCCAGACCTGCTCCAGGAGATCAGTTATTAGAGCTTGGATGGTGACCCATGGGGCAGATTTTGGTGATCTGTTTTCCCGAGGAGCAAGTACACACATACGTGCCCCCACAGCAAGTGGTATTCTATGGGGGCAGTCGGCGGAGGAGCCAGGAGAACCAGCAGGGAATGAAGAAGAGGCAGATCGGGGCTGCTCTGTGCAAAACTAGTACAGAGCAGGTAAGTGTGACGTGTGTTATTTAGCCACTTCACCCGGGTGAACATCATATGATGTCCTGGGAGTGAAGTGGTTACACCTGCAGGGATCATCCCAGGAACAAAATGTACAGCTGCTGATAGGCTGAGGCCGGGTCCACACTGGGACGACATGACAATCGTACCACTTTGGATCAGACTTTGCCCTGCGACTTGAAATCCGACATGCGTCCGACTTCAAGGAACTGGGATCCGACTTTGATCCACGACAATACCAGGCACTGTGTCTGGTATGAATCTTTAAGAGAAACTCCACGCAAAAATGTTTAAAAAAAAAAAAAAAACAAAAACAAAAAAAAACCGGCATGGGCTCCCCCTCAAAGAGCATACCAGGCCCTTCGGTCTGGTATGGATTTTAAGGGGAAGCCCCACGCCGAAAAAATGAGTACCCCCCCTCTCCAGAACCGTACCAGGCCGCATGCCCTCAAAATGGGGGGGGTGCTTTGAGGGGGAGGGGTGCTTTGAGGCGGGGGGGGGCCACCCACCCAAAGCACCTTGTCCCCATGTTGATGAGGACAAGGGCCTCCTCCCAACAACTCTGGCCGTTGGTTGTTGGGGGGGCTTATCCCGGTCCCCCACCCTATGTGAATGAATATCGGGTACATTGTACCCCTACCCATTCACAAAAAAAAAAAAAAAAGTGTCAAAAATAAAAGCGCAGTACACAGGTTTTTAAAGTAATTATGGCAGTTTCGGCATTGCTTCCGACTTCTCCCCTCTCCGGCTCTTCTGCCTCCTCTTCCGGTTCTTCTCCCCTCTCCAGGTCTTCTTCCTCTGTCCGCTGTCTTCTCGCTCTTTTGCCGGGTTTTCTCCGATGTTCTTCTTCTGATGTTGTCTCAACGCGCTCTCCCGCTGTAATGCGGATGTGCCACTACTTAAATTGGCATGGGGCGGGGTCACCGTGTGACATCATCAGGAGGACTCACCCCTTATGACGTCACCACCCGGGGCATGATGGGCGGTGATGTCATAAGGAGCTGGCCTCCGGTGACCCCGCCCCATGACAATATAATTAATGGCACACTGTGCACCTGGCATTAGAGCGGGAGAGAGCGTTGAGTCAACATTGGAAGAACTACAGAGGGAGAAAACAGCGGACAGAGGGAAAAGAACCTGAGAGAGCAGAGAAGACCCGGAGAGGGGAGAAGAACCGGCAGAGGCAGAAGAGCCGGAGAGGGGAGAAGAAGGAAGAGAAGTCAAAGCTGTCATAATAAAATTACTTTAACAACCTGTGAACTGCGTTTTATTTTTGACACTTTTTTTTAGGTGAACGCGTAGGGGTACGATGTACCCCATACTCATTCACATAGGGTGGGAGGCCGGGATCTGTTAAAGGGGGCTTCCAGATTCCAATAAGCCCCCCCGCCCGCAGACCCCGACAAACAACTGCCAGGGTTATCGGGAAGAGGCCCTTGTCCTCATCAACATGGGAAGCTGGGCCCCCCTGCCCCAAAGCACCCACCGCCTCATGTTAAGGGCATGTGGCCTGGTACGGTTCGGGGGGGGGGTGCTCGCTCATCCCCACCCCCTTTTCTGACCTGCCGGGCTGTGTGCTCGGATAAGGGTCTGGTATGGCTTTTTAGGGGGGCCCTCACGCTGTTTTTTTTCAGCATGGGGGGTTCCCCTTAAAATCTATACCAGACTGAAGGGCCTGGTATGCTCTTGGAGGGGGAACCCATGCCATTTTTTTTTTAAATTTGGCGTGGAGTTCCGCTTCAAGATCAGAGCACAAGTCGCATGCCAAAGTCGGATCAGTTAAGAGGGCGATCCGACTTCAGTGATATTCAGTGGGCTGAAGTAGGATCAAAGTCGGACCAAGGTAGTGCATGGAGCATTTTCAAAGTCAGACTGACTTGTGTCTGACCAGTTAAGAAGGCTCCCATAGGGAAACATTGATTTTCACATGTCATGCGACATGAGCTCCCAAGGTCGGAGTGTTTGTCGTACCAGTGTGAACTCGCCCTTAAGCAAAAGGGATTTGAGAGGCTGAACAGCCACTCAATCACTTCTGGGGGTGTCGGAGGGGGATCTCCCCTTTTGGCTGCCGCCTTCCCCAGGTAACGCTACGCAGAGAGAGGGAGGAACTGACGTTGTTCCTCCCTGTGGCCCCAGAAATGGGAAGCAATGAGGATTTCACCACTGAGTTATTTTATCCGGCCCTTAGTAGAGGTGCGCATCTTCATTGGTCTCACGATTCGATTACTATTATCCGGTCAATGGTCCGATGCATTACGATTACTGCCCATGGTTTTTCATCAAAAATTTTAAGCCGTCAGAATCATTCAAGGCTGCATGAACCCCTTCCCCAAATCGTCAGCTGTGGTGCAGCAGGCCCTGGTTAGGACTGCAGGACTTTGTATTCCCCACAGTTGCAGTGTGTTAGGCCTTGGTCAGAACAGTGAAGAGATGTTGGGCATAACTTATGGTCTCCCCAGTTGTAGTATAGCAGAAGCAGGCCCTGTTTATGACACAGCTGGAAAAGCTGAGACTTGTAATCGCGGACAGAGGGGGAATGCTGGGACCCGTAGTCCCCCCAGATGTAGTGTAGCAGGCCCTGGTGAGAAGGAATGCTGGGCCTTGTAGTACCCTGACTTGCCGGGAAGCAGAGCTGCAGCCAGTTGTGGTTGCAGTAGCGGTAGGTAAGTGTATATGAAGTAGGGATCAGATAGGTCCAGACTCCCAAGTAATGAGCCTCACGATGTCGGGCATTTGGAGCTCAAACTCATAACGGATGCCATGCACGGTGAAGGCAAAGAGCAGGGCCTCCTTGAGCAGTCCATGGGCCTGTTGGCTGGCAGATTGCTCTGCAGGCTCTTGAGGTCAGGCCTGATGAGCTGGCAGTGAGGTGGGTGATGTCGGCAGTAGTGGCCCTACGAGACATCGTACCCAGCCAGCATGTCATCCTGACCTTCCTCCTCCTGCTCCCCGACAGGGCCAGGCCGGCCTTGGGGTAATGAGAGAGCACTCCGAGCCCAGTCATTTGGCTGTGCTCTTGTGAGATTGCGTCTGCTGCTGGCAGGATGTCCGTTCAGTATGTACCCTGCCCGTTGCATGGTGCCCAGAGAGGATGGCCAGCCCAAGCCCGGAAAGGTAATGGGGCCTGGCAGCCTGGTGGCCCCAGATCAGAGGAGGGGCCCTGGGCCTGACAGCACTCTGAGGGCGCCAATGTGTCCCACTGGGATGACGTCATCATGCAGTCGCGATGCAGCCCTTCTCCTCATCGATGCAGAATCGTTTAAGGTTGGAGCACAATGCATCGAAGCGCAGATTATTTTCAACATCCCTAGCCCTTAGTGGCTAAGAAAGCATCCGATCAGACCGATGTGCGTTTTATCAGCACTGGAGGTCAGAGGAGAGACCTGGGGTCTCCATAAAGAGGACCTTGCTATCACAAGGGATGGTGTTCATCTCTTCTGACAGAAACTGATTTAAAAAAAAAATAATTAATGTGTTAAAAAAATAAATAAATAACCTTCTAAATCAAAGAAAGAAAATGAAAGGGCCCCACCATGCAAATTCGAACGCATACCTAAGTTCCACACGTAAATATAAACAGCGATTGCACCACACATAAGGCATCCTTGCAAACGTCAGAGTGAGAGCAATAATTTTAGCTCCAGACCTCCTATGTAGCTATGAACTGGTAACCTGTGAAGGTGTTTAAAGCGCTGCCTATGGAGATTTTAAGGTTCCGTAGCATGGTGACGTTCCACCCGTGTACGTAAATTTTAAAGCATGACATGTTAGGCATCTATTGGGCATTATCCTTTACCCAAAAAATTGGGTACTATATTAGTGTGTGTGTGTGTGTGTGTGCACTAAAAGTCAACTTTGATCAATTGATCAGCTTGGGTACAACCAGCCTGCCAGATTTTACATGCGGTTATTGCTAGCGGCTGATATAGCTGCTAGCAATAATCACTGTGTTCTCCTGACGGGGACGGCTTCCCCCACCATGAGAACACAATGACTCAGCAGAAGGGATTCCCCCCATCAACACTGACTGTTAATAGGAGAATCGAGAGAATTTTTCCCTGCACAAATTTGTCAATGGCCAGCCTTAGTATGGTGATTTGTCTTTTTTTTTTTTTTCTTTTAGCCTGCTAGGTTGAATGAAAAAACTTTACGTGTGTACCGGGTTTTAGATGGGGATCTGATCACATTTTAAGGCAAATTACTGCAGAAAACAAGTTAATTCTAAGGGGGTCATACTTATTCTTGCCACTGTATACAGTTGTGCTCATAAGTTTACATACCCTGGCAGAATTTATGATTTCTTGGACATAATTGAGAGAATATGAATGATAAAAATACAAAAACATTTCTTTTACTCATGGTTAGTGTTTGGCTGAAGCCATTTATTATCAATCAACTGTGTTTACTCTTTTTAAATCAGAATGGCAACAGAAACTACCCAAATGACCCTGATCAAAAGTTTACATACCCTGGTGATTTTGGCCTGATAACATGCACACAAGTTGACACAAAGGGGTTTGAATTGCTATTAAAAGGTAACCATCTTCACCTGTGATCTGTTTGCTTGTAATTAGTGTGTGTATAAAAGGTCAATGAGTTTCTGGACTCCTGACAGACCCTTGCATCTTTCATCCAGTGCTGCACTGATGTTTCTGGATTCTGAGTCATGGGGAAAGCAAAAGAATTGTCAAAGGATCTGCGGGAAAAGGTAGTTGAACTGTATAAAACAGGAAAGATATAAAAAGATATCCAAGGAATTGAGAATGCCAATCAGCAGTGTTCAAACTAATCAAGAAGTGGAAAATGAGGGGTTCTGTTGAAACCAAACCGCGGTCAGGTAGACCAACTAAAATTTCAGCTACAACTGCCAGGAAAATTGTTCGGGATTCAAAGAAAAACCCACAAATAACTTCAGGTGAAATACAAGACTCTCTGAAAACATGTGGTGTGGCCGTTTCAAGACGCACAATAAAGAGGCACTTGAAGAAAGATGGGCTGCATGGTCGAGTCGCCAGAAGAAAGCCATTAATACTTAAATGCCACAAAGTATCCCGCTTACCATATACCAAACAGCACAGAGACAAGCCTCAAACCTTCTGGCACAAAGTTTTTTGGAGTGATGAGACCAAAATTGAGCTTTCTGGCCACAACCATAAATGCTACATTTGGAGAGGTGCCAACAAGGCCTATGATGAAAGGTACACCATTCCTACTGTGAAACATGGAGGTGGATCGCTGATGTTTTGGGGATGTGTGAGCTACAAAAGGTACAGGAAATTTGGTCAAAATTGTTGGCAAGAGGAATGTAGTATGTTATCAAAAAATACTGGAGGAACATTTGCATTCATTATCCAGGAAGCTGCGCATGGGACGTACTTGGACATTCCAACATGACAATGATCCAAAACACAAGGCCAAGTCGACCTATCATTGGCTACAGCAGAATAAAGTGAAGGCTCTGGAGTGGCCATCTCAGTCTCCTGACCTCAATATCATTGAGCCACTCTGGGGAGATCTCAAACGTGCAGTTCATGCAAGACAGACCAAGAATTGACAGGAACTGGAGACTTTTTGCCAAGAAGTACCATTTGAGAAGATAAAGAGCCACATCCACAAATACCACAAAAGACTTCAAGCTGTCATTGATGTTAAACGGGGCAATACACGGTAGAGCTGCACGATTAATCGTCAAGAATCGTTATCACAATTCTGTCTATTCAAAATCAAATTTTAATAAAATGCTTTTCGGGTAAAAATCTAAGGATAGTTTTCCATGTAAGATACATTATTCATTTAGTTTATTCAGCATGAAACGGAGTCTAGTTATGTAGTATGAGGCTGTATATCCAGCAATATTTACATTTTTGGTAAACTCATTCAATGAACGCAAGCTCTGCCAGCTGAGATAACATGCACTACATTGATGCAGTCACACAACTTGACAGTAACCATGAGATAAAACAAAGTTCAGGAACATGGTTTTATCCCATTGTTATGCAAATCTATGTACACTACAAACTGAGTCAAGAGCGGGTCAGAGGAGGAGCTGCTGCGGGACAAAGATGACAGTTGCTCTTTAACCACTTCAATACAGGGCACTTAGACACCTTCCCGCCCAGACCAATTTTCAGCTTTCAGTGCTGTCACACTTTGAATGACAATTGCGCATCATGCTACACTGTACCCAAACTAAATTTTTAGCATTTTGTTCCCACAAATAGAGCTTTCTTTTGGTGGTATTTGATCACCTCTGCGGTTTTTATTTTTTGCTAAACAACCACCGAAAATTTTGAAAAAAATAAAAGTTTTGCTTTTGTTTCTGTTAAAAAT
The DNA here is from genome assembly GCA_037952925.1 of Lithobates clamitans. Classification (NCBI taxonomy): domain Eukaryota; kingdom Metazoa; phylum Chordata; class Amphibia; order Anura; family Ranidae; genus Lithobates; species Lithobates clamitans. The sequence continues at coordinate 1,754,358 of JBBGZY010001769.1, forward strand.
AATTGTAAATTAGTAAGTTTTCTCTTTCACTGATAGGCACTGATAAGGCGGCACTGATACGGCAGCACCGATGAGGTGGCACCAATGAGCGGGCACTGACGATGGGCACTGAAATGCGGCACTCATATGCAGCACTGATGGGCATTGATAGGCGGCACTGGGTGGCACTGATGGGCAATGAAAGGCGGCACTGCTGGGCACTGCTAGGCACTGATAGGGTGGCACTGATAGGCAGCACTGCTGGGCACTGATATGCGGCACTAAAATGAGGCACTGATGGGCATCCCTGGTGGCACTGGCAGTGGTAGGCATTGCAGTGGGCACTTACTGGCAGCTGCCTGGGCACAGATTGGCAGCTGCCTGGGCACAGTGGCATTTCCATGGTGGTCTAGGGGCATACCTGGTGGTCCAGTGTGGATCTCTTCCCTGGTGGTCCTGGGCCGCTTCCCTGGTGGTCCTGGGTAGGATCCGAGGGGGGGCTGTGCTGATAAACAATCAGCACAGACCCCCCGTCAGGAGAGCAGCCGATCGGCTCTCCTCTACTCACGTCTGTCAGACGCGAGTGAGGAAAAGTCGATCACCGGCTCTTCCCATTTACATCGTGATCAGCCGTGATTGGACACGGCTGATCACGTGGTAAAGAGTCTCTGACGGAGACTCTTTACCTAGATCGGTGTTGCAGGGTGTCAGACTGACACCCCGCAACAACGATCGCCGCGATCCACGCCCCCGGGGGGCGCGCAGCGGCTAGATATTCCTGATCACGTCATATGACGTCCGATCGGGAATATAAAACCACTTTGCCGCCGTCATTCTGTAATAGGGCGGGCGGCAAGTGGTTAAAAACGATGATTTAAATCAAGCCTTTTTACTAGTGATTTAAATCAAATCCACCCCGATTCATTAAATAACAAGCATGTTTTCACTCACTGAGGGAACTGAGCTTATTGTGTGCTACAAACAGACTCCCCACTGGAGCGCCTCCACCCATGTACATACGCTGCAATGATCACTTCACAAATCTTTATATCTTATCAGACACGTTCAACCGCCACTATATATCTACTGCCAGAAAAAGAAAAATACACTTCCCAATCAATGAGAAGATAAAACAATGCCGTGCAATCACCATCAGTATTGTTTGTAACAATACACAGCACGTCAGGAAATGATTATTACAGGCCTTACATTATAAACTAATGCATTCAATTAAAAAGCAATTCCAGGAAACAAATGAAAGCGTTCTGTGGGCTACTACCGCTATCCAATAAACAAAACAACTCTGCAAAACTCAGAAAGCTCACTCGGTTTAGTTTAATCTCAATTACATGTAATCTTCGCTTTCAATATAAGCACACTAATTTGATTTTTACCTACAGGTAAGTTTACAATAAAGCTTACTTGTAGGTTAAATAAATATCTCCTAAACATGCACTGTTTGAGATATTCACTTGGTTGGAACCGACATCACCGGCACAACCACTCTGAAGGAACGGCCTACCAGGCCATTATTTAAGAGCTCTGTGCCATGGCTGTGACTCCTTTGCGCATGCGCAGGAGTGACATCATTGCAGCTCGGCCATTCAAGCAGACGCAGCCCATGAGCCCGGAAGGAAGACCGGGGTGAAAGCGTGATGCTGCTGGAGGGCTTCATTTCAAGGCAAGTCTTTTATAATGTGATGCATACTATTACTAGCACATAATGCCTTTACCCTGCAGGGAAAACTTTTTTTAACTGAACTACTGCTTCAATAAAAAGTCAGTGGGAGGGCAAATCCTGGAGCACGTGCTGTGTAACCTCCACTCTCTCTACATTTAAGTGGGCAGCAGCCCCCCCCCCCCCCGGCCCCCGTAATACTTACCTAAGCCCCCTTCTCGATTCAGCGATATCCACAAGAGCCTTGCTACACCGGCGATGCACAATGGCTTTTGGCAGCAGTGGGAGCCATTGGCTCCCGCTGCCGTCAATCATAGTCAGGACACGGAGGGGGCGGGGCTGAACTGCAGCTCGGTGTGTGAATGAACACAGCAGCGGCACCTGCTTGGGTACCCCCATAGCAAACTGCTTGCTGTGGGGGCTCCCGGCAGGAGGGAGGAGCCAGGAGTGCCGGTGTGGGACCCGAGAAGAGGAGGATCAGGGCTGCTCTGTACAAAACCAACTGTATAGAGCAGGTAAGTATTACATGTTTGTTTTTGTTTTGTTTTTTTTAAACAAGGCTTTAATATTGCTTTAAATAAAAAATCCAATTCAAAAGGTCCAAGGCAGATCAGAAACTGAATAGTAGCTGGAAAGAATCTTAGCGGCTGTGCGTGGAAGGCAGTACAAAAGGTGTTCCAGAGTCACCTGCAGATATGTTCCAGGACCATCAGATTACAGACAGAATGGCTCAAAGTGGGCTGCAGCTGTACAGCTTCATTCAGATAATATATATATATATATATATATATATATATATATATATAATAGTAATAGTAATAAACTACTAAACAAGCAAATGGTGCTTCCAGTAAAGATTTAGCCCTCGTTCACACTGAACACGGCTTTGAAATTGTGTGAGTTCATCTGAACTCGCATGATTTCAAAGCAGCATTTCAGTTCGAATTCGGGGGCGACTTGAAAGACATCTGTGCGGGTTCATGCACAGATGTCTATAGAAATCGTCACCAAAAGTAGCGCAGGAACTACTTTTGGAAATCGCTACGGCAGTGTGATGGCATTGGGACGCTCCTATAGCCGGCAATGGGCTCCGATTTGACATGCGATTTGACCTGTCAAATTGCGCCGCTGTGAATGGGGGCTAAATGCAGTTTTAAACTCAAAAACAAAAATATATTTTATTGCAACTCACTAATCCCTAGTTTTCTATTTTTTGGCTATCTTCCTTTATTTTCACCTGGTGATCCTGCAAGTAAATCAACTTTCTTTAAAATATCACTAAGCCCGGGTTCACACTATATCGGGCTGTGGATCGCACAGGAGCGCTGTGCGTCCCTGTTCCCCGTTTCAGGGACGAATCAGGGCCGATTCTATGCCTGAATTCGGCCCTGAAACGGAGCCAAAGACGCACAGCATTTTTGTGCACTGCGCTCCACAGCAGCCCCGGAGATATGTGAACCACCTCCATAGGGAGCCAGTCACATTCTCCTGCTATGCGAATTAGATGTGCGGAAACGCACATCTAATTCGCATAGGTGTGAACCCGGGCTAAAAGCAAAACTTTGTTTTCTTTAAGTTTTGGAAAGAATTGAGAGTGATTAGAACAGTTTTTTTTTTCTATTAGTCCTGTTTATTGTCATAGGATGAGCTCTGGCGTGTTCACATGCTGCAACGTGCCCATCCCGCCAGGAAGTTGGCACTGCACAGCGCTAATCACAAGCAGTGAGACATTTCTCGATGTGCGGCTGCAGAGATCGGGAAATGTCTCACTGCCTGTGATTAGCGCAGCGCATTGCCGACTTCCTGGCGGGATTGGCACGTGCAGCATGCAAACACGCCGGAGCTCATCCTTCGTCATCACCAAAAATGAATATCCCAAAATATAGAAGGTTATATCTTTTCCCTACTCCATCTAAAATGGGGAAAAAAATTGCATGAAGTTCAACTTTAACAGACCAAGCTATCCAGCAAGTAATACAGGGTGGAGACAAACTGCAAAATGGTGAAAATTTCTTTCTCTGTAGCACTTTACATGAATGAATGGAATAGAGATTCCATTCATTCATGAAATGACAGTCTGATACATTGTAACACTTGTGGTTACAATGATCAGCTGTCAGTGGATATAGCAGCGATCGATGCCTATATCCATTGTAAAGGGGGGGGGGGCTTGGTATAAACATGTATACCAAGCCCCCCCCAAGCCACAACTCTCCTAATATCCCCTTCTCCCCCATCACTAATTACCCCCTCTCCCACCCGCACCGCTCCCCCCCCCCCCTTTCCCCGTGCGCTCTCCATGCTGACAGATTGTGGAGATCTGATCAGGGAAAAACTACAGGCAGGCGGGAGGGAGGGAGGGAGGGAGGGAAGGAGAGATGTCGCTCAGAGCAGCCATGGATTGGGGGTGCAGGGGCAGCACGGGGGGGGGGTGACCCCCCCCATACAGTAGCTGAAGCTGGCGGGAGCGGCAGAGAAGGGATACCAGCTAATGGCGGCTGCGGGGAGCGGGTTTGCTGGGGGAGAAGAAGGGGGGTGAAGGGGATAAGAGAGGAGACTGGGGGGGGGGGGGGTAGTTATAACTGAAAGTTAGCCACGGGAGGTGGAGAGGCAGTGGACAGGGAGGCGGCGGCTTGGGTGGGGGGGGGGTATTCATATTAGGGGTTAATAACTCTGATCAGAATAACATTTTTTCTTAGTTTTTGTTTTAAGATTCTGCAGAAGTAATTTTACTTCCTCACTGATGGGTGCTGGTGAGGCTGCAGTGATGAGACGGCACTGACGATCAGTGCCCCGATTATCAGTGTAAATGAACCCCGTCAGCTCGCCGGTTATCGGCTCTCCTTTCCTCACACAGTGACAGTTTGTTTACCTGTGGTCAGCTGTGATTGGACACAGCTGATCATATGGTAAAGGGCCGCCTCGATCTGCTATCCAAAAGGACACTTCGGTCACAGAGGAGCACCCAATGCACGCCCCTGGGGCACATTTTCTCCTCACTATGGTCAAACACGAACATCGAGCAACACAATTTTACTGGAGTATGGACAGCGTAATGAAGAATTTCAGGTATGGTATATTTTTATATAGTTACAATGGTCCAGCTTGGATCAATGCATCTCTTCAAATCGGAAAATGGAACGTGTTCTCTGAATGGAACCCATGCTGAGCGGGCGACCTCCTGCATTTAAAATGCACTTGGCTGAGGATCCGGAAGCTGTAGCAGCGCCATCTACTTCAGTGATTTCTATCTTTCAAGGGGCATCGGTCAGATTATATATATATATATATATATATATATATATATATATATATATATATATATATATATATATATATATATATATATATATCTCTATCTATCTATCTATACACACACACACATACATATACACATACATACATACACACACACACTGGTCCAAGCTGGACCAATGTAACTATTTAGAAATATACTCTGTTTGGAATTCATCTTTAAGGCCAAGTTTAGGCAGCCTATACACAATCAGCCATACTTTTATGACCACCTACCTAATATATTGAGTAGGTCCCAATTTTGCTGCCAAAACAGCCCTGACCTGTCAAGGTATGGAAGGTATGCTGTGGTATCTGGCACCAAGCCGTCAGCAGCAGATCCTTTAATTCCTGTAACGTACGAGGTTGGGCCTCTATGGATTGGACTGGTTTTTCCAGCACATCCCACAGATTCTCGATTGGATTGAGATCTGGAGAACGAAGGCCAAGTCAACACTTCAAAACACGTTGTGTGCCTCAAAACATTTTTGCAGCGTGGCAGAGTGCATCGTCTTGCTGAAAGATGCCACTATCATCAGGGAATATAAAATTCCCATGAAAGGGGTGTACTTGGTCAGCAAAAATGTTTAGGTAAGTGGTAAAGTAATATCCACATGAATGGCAGGACTCAAGGTTTCCAGCAAAACACTGCCCAATGCATCACACTGTCTGACTGCTTGCCGTCCTTCCATGCTGCATCCTGGGGCCATCCCTTCCCAGGTAAGTGATGCACACATACTCTACTATCCACATGATGCAAGAGAAAATGTGATCAGACCACGCCCCTTTCTTCCATTGCTCAGTCAGTGGTCCAGTTCTGATGCTCACCTGCCAATTGTAGGCGTTTTGGCTGTGGACACGGGTCAGTATGGCCACCCTGACCATTCAGCAGCTACGCAGCCCCATACACAACAAACTGTGATGCCCATTTTTTAAGCTTTCAACACATCAACTTCAGGAACAACATGTTTAGTTACTGCCAAATATATGCCATGGACCTTAAAATGCCATTGTCACAAGATAATCAGTGTTTTTTCACTTAAAGCGGAGGTACATCCACCGCTGAAAACATTTAAAACCAGCAGCTATACATACTGCAGCTGCTGTGGAGTCCAGTGATGTCGGCACCACAGCAGATGTTTCTATCAGCTGTCGGGTGCTGCTGCCGCCATTGCGGGTGAGGGAACCAAGCAGTGTAGCCTTATGGCTTCACGCCGTGAACCCTACTGCGCATGCGCGGGCTCCGCACTTCTCTCTCCTACTGGCCCGGCGACTGGGGGAAGAGGAGGGAGCCGAGCTGTGATGTCAATATCCGCAGCTGCGGCTCTCGGAAGTGAGAACAGGATACCCGTCACCCCTCCCCCCCGAAAGGTGCCAATTGTGGCACCGGAGGGGGGGGGGCAAATGAGCGGAAGTTCCACTTTTGGGTCAAAGCTATGGCTGATTGGTATATAAACAACTAGTGCTTTATCCCACAGTAATCAGAATAAAAAAAAAATACATTGGTACCAAGTCGTGCTGATTTCCAAGGACTGATGCAAAGCAATCAATCATTCAGGTTTCATCCTAAAAAGTGTTCCGTTTAGTTCCAATAATCTCTGAACTAAAATTCCCCACGTTCATGTTCTTTACACTAACTAAACAAAACCCGTGACGGATGGGTCTAACACGTCTATACCAAAAACCTGACACTTGGGTGAAAATGAATTCAGACCTTACTGTTATCAGATGTGAGCAGGGGCCGGGTTTCTTCAGTGTAAACAATACCTGCTGACACACAACTGGAAATTCAGAAGTAATGTGATGCATCAAACAGCGATATAGGAGCAGCATACAGTACAAGATGAAGCTACCAAAAGCTAGATTGGGTGATGATATCATGTCCATAAGACCCATGTATGCTTGCTCTCAAAAGGGAAAACTTAATCAGGAGAAAGCAGTTTGCAGTAAAGCGCAGCTCGTTTTAGCGGGGATTTACCGCTGTTTAAGCTCCGCTTTTTGCCCACTAGTGGGACGCTTTTAACTCCAAAGGGGTTAAAAACTCCCATGTTGTAGTGCTTCCGAATCGCTGCACATTCATTGCAATGGGCAGGGGCGTCTTGGGAGCGCTGTATACCACGCTCCCAACCCGCCCCAAAGATGCTGCTTGCAAGACTTTTCCGAACGTCCTGCAAGCGCACCGATTGTACCTCTGGGCATTCAGCCAAACGTTTAAGGCTCATTCACACCGGAACACGGTGCAGGAAACCTGCGTTTTGTGTGCGTTTCACAGGCTACAAAAACACACTGAGTGTGCGACCTGTTGGGGGTGTCGATATAATACTAACGACACCCCAAACACAGATCACAAACAGTGCTTTTGCCTGCACTGGATAGCACCAGTGCGATCTGGTGCTATGCATTTTTTAATTTTTTTTTTTTAAATAGTGCATGCACTACTTTTGGTGCGATCCAGTGTGATTTCAGCCCATTCACATTACTGGGCTGAAAATCCTGTTGCACAGGAGTGCAGACCAAGTTCATGTGCGATTCAGGTGTGAACCAGCCCTTAAAGCGGAGATACACCCAAAAATGGAACTTCCGTTTTTCCGGGTTCCTCCCCCTCCCCTCCGGTGTCACATTTGGCACCTTTCAGGGGGGAATATATACACCGGTCTAATACAGGTATTTTGCTCCCACTTCTGGGCATAGATACCCGAGCCACACGCGGTCTACACCACTTCCGGCACCTTCTTCGTCCCCCCCGCTATCTTCTGGGAGACACACAGGTCCCAGAAGACAGCAGGGACCAGTGGAATAGCACAGCGCGAGTCGCGCATGCGCAGTAGGGAACCTGATTCCCTTACCGAAGATGGCCGCGGCAGCACCCGACAGCCGAGGGATAGATCGGCTTCGGGTGCCGACATAGCAGGCACCCTGGACAGGTAAGTGTCCTTATTTTAAAAGTCAGCAGCTGCAGTATTTGTAGCTGCTGACTTAAAAAAAAAAAAAAGAGAAAAAAAAAAAATTGGCGCACCTCCCCTTTAAAGTGATTGTAAAGTCTAACCTTAAACTGCATAGAGGGTATTTTACTGTAAGAACGGAAAGGATGTGGAATCCTCTTCCACAAGCAGTGGTTTCTGCGGGAAACATCAATAATTTCAAAAAACTATTAGATGGGCACCTAAGCTACCACAACATACAGGGTTATACAATGTACTATTAACATAAAAGCACATATACACATATACACACACACACACACACACAGGTTGTACTTGATGGACTTGGGTCTTTTTTCAACCTCACCTACTATGTAACCTGCTCTGTGCAGTTGGTTTTGCACAGAGCAGCCCAGATCCTCCTCTTCTCGGGTGTCACTTTGCTGCTCCTGGCCCCTCCCTCCTGTCGAGTGCCCCCACAGCAAGCAGCTACCGACTACCGCGGGAGCCATTGGCGCCGCTGCTGTGTCTCAGCCAAGCAGGATGGCCGAGGGACTCGTGGACATTACTGGACAGGGATGGGGCTCAGGTAAGTATTAGGGGTGTGCTGGGGAGGCTGCTATACACAGTAGGATTTTTATCTTAATGCATAGAATGCACTTATTAATTCCTCCCTTTTTGTCCAATTTCATGCACTCTAGCAACTGCTGCATGTCGTTTCTTAAAGGAGAAGTCCAGCCTGAGCTTTTTAGGCTGGGCTTCTCCTATGGATCACAGGAGTGCAATTCGTTTTGCACTCCTGTGGCCGTTTTTCAGCGTAGAGCGGTCTGAAGTCTTTGCAAACAGTCCAGGCACGCGTCATCCCGACTTCAGGATCCAAGTCTGGATCCGCCAGCTGCCTTGACGGGTGGCAGTCTCAGCGAGCCGCTGACACGGACGTTCCCCGCCCCTCCACAGCTCAGCGCTCCAGTGAGCGTAGAGGAACAGAGCAGGAGAGATGCTGACTAACAGTCAGCAGCTCTCTGCTCTTGGAGGAGTGAGACCCGAGCCATCGGCGATGTTCAGTGGCTCGGTTCTCAGTGCAGAGACGCCGGGGGGACAACAGTCGCCACAGGATGAGAACATGACAAGGTGACGAGGCAGGACAAAAACAAAGAGAAACAGAGCATTGTCACCTAATCACAAGTGCCACCAAAAGAACTTTTACGGCTGGTTTACCAGGTGAAAGTAAAATGAAAGCTGCAGATTTTAACAATGAAATATTACTTCTGAAATGACTTAAATGAGATTTCAGTAATTGTAATTACAAATACGGTACTTTAACCTGGCAGGTGACTCCGACCAGCAACGGTAACCAAAACTGAAAACTGGGTGGAGATGGCCTCAAATCCTATTGTAATAGAAGGAATGTAGCTGAAAACACAGCCACACATAAATCATTTCCTGCAACAAGAACAGCCCATCTATACAGCCACTATGTGCTTCCACAATGCCCTCCTGTATATACTGCCTGCTCATATACTTCTTCATAAAAAGAAAAAAAAAAAAAAAAAAAAGAAAAAACCTGCGCTACCAAGCAAAAATTTGTGTGACTGCAGCTGCAACAAAAACCACAAATATCAATGAGGTGAAAATTTTAAATAAAAAAGAAAAAAATGTGTGCGCTTGCATTAGATACTTATGTCGCATAGCGACTTTTTATTCACTTACACTTAAAATTAACTCTGATGGTGTTTATTCATTTATTCATTTATGACAATCACACAGGAATATAGATTTAAGTATCTAATGCAAGCAAATTTTTTTTCTTTTCATATACTTCTTCAGCACGGTCCTTAGTCTTACCATTCTGAAATAGGCCCACATTACAAATACACCTAAAAGTGATTAATAAGCAAATCAAAAAAGGTAAATAATTAAAAGAAAAAAATTACATAAAGACCTAACACGGTACAAGGTACACTCCAGACACAATAAAAATGAGCACTGAAATAAATAAAGAGAACATAGTCCAGCTGCCGTAGGCTTTTGATTTTTTTTATTCAGGTACAGCAGTAGTGTTCCTGTCCATCCTACTGCTAAAAGCTTCCCCATTGCTGGTAATCTGGGAACACCATGTTCTCCTTTGTATGAAAGGGTGGTGGGATATTTGTTAAAAGTTAAAAATAGCACCTGCAAAGCGCCCTGGAACAGCGGGGGGGCTTTCACACTGGAGCGGTGCACTGGCAGGACGTCAGAAAAAAAGTCCTGCCAGCAGCTTCTTTGGAGCGCATTAGGAGCGGTGAACTCACCGCTCCTAAAGTGCTCCTGTCCATTGAAAACAATGGGGCAGCGCTGCTATATTGCTGGCAAAGCGCCGCTGCAGCGGCGTTTTGCGGGCGGATTTAACCCCTTTTTAGGCCGCTAGCGGGGGGGTTAAAACCGCCCCGCTAGCAGGCGAATATCGCCGGTAAAACGGCGGTAAAAATAGCGCCGCTTTACCACTTACGCCCGGGCCGGCTCAGTGTGAAAGGGGTCTTAAAGTAAGGCTTTCATAATCTGCAAGTATGTGGTGCACGTTAGGATATTGCCTAGCAGGTGGAAAGCACTTTTTTTTTTTTTTAACAGTTTACTGCCGCTTTAACCACCTCAATACCGGGCACTTGCAACCCCTTCCTGCCTAGACCACTTAATGACAATTGCACCGTCATGCAACACTGTACCCATATGAAATTTTTATCATTATTTTGAGAGAGATAGAGTTTTCTTTTGGTGGTATTAACCACTGGGGTTTTTTTTTTTTCTAAACAAAACGAAAAACGACTGAGGATTGAAAAAAAATAAAAAACCTTTCATAGTTTGTTATATTTTGCAAATAAGTAGTTTTTCTCCTTCACTGATGGGCACCGATAGGCGGCACTAATATGCACCGCTGATGAGGAAGCACTGATAGGCACTGATGGGGCTGCACTGATGATCAGTGCCCTGACTATCTGTGTAAATATCCGATGTCACACTAGCCGGTTTTAATCAGAACACATTTTAGAAGTTTTTTCCTCTTCTCCTCACACAGTGACAGCGCATGAGGAAATGATGCTGATAACCGCCAAGTTTGTTTACATGTGATCAGCTGTGATTGGACACAGCTGATCACATGGTCAAGGACCTGTGATCGGTCCTTTACTGCGATCTGCAATCAGCCGTGTTCAAAAAACACAGTGACCACAGAGTGCGCCGGTTCTGGGGGGACATCAATGGACACCCTCCCAGAACAAGAAAGACACGCTGTAGCTATCTTTTGGCTATAGCACGGACCTGAATTGGTTAAAACACAAGTGATTTCACACAGCTTCTCTCAGCCATGGTCGAACCCCAGGGTTCCTTCAGAGGTTGTTAGGGGTTCCTTGAGCAAGCAGCCGTTTTGGTAACCACTGACACCAATGATCTTTATAGCCATTTGTAGGCGGAGCATTTTTCCCAATCTAATGTATCAGGAGCTGCAGATATAATAGTTAGCAGGGGCTCATTGAGCGTGGGAGGTTATTTCAAGGGTTCCTTCATGTTAAAAAAGGTTGAGAAAGGCTCCTTTAGCACAAATGAACTTGTGAAGGACAGCACTAACACATAGCAAAGTGATTTTGTTTTCCAGAGTTGCTCTTCAATTATAAAATATATTAAAGGGGTTGTAAAGGTTTGTGTTTTTTCACCTTAATGCATCCTATGCATTAAGGTGAAAAAACACCTAGCAGTGACCGGCCCCCTAGCCCCCCCCCCCCCCCCCGTTTTACTTACTTGAACCCTCAAACTTGACCCGGTGGGGACTGCCTAGGGTTCTCGGCTCTTGATTGGATAGATTGATAGAAGTACAGCCATTGGCTCCCGCTACTGTCAAATTCAATGACGTGAACGCTGGGGGGGGGGCGGGGCAGAGTCCTGCATTTGGCCCCTATGGACGCCGAATGCTGGACTCGGGAGCGCGCCCGCAAGGTAACCCCCCTTCAGGAAAGCGCTTATCCGAGGGGGTTACCAGATGTGGGGAGGAGCCGCGAGAGCCGCCGGGGGACCCCAGAAGAGCAGGTTTGGGGCCACTTTGTGCAAAACAAGCTGCACAGTAGAGGCAAGTATGACAGGTTTGTAACTATTTTTTTTTAATTCACCTTTACAATCACTTTAAATGTACAAGGTGCACAACACAGTGATAAGTTATCTAGGACAGTTTCTGGGTCAGATGAATTGTTATCTCCCTGCCCTATGACACCATTCAGTTCATGGATACATGGATTAACCTCTTGTCTGCGGTACACAGAGAGGATTTAATGTACACATCCCACTATACTATTTCTGAAAACAGGGAATGGCCAGATCTGGCCTCATATAATTTTGCAATGCAAAAGATACAAGCATTGCAATATGCAAGGTTAACAGCAGCAAAAGAATACAGAGATCCTAATGGGAGTGTTGATTTCCACTTTAAAGAGGAAGTAAAGCCTCCGAGAAAAAAAAAAACCCTGCAAGACAAAGGCATAATGAGCTAGTATGCATAGCATACTAGCTCATTATGAATTACTTACCTGAGATCAAAAACGCCCGCATCGGCCCTTGTTCGCCTCTTCCGACGCCGCCATCTATCCCAGAGTGACTTCCGGGTATCGCGGCTCCGGCGCTGTGACTGCCCGGAGCCGCGATGACATCACTCCCGCGCATGCGCGCTGGTGCCGCCACTAACGGCATGATCGCCATTAAAAACGGCACACCCAGTGCGCCTGCGCCCGATGTCTACGGCGCATGCACCGTAGACATCGGTGCCGCTATTCCTGCAAATATCTCTTAAACCTTTTAGGTTTGGGAGATATTTCTTGCACCTACAGGTAAGTCTTAATCTAGGCTTACCTGTAGGTTAAAGTGGTTGTAATGGGTTTACAACCACTTTAAACAAGCTTCTAGCAGGCTTCAGAACTTCTTGGAAGCTTGCTTAAAGTGACAATCAGCAGTCCCATTAAGATTCGTGTTCAACATTTACAAATCAGAGTTAAATGGTATTTTAAAAGCTTCAAAGCTTGCTCTGCAAATGCTTTGTCAAAGCTTGCTGATCACACTGCTCTTATACAGGCTGAAGCCCGTGTGAAACAGGCCTTAATAACACGTAATGTTGGAAGAAATGTGGATTGTGGCAAAAAGGATCAAACCTTTCACAGGACATGTTACCAGTGCAGTAGAAGTTTACCACTAAAAAAAATTAAAATTAAAATTACAGCTGCCCATAGATTAGATGGATAAACGGCAGGTCTAAAATCATTCTCTCTCCAAGTTTTTTCCAAAGATCTGAGAAAGCCCTACAAAATGATAACATGTGATTCTAGCACTCAGTTGCTGGTTATTTCTTGAAAGTCAGTCCCCACATGACTAATGGGGGAAAATCACTTGAGTCTTCTGGAGATTTCAGTTTCATATTCTGCAGCTTCCTAGACCTGCAATATGAGCAATACAACAACCACAGGGTGTGACAAATGACCGCATTCTAGACTTTCAGATGCCTGGACATCATGTGATCGGGATAGTATACACAGGTCTAAGGGTACTTTACACGGATGCAGTGCAGTTTTCCCGCAGCACAGGGTACATGCGTTTTCATTCAGGTCACCTGCTCTTTTCCATAGACTTCTGTGCATTTACTGCATTGCAGGCCATTTGATGCACTTGTAAAAAAGTCCTCAACTTCCATCTCTGCAGCCTCAGTGGCACAGAATGAAAGAACAAGAAGAGTTCCGCACAGCTTCCCTGTTCATAAACGGCAGCATAGTAAAACCACAATTTTCTATGCTTCAGATATGAATGAACACAGTGAGTGATTGCTACAGTATTTTCTTCCTGTGGTGGCTGGATGCCGACAGTTCCAGAAAATGCCGCTTACGCTCCTGTCCAGGTTCTGGGGGGGTCAGCAAAAACCGTATACAATCACCTGCCTGCGATCGACGGGTTTCTATATTACACAGAGAATATTCTAACCCTACAGTTGTATCAGTAGGATGGAAATCCTTCTGGGGAAATCTAACCACTTGGGGGTCCTGCAGAGATGAGCAATTCAACCTGGTGCCAATCACACAAAATCCAACACCAATTTTGGGTAAAGCTGCTCTGAAAGCAGCTCTCCTAATAGCGCCCCTAAAATTGACCTATAGGACCATGCTTAATGTTTCAACCATTTTTAGGGTTAAAGAGAGTTACCAAACCCAGGACCCTGCATTCACTATATCTGGTCTCCCACAGTACACAGAACATGGAAATACAATTATTTTAGTAAATATAAACTACTAAATATCTTTTCTCATCAGCAGTATATAGCAGTCTTAGGACTTCTATCAGTGTCTTGTTAAAACTTGTAGGAGTCGTTTTTATTCTACTCTGTCCTATGAGGCTGCAGGACCCCTGGCCCTCTGTCTGGACAGTGCTGATTGGTCCTGTGCTGATTACATGCACCCTCTCAAGAAAAAAAAAAAAAAAAAAAAAACCTCCCTAGTAAAAAAAACACCAAACTGAACATGTGCAGAGTGCCTCAAGGCTCTGCTCTATCAGCAGATGGATTGGGGACAGGGAAAGAAGGGGAGGATCAGAGAAGACAGGATCAAATAGCCCTTTTACACAATGCAGAGGATTAACCCCTTCAGTTCCACAGTGAGTATAGAAAGGAGAAAATCTGGACAGCCGCAGTCCAATAAAAACGCCTTTATTGTGAAAAATATCAAAAATTCATGACAACAGCAGGGTACAGGCAGGAAATAAATGACGCGTTTCACAATCCACAGTGCTTAATCATAGCTATAAGACCACAAGTGTTTATGGCAAATATGTACTGGTGCAACGTAGATCACATGATCAACTGTGTTGTCTTTGACTGAAAACAGATGTGGTAAAAAAGAAAAAAGCACACATAGCCAGGGAAAACACGGAGACAGACCACAAAAAACTCCTGGTAATAGGAGTGTTTAGAAGTTAAGTGAACATTATGACGAAGTAAGTTGACCTGAAATAGTCAAACTAACCTTGTGTCAGAAAATGAAAAAAAAAAAAAAAAATGAAAAAAAAAGTAAATAAATGAATCAACTCCTAAAACACATCTTTGTGTATATACCATGAGAAATGCATGTTTACATGAGACAGCAAAAAAAAATAAATTTATATATATATATATATATAAAGTGTAGCATGGTTGTGAAGCAACCTTTAATAGTGAAAACAATATATAATAATACAATAAATATATATATATATACACACATATATATTATATTTATAAAATACTGAAACATATAAAAAAAAAAATATATATATATATATATATATATATATATATATATATATATATATATATATATATATATATATATATATATATATATATATATATATATATATATATATATATAATGTGAATGTATAATTTTTTTTTATATGTTTCAGTATTTTATACGTATAATATATATGTGTGTGTATATGTATATATATAAAAATCTATGTGTAGATACGACATAAAAGATACACTACAAAATACACAAAGTAAACAAATACATATATATTATTCATGTACAAAAATATACAGAAAAACAAACAGCAAAGACAACAAAAATGAAAGAGTGAATAAAATAAAAGAGGCGCATAGTAACAATAATAATAAACTACCGGGACATAATTATGTTGGCAAATGTTGTATTATTAATGAGGATAACCCCAATCCTGATCAATACAGGGGAAAAGCCACATCGCATGACAATAATAATCACTCATTGCAATGCTAATCAATAAATAATTAAAAGATTTAAACTAGTAAATTAATGTATCAATTAGTTATTCATATAATATCCATTTTTTATACTATTATTGTATTACACTATTATTAACTAACAGTGAGTATAACAAGCATGCATTATTGCATATACAGACTGATTTTAATGTTGTGGGATTAGTAACACTGAAATATGGTCACATTCCGCAGCACCCCGCCCTCAAACTGCCCCTCTTCTTATCCAAACTGCACAATGCTTCTCCCTGCAGACATCTACTGCTATTTAAATTTAGGGATCTGCGAATATGAAGACTACACGTCCCATCTTCCACCACAACAGAGGAACTCATAGATCACAATGCAGCAACACGACCAAACTTGTAATTCATGGTTTACTTCCTTCAGTCCCATAACAAAAGACCTGTAAGGTGACTGGCAATAGACAATGCAGGAGTCGGTGCTTTTTACCCACAACACACTAGTCACCGCTCCAATGCTCTGTTGTTCTGTAGGCTTGAATGCAGACATTTATTAAATGCACTTTTTTTTTTTCAATAATGCGGGTGGAATTATTACATTTTTGCAAAAGGTGAACTGCACCTTCAAAACACAAAAAAAAAAAATTCTAAGTGCACTGGCATATAATTACTGATCGTGATCACAATCTAATACATAGATCCTGTCACTCTTGTTACAAGCGCCAACATTGCCATTCACTTCTCTGTGCTACTGTAGGTTACGTACTGCAAAATAGTTTGCTTTAGACATCACCCAGGATCAGTCTTACCCCAGCAATGTATAGAACAGACACAAGAACCCTTCCCAATGTAGAAACAGCAGATCGTTCGCTGCAGACACTCACCTTTGTGATGGAAGTGAAGACTTTTTCTAGGATGGAATTTGGTTGTGCTCTGCGTGGCCCTTTCCCTTGAAGACCCAGTCGAAGCGCACATGGTCTACCAATAAACCTGGAAAAAGATTTGAATATGTAGTCAAAAATGTAAACATCAAATATTCAAAACAGACCATCTAATACTTTTATAAAACTACAAAATGCCATTTCCCAATACAGTGGGATTCAGTGCCTGATTTTCAGGGTGGTCTTGAAGGGGTATGTTTAGCACAGATTTGGTAAAACCGGTACATCGGGATTAAGATTAGGGTTATAATATAGGAGGTCACGTTTTAAGCCTGGTACACACAGGCAGTTTTTTTCGGTCAAACCAGCGGGCCGAAGGGGGGAAAAAAAACTGACAGATCACTGTACTAATACAAGTGATGTTAGTACAGCGACCCCCTCCCCCCAGAACACAACAATCAGCGCTCCCAGCCATCTGATCATTTGTGATCAGAGATACATCCATTTTATTCAACATTTGGGCCATGATCTTTATCAGGTGCTCATTAACATCACTTCCTTCTAGTACTTACCATACGAAGCCCTATATTCCAACCAAAGACTAGCTATATACTAATCTGTTTGCATTTTGAATGAGTGTATTCTGACTTTCAGATCACATGCATAGTTATTTCAGGCGAGTGTGGTCATGTGTGCCGGACATATGTCTTGTGTATTCACACTGCTGATAAAGAACAGAGCAGCATATCATTTACAAATGAAATATACACTTAAAAGACACTAAAAAGACTGTTGAGCATATTGAACAGAAACAAAGGGAAAAAAAAGATCCCTTTCACTGACATGACTCCAGAAGACTGACTAAAGAATGTATATAGATAGTGATCACTCAAGTGTGGCGCTCCGCACTATGAGGGGAACACAATGTGAGACACAAACTTATCAGTGATGGTCCTTTTCTCACTAAATTGGAATGCTATCTAAAACTTTTGTTCTAAATCAGTGGTTTCCAAAGTGCTGCCCTTTGCTTGTTGTCTCTCCTGCTGGCACTAACAGTGGGGCACCCTCCCTCCCACTGGCACCAACAGTGGGGCACCATGCATCCCCGCTGGCACCATCCTTCCCGCCGACACCAACAGTGGGGTACCATTCCTCTCGCTAGCACCAACAGTGGGGCACCATCCCATTGGGTGTTAATGTAAGCTTAAAGTGATACTAACATCTAGGTTTTTTTCCCTGTTAAAATTAACCAACATGTTATACTTACCTGCTCTGTGTAGGTGTTTTGCACAGAGCAGCCCAGATCCTCCACTTCTCGGGTCCCAATTCGGTGCTCCTGGCCCCTCCCTCCCGTTGAGTGCCCCCACAGCAAGCAGCTTGCTATGGGGGCACCTGAGCCAAGCCACAGCTCCCTGTGTCTATTCAGACACAGAGCCATGGCCCAGCCCTTTTACTCTCCTCATTGGCTCACTGACTGTTTGACAGCAGGGGGAGCCAATGGCGCTGCGCCGCTTTCCCAGCCAATGAGGAGGGGAGTCCAGGACAGTCGGGGCTATCGTGCAACATCACTGGATGTGGAGGGAACTCGTGTAAGTATTAGGGGGGCTGAGGGGGGCTGCTGCACACAGAAGGCTTTTTATCTTGTTGTATAGAATGCATTAAGATAAAAACCTTCTGCCTTTACAACCACTTTAAAAACACCCCAAACAGTGCATTTACCTGAACCGGATTGCATGGTATATTGGTAACATGTGATCTGGTTGCTCTGTGTTTGCATGCACTATTTTTCCTGCAGTCTGGCACAATTTCAGTCCATTCAAATGAAAGGGCTGAAATCGCACTTGCACCCGGATTGCATGTTAATAGCACAGGAATGCACAGCACATTCCTGTGCTATTCATAGTTTGACCCGGACCTCACATATAACAGCCTCTACAAAACACTCCTCCACCAATTCCAGAAGAGATGCCAGCAGGTAAAACCCTGAAACCAAGCAGCCATGGTATGGAATATTTTACTACTAGTACCTAAAATTTCTGGAAAAATTCCTTCTCAGGAGACAGTAACTCTTTGTATAAAAGGTCGATCTCCGTATATATACCCAATCCTCTCTGCTTGCCCCATATACCCAAGCCTTGAGCCCTCTGCTTAAACCCTTAACACCATAATGCACTTATACTGCTCAACACTTCATTACAGCAAATGATTTAAAGTTAAATGAAACAGGTGTTACTAAACACACAACAGTAAAATCGGTCTGTATATGCAGACTGTGGAACCGAAGGGGTTAATCCTCTGCATTGTGTAAAAAGGCTGCTTGATCCTGTATGCACAGATTCTCCCCTCCCTGCACTGCCCCCCTGGACAAGTCCAGATAAGAAAGAGCCTCTGGAGTCAAGCTGAACATGCTCAGTTTGGTGTGTATTGCTAAGGAGGTTTTTTTGTTTTGTTTTTTTTTTTTCTTGGGAGGGTGCATGTGATCAG
The DNA here is from genome assembly GCA_037952925.1 of Lithobates clamitans. Lineage (NCBI taxonomy): Eukaryota > Metazoa > Chordata > Amphibia > Anura > Ranidae > Lithobates > Lithobates clamitans. The sequence continues at coordinate 1,773,332 of JBBGZY010001769.1, forward strand.
CATAGGGCCAATCAGCACTGTCCAGACAGAACGTCAGGGGTCCTGCAGCCTCATAGGACAGTTCAGTTCAGTATGAAAACTCCTCCTACAAGCTTGACCAGGAACTGATAGAAGTCACAAGACTGCTATATACTGCTGATGAGAAAAAATGTATTTAGCAGTTTATATTTACTAAAATAATTGCATTCCCATGTTCTGTGTACGGTGGGAGACCAGATATAGTGAATGCAGGGTCCTGGGTTTAGTAACACTTTAAGGCAGAAGGAGATAGCCATTATGCGCACTTGCGATAAAACAGTTGAGTACGGTCTATGATCTTTTTATTTAACAGTTCATATTTCAAGACAAGCTTTTAAGGGTCTAGCCCCTTCTTTGACATCCAAGCACCACTCTTGGGTACACTGTGGCTGACATGCTTGCTTATTGCTTTGTTGTTGCCGATCTCCTAACTTAGTTTTTAAAAGTGATTCTATTACTGAAATAAATACCGTATATACTCGAGTATAAGTCGTTCCGAGTATAAGTCGAGGCCCTAATTTACTACAAAAAAATGGGAAAAACTTATTGACCCGAGTATAAGACGAGGGTGAGAAATGCACAGCTACTGTAAGTGGAAAAGAGGGTCAACAATGCCCATTTGCAGCATCACTGTGCCCATTTGCATGCCTCACTGTGCCCATTTGCAGCCATAGGTTCCCTGAACTTCAAACTTGGTAGTTAAGGGTTCCTAGATGCCCCCTAGCTGCAGCCAAAATTTGGGGTCTCTGAACCCAAAGGGTCCTGAAATGACATTGCTGCAGATGGACACAGTTGACCAAATTTGGGGCCCTGTATCTCGGGGCCACTTAGTGCTAGGAACCCCAAATTTAGTGTGCAAACCCAGTGGAGCTAGCACCATAAGATTTCCAAAGCTGGGGTTTCTAGCACCAAGTGGCCCCTCAATACAGGGCCCCAAAAATCAGTTCAGAAAATGTCAAGCACTTTTCTGCAGCAGAAAATGACATTTTCCGAATCGGTTTTGGGGCCCCGTATCTCAGGGCCACTTAGAGCTAGGAACCCCAGCTTTGAATATGTTATGGAACCAGTTCCACTGGGTTTGCACACCAAATTTGGGGTTCCTAGCACCAAGTGGCCCTGAGATATGGGGCCCCAAAGTCGGTTCAGAAAATGTCAAGCACTTTTCTTTAGCAGAGAATGACATTTTCCGAACCGATTTTGGGGCCCCGTATCTCGGGGCCACTTAGTGCTAGGAACTTCATCTTTGGATATGTTATGGTACCAGTTCCACTGTGTTTGCATACCAAATTTGGGGTTCTTAGCACCAAGTGGCCCTGAGATATGGGGCTCCAAAGTCGGTTCGGAAAATGAATTTTTTTGCTGCAGAAAAGTGCTTGACTCGAGTATAAGTCGAGGGGGGCACTTTCAGCACAAAAAAATGTGCTGAAAAATTCGACTTATACTCGAGTATATACGGTATTCCAATCGTTTCCTGTATAAAAAAAAAAAAAAAAAAAAAAAGGTAATGGATACGTGCCTCTCCCGCTGCCCATGTTGCCAATCTCATCTCTCAGTAGTAAAGCAAAACAGACGGCTGAGGATCCTGCAGAATCCAGGAGTGTTTATTTCCTGGTCTCCATCTGTTGGCTCCTACAATACTACTGTGGGGCCTGTGGGGACATAGCACAGTAACCACAGCATGCCACAGGGACACACTACCCAACAAACCTGGAAGTACCAGACAACATTGGTGCCAGAATCTCTGGAAGAAAATGAAGGTGTGACATGTCACTCACCAGCCAGGTGGGTATAATTGATGGTGTCAACAACAAGCCTTTGTTCATATCAACTGCTTCTCCCCCCAATACAAGTCTATGGGATTGCAAAAGCAGGTCAAGTGCTTCTGCAATTAGTTCTGAAAGATCCCAGACTAATGTTAAAAGCATGCTACATTTACCTATCAAAGCCCGCTGACACAGGCCATTAATCTGCTTCTTTTTACAGGCTGCAACCACTGCAAAAACAAATAAGTGATTACTGTAAAATATCATAAGCCTTCTCGCCACAATTCTGCCCGCAATTTTAAAAAGCTCTGCTAAAATTACAAAATCACACAACACGAATTTCATATGTCATTCATTTTAATGGCACCTAGAAATGGGGTGCAGTTCTGCCATGATTGTCGAGCGATAAATTGCATTGCAATCACGGCAAACCACATTTCCTGAAGCTTGTTGTCCAAAAAAAGGATCAGGAGATTCTTTTGGTTGACAAACCTCATGCGATGCGGTCTGCTTTTAGTGTGCGACAATCGTGGCAGAACCGCACCACGTTTTTAGGGGCCATTAAAATGAATGGAATCTAAAATTCAGGTTGTGCGATGTGTCATGTTAGCAGAGCATTTTGAAATTGCGGGCAGAATTGTGGCGATTCTGCCCGCGATTCAAAACCCCCCAGGTGTGAATGCAGCCTCAGCGCTGTATAGACTTGTATGTAACTTCAGCTGTACACACAATGTGCAACTCTGTGTTCCAGGAGACTCACCATTTGCTGCCAAAACACATTGCGTCAGGCTGAGCACTTACCTGAAGCCTTGTATTTTATTTAGCCACTTAACGACCGGCCACTGTATATATACGTCATTTTTTTAAAGATGGATATCTCGGTAACGGCAGCAGCTGCTGCCACAACCGAGGTATCCATCTTTAGGACCGGCGTTTCTGTACATGATAATAGTGGTCTCTGCGGCGGGTTCATCCCAAGATCACCGTTATCGGCGGCGGGAGAGGTGCCACCCCCCTCCCGCCGCTCTCCCGTGCCCTCCGCCGCTTACCGGTAGCGGCGGAGATCGGGACCTGTCACTGCTTCGGTATAGAGACGAGTGAGGCCAAGATGGCGCCCACCCGTCTCCATACCATAGGACAGCCGGAACAACGTCATTATGTCGGCTCTGCCCACTTCTCTTAAAGGCGCAATTTTTTTTGTGTCATTTTTTTAAAACGACTTTTTTTTTTTTTGCATTTTAGTCTAAATATGAGATCTGAGGACTTTTTGACCCCAGATCTCATATTTAAGAGGACCTGTCATGCTTTTTTCTATTACAAGGGATGTTTACATTCCTTGTAATAGGAATAAAAAGTGATCCAATTTTTTTTTTTTTTTTTTTTAAAACAGTGAAAAAATAAATAAAATAAAGTAAAATAAATAATAATAAAAAAAAAAAAATTAAAAAAATTTTTAAAGCGCCCTGTCCCGACGAGTTTGCGCGCAGAAGGGAACGCATACGTGAGTAGCGCCCGCATATGAAAATGGTGGTCAAACCACACATGTGAGGTATCGCCGCGACCGGTAGAGCAAGAGCAATAATTCTAGCCATAGACCTCCTTTGTAACGCAAAACATGCAACCTGTAGAATTTTTTAAACGTCGCCTATGGAGATTTTTAAGGGTAAAAGTTTGACGCTATTCCACGAGCGGGCACAATTTTGAAGCGTGACATGTTGGGTATCAATTTACTTGGCGTAACATTATATTTCACAATATAAAAAAAAATGGGCTAACTTTACTGTTGTCTTATTTTTTTATTCAAAAAAGTGAATTTTTTCCAAAAAAAGTGCGCTTATAAGACTGCTGCGCAAATACGGTGCAAAAAAAAGTATTGCAATGACCGCCATTTTCTTCTCTAGGGCGTTAGAAAAAAAAACAATATATAATGTTTGGGGGTTCTAAGTAATTTTCTAGCAAAAAAAACTGTTTTAGACATGTAAACACCTAAAATCCAAAACGAGGCTGGTCCTTAATGGTTAATGAATACAAGGTTTCCTCTGATTGGAAGTCTTATAATAGTAAAAATACAAGACTTCCTGTGAATCACTGAGAAGAGCTCAGCCCAACTCAATTTTTTCCCGGAAGAAGGAGGGGCTCCAAAACAAAGAGCCATACACTATGCAGATGATACTACATACAGTTTATACAGTGCTGACAACAATACCCCAAACTAAAAGCAAATAGTTTACTTGGGCCAGCTTGGTCCAAAAAAAAAAAAAAAAAAAAAAAAAAAGGATTGTGGCTGAGAACATAGAATTAAGATTTAACCACTTCAGCCCCAGAAGATTTGGCTGCTCAATGACCAGGCCAATTTTTTCAATTTGGCACTGCATCGCTTTAACTGACAATTGCGCGGTCGTGTGACGTTGTACCATAAACAAGTTTGACGTCTTTTTTTTCCCCACAAATAGAGCTTTCTTTTGGTGGTATTTGATCATCTCTGTGGTTTTAATTTATTGCGCTATAAGCAAAAAAAAAAAAAAAGAACGTCAATTTTGAAAAAAACTAACAATATTTTTTACTTTTTGCTATAATAAATATCCCAAAAATAGGTTTAGGCCAATACGTATTCTTCTACATATTTTTGGGGAAAAAAATAAAAATAAATAAATATCGCAATAAGTGTATATTGATTGGTTTGCACAAAAGTTATAGCGGGAATAGGGAATAGATTTATGGCATTTTTTATTTATTTACTTTTTTACAAGTAATGACGGTGATCAGCAATTTTTAGCGGGACTGCAAAATTGCGGCGGATAGATGAGACACTTGACATTTATACAGCAATCAGTGCTATAAAAAAATGCACTGATTGCTGTATAAATGTCACTGGCAGGGAAGGGGTTAACACTAGGGGGCGATTAAGGGGTTAAATGTGTTCCCTGGGAGGTGTTTCTAACTGTGGGGGGGGGGTATGTGCTGACTGGAGGAGGAGAGAGATCGCTGTTCCTAATCACTAGGAACAGACGATCACTATTCCCCTGACAGAACTGGGATCTGTTTGTTTACATTAACAGATCCCTGCCTCTCCGTTGAGCGATCGTGGGTGGCCGGCGGACATCGCGCATCAGCTCCCCCAACGTGCAGTGGGCACGCACCTACTATAGCGGTTCAAAGGGCCGACGTACAGCTATGGCGATTCGTGGGAACGAACCAACCTGCCGCAGTATAATGACGGTGACTGGTCGGCAAGTGGTTAAAGGAGTTGTAAAGGCAGAAGGTTTTATCTTAATGCATGCAATGGATTAGGATAAAAAGCCTTCTGTGTGTAGCAGCCTCCCCAGCACCCCCCTAATACTTACCTGAGCCCCATCTCTGTCCAGTGATATCCACGAATCCCTCTGCCATGTGGGACCCTCCCTCCTAAATGGCTGAGACACAGCAGCAGCACCATTGGCTCCCACGGCTGTCAAAGTCAGTTAGCCAATCAGGGGAGAGAGGGGGCGGGGCAGAACGGCAGCTCCGTGTCTGAATGGACATACAAATCTGTGGCTCGGCTGCCCCCATAGCAAGCTGCCTTCTGTGGGGGCACTTGACAGGAGGGATGGGGCAGGAGCAGCAAAGAGGCACCGGAGAAGAGGAGGATCTGGGCTGCTCTGTGCAAAACCAACTCCACAGGGGAGGGGGGGATATGTTTTTTTATTTTATTTTTTTTTAAAACACTTTACAATCACTTTAACAGCATACTGGTTATATCGGGCTGATCTAGAAACCCTTTCTTGAGCACTGATTTTAAAGTAAATTTGCAGCACCTGTCTATTACAATGAACGTTGGTCACAATTTTTGTGTGCTAACGATATGAGTGCACCTCTCCAGCAAGGGTTATGCAATGAACCATTGTCCAGACTCAGCTATAGGCTACAGTCAATATTAGCCAATCCATTCAACGCAAAAGCTAAATAAAACATGCACCTGTCAATGTAAGTTAACACGCTCTAATTAAACAAGGGATCGAAAAACACAGGGTGCAGCTTCCCCTGGCATCTATAATACATCCATCTGCTGATTCACAGATCCTGGATGCTTTTCAATTCCAGCCCTCGAGTACCAATGAAAGTTCTTGTGTTCAGGATTTCCTGGATAGGTATGGTAATTAGAGAATTATGTGTAGAATTAAAGAAAAACTTCACTCAGTCATGTACCCACACGTGTACCTGACAACTGTTGTAAAAAAGAACATTGTTTGGATGATTTACCTTTCCTGACAAGTCTGGTCTAAAAGATTTTTTTTTGTTTTATATATTTATAGTCATATGCAAATTAAGTACACCCCATGGAAATTGACTTTTTTTTACAAAGTCAACATTTAAAATAGGCAAACATTAGATCTTTATTTAAACAGTGCCTACAGGTAAAGGTGACATCACTGAATAAATATAAGAAAATCTGCCTATTCTTCCAAACGTTTCCAATTATTACCAAGCAACACAACTCACATACTTAGCCCAATATCACACGACTACAGAGGTTCTCCTGTGGGTCAGCTTAGAAGCAGCCAAATGTGACCTGCTGGCCATTGATCATCTTCTCTGGTTATGACCCAAAGAAAGACCTACGATTTCCAACCCAATCACGTAACACTCCCTAAGCCTATGAGATACACCAAAATTTCAGTGCAGGTTACAATCTACACACACACACACCTTTATTGTTGTTTTTCAATCACCTGAGATTCTATCTGGCTCCTGCAGCGTCTACCTCATTTACCCAGCGAATAGACCCTGAAGCTCCATCGCTTGCGTTACCATCTGCCACTTTATACTCCTTTGCAGGCCTACGTGAAAAATTCTCTCCCCAACTCGGATATTTAGATACCTCCAAAACACCCACTTCTTCTCTATTTCTATAAAAGGGCCACACATCTCTGGATACTCATATGTAATTTGAGCGCATCTGTAAATCTGACCCCCAGGCACCGGGACGGACTTCTAAATTGTATGGACATCTCAATTCCCCTAACGCTATTCCCCCTTCGTATACCAGTCATTGGGCTAAAGACCTTGACTTCTCACTAGACCCCGAAGACTGGACCAACATATGTCTGGCCACTAAGTGTTCCGCTATGAACCTACAGGCCCTAGAGGCCAACTACAAAGTCCTCACAAGATGGTACCTGTCCCAGCTAGGGTCCCAAAAGTTTGCTCATCTTATTCCTTCAATTGCTTTTACGGCTGCCCAGACTTAGGTATATAGATATATAATGGTCTTACCCAATAAGTGCCCAATTTTGGGCAAAAATCTTCCAGATGCTCTTTAAAGAGGAGCTCCAGTCTCCTGTGTAAAAATTATAAGTCAGCAGCTACAAAAACTGTAGCTGCTGACTTAACATACAGCCACTCACCTGTCCCACAATCCAGCGCCGTGCTTGGTCCATATGTTTTTACCCTGTGTTCTCTCTCACCGGTGTGGGCATCTTTACTATGGGCCCCCGCCTGTTACAGCTTGCGGCTTCACAGCCGATGCGCACTAGACTGCAGGAGGGAGGGGGGAGGGGGGGTTTGGCAACCCAAACAAGCTTTATTTAAGCAAACCTGGGAACCACGGGCAGCCTATGTTAAGGTTCCTTCGTCTTCCACTCCACTGCAAATACCGCATAGTGTTACCATCTGAGATACCAAGGTCTTCTGGTTTTTCTCCTTTCTATTCTTGACTTACCTTCCAATCTCTCTTGGGAGACCTTCTCTTTCTTTTTCTCTTGATTTCTTTAGATTTATTTTTATGTTTACACTACAGCCAGCCTTCTGCGTATACAGGGTACTTTCTGATATGCCAATCATTATGAATTTTTGTAGATGGTTCACTGTTGCACTGACTCTTTTGGACATGCTTGATGAATTGATGTAATGGTTGACTCACTGGCCCTGACCAGTCTGCTTATAGCTTTTTATAAATTGTAATCAGGGATTATGGACTGGTGTTCTCTTTATCCAATTGTTCTCTACGTACCTTGTACTGCGATATTCCTCTTATATGGCTAACTGTATGATATCTTCAAAAGATTTTTATTGGTTATAGACAAAACCAATTAAGAAAATGAAGTTTGGCAACCCTGGATCGATAATAATCGCCCGCCATACTTCGATCAATCCTTGCTTGAGCAATAAACTGACCCATCATCTTACACTTACCTAAGCTTGTTTACACCTACACAGAGCAACCAGGCTGGATGTGACCCTAATACCCTTCCTCCCCACCCTTTCCCCCTATCTCCATATCTATTCTTTCTTCTCTCTTCAAATTGATTCCTTTTTTTCTCATCTTATAGAACCTAGCATTAGACTTTTACGCTCTACGCATTTGCATCAGGAGCATACCGTATATGCCAATTTTCTCCATGGAGGTCTGGGGATTGTTCATACGACTACACTACCAGCATATGTTCCCATTAGTACTTGACTGTTATAATCTAATCCATAATCTAATCACATCCTTTGGAAAAATACAACAACTCTATTGTAATTGAAGTATACATTTTTTGCATTGTATAATTGTACAATGTTTTTGTACATCGCACATTTCTTTCAATAAAAATATTGAACAAGAATTTTTGCCTATTCATTTATTTACTGAACATAATATCAATAAATAGAAAAAGGAAGTACACTCTTGGCATCAGAAGCTGACATTCCACTTTTTGCAGAAATGGCTTTATTAGACATTATAGCTGCCTGTCTGACATCTTGGTGAAATCTTTTGTCTATCTCTGGTGCAATAGAGGATTATGGATTGATTGCCCTCAGCCGGAAGAGGCTTGTGTGTTTTCTTCCATTAACTGCCCCTTTTCAAAATGTCATGGGCAATCAAATCAGGGCATTGACTAGGGCAGCTCGTAACTCTCTAGGTTTTGTTTTGTTAGTTGTGAGGTCCCTTTGAAATACTAAAAAGTCAACGGGGGGCGGGGGGTTGGGAAATAAATAAAAAATAAAAAGGGGGAGGGACAGCAGCTAGCACAAAAAAGGTAATAAACCGATCCTTAAAAAAACAAAAAAAACAAAAAAAACACTGCAGCGCTCAAACCCAGATTAAGTGTGAATCAGCTGAAAAATGAAAAAAGTGTGGCAATGCCAAGTGTCCCTTTAAATAACACGAAACAATAAATAGTAACTATGCATCGTTGCCATTTGTTCCACATTTAAAAAGGGACACTTATTACAAGACTTTTTGGTTTTTCAGCTGATCCACACTTGCTCTGGGGGTTTGAGCGCTGGCTGCAGCGTTTTTACTTTTCATTTTTTTACTTGTATATCTTTTATACATGGAACAATTATGTGATACACTATATTACCAAAAGTATTGTGACTTCTGTCTTTATACGCACATGAACTTTAATGGCATCCCAGTCTTT